>CM054143.1:11747810-11755310 GCA_028751875.1 Rapana venosa | reverse complement strand
TACATTTATTTACTATTCACACAATCACCACGCACGCACTCACCACACTAACGCTCACATACGCATATACACACATACACACACAGAGAAAGTATATAACAACCCTCTCGATAGATTCTCCTGGCCATTCATTTTATATAATTATCTATTTATCTACTATCTATCATCAACCATATATATAATATATAATATATATATATATATATATATATATATATATATATATATATATATTATGTGTGTGTGTGTGTGTGTGTGGTGTGTGTGCGTGTGTGTTTATTACCCGGTGTATAAGTTATTGGAAACACGCAGGATCTTGATATAGTGTTTCCTTTCAAAACCTTTCAGAATGTTGATCCCTTTTTTCATTTGTAAAGAAATTTGTGACAACATTAACATGAATGTGTATTTATTTAAAATAAAAGAGAACTAGTCAATTAATCGTGGTTTTGTACACACAGAGGCATGGACACCCAGACACACACCCTCACCACACACTCCTCCTCCTCCTCCTCCTCCTCCTCCTACTACTACTACTACTACTACTACTACTATCTACTCTTCTTACTACTATAACTAACTTTCTGACAACTAACTACTACTACTTATTAAAATAATAGGCACTATCATTAATCGCTGGCTTTGCTACACCAGCCACCACCATGCGCCACCAACACACACCACCCACCATCACCAATCCATCACTCACCTCCACCCCACCACCACCACCAACCACACCACCACCACCACCACCACCAACCACACCACCACACCACCAGCTCACACCATACAATACAGACTACTACCAACATACAACAACACGCCACCACCACCACCACCACCACCACCACCACCAACCACCAACCACCACCACCACCCCACCACCACACCACACAACCACAACCACCACACCAACCACCACCACCACCAACCACCACTACCACCACACCACACAACAACAAAACACACACACACACAACCACCAAACACACCACCACCACCACCACCACCACCACCACCACCACCACCCACACTCACCACAACCACCCCACACACACAACCACCACCACCACCACCACCACCACAGCACCCACCACACAGCTCACATAGCAAGCAATACAAGAACTACTACCCACCACCAACCACCACCAAACCACACCACACACCACCAACACACCCCACCACATCCACAAGCAAGCAATACAAGAACTACTACCAACCACCAACCACCACCACCACCACCACCAGCCACTACAGCAACATACACCACCACCCACCACCCTACACCACCCACCAAACCACCCCAAACACCACCACCAACACCAACCAACAGCTCACATAGCAAGCAATACAAGAACTACTACCATCACCAACCACCAACACCACCAACCACCAACCACCACAGCTCACATAGCAAGCGATACAAGAACTACTACCAGCCACCAACCACCACCACCATCACCAACCACCACCACCAACCACCACCACAGCTCACATAGCAAGCACTACATACAATACAACAACTACTAACCAACTAACTACTAGCAAAAGTGGCTCAAGTCAGACTCTGGACCCAAAATTTCACACAGCAGACAGACGAGACAGAGAGAGACAGAGACAGAGAGAGAGAGCAGAGAGAGAGAGAGAGAGAGAGAGAGAAGAGACAGACAGACAGACAAGACAGAGACAGACAGAGACAGAGGGTGGACACCTTCTTGCCAGCAAGGCCGGCGGCCGGCACTCAGTCACCCAGGCCCTGCCCGGCCTAGGCCCCATGCATCATAAAGTGTCGGATGCATGAAACGTGAAGACGACACGGACACCAGGCTTCATTAAAACAGCGCGGTAAACGAACGACGACCCTACAACCGTGACACGTGTCAACAAACACCCCTGTTGCTCTGGTGTGGCGGTGTGACTCTGTGTTGTTCGTTTGTTTGTTTGTGTGTTTGTGTGTGCGTGTGTATGTGCGCGCGTGTGTGTTTGTGTCAAGTCAAGTCAGATATTTCATTTCCAGATTGTACATTGAATATGCAATGCATTTGCTTTTTTTTTTTCATCAAGCTTTCTATCTAGGAACAAGAAAAACACTTGATCAATACTGTCTAATTACATTATTACCATAACCAATAATAATAAAACTAACTCCAGAAGAAAAAAAAGGAACAGATAAAAAAAGAAAGAAAACACACATACACACACACATACACAAACACACACTCACACGCGACCAAAAACAAAAAAAACCCACCCAAAATGTGTGTGTGTGTGTTGTGTGTGTGTGTGTGTGTGTGTGTGTGTGTGTGTGATTTCAGATTCAGATTCAGATTGTGTGTTTCGTTTGAGACTTGTCGGTTGGGTTATTGGGGGATGATTGTTTGTGGCGATTGTGTTTCTGTTTCTGTTAGGGGTTGGGTGTATGTGTGTGTGTATGTGCATGAATGCATGTGCGCGCTTCGTTGTGATAGGAATGTGTGTTGTATTGTGTTGGGGTGTGGTGTGGTGTGGTGTGTTGTTTTGTGTGTGTGTGTGTGTGTGTGTATACACAGCATATGCGATTGACTTCAGACATTTGCATAATATATATGCGATCGAGAATACATGACTGTGACATGCACGTGCAAGCATGTACACACACATACAGAGTGAGAGAGAGAGAGAGAGAGAGAGAGAGAGAGAAGAGAGAGAGAGAGAGAGAGAGAGAGAGAGAGAGAGAGAGAGGTTACACTCACATACAATTGCACAAAAAGGAAATGCATCTTTCTCTGTCTTCTCTGTCCCTGCGTATGTCCTTCTGTCTCCATCTCTGCCCTTCAGTCTGTCTGTCTGTCTGTCTGTCTGTCTGTCTGTCTCTCTCTCTCTCTCTCTCTCTCCTCTCTCTCTCTCTCTCTCTGTGTTTGTTTTTCTGTGACTGTCTATGTCCATGTGCCCTCTCCCTCGTTTTCTTTCTCATATATTGAGTTGGTTTTTTTCCCTGCGTCTGTCTGTCTGTCTGTCTGTCTGTCGTCTGCCTGCCTCTCTGTGTCCTTTCTCTGTCCACTTCCCACACCCACCCTTCCCAGTCTCTTTCTCATATTCTGACATCAATCTTGCCATGAAACTTATTTATGTACATAAAGACTGGACTGGCCAGTGGCATTACTGACATTGTTGGGGGGTCATCTTACAACCATCGCTGACACGGAAGACGTGTGTTTGCTGTCACTGTATATTATAATCTCACATCCTTCATGTACATGCGTACAAAGGCAGGCAGAATGGCAGGCAGGCAGGCAGACAGGCAGACAGGCAGGCAGACAAATATGTATGAATACTAGCAAACAGGCATGCGTACATCCATCATATGATGCACACGATGGTAGTTTGCATATACGAAGTGTGTGTGTGTGTGTGTGTGTGTGTGCGTGCGCACGCTCGCACGCACATACACACACACACGAACGCACGCACACGCACACACACACTTTCTTGTTATCAAAATGTACAGGAGCGGAGAGAGAGAGAGAGAGAGAGAGAGAGAGAGAGAGAGAGAGAGAGAGGAGAGACAGACAGACAGACAGACAGACAGACAGACAGACAGACAGACAGACAGACAGATAGACAGACAGAGCATATGAAAATAGCGACTCGTTTCATTAGTATTATGAATATGTTTGAAAGTAATAGAGGAAGCGAACGAACAAAAGGAAGATAGACAACGAGAAGAGAGACTAGGACAATGGGTATAACAATACCCAGTATTCCTTTTCTATGTATAAGGAAAGGAAAACGTGCAGAATGAGCAGGCCTTCTTTCATCTGCCTTGCTCCTGAAGAACTGAGACAGCAGCATGGTACTTATGAATACATGTAATCATATCTGATGGCATCTACTGTATTTACTTGTTGGTTAGTCTGCTTGTCTGTCTGATTGCTTTCGTATTGCCGTGTTATCTCAAGTATGTATGTAAGTGAAGAGTAATGACAATAAATAGCTGCTTACAAGTCTTTCACCTTTCTTTCTTCAGATTGTATATGCTACATTTCCAGTTTGTATACATTACATTTCCCGTCTTTATGACCAATTTTGTTATTGTTTATTAACCTTATTTCTTTATCTATGTTTGATATTGTGACAGGATATTGTCTGTGGTTTTAGTAGACTGAGATAGATATCCAAGGATTAAAACGAGTGGTGCAAACAGCAACATAAAATGGACGCAAAAACCCCACCAGTTTTTTTTTCTTGAAAGGGGTGGGAGTGGTGGGTACTGGGAATGGAACTATTGAGATGTTCATGGTTAAACAATCATCCAGTGAGTAATATGATAAAGTAGATAATTATTTACCTAAATCTTATTCATCATGACCATTGTCTTAGCCCTATTCAGTGACCACACAGAAGGAAAATGATAATCAGTTGATGACGCCCTATCCTACAATAAAACGGCATAGAATGTGTGAGTACCATACTATGATAAAGAAGAGTTTTCTGAATTGTTTACGCGCACTCGCTCGCGGGGACACACACACACACACACACACACACACACACACACACACACACACACACACACACACACACACACACACACACACACACACACACACACACACACACACTCACGCACACACACACACACACACACAGCACACACACACAGGCACACACACACACACACACATACACTCACACTGTCTGTTTGTCTAAATTTCGTTTTGATATAATTTTGGGTGAAGAGACGTTGAATTAAAGAAAGGTGCACTAATACTACTCCGTAGCATGTACACGCGTACACATTTTTGCCTGGGTATTATATCATGTTTATAAAAAAGTATTAATGCCGAAGTAGTAGTGGATGAAAACAAGTGCAGATAACTACTTACAACTTCTCAATCTTTTTGAAAATGATTTTAATCAAAGATTCAATTATATCAAACATTTATATAAAACAAAAGTATATGAGAAAATAAACAAAAAACCCAAAACAAAACAACAACAAACCTACCAAAAGATAAATAAAGACCCACCCCCGAAAAACAAAACGCAGACAACAATTCCAAACAAAGCAAAGAAAAACAAACACCAACAACTTCACCATCACCAGCACCAAGACAAAACAACAACAGCAAGCAACACACGCTTCTTTACAACTTCAGTTGGCTTCAGAATAGTTCTTGGGGCAAAGCAGTCAAAACGTTCTACATGTATCAAAACTGTTTTATTAATTTGTTTGTTTTTCCTTTTTGGTTTGGTTTTGGTTGAATTTAAATTTGTTTCTTGGTTTATGTATTTAATTTGTGTGTGTGTGTTTCTAAAAGCAGTTTGCAAAAACAGAACCACAGCTAAACAAAATCTGAAAATTGGATGATGACAGTATATGGATTTCTTAAGCGCTTACGTTACAGGCAAACACGTTGGTCAAGGTTTTCGCTTACCTGGGATTCCCCACGAGGTGGGAGGGGGGGGGGGGGGGGGGGGGGGGGGGGGGGGGGGGGGGGGGGGGGGGGGGGGGGGGGGAATGAGGGCAGAGGAAAGCGGGATCCAGGGTAGGGACAGTAGGGGATGGCGCGCGCTTAATGGCAGTTTCACGTCGGAGAACTGTACACAAAAAAGACATTGGCGAATTGTCTTTTGACAAGAGGTAGAGAAAGGGTTTACCTTCGGCCAACTGTTGTCGGTCCTACTGGGAGGGAGCCTTGTGTGTGGTGTGTGTGTGTGTGTGGTGTGTGTGTGCGGTGTGTGTGTGTGTGTGGGTGTGTGTGGTGTGTGCGTGGGTGTGTGTGTGTGTGTGTGGTATGTGAGTGTGTGTGTAGTACGTGTGTGTGTGTACGTGTGTGTGTGCGTGCGTGCGTGCGTGCATGCGTTTCAGTGGCGCGTGGAAAAAGCGTGTGGTGTCTGTGTGTGATGTGTGAGTGTACGTGTGTGTGTGTGTAGCTGTGCGTCCCATTTGTTGTGCGTGCGTGTGGTGGTGAGAGTGTTGTGAGTGTGTGTGTGTGTGAGTGTGTGTGTGCGTGCGTTTGTGGTGTGTGTGTGTGTGGTGTGTGTGTGTGTGTGTATCCGATCGCTGTGACATTGGAGAGGCTTCTCATACATATGTCACAGCCCGTTTGTCTCTCTCTCTCTCATCTTGCATACACACACGGAGACTGGATGTAGAAAAAAAGCACATTAAGTGATTATTCCATTATCTTCGATAAGAAGATTAAAATTAAAATCTCTCTCTTCTCTCTCCTCTCTCTCTCTCTCTCTCTCTCTCTCTCTCTCTCTCTCTCTCTCTCTCTCTCTCTGTCTCTCTCCCTGTGTGTGTGTGTGGTGTGTGTGTGTGTGTGTGTGTGTATGTGTGTGTGAGTGTGTGTTGTGTGTGTGTGATATCCGATTACTATGACATTGGAGAGGCTACTCATACACATGTCACGGCATGTGTGCTCTGTGTGTGTGTGTGGTGTGTGTGTGTGTGTGTGTGTGTGTGTGTTGTGTGTGTGCTAACCGATCACTAAGCCTATGACATTGGAGAGGATACACATACACATGTCAAATCCTATTTGTGTGTGTGTGCGCGCGCGCGCGCGCGCGCACGAGAGAGAGAGAGAAAGAGAGAGAGAGAGAGTGTATGTATGTATGTGTGTGTGATTCTGATTCTCTCTAACTCTATCTCTCTCACACATACAGACACACACAGAGATGTTTGGCATACCTGAGAGTATGACGAATGCAGACAGGTGCAGAACTATTGTGGTCATGTAAGAGAGATACTGTTTCGTGACTGTTGGGGTTAACAAGTGACACTTGCTTGAAAGTAATAACTTTCAGTTTGAATAGGTTTTTCCCCCCATAATAAGGCTATGATAACTATGATGATGGTGATGATGATCATAATAATCATGATGATCATGATGATCGTAATAATCATGATGATGATGACGGTGATAGTAATAATCATGATCATAATGATTCTGATGAGGATACTGATGATGATAACGATAATAATTGCCACATTGCGCAATAGTACATTATCCAAAAAATTGACTGAAATCCCCATCCACCGTGAACACACACACACACACACACACACACACACACACACACACACACACACACACAACACACCACACACACACACTACATACACACACCACACACTCACACACTCACACACACCAACACAAACACACACACACACACACGCACGCACGCACGCACGCTCACATACACACTCTCTCATACTCACACACATACACACGCACACACATACACTCTGTATCTCTCTCTCTCTCTCTCACTCTCCAAATACAGAATTATATAGGCCTACATGAATGAGTCAGTGCATTCTTTTTGAAAGTTGATAGTTAAGAACTATTACTTTCTTGGAACAAGTTAGGTTTAAGATTAGTTTCGAAACCTTAGACTATAATATAGTTATTTTAAGAGTGGATCGTTTCTTGTTTGTTCAGGGGGGGGGGGGGGGGATGTTTCGGCTGGTTGTGATGGGCCTGACTTGTCAGGCGCTTAACGGCGGTG
>CM054143.1:11717810-11745310 GCA_028751875.1 Rapana venosa | reverse complement strand
CCGAAGGACTTTTGGGGAGAGTGGAGTCTGCACTGATGTTAACTCCAGGGAAAATATCCCTTTGAACGGGAATCGAACCCGGGTTGTCAGATTGCCAGCGCAATGTTCTAACCACTAGGCTATCCCGTCCCCCCCCACCCCCTAGCGTGTGTGTGTGTATGTGCGTGCGGGTGTGCGTATGTGTATGTGTGCGTGCGGGTGTGCGTATGTGTATGTGTGCGTGCGTGTGTGTGCGCGCGTGCGCGTGTGTATGTGCGTGCGCGCACGTGCGAGCGTGCTTGATGCTTACGTGGGTATGTGTATGTGAGTGTGTGTGTGTGTGTGTGTGCATGCTTGCATCTATGTTTTTGTATGAACCACCACCCCCACCCCCCACCTCCCCCACGGTCATACTTCTAGGTGAAAACCAGCTTTCACCTGTGAGGGATTTGGAAGGAAAGGGGGGGGGGGGTCACTCTTGAAGAGGGAAGTACTGTTTTGCCCTGACACCGGTGTGGCGGTGTGGGTGAAGCGGCAGACCTAAAGAAGGAAGGAAGGAAGGAAGGAGGAGCAGGACTGAGGCGTCGTCACGCTGTCGGATGGCTCAGAAGGCGTTGGGGCGTGAAGCACCCGTGACGATGACCATTGTCGGCGATTAAACAAGATGCCACATCCCCCTCCTAGCTAGGCTGTCCCTTCCTGCCCCCCTGGGGGGGGGGGAGGGATTCGGATGGGGGAGGGGGTTGGGTTGGGGTGGGGGGAAGGACAACCTGTCGAGGCATGTTCTCTCCTTCTTCCTCTCCCTCTTCCTTGTTGGTAGGGGGTTCATTTTTGTTGTTCTCGTTCTGGTTTTTCTTCTTCTTCTTCTTCTTTTTGTTCTGGTTTTTCTTCTTCTTCTTCGCAATAATTCTTCTTCTTCGCAATTCTTCTTCGCAGTTCTTCTTCGCAATTCTCCTCCTCCTTGTTGTTGTTGTTGTTGTTGTTCTTGTTCTTCTTCTTCTTCTTCTCCTCCTCCTCCTCCTTTTTCTTCTTCTTCTTCTTCTTCTTCTTCTTCTTCTTCTTCTTCGTCGTCGTCGTCGTCGTCGTCCTCCTCCTCCTCCTTCTTCATCTTCTTCTTCTCCTCCTCCTCTTCCTCCTCGTCGAGCGCTCAGACAGCAAGGTATGATTTTGTTTTGTTTTGGTGAGGGCAGGATGAAAAAAAAGTTGTGTAATCTTAATCTTTTACCCTCAGTAAAGATCATTTTGACTTAACTTGACTGTTTTCTGTCATATGAGCTAAAGTGGGTTGCGCTGCCGTTAAGCGCCTGACAAGTTAGACCCTGTACATCCGACTTCAGATTGGGGGAGAATTGTTATTGTTTAAGTCTTTCTGGAAAAGAAAGGCAAGAGAATGTACCAAGAAGGCAGAAAAAAATAGAGAAGAAATAGGTGACAGGTTTAAAAAAGGGAGCAAAGCAGAAACAAAGAGAGGGACAGACAAGAGGGAATTCCTAGCACAGAATTTCCTGATGAGGGTAGGCTATCTATGCTGACAGATCATTGGCATCCATAGGGGGGGGGGGGATTTCTTCTTTATGTCGAGGAGAATAAATAATTATGTGCTGATGTGCTTTTCTTTTACGTCATGTCCCTGCTCTTGTTCGAATTGAAATCATAGTGTCTAAAAGAGATGCATCGACGGTAAAATCATGACAAGAGAGAAAGAGGGGGGAGGAAGGGAGGGGGTAGAAGGGAGAGAGGGGGAGAAGGGAGGGAGGGAGAGAGAGGGGGAAGGGAGAGAGAGGGAGGGAGAGAGAGGGAGGGAGAGAGAGGGAGGGAGGGAGAGAGAGAGAGAGCGGGGAAAGGGAGAAGGGAGAGAGAGAACTCTTTATTTTGAGGATAATAAGTCAGCGCTCATGTGCCTCGTTTCCATCCAGTCCCCGACCTTTTTTGGGATTATATTTTAAAAGGGAGGAAGAAAAGGATATACAGACCATAAGATAATAACTACAAGATAAAAACCAGAAAAGAGCACACCCACATACTCGCACACATGCACACACTCGCGCGCGCGCGCACACACACGCACGCACGCTCGCTCGCACGCACCACGCATACATACAAACGCGCGCACACACACACACACTCACACTCGAGTACTCTCTGTGTCTCTGAATCTCTGGCTTTATGTCTCTGTCTGTCTGTCTGTCTGCCACCTCTCTCTCTCTGTCTCTCTGTATTTGTCTCTGTCTTTCTCTAGTCTGTCTGTCTCTCTGTCTCTCTCTGTCCGTCTCTCTCTGCCTCTCTCTCTGTTTCTCTCTCTCTCTCTCTCTCTCTTGCAACACTACAACGTACACACATCTTATCTATCTATCTATCTATCTATCTATCTATCTATCTATCTATCTATCTATCTATCTATCTATCTATCTATCTATCTATCCACCCATCCCACGAATCCATCCATCCACAGTCGGGAAGCAGACCAAAAAACAACTTTTTGATTAGATCTGACTGTTGTTGACTCTTAACAGTGCATACACAACATGTGTACATAATATATAACTTTCGCAAGACTCGTCCTATCTCCGCTTCTGTGCCTCTTCTTTTCTTCTCTTCTCTCTCTCTCTCTCTCTCTCTCTCTCTCTCTCTCTCTCTCTCTCTCTCTCTCTCTCCTCTCTCTCTCTCTCTCTCTCTCTCTCTTCTCTCTCTCTCTCTCTCTCTTCCTCTTACCTCCACACCACCACACACACACACACACACACACACAACACACACACACCACACACACACACACACACACACACACACACGCACACACACACACACACACCCTACCCCTGCCCTTCCTTCCCTCTCTGATCCTCTCTCCTTCTCCTCCGTCTCTTCGGTGCTTACTTGCAGAACTTACAATAACAGCCGCAGGTGCTAAGGGACTGGTAGAGGGAGTAGGGTAATAGTGATGTATTGATCTACTTCGTTATTTTCCTACTTCGCCACCATAGGTCTCTGTCATCCCTGTCCTACATACAGACGGACAAAAGACAGTCACTTTGTCTCCAAGAACATACACTACCTCCAGAGAAGTTTTGGGCAAACTGCAGGGTTTTTTCTTTTGGTGGGGGTGGGGGTGGAGAAAAAGTTTAGAAGAAGCTTCGTAGTGAAGTATATGCTTGGAAGAGAGAGGAGAGAGAGGGAGTGAGGGAGGGAGAGAGAGAGAGTAAGAGAGAGGGAGGGAAGGAGAGAGAGAGAGGGAGTGAGGGAGAGAGAGAAAGAGAGAGGGAGGGAGACAGAGGGAGGGAGGGAGACAGAGGTTTGGCTGTTATTTTCAAGTGATACATAAAATGGAAAGGGCAATTGTCAAAAATCAGCTGTCTGTTCATATTGCAAGCCAGCCTGAAGATTTATCGTCAAAATGAGATTTTGCGCACACGTCAAAGTAGGATGCGCTGGGCCTGACTTGTCAGGCGCTTAACGGCAGCGCAATGCATTTTCGCTCATATGACAGACAACAGTAGTTTCTGTCTGTGCGTTTGACGACGGCGACGACGAAAGAAGAAGAAGATTGTGATGCTGTTGCTGCAGCTGAAGAAGAAGATTGATCAAAATGACCGACATCCCAGAATGATCGGTGGACACTATAGGAAAAGAAAAAGCTCAGCAATATAGTTTTTATAAAAGTTTATTTTTGTGGAATGTATGTAATACTGCAAGCTTGCGATGTGTGTGTGTGTGTGTGTGTGCGCGCGCGTGTGCGTGCCTGTGTGCGTGCGTGTTTGTGTGCGTGTGTGTGATTTATTTATCTATCTATTCTTTTATTTCAAGGATTATGGAATTAGCTCTCGTGTGCTCTTTTACATCCAGTCCTTGTGTGTATAGGGGACGGGATAGCTCAGTGGTCGGAGCACTCGCTTTTCCCCAGCCAAGTTAAGCAGGCGACGGGGTTCCAAGTTGGATGGGTGACCGTTTGGCGCCTTGGCTTCAGTACAGTTCCCAGTTTCAAACCCCAGCTATAAATTGGTACCATTCTGCCTTTAGGGTCAGGGCAAGGGATAAGCAGCGAGGAGAGAGATGGGCGCCGCCCTCAATATGCTGGCCCTAGAGAAGTGAGGTCTCTGACGCCTCGCTCCCCTACGACCTTATAGGTTATGGGACTCCTTTACCTTTCCTTTTTACCTTGTGTGTATGCAGCTGTGTGTGTATCAAAGAGAGAAAGAGAGCACTCGAACTCGAACTCGAACTCGAAAGATTTATTCACAAAAAGGCCATTGGCCCATACATGAAGGGGGGTTGCCAAACTGCTTAGTATTTTAGTGAGAAAAATAAGTAACACAAAAAAACAAAATGTTATTGTATAACCACAACCACCACAATAAAAATCAGTTAAAAAATATGACTTAAGAAACCAAGATATCTCTTTTATTCTAAAGGCTTTACACAAATATAAAGCAAGGCTGCGCACAATCTCAGGGTGACTAGATGCCATGAGTAGACAGAATCTAAATAAATTAGGCTGTCTACTATACTTTAGCGGAATGTAATTCTGTCTTACATCTTCTAATACTGGACAGCACAGCACAAAATGAACTTAATCTTCCACTGTTTGCTTACATAATGGGCCTAGCAACCTGAGGTCATCATCATGTTTTATATATCTAAATTTATGAACATTTAAGTCTCATACACCAAGTTAAACATAGACATAATGAGACAATGACAATGACAATGACCTTGACAAATTCTTTTATTTCGAGGATAATGAATAAGAACTCATGTGCTTTTTTACATCCAGTCCCCGCCCGTAGGGATACATCTTAATAATAACCCAATACTTATACTCTCACACAGTAGAAACAAAGGGAAATAGCCCTTTGTTGAGGAGAGAGAGAGAGAGAGAGAGAGAGAGAGAGAGAGAGAGAGAGAGAGAGAGAGAATGCAAGTTGGACTTAAGCAAAGGGGTAACGCGTTTGTTCACACAAAGAAGTGAAAGGTAGATGATTTAAAGACTTATTTTTCCCCCTTGCTCTGCTGCCAGGCCTTAGTGAGGGTTCAGGCGATCTTGTGGGGTAAGAGTATAAACTGCACCCCAGTACTTGACTTACTTTGACTTATGCCTCTTGGTTCCTTGGGGAACATAGGGCTGCAACAACACCCCTCCAACGAACTCGGTTTTGGGAGATCCTCTTCAGCTCGGCCCATGTCATTCCGGCTGCCTTCGTTTCTTCGTCAACACTTCTGCGCCAGGTCTGTTTTGATCGACCAACTTTACGCTTCCCTGTGGATTCCAGTCAAGGACCTGCCTGGTGACATGCACCCCAGTACAAATCACATTAAAATAAAACTCCACGGGAAAAAATCAATGGTAACATGACATTTTGCAGAATAATTTCATAAGTACAGCGTAAAATACAACCTGCACTTGTTTTCCTCCACTACTACTTCCTTAGAAATGCAACGTGAAGATAGAAAGTATCCCTATATCTTTGGTAAATATTTGTTTTTGTTGTTTTTCTAAAAAAAATTCTAATACCCAGTATGCATGCATACTACAAACTTTGCAGCTTTGTTGACCAAATATTGTGTGTTAAATAGATGATGGTAACCTTAATAGTCGGACCTTGGCACTCAAAATTCCAGCCTCCACCAACGCGCCCGTTCAAGATTTCCCCTGGAGTTAAAATCAGTGCCGGCTGCATTCCCCAAAAGTCTTTCGGATGAAACTATAAACCGAGGTCCCGTGTGCAAACACACACAAAGAACATCTTGCGCACACGTTAACACGTAAGACTAGGCTATTTGTGCCAGTGGGAACGAACGAGAACATTAATTTTTAAAAAAGCTTCATACACACAGAGACAGGATGCAAAGAAAGCGCACGAGTGCTTTATTACATTATTGCAAAATAACAGATTATTTTTTAAAGAAAGGGAATGCACACATGCACACATGGGTGTGCGTCTTCAACCATATTGAATTTGGGGGTTAAATCCTGCAGAGGTGAGCGAAGACGGAGCAGTTTGATTAAAACATACACATGTATCGAGGGCTACACCTGATTGTTCAATATCGTGCGTTTGACTTGCTTGGCATGGGCAAGCTCAAAGGGCTAACCCCGTTTTGAATACATATCAATGTGTATTTGCCCATTTCTTCCGCTTTTGTCGCCGTGTGTGCCCGCCAAATGAAGGGTATATATGAACAAACTGCAGGCTGCTTCTTTGAGGAAGTTTCTCATTTTGATGCACTGCGCCTTTATTTGAGAGGACGGGCTGACTGCCCGCAACCCTGCTCGTTTGATGCACTTTTCATCTGCAGCAAGTTCATCTTTCGTCACCTTCACTTTCACCTATCCCGTTGTCTGGTAGACCGTTGGGGCACAACTGAAGATTTTGCAATCAGCGTCCTGCACTTTTCGCGGTCCTCAGCTTACTTAGTAAGTCGTTCCACCCACGTCCAGTCCACTCTCTGATGTTGTCTCCCCATCCTTTTCTCTGTCTGCCTCTTCGTCTCCCTCCTTGTACTGTTCTCTGTAGCACAGTTTTGGCCAGTCCAGATGTTCGTGTGACGTGCCCGTACCACTTCAGTTTGCCTTTTATCAATGAAGTCAGGAGCTCTTCATATGGCCCGATGGCGTTTTCAAAACTGGTTTTTGCTTCCTCGTTAGTGATGTGATCTCTGTATGAGATACCAAGAAGTTTGCAAAAGTATCTCATCTCCATTACCTGTATCCTTCTGTCAATGTTTGCCGTTATGGTCCACGTTTCGCGTGCGTACACAAAATGTGGACACAACAAGGAACGCACCAGTCTGATCTTGAGGTTAATGGCGATGTTCTTGTCGTTCCAGAGGACTTTCATTCTGGTCATTGCAACTGTGGTCTGGGGTATCATGAAGAGAATGTCAGACTGTGATCATCCATCCGATACTATAACTCCCAAATATAAATATAAATATTAACGGTTTCAATTTATTGTTGTCAATAATAATGTCAGCGCTGATGCGACTTCCATATAAAACAATACACCAAATTAACGTTTGCAGTATTTTAATTTTGGGCGTAATTCCTAAATATTGGACAAAAATAGTTACATAGGCAAAAAGTCTCAGAGTTGAACCCTGAAGTTTTAGCCGAGTAACGAAAAGCAAAATGCTAAATATCTGTCTCATCAAATGCTATTTACATGGACCATTCCTTCCTTGAACAATTATTCCTTTGATGTCTTTGGTACATGAGGAATCAGCCAAGTCATGCCAGCAGAAAGAGGATCGTGAGATTCAGAGGCTTGAACTCAGAGTTCATTAGTAAACGTCCGTAGGCCTATATCTTCATCCGCTGAAGAGTGAATATTTCTTGCCCCTGTTGTAAAGACAGCAAATCATTTCTTTATTCAGCTAAGGTAAACCACGAGGAGTGGAGGAAGCTGGTTGCAAATTCGCTAGTGGTGCCTCAACGATCTACTCGACGTCGGGATAGGTGAAGGTGATATGTTTCTTGTTGTTTTAGTTTGAATAACTCTTGTCCATGCTCGCGGATATAACTGCTACTTGTGTCTGTTCAGCCTTGTTGACTTCTTGCTCCTTCTCTTTATCTTTTGGCATGTATTTATTTATTCTTTTATTTCGAGGATAATGGAATAAGCACTCATGTGCTTTTTTTTTTTACACCCAGTCTCCATGTATTTGCAGTTTTGTAAATTTTATCATCCGTTCCCACTGGCACACAATGGCCTACGCTTCCAAAAGTGGAGCATATTTTAACATGTGCTCAAGATGTTCTTCGTGCGTTTGTACATGGGACGTCGGTTTATAGTCTCATCCGAAGGACTTTTAGGGAGAGTGGAGAGAGAGAGTCGGCACTGATGTTAACTCCAGAGGAAAATATCCACTTCCACGGGATTCGAACCCAGGTCAGCAGATCACGAGCGCAGTACTCATCGCTCTCAACAACCAGCCCATCCCGTCCACTGTAACAGTATGAATAGCTTTTTATGATGAAAGAAAGACAAACCCAGACAGAGAGAGAGAGGGGGAGAAAGGTAGACAGTCGCGTAAAATCCAATATATTTCCCTTTCTAAGCATAACGGGGGGCATATGAAAGGCCGACACCCCAGTGCGTGAATCTGCTATGAAAACCACCCAAGTAAACTGAAGGTAACCGAGGCCCTCATCTGTATGATACTTTATATCAACATTTTGGGTAAGTTATTGTCCATTGTATCAGGCGACCTGGGGCGATAGTTGGTAAAAGCAAGGGTAGTCCTCTTGTCTTGTCCAGTGTTTGAACTGTGGGGAACGTAATGTTAAGTGTCCCATTTTTGGGGGGTGGGTGGGTAGCCGTCTTTCTGTGGACACATAACTAATGGTTTGATGTTGGAATGTGATGTGATTTGGTGTGCTGTGATGTGATGTGATGTTGGAATGTGATTGATGTGTGTGAGTGAGAGAGAGAGAGAGAGAGAGAGAGAGAGAGAGTGTGTGTGTGTGTGTGTGTGTGTGTGTGTGTGAAGTTGACCTAGGAGATCGTACAAATCCACACCCTTAATTCACCCGACGATTCGAACCCACGACTTCATAGATCTATAAGATTGAAGTAAAACAGCCTCAACCACTCGGCTATAGCGTCACTCAACTTCCGCACTAACGGGCTTGCATAATACACGCTTGCTGCCTGCATCTATGCATGTGCGTGCGCTCTGACGTGCATGGACAAGCGCGTGCGCAAAACGGTTTTCGTTCATGGAGACACGGATGGACTAACTGAAGAGAAAGAAGTAAGCGAGGCGGTGTGTGCGTTCCAGATCCATCACGCATAGCATTTCATTAGTTCGAGATTGTGTGTAGGCAAATTAGCTGGGCTGGCCAGAATATGATTAAGGACAAGGGAGTTTCGTCACGTAGGCCGCAGATCGTGTGTCCGATCCGGTATGTGTTATGATCCTGTTTGCTCATGCGGCATGGACATCATAATTAGTGTCATATCTGTTTTCGTCTTTGTTCGCAGCGCTAGATGAGATGCGTAGTCACTGGCATCTGTCGCACGATAAGCTGCCAGCTACAACGTCAAGAAGGCTGGGTGGAAGACGTTTTTTGTTTGGGTGGGTGGGGGGTAGGGGGTGGGGGGGGGGGGGGGGGTGGGGGGGGATGCATTTATTTGTAAATGCCCGCATTACAATACAGTACAATACAATACAATGCTGCATTCCAGTACAGGAGAAGGAAGAAGAAAGAAAAGATATGTGTAGGATTAAAAAAAAAAGTTTCATGTTATTTATTGCTCAGCCGACCTCGAAGGTTATGTTATTGTTATAACATCTGAAGAAGAAGAAGAATGATGAAGGCAAAGATAAAAGAGGAGGATGAAGATGAAAATGAGGATGATGAAGACGAAGAAGAAGATGATGATGATGATGAAGAAGAAGAAGAAGATGAAAGAAGAGAAAGAAGAAGCAGATGATGATGATGATGATGATGATGATGATGAAGGAGAAGAAGCAGAAGAAAGAAGAAGAAGAAGAAGAAAAAAGAAGAAGATGACGATGACGATGATGACGACGATGTTTAATAGTAGAAGAAAGAGAAGAAATAGAGAAGCAGCTTTACAAACAAACAGGTAATGTCCTTTTGTTAAGCAATTCATTATAACAACTTTCGTCTCGATCATTTTTCAAACAATACTCAAGTCTTTGGTTTCCATGCCCTACAATTCTGTAAGAAATCGAAACACGTCATGTGCCGAAGTCGGATGCGCTGGGCCTGACTTGTCGTCAGGTGCTTAACGGCAGCGCAACGCATTTTCGCTCATATAACAGATAAAATAGTTGCTGTCTGAGCGTTCGACGAAGAAGAAAAACACGTCTGTGGTTCCCATTCTGCCAGAAACCAGGCTTTCACCTGGTCCAGTCGGCCACGAGAAGGGAAAACAAAAGTGTCAACACGCACTTAGTGCTTGGAAAAGAAATCCACATTTGCAGGATGCCTCTTGTTCCATGGCACAAACTGTGGAGAGAGAAAACATCAGCTGCATCTGGCAAAGTTCTATAGAAATAGTATTGTATGTGTGCGCACACACACATGTAGACACGTTTTAGTGCCATGTTGTAGTAGTAGTAGTGGTAGTAGAAGTAGTAGTAGTAGTAGTAGTAGTAGTAAGTAGTAGTAGTAGTAGTAGTAGTAGTAGTGGAACGTATGTACCTCCGGCAGTCACAGAGAACGAAGAAGAAGCAGATGATGATGATGATGATGATGATGATGAAGAGGAGGCAGATGATGATGATGATGACGACGATGATGATGAAAGGTGTCCCATAACCTATGTGTTCGTAGGGGAGCGAGGCGTCAGAGACCTCAGCTTCTCCAGAGGCCAGCATAGTGAGGGTGGCACCCATCTCCCCCTCCCTCGCTGCTTCACCTTCCCTGACCCTAAAGAGGGCAGGTACCCATTTACAGCTGGGTGGACTGGGGGACTCTACTGAAGCCAAGGCGCGCAAACGGTCATCCATCCAACTGGTAACCACGCACGATGCTGCTTAACCTTGGTTTGGGGGAAGTGAACGCTCTTACCTCTGAGCTATCCCGCCCCCCTGTACAGTATGGTGTATTATGATCTAAAAGGCACTGAGCTGTAGTGCCTTGCTTGAAAAGAGACACTTGTTGACAAGTTACAGCTGCGAGAATTAAAGTTGCATTATAATTGTATTTAAAAAGTGACACTTGTTGACAAGTTACAGCTGCGAGAATTAAAGTTAGATTTTGATTGTATTTTAAAAGTGACTGTTGTTGACAAGTTCCAGCTGTTAGAATTAACATTACACTTTAATTGTGCTTGAAATGTGACATATGTTGACAAGTTGAAGCTGCGAGAATTAACATTATCCTACATTTTAATTGCTAATTAGTCGACTCGATGTATTTGTGTATGCGTGCATGCGCATTTACTTGCGCGTTAATGAATGTGTGTGTGTGTGTGCGTGCGTGTGTGTATGTGTGTGCGTGTGTGTGTGTGTATACACACTTGTGTACATGTGTGCGTGAGTGTGTGGACGTGCGTGTGTGTATGCGTGTACACTTGAATGGAAGTGCTCTGATTTGTAATTGCAAGATATAGCGCTCTATAAATTCCATATATTATTACTATTATTATTATTATCATTATTATTATTAGTATTAGTATTATTATTGTTGTTATATTATTATTATTATTATTATGTATGCGTGTGTGTGTGTTGTGTGTGTTGTGTTACGTGCGTGCGTACGAACGTGCAATCGTTGTGTGTTTGAGTATGTATGTGTGCATGTGTACGAAGTGTGTGTGTGCGTGCACGCGCGGGTGTGTTACGTGCGTATTCGCTCACTAAGTACCCACGAGTGTGTGTGTGTGTGTGTGTGTGTTGTGTGGTGTGTGGTTGTGTGTGTGTGTGTGTGTGTGTATATATATATAATACACATATATATATACACAGATATGTATTTAAGAGTGTATATGAAACAACGCACTCTAGTGTCTCTAACGCCCCAACCCCCCCCCCCCCCCCCACCACCACCACTCCCCATTCTAATCCCCCTGTTCCTCTCCTGAGGATCTTTGTGACATTAGCGGCGTGTCTATCCCCCCCTATTCAGTTACCTGGAACAAACAAACGATATTTGTCGCATTCATGAGATTGTGCACGCATGCCTCTCATTTCTCTTGTCTGCCTACCCGTCTCTCACTTTCTGATCCCCGATAACCACCAATCCCCCCCCCCCCCCCCTCCTCACCCCCACCTCTGTCCACACCCTCTTCCCTATCCCCCCCCCCCCCCCCCTCTCGTACCCACCCACCCCTTTATCATTCATACCAAGCACCCCATATCGTGTAGAGGCACAACAGACACTGATATAAGCTGTCAGTGTATATGATAGTATATGAGGCCGGGATATGAAAGCGCTTTTTCTCCACAGAGAACAGTGAGGAAGAATATTTTCTCGAAATGGGATGAGCGTGGTCGGTCCCCCCCCCCCCCCCCCCCCCCCCCCCCCCCCCCCCCCCCCCCCCCCCCCCCCCCCTTCCTTGTAAATGGGTAAAACCTGATTGGGTTTTGTTTTTGTTTTGGAGAATGCTTTTTGTTATGAAACGGTGTGTGTGTGTGGGAGGGGGGGGGAGTTGGGGTGGGGGTGTGTGAGAGTGAGGGTGATGTGTGCGTTTGTTGTGGTGAGTGTGGTGTGTGAATGGTGTGTTTTGTGTTGTGTTGTGTTGTGTGTGTGGTGTGTTGGGGGGGGGGGGGGGTGGTGATGTGTGTGTTCTGTGTGTGTTGTGTGTGCTCTGAAGCTCATCATCATCATCATCATCATCATCATCATCATCTCTCTCTCTCTCATCATGCCTCTAGACAGATTTTATTGGAAATGTTCACAATCAGACCTAACAATACACTTCCCATTTTCATATCAACAGGTAAAATGAACCACTTAAAAACAACACCCCTTTGCTTGTATGTATTGTTTTCAATGGAATATTTCTGTTTCTTATGTTTACAATGTTGCCTCACCTTGTGACAGAGGCCATCGTGCCAAAAAGTCAATGAAAAGTTCGAGTTCGAGTTCTCTCTCTCTCTTCTTGCTAGACATCCGAGTTTCATCAAAAGGCCAGATTCTGCGTATGTGACCGTTTAGCCAACGATAAGGTAGCTGTATACTGATTTCGGAGATATTTTTATCTACAAGCAGTCATTCATTCTTCCCACGACCGATGTAAGTTCAAGAAGTTCGTTTCGCAACATGTCTATGTTTCGTCAAACAACTCAAATAGAAATTGTTTCGTTTTTCTTCTTAAAATATTTCGCGTAATACTTTGGCTCAGGCCAAAAGCTTTGTCAGTTATTGATGTCAGCTTAGTACTAAGGCCTACATTAACATGTTGCTATGTTGTAAAATGCTATGTTGAGATTGCCGTCAGCCATAACAATCTCTTACCATAACAACCTGCACTCTCCGTTAAGAAGGAAAATGCTCTGAAGTCGAAGTATGGCTTGCCTATATGGCGAGGTACTTGATCACAGTCAACCACGCAAACTTCTCATCCAGTGTACTTTTCTATCTCACAGTGATTCCCAGGTAGGATGAGTGAGGCAAGAGTGCATGTTCTTGGTGACCTTCAGGGTGTTAAGCTGGCGAACGCACAACAACAACAACAACAACTTTCGCTAAATACCTGGACTGAGGTGTGATGTTCAAAGATATTAGTTCAAGAAGTTGTTTCACACACACACACACACACACACACACACACACACACACACACACACACACACACACACACATATATATATATATATATATATATATATATATATATATATATATATATATATATATATATACATATGATGATGTATCATCACACAACTCACAAGAAACTGTCCTTTTCAGTTAAGATTTTTCTTTCTTTTTCTTCTTTGAAATACTTCGCGCATATTACCTGGACTGAGGTTAAGGTGGTGGATGTGGTAATGAAAGCAGTGGTGGTGGTGATGGTGATGGCAGGGGTGTGTGGGTGGGTGGTGATGGCAGTGATGGTGGTTGAGGTGGCATTTTTATTTGAAGGGGTCCAGCCGCCAAAATGACGGTGTTTGTAGACAGAGAGGCAGGGAGGGGAACCATCCCGCGGTTGCACAATCTCAAATAAGAGGTCTTGGCCGTCACTGGCCGTGGCCAAACAACGCCCAGAGCTTTCTTTGACATCTAAGGTCTATCTATCCTCTCCATGGCCCATCCCAATGTAGAGCGAGTGAGTCACTGCGCTAGGGCGTACACACTCCTCATTATTATCATTATTATTATTATTATTAATTATTGTTATTATTATTATTATTATTATTATCATCATCATTATTATTATCCACTTTTCACTAGTACGAATCACGTAATAAAAAGATGGTGGATATGGGGAGAGAGAGCGATGGAGGGAGGGAGGGCGAATGGAGAGGAAGAGAAGGAGGAGGGAGAGGGACAGAGAGAGAGAGAGACAAAGAGATAGGTTGATAGATAGATTGATAGATAGATAGATAGATAGATAGATAGATAGATAAATGGAGGGAGGGAGAGAGACAGAGACAGATAGATAGAACACAGACAGACAGATACATGGACACCCATACACACAGACAGGCACGCAGACAAACAGACAGATAAGGTCAAAGAAGACCTGCTTCAACACACATGCCCACACATACACCCCCACCCCTCCACACACACACACACACACATACACACACATACACCCCCACCCCCCCACCCCCCACACACACCCACATACCCACCCATCCGCCCACACACACACTCACTCAAACCCCCCTCCCCCACCGATCCCTCCCGAACACACACACACCAACCAATCAAGTCAATCGCTGCTTGAATGTTTCACAAAGACAGTAATCCCAAGATACAAGGCTTCTGTGGATAGTCCAGGGGGGGAGGACCTGTGGTCATTTCACACTGATGACACGCCGATAATCAGTTTTTACTGCCTCAGATCACCTCTTTAGGGATGGACCTTCCAGCTACCCCTGCTATCATCTCTACCACCCCTTCCCCACCCCATCCACACGGATGGGTGGCGCCAAATTCAACGCAGGGGTAGGCTTGAGGCTGCTTCTTGTTCTTCATCATCGGCGTCTTCTTGGTCTTTTTTCTTGTTGCTGTTGTTGTTGTTGTTGTCGTTGTTCTTCTTCTTCTTCTTCTCTTCTTTTTTCTTCTTCTTTTCTTCTTCTTCTTCTTCTTCTTCTTCTTCTTCTTTGGTATTGTTGCTGTTATTGTTCTTGTTGATGTGTCGTCGTGTCATCGTCATCTTCTTCTTTCTTTCTTTCTTCTTCTCTCCTCCACCTCCTCCTCCTCCGCCACCTCCTCCTCCTCCTGCTTCTTCTTCTCTTCCTCCTCCTCCTCCTCTTCCTCCTCCTCCTCCTCCTCCTTCTCTCTCTCTTCCTCTTCTCTTCTTCTTCTTCTTCTTCTTCTTCTTCTTCTTCTTCTTCTTCTTCTTCTTCTTCTTCTTCTTCTGTGTTGTATGCAATCAGTTGGGAAATAAGAGCCTGCAGTCGACACTGTGGCATTCTGTAAGGGTGGTGGTCCCTGACTGAAAATTGTAGTTTATTTTGATTTTTAGGGTCATGTGAAAAACTGGATTAATTCAAAGATTCTGATTGTAAAATAAAACCCAACCAACTTTTGTATGGACCCGTGAATGAGTGCTCATGTCTGAGGTATTTGATTTTTGATTGAAATTGTATGAAGTACTTGAGTCACCCATGTATTTCTCTTTTTACAATTTTTCTAACCAGCTCTTAGAGCAGACATTTGTTTAATTTTCAGTTTAGATTGTATGAAGTAGTTGAGTTACACTTGCATTTCTCTTTTTGGTTTAAATAAGGTGTATTCATTAATAAGCGCGGGACAAGCATAGCATGATGAACGTAATAAGCATAGCAGCAACAAGCAGGTAGCTTATGTTGTGCTCAAGTACAAAACCAACATTCTTATGGCGTCTGATGATGATCCATACACTGACCAAAAGAAGAAAAAGGGAAAATGGCCGAACAGAATAATGACAGCATTAACATATACACATAATGAATTAGTTGACGATTTCTTCAAAGCACGTCTAAAGCATAGATAAGCAAACATTTGGAAAAATTCCAGAATCCCTTGCTGTTCAGTCCATCCAGATAAGTAGCATATGAAAAGGTAAATGATGACATGGAGACTACCCACAAGTCGGACATATAGGCAAACAACAAGCTGCAGGATAAGATGAAAGAACAAAATAAGCAAACAAACAAACAAGCAAGCAAATATCCTCTTTTACAATTTTTTCTAATCAGCTCTTTGTGAAGTCATGTTTTATCCTTTGATTTCTTATGTTACCCACAAGATAAAAAATAATGCTTGGCCAGGCTTTCAGCTTGGAGAAGATGTGTGAAATAGAAATTAGCTTGTTTTAATCGACACTATAACAATACTGTCTGGGCTTGTTTCCTTTTCTGCAGATAGTGAGAACAAACAAACCAAGCGAACAAGAAACAAAAGAAAACAGAGCAAAAAATCCCCATACACAAAACTCATGTTAATGATCAAATAGTCGCTATTAGCGTATAATTATTCATTAAAAGAAATCCACCGCATATGATATGCAGGGGCTCAGAAGTGGAGTACATTGCATAAAGGGTGGGTAAGCTGTAACATATAAGAAAGCCCACAAGTCGAACGAAAGTTCCTATTTACAAACACAGATAAAGCAAAGAGAAGGAGTGCATCAATGGCATAAGAATGGTGCTGCCACTGCAAATAGAAAGTTTGAGATCGGGAATTGAATCGTGACATTTGAAAACGTATGAATTTTTGTAGAAAATACTCTAGATTATTCTTTTTGAATCTTGAAAGTCTGGAATCTTATGAAACATTTTTAATCTAAAAGTCCAACACAAAGAAACAAACGCGAAATCAAACCATCAAACCAACCAAAGAACCCACTCCAATTCTCGGAAACAATTTCGTATTACCTGTTTTCTATTGTTTTGCAGCTCACAACATTCTTATCAGTGAATGCAAATATCAGCCAAAATTAAGACTTTTGTTGGCCGAATATCTAAAAAAAATTGTAAAGTTAAATCTGACGACTTAGAGTTCACACACATTCACACGCACGCACGCACGCACGCACGGAAACACACACACACACACACACACACACAAATCTCTCTCTCTCTCTCTCTCTCTCTCTCTCTCTCTCTCTCTCTCTCTCAACACTTTAACAACATCTTGAACTTGTTCGGCGACATTAAACAGTTTAGCCGTCAACATTTTACCACACTCCATCCATTCTGTTGACATAGGTAGCTTTGCGTTCCCAAATCCAGATCTATAGAAGATAGCAGCACATCCCACAGAAGTAGTAGCTTGTGGGCTTCTAGAAGGTGATGGTGGATTCAGTTGTGAGGTGTGAAGATTCTGAAGGCTATTTAGGGGAGATGTGTATCCCTCTTACGATCCCTGTCTCCCAGGAGTCCGCGTATAGTATAATTTTGCTGGCCGGCATCTGAACTGCGTTGTTGAGGTGTTTCCCACGGCTTTAAATTCTGTGATTACAGGGTTTAGGTTAAACTGATACAGGGTGATAGGATGGTGGTCTTGCTAGCCATCATGGCATAACCCTGGAATTGATATTTAGGGACGCTTTTATTATGACTTGTTTCTGTATAACCTGTCCCCAGATGTACACGATGTATGTACTTACGCGCTTACATTAAGCGTTGATGGTTTATACGGATGCGCACACCCGCTATTATTGTTCTGTCTCTCCCTACACATGCACGCGCGCCCGCACGCACACACACACACACACACACACACACACACACACACACACACACACACACACACACCACACACACACACACATATATATATATATATATATATATATATATATATAATACACACGCACACACACACACACAGAGCACACTTATCAACATTGAAATATATGTATAGCTGATTTGTTTTTACTTACTTAATCTGATCATTTCAATAACAATATCCTTCTCTTATGTGGTTATACACAGCATTTCTCATCTACAAAGAAGTGTGTGTGTGTATGTATGTTGTATGTATGTATGTATGTATGTGTGTGTGTGTATGTAGTTGTAGTTGTTTAGTTTTTAAACGCCTTTTACATTTTCATTCCAAGATAAATCTTCCTTTTCTGCGTGGCATGGACTCGGCAATATCTTTTCTACTACTCTTGAACTCTTTCTTCTCCTGAGATAAGTTTCCATAAAGTTTGGGTGGACGGTCAGCATAATTCTTAGGCACCAACCTTTGTGCTGCTCTTCCCCCAGAACAGAAAAAAACCCCAAGCTTAAAACTTGTCTGGGACGGGATAACCTGGCTGGTTAGAGTATCGCGCATTGCGCTCGTGATCTGCTGACCCTGGTTCGAATCCCGTTCTAGGGATATTTTTACCCTGGAGTCAACATCAGTGCTGACTCCACTCCTCCCAAAAGTCCTTCAGATGAGATAATATTAAACCGAGGTCTCGAGTGCAAACGCACACCCAACATCTTGCGCACACGTTGAAATTTGTTCCGCTTTTCGGAGGAGTAGGCCATTATGTGCCAGTGGGGACGGATGGCAAAATTTACAAAACTATGGGGACAGGATGAAAAAAAAACCCACATGTGTGCTATTCCATTATCTTCTAAATAAAAGAATAAAGAGAATTTTTTAAAAAACCCAAAGAATACTTGTACAATAGCCACAGCTCATTTTACATTCTTATGACAGTGTTTCCACAGAAATGATTCGAGCAACTTAATCGAGTTGATGAACCAGGCTCACTTTATAAAAGGAGAGAGAGAGAGAATACGTCGCCTGTGTCTGCCCGCATCTCCTTTTCATACAGAATACCGGTATCTTTTTTCCTGCCTATTCCAGCCGTCTTTTATGTCTGCTGAAGGATGCTTCAATGAATGGGAACTACAGGGGGAAACCAGTATCGGGTATCAAAAGTTAAAAGAGGGTTGAATGGGGATAATAAAAGAGCATACAATGTGTTTTCAAGAAAAAGGAGACGTATTAGATGGAAAGAGACAAAACCGAGCTGTCAATCTGAATCATTCTTCTCTCTTACGTAGAGAGAAAGAGAGAGAGAGAGAGAGAGAGAGAGAGAGAGAGAGAGAGAGAGAGAGAGAGAGAGAGAGAGAGAGAGAGAGAGAGAGAGAAGAGAGGGGGAGGGGGGAAGAGAGAGTGAAAACTTGTTTGTGCTATGCAAACTTTTGCACAAAAGCCGGAGTCTTTTTGGTTATGAATTTTGTCTGTCCTCCACACACACACACACATACTGGGGAAGAGTATTGTTCAACACGAATAATGAATTTCACACCGACAGACGCTCTGGGTGGTTCGTCAGGAACTGTAAAACACTCGAGAAAGCGTTGAAAGAAAACGACCACCACTTGAAGCTGAATATGTCCACAAACTCATCACGGATTTGCACCGAGGGCCATCCCGAGTTTTGGCTGCCGGAGACGCTAGCATCTATATGATAAGTGGGGCCGCCTGAGCCCCAAAATGAAACTTGGCGTCAAAAAGAGAAACATCCTCCGTTTTAAATACGTGCGTAAGTGATTGACACTGTAGGGGCGTGTGGACCAGAGCGCTTGTTTGAACTGTCAGGGTGCAGGTAAGCAGAGGGTGCATGGGTCACCGCTGGCGGATGATGTTTTGTTTTTCTTTCGTTTGAAGTGTGTGTTGGTGTGCAGGGGGAAAGAGAGCGTCGTTGTGTAATCGGGTTCATGTGCAACGTTTGCATGTATTGGCGTTCGCGTTTGCCTTGGCTGGTAAAGGATGTGTTGTGTGTGTGTGTGTGTGTGTGTGTGTGTGTGTGTGTGTGTGTGTGTGTGTGAATGTGTGTGTGTGTGTGTTGGTTTGTGTTGCAACTTATCTGTTTCTTTGAAAAAAACCCTTTCGTTTTAATGGTGGCAATGTTATGTAAGTAAATATTTCGCGGAAGAAAAGAGGTATGGCCTTTTAAAGCGCACACACACACACACACACACACACACACACACACACACACACACACACACACACATACACACACACACACACACACACACACACATATATATATATACAGAGAGAGAGGGAAAGCGTATGGAAGGTATTTTCTTAAGGTGAAAGTATAAGCATACATAATTTTTTAAAAAGTTCATCTGACTCGTTCAATTTTTTTAAAAGGCAAAGGGAGAGCAAGGCATCAGAGACTTCAGCTTCTCTAGGGGCCAGCATACTGAGGGCGGCGCCCATCTCCTCTCTCTCGCTGCTTTGCCTTCCCTGACCCTAAAGAGCTAAAGAGCACAGGTACCCATTGACAACTGGGTGAACTGGGGGAACTGTACTGAAGCCAAGGCGCGCAAACGGTCACCCATCCAAGTGGTAACCACGCTCGGCTCCTGCTTAACCTTAGCTGGCTGGGGAAAGCGAGTGCTCTGACCACTGAGCTGTCCCGTCTCCTCGTTCAAATAAAGGTCAATAAAGTACTATGAAAGGAAAATATCCATTTTTCCGCAATGCTATATCATGCAGATACATGAACAAGAAAGAGGAACCCACAGGGAAAACAGAGACATGGAGCTCAGAGAAAGGAGAAGAAGGGGAAATGACAGGGTGGCAGGGAAGAAGAAAAAGAAGAAGAAGAAAAGAAGAAGAAGAAGAAGAAGAAGAAGAAGAAGAAGAAGAAGAAAAAGAAGAAGAAGAAGAAAGAAAGAAAGAGAGAGAGAGAGAGAGAGAGAGAGAGAGAGAGAGTGAGAGAGAGAGAAAGAGAGAGAGAGAGAGAGAGAGAGAGAGATATATAACAGGCAGACAGAGACAGAGAGAGACAGAGTTTTAGTGAAGGCTCAGTTTATGTCATTAAGGGGGTTTTTCTTTTGATCTTCTGCATGGAGGGTACCATTCCTTTTGTAATGGTCCTGCAAATAATGGGTACGCTCTTAATCAATCATCGAGCATCTTATATAATTATATTCTGTAGTTGAGATTTTGGGCCAGCCAACTCCTATAACATTGTTTGCGTGTATACATGAACGGATGCAGATGGTGAAGTGTGCACGTTTAAATTCCTATAAATCATGTAAAGAAACTCCCCCGAGGGATGCCGGGGGCCTATCAGTATAAATAGCATCCCCACATTCTGGAAATTATGTGCTAGATATTTCCTCTTTTCTATCACTCTCTTTGCTTCTGCCTTGTTCCTTTTCTTCCTGTCACCTCCTTCTTGTCTATTTTCTGCCTTCTTGGTCCATTCTCCTGCCTTTTTTCCAGATAGAACTTAAAAGGTAACTATTATCTTTATATTTACCAAGTAGCATCGAAAAAAGCCTATACTATCAACAACATCAAGAAAGTGGCGGAAGAAGCTAGCCAGGAGCTAGAACCTGCCCCAGACTGTGTCGTGCTGCATACGGGCATCAACGACATCAAAGGGAAGGATCCTGCAGCATGTGGCAAAGCCATGGCAGCGGCTGTAAAGGCTGTTCAGGAAATTTTCCCGAAGTCACATGTTGTATGCAGCAGGGCGATCCCAGTCAAGCAACAACTCCTGGAAGCAAGACGGGTGCTCTACAACGCCCATGCATTCTCGGAAATCGTGAAAGAAAACATCAAAAACGTTTCTCACTTGGCTCATGAGAACATTCGTCCTTTAAAACACCTGCAAGATGACATTCATTTAAATTATCATGGTGCTGGCAATGTTGCCAGAACCTTGGGACGTCACCTGAGTCAGCTGTTTTGGGAACGGCCACGAAGAAGACAGAGACGCGGAGGGTTTGGTGCCAGCAACACTGGCCGTTCTTTTAACGGCAATCTTTGGCTCGACAGACCTCATCACCTGCTGCCACCTGAGCTGTATCCTCCACCACCTCCATGGGCGTTCTCCATTTAATAACGTTAATGCTTCATCAACTGTCACACATGTACACGCACGCATGCACTCACTCACGCACATTCATGGAAGTCCATGACTTTTCAAGCCAGGGTTTGGTTTGGTTTGGGGGTTAATTATTTATTTATTTTTCCTTGTTAACTACCAAGCATTCACTGTCTTATTCTACCGTTGACTTCCGATTCTTATTGTTTGCAATACGGAAATTTTTAACGTTTTTTTTTATATTTTAATCACTGATTTTTTCCACGCCATTTTTAATTGTTCTTATGTATGCATATTTTTAAACCCCAAAAACAATTGACAGCAACATTTTTGGTATTACAAGTTCTATACCATGGAAGAAAAAAAAAACACAAAAATTTGGTCTTTGTCATTACAAGGGTTCTAGAGGGTAAAAATTTTGCATTTGGAAATTGCTCGCAGCATAGCCACCAACTTTGGGGTTTTTCCCACATTTTTAAAAACTATTTAAATTTAAACTCAATATTAGCATTTCAATCCCTAATGTAAAAGCAAAAATGCCAAAAATAAAAAATTATTATACCCACCAAGTGGACGTGTTTACAAATTCAAAAAAAAAAAAACCTCCCCCATAAATGTCGGGCGGGTTTAAGTATGATAAACTTGTGTTTTCTCCATTATGCAACATACAGCAAATTTATCATGGGGGTAACAAAAAATTTAAAACAAAGATGACATTTTAAAATTTATATTTTTCTGTATTTTTACCCAAGTCCAAAAAATGACAACACTGACGGTTAAAAAACCCCAAAACTTCACAAAACATAAAGGGGATTATTGGGCGATTTAAAATGCTCTTTCCCCTTTTTGGGGATTCGGGGTGCTCTACTATCACCAGAAAAACCTTTGGTTAGAAAATGTTGTGGATTCCAAAGTTTTAACTTTTTGGGAATGATTTTGGGGAAAACCCAAAAAATTCCTAAATGTTTCTAGTCAAAAAACCAAGTGCAATTGATTTAACTTTAAATCCCCCCGGTTTTAGCTACCCTTTGCTTTTTGGGAATTTTTGAAGAGGATTGTTTTGGAAGTGATCTTTTGGCCCAATTTACTTGTCATTTGGGGACCTTGCAAATACAGACCAAACCACAAAATTGGGGAAAAAAATTCCTAAATTTCGAAAAAATTTGGGCTGACGGGATTTTTTTTCCCAACCCATTCCTTCAGGTCTGATATTAAAACCAAATCGAAAATGATGAAAATTTTTTTTTTAAATTCCAATTTTGGGGGCAAACCCTCAAAAATGCAGTGAGTTTTCTATTCCCAAACACAAAACAAAAAAAGGGAAAGCTTAACGGGCAATAGAGGGGGGACTAAAACATGTAAAGGATGCAGTAAACTAAAAAAAACGATTCAAAAAAGGGTTAAAAAAATCAATCAAAAAAAATTTTAAATTGTATGAAGTATGCAAAAACCAATTAAAAGAAAAATTTGCTCAGGCAAAAAAACAAGTATTGGACAAAAATTCTGTATAAATGAAGTATCAGAACCCAAAGGGTTTTTAACAAAAATTTTTGGAAAAAAAAGTTAGTGAAATAAAAAAGGGATTTCAGTTTCCCAACAAAAACCAATAAAATTTTGAAAATAATAGTTTTCCAAGCATAATTGAAAAACAAACTTTTGTTTAATGTTTTCAAAAAAATTTCATCAGTAAAAATAAAAATCAAAAATCGAATTAGAAAAGCAAAAAAATCAAAAAAAATTTATCTTATAAGGGCGGATTATTTAAAATCCCCCCATTCAATATAAAATTTTTAGTGAAACTTAAAGATTCATTTCCCACAAAACAAGAGGGCTGTTTGGTGGGGAAGGGTAATCTTATCAAATGCGGGTCATATCCCCTTTTAAAAGGGAAAAAGGCTACTCTTTTCATTTTTCCAAACTTTTGGGATAAAGGCGCTCTTCCCTTAAAATCGGGGGGCTCGATTGTACCCAAAACCAAAAAAGGGAAAACTGCGGGCCCACGATAGTTTAGCTACAGGCCAATTGCTCTTACCCCCCTCTTTGGGTAAAGTAAGGGAAAAAAAATTATACATAAGCGTTTTTTTTCTTTTTTTGTAAAAAGAAAAATTTCCCAACAAACGGGGGCGGGTTTTCAAAAGGGGAAGATGTATTTCTGCCCCCTTTTATTTTAAACAAACAAAAAAATTCAAATTAAAAATTTTTTTTCCCAAAAGAAAAAGTGTTTTAAAGCCACATTTTGATGTAAAGAAAGCCTAGGGAAAGTTTGTCATGATCAATTGCTACAAAAAATTAAAATAAAGGGTTTTTTAAAATTCATTTATATAAATATCGGCAAAATTTTTTTTTCCGATAGATAAAATTTGCAAAAAATTTTGGGTTCAGTGTACTAAATTTTTTTAAAGCTATCGACTTGGGTAAAAACCACAGGGATCATACTTGCACCATCTGTTTTCTATTCTGAAAATTTTCTCCCTAGCCTTTCCCTAAAAATCAATTGTTAAAAAAGGCAATTATATTGCTTTTTGGGATAAATACGCCCATTTTGGGAAAAAAACACAAAAAGAAAAGTGCCCAAAATTAAATTTGAAAAAATATATCAAAGAATTAGTTTAAATTCTTTTGTTATATAAAAAGGAAAAAAATTTAAATTATCAGAAAAAAAAACGTGTCTTGTGCTTTTTAAAACGGTGACAACCCCATTAAAAAAAAACCAATACGAAAATTTGAAGGAAAAAGGGGCATCAAAACAAACAAGATGTCAAATTCTTTGGGGTTAAATTTTTAAAATAGAAAGTTGAATTGGAAATGCACATCCCCAAATGATAACGAACTAGAAAAAAACTTAAATTTCCTAAAGATAATAAGTTCCCCAGGCATGGAAAATCAAGACACTAAGCTCGGTACATCCCCGGGTCTGTCCCCTTTGGGAAAGTTTTAAAATTAAAAATACGGACAAGAATTTATTTTTTTCAGCAGATTATCTACTTAAAAAAATTTCAAAGTCTAACAGGAAAGCATTTAAAAAAACTCTTGGGGTTTTTTGGGGCCCTGCAAAAAAACAAACTTTTTAAAGAAGCTCATTTACTATCTCTTTTTGATCAGCGAAAACGGCAGTATCAAAATATGGGTTCGAGTAACCCCTTTCCCAAAATTTATTAAAAAAAGGGAAAAAATTTATTAAAACAAAACACTGATTTTCCAAACGGGCACCCAAAAATTTTTCTGTCCGCCAATTTAAAAAATTTTACAGACCATTTTTGAAAAAAAAGGGCATCGATATTTAACAATTTCCCAATTTACCGATTTTTCCACAATTACCTTTCCCTTGGGGAAAATTTTTCAAATAAATTTTTAATTGACTACAAAGGGAAAAAAAAAAAAAAAAAAAAAATGAAAAATCAAAAAACTTCTCACCGTTGATGTAAAAAGTCACTTAAAAATAATTATTTTTAATCACTTTAAAATGTAAAACTGACGGGTCGTATTAGAAAAAGGCCAAAAAATGGCCTGCAAGGTTATTCCGACCCTTTTAAAATTCCAAAAAACTTTCATTTAGGGCAACATTTTTCCATTTTACTTTTAATTATTTTCAATTCTATGGGTTTTTAATTTTTTGTCTGATACTGCTATTATGTTTGCCAAATTCTGTTTTTTCGTTAATCAAAGGGATTTAAAGGCATTAAAGTCCCTGGCATGGGAAAATTTAAGGGAATTTAAATTGTTTTTTGAGGGAAAATTTCCCATACATTCTATTGCAAGCAGAGGGAACAGCCCTAACTTTTTCTGGTTCCCCCCCTCATTTGGAATTTATTCCCAAATTTAGCGGTTTAAATTTTTTTGGCCAAAAAAAGGGGGCCTTTGAATACATTTCTGAAGTGTTTGGGGTTTTAATCCCTTCATTGTCGTCTAAAGAAATTCATTCAATTTTAAAGAAATGCATACATTTTAAAGATTATAAAAAACATTATCAACAGTTTTCCCCTTTCCCACGGGAAAATTTAAAATTTTTAATTCATAAAATGAGATTTAAAAGCATGGGAAAACTAAAATTTCAAAAAATTTTAACATTTTTTTGTTCAAATTCCCCTTTCAGTCCACCATTTTTTGTTTTTATTGCCCCAAATTTTTCTTGACAGTTTTTTAAAAAAAAAGGGGAAAGGTTTTGATATTTATAAGAAATATCCCCAATCAAGAATTTTTTTATGACTCTCAAACAATTTATTGTGTCCCTTTGGTGGAAATCCCTATATTTTTCACCTGTAAAACCTTTACTGTAATTACTAAAAATTATATATAATAAAAATAAAAATTTTTTTATAAAATGTATATACATAAATATATTAATATTTATATATTTTTATACTTAGGGGTTGGGATTGGGGGCTGTAAGGGGGAAAAAAAAAGAAGAGAGAGAGAGAGAGAAAAAGAAGAGAGAAAAAAGGGGAGAGAAGAGAAGAGAAGAAAAGAGAGAGATGCGGTTGTAATTTAAAGGTTTTCTTTGGTTTTGAATGCAGGTTGTCTAAATCACCCTGTAAATGAAAAAGAAAATTTTAAAAAAAAACAAAACAAAAAAACCCAAAAATATTTTCTTTTTTTGGGCCCAAGTCGGTGCGCTGGTTTTTTGACTTGTCAAGGGGCCTTAAAAGGGAGCGTGATCCCTTTTCGCTCATATAACAACAACAATAGTTCTTGCCTGACGGGTTTGACAAAAATGAAAGAAACAGTGGGGGTTTTTAAAAAACAAAATGTAAACCCCCCCCTGTAGTAGGGAGGCTTCACTGGTGTCTTGAGCTAATCACTTGGTGATTTTCTTTTTTTTTCCGAAATGGGAAATCTGTTGGCAGATGTAGTCACTGCATTATTCATGGCACACTCTGTGCAGGTTATGACCCCCCCCTGAAAAACCAGACAGTTGAAATACCCATTCCTTGTTTGATTAATCTACCCTCACCCTACCTGCTCCCCACCTGCCTACCCACATCCACACCCACCCCCCACATCACCCCTCTGTCCCCTTTAGCACTTGTATCTCTCAGATGCTTTGATTACTACGGTATGAAATCAACTCTCACGACTCATACACACACTGCTTCTTCTCTCCTTTAGATATCGCACAAAGGAAAGTCGATTTTGTACGGTTGCCTTTCTTTCCTCACACAACAAAGCTTGAATTAAAAGGGCAAAGAAATTCTAAAGCATGCGTGACAAGTTTTCCTACGTTTGGGGCCAAGGAGCAAGCTGCATGAACACGTTTCTGCTTGTATCGGTGAGAAACGGAAAGAAAATCAGCTCGAACAAGACAAAGGAAATAACAATAACAATATAAAAAAAAAGGAAAGGATATCTGAAATAAGATACAAGAGATTGTATAAGCAGCGACTCGTTGGACGGAAAATCCTGTTGAAAAAGAATGCGATCTGTGATTGTTTGTTTTATTGATAGGGGGGAAAAATGGTCTCCAAACTACCACCTGTCATGAAAAGGAAGAATGAACGAGTTATTCACGAAGTTTTAGCAATCTGCTGGGCTTGAAACGAGAGAATAGGGAAATTTTGATAGTTCAACTATCATTTTATTTTATTGATACCACTTTAAGCCACTGCAGGTTTCTTTAAGGGAAATTCGAGCTGCTCTCTCCGGGGAGAGCGCGTCGCCACAAGAGCAGCGTTACCCTTTTTTTTTATATCAAATCTGCAATTGTGTTTTTTCACCTATCAGAGTGGGGTTTTTTCTACAGAAATTTCTCAGGGACAACTCTCTTGTTGCCGTGGGTTCTTTTACGTGAGCTAAATAATTGTGTGTAACACATGGGACCTCGGTTTATCGTCTCATTCGAAAGACTAGCACCCAGATCACCGCTCACGGTCTAGTGGATGGGGGAAAAGTTTCGGGCCCAAACGGGATTCAAACCACCGCACACTTCCGACCCGGATTTTTCGCTTTCTAGGCAGGCTCGTTACCTCTAGACCACCAATCCACTGTTATCAGTTGGTACAGGGGGAAAAAGAGCTGTCAAACCAAAAGCTTTTCATGGACTCTTTTTCTTTCTTTCTGAGTCATCCTAACCTTATTATGGAAACGTTT
>CM054143.1:11675310-11710310 GCA_028751875.1 Rapana venosa | reverse complement strand
AGAGAGAGAGAGAGAGAGAGAGAGAGAGAGAGAGAGAGAGAGTGTGTGTGTGTGGTGTGTGTGGTGTTGGTTTGGAATTGTTTGGTTGGTTGGTTGGTTCATATTTCTGTGTTTGTCTTTTTTCTGCTTGTTTCTTTGTTCGTTGGTTTGTTGTTGTTGTTTGGGTGGGTGATTTCCTTTTGTTTTGTTATCTCATTAGATAGGTTTTAGCGACATAAAGCTTATGATATACCCAATTTCAGAAAAAAAGAAAAATCTGGCAAAATTATGGTGCAAACCGTGAAAAAGCGAAAAAACCCGATTAAAAATCAAACACAGAAGGAAAGAGTAAGGGAAGATAAAGGAGTTGAAAATGCAGACTTAATGATTCTATATAATATATATATGTCTGTGTGACCGCACCCCCTCCAAATACACACACACACACACACACACAAAATACACACCAAGCAAACAAAACCAAAAAAAACCCAACTGAAAAACAACAGCACCTAAAAACCCCAAACCAAAAAACCTAACAAAACAAAAGAAAAAACAGCAACAACAAAACACACCAAAAGACACCAACAGAGACATTCTCTTCATGTTACACATAATAATAATAGAAGCAACAACCCTTCAACCACAGCCCATACACTGCTGTAAGAGAAGAAGAAGAACGCACTACATGCAGAGAGATAAAAGGTGCACCCCAGAAGACAGCAGGGCACCAGGTCACAGAAGTCGGTACCCCAGGTGTTAGACCTTGCAGAGAAGACACCCCATCCCCCATGCACAGAGAGAGAGAGAGGGGGAGAGAGAGAGAAAGGAGAGAGAGAGAGAGAGAAAGAGAGAGAGAAGAGAGAGAAAGAGAGAAAGAGAGAGAGAGAGAAAGAGAGAGAGACAGACAGAAGAGAGAGAGAAGACAGACAGAGAGAGAGAGAGAGGTAAGTGGGTGCAAAGATCTGGTCCCACTACAGAGTGGGGCTATGATCAATTCACTGGTAGAGTTGTGGGGGGTGGGGGTGGGGAGGTTAAGTGGTGCAGGAGGGAGGGGGGGGGGGGGGCAGTTTGTTCCTGGTCTAGTGCTCTAAGGTTCACCAATGGTGGCATTTTGCGTGTGCTTAACGTTTTTACCCACTGTTAAGGTAGCCACATTCTGACTTCGGGCGGGTGGGGGGGGGGGGGGGGGGGGGATGGTGTGTACATATCACACCTGTGTGCACGCGCTTTTTAACATGTTTGTCATCCGTTCCTGCCTACCAGCACCCAATGGCCTATTCTTCCGAGAGGCTGAACCAGTTTTTAACGTTTTGTGCAAGATGTTCTGTATGTGTTCGCACATGCAACCTCAGTTTACAGTCTCACCCGAAGGACTGCTCGAAGACCTTCTTCTTCTTCTTCTTCTTCTTCTTCTTCTTCTTCTTCTTCTTCTTCTTCTTCTTCTTCTTCTTCTTCTTCTTCTTCTTCTTCTTCTCTCGTCGTCGTCGTCGTCGTCGAACGCTCAAACAGCATCTATCTGTTGTCCGTTATATGAGCGAAAATGCCTCACGCTGCCGTTAAGCATCTGACAAGTCAGGCCCAGGGCATCAGGCTTCCCCATAAGAGAGAATAGTAAGAAGTGACTAGCGTAAAGGGGCTGATGTCTAAATCGGATGAATGGAGCAGCAGTGATGGGGATGGACGTTTTGGTGAATCATGATTCGTTCTTTTCGGGTTTAAAATCAACAGTCACTTTACTTGGTTTAGGTGCCAGTCTTTCATTTGAGATTCATACACCAAGGTGCTCTGTCCAACATATATTTAGCGCACGTAAAAAAAAAGAACCCACGGCAACGAGAGAGTTGTCCTTGTAAAATTGTGTTGAAAAAAACGCCGCTCTCATGGGAAAACTGATACAAATTTTTGGTAGGGAAAAAAGAAATAGGTGGCATTGTTCTTGTGAAGGACACGCTACTGCCTGGGGAGACCAGCTTGAGGGTGTCCTTTTTAAAAATTAATTTGTTTTAGACCAGCTTTGAGTTTCATGCAAAGAAACTTACGTGTCTAAAAGTATATAATAATAATAATAATAATAATATATGGAATTTATATAGCGCTGAATCTTGTAAAACAAACAAATCGAAGCGTTTGTATACAATACAATACAATGCAATATAATACAATGCAATGCAATGCAACACAATTCAGTACAACATAATACAATACGATAAAATACAATACAAAAACAGCACAGTGCAATGCAATGCTTCCAAGATGTGACTGACTGGGATGATATTTTTTATGGAAAACGTGCCCCCTGTTTGGTTGAACAGCAGCCGAGACTTCCACATGGCAAGACGGACACTACAGCCGAGTGGTTAAGACCGTTCGACTTTAGTCCCTTGGGTCCGCGAAGTCGTGGGTTCGAATCTCTGTGGAGCATGGGGGTCTATCAGTCAGACAGAGCGACTTGCTTGATGATGGTGGTTGGTCGATGCAGTCCCTATATCGGATAACTCCGCTGGGGTTGTAATATATTCACAGAAAGAGAGAAGGGGGGATCTGCGTAGTGTTGGCAAGTAGGGGTGGCCGTTTGTGACTTCATCGGAATGTGGATGTTTGGTGCATATTCGGATGTGCACACACGCAGACAGACAGACATTCGTGCGCACGCGTGCACACACGCATGCGCAAATACACACACATATACACAGTCATGTATGCAACACACACACACACTAACACACACATACACTTCCACACATACACTCACACACACATTCACACTACACACACAACACACACACACAACACACACTACACACACACACACACACACCACACACACACACACACACACACACACACACACACACACACACACACAACACACACACACACACACACAACACACACTGCTCTATTTACTCCTGTTTTGCATTTATTTTTTGCATGGCAAGTTCTAGTCAGAAGACCCAGCACCCTTCAATGATCCGAATCCTTCTACTGCCTTCTTTTGTTTCCTTCCCAAACCAACCCCCGGGACATCATCATCATCATCATTCATCATCATATGAATTCATTTCCCCCTATGCTCCAGTTCACATTCGTTTCCCAGTCACTGCACCAGAAATCGCTACGTGATCAATCTTGGCCAGCCTCATCAAGAAAGAAAGCTCGCAGAAGAAACCTGGCAACACACACAAAAAAATCTGAACGTTCTTCATCTATCAGAAACTACCTGTTCGTGCCTCGCCCGATTCCACGTCCACACGATAAGATTCCAACAGTTTTCACGGCTGAGTTGATGATGAACCGTTTCCAGAGTCAACGCACGCAAACAAGATGTTTCTGTCTTTGAAATTCTGTCAAAAAAGCAACCTAGCAGGGAGGGAGAGGGGGGGTGGAAGCATAGGTGAAAAACGTCAGAGCAATAATCATTCAAGATTGCCAACGTGTCGAAAATAGTCTCGCCTTTTTCGCGGTGTGTGGGTGCAAATTTCATGGAAGACTGCGAAGCAGGTCAGGGTACGGTTGACGTGTTTACATGGCGCCCGGGGGTCGAAAAATTACATTTTGATTGGAGGAGATGCGGTCCACATCAAGCGATATGCCCTGCGGACTCAACAAGGCGATAAGCTCGCGATTTGGTCGAGGAGGAGGGAGGGGGATGGATGGTAATTGGGCACCGCTCGTGAAATTGTTGCAATCTATGGAGATTTCTGTCTTCAGAGGGGTTTGAAAGGCTGGGGAAGGGATTGGGTAACAGTTAGAGTAGTTTGTCAGTCCTGTAAGGGAGCTAAACAGTATTTATTTTGCGTAATTGTGTTTTCAGTCGCAAGGGGGGGACGATTTCATTTTGGAGAGAAGATTTTCAAGACAGAAATTGGGTAGTAGGGGAAAGGAAAGGTCTGAGATAGGTGGATTCGGGGGGGGGGGGGGGGGGGGGGGGGGGGGATTTGAAAATTTGAATAGTAAATCCGCGTTTGTACGTTATGTTGTGTTGTCAGTTATATACTGGAGTTAAACCTTCATTCTCACGTTAAAAAAAAAAGTTTTAGCAAAATATCGAATTAGCTATTGGTCGATCAGCCGACCCAAAAAGTTAATGAATACATTAGCCGTAGAATGACCCAACGATTCATCGACCCATAGTGGTTTTATCATGGTTTTATGGCAGCGAAAATTAAGTATCGTGGTCAGTGACTGTAGCGGTCTACCACATTTCATTTTTGCCACCACTCCTGTGGTGTACATCAACTGATTCAGACAGCCACATTCTTTTTTTTTTGCACAGATTCATAACAAGAACGTATAATATGAACAAAAGAAATATGAAGAAAAAGAAATAATTTTTTTTTATGTGTATTCAACGTTATAAGGACGAACTTGCTGCTTTTGTGCGTTCCACAGCTTAAAAGCCTAAAAATTAACTAGAATATGCTCTCTGTCTAACAGATCACACCTTGGAATCACTGTGAGACCATACGTACGTGCACCCTGAATGAGAAGTTTGTGCGAATGACATTTTCAAGTGCCTCTCCATGTAGGGAGCCATTTTCCGACTTCAGAGGATATAACAATACATTTAAAATGCGTTATTTAAGTTTCAAATAATGTGTGAATGATGTACACTTCACAACAAATCTGCCAGTACTGATGCTCTGATCTGGCATATCAGTAGCTTATTTTTCTCCTGACATTTAAAACTGACTTAAGTGTTCCTCGCCTCCAGAATGTTTTTAGTGTCAGCATTGAAACATAAGACGCACACAAAAATGTAATATATCCACCATAACAATCCAATCGCTATGAAATCGGTAACGCTTAACAGATAACAGCACGAACATCTAATGATGTTGGGATTTTTATATGTGCTTCACATTCGTTCATTCGTTTGTTGAACCAACACGAAAGAAATGCAATACATCCACCATGACAATCCGATCACTATGGAACTAGTAACTCAACAGATAATAGCATGAACACCTAATGATGCGGAAATGTGTGTGCGTTCTTCACATTCGTTCATTCATTTTGTTAAATGACTGACTGAAGTATATAAGTAAGTACTTTAACTGCCAATTCTGTGTTATAGTGCGCACTTTGCGCACGAACCTTCACTCTCCAACATCTGCTTCCTTTGGCTGGATCCATGCCATGTGAGACCTGGTCCTTTTGAAGGTCAGGTGATGGCTAGGTGACGAGACCGTCTTAGTGTCCTAGTATTTGAGTTTGTAACAGTCGTCAACAAATGTTAAGGATTATTACAGGTTGACTTCATCCTCATGCACACGTTCTCAATTAGGATGTTGTTGCTGTAAGACAAGCACAGGTTTTTTTTGGTTGTTTTTGTTTAGTTTTTGTGTTGTTGTTTTTGTGTGCGATGGAATGTTATTTCAAAAGTCATATTCTTTCTTTGAATGTGTGCATTCAATGTCTAAATCTTATTATAAGGGAGGGATGAAAATCCTAGAGCGCACATAAATGACACTTTGAATGTGACAGAGCGGTTGTTTGCATGCAATGAAAACGTTGCGAACAATCGTTATTCAGCAGTCAGTGCTGATTCGATCTTTCATCGATCATGATTGCACCTTGATGTTTCAAACTGTCGCCTTCCAGTTTATGAACTTGTCTTTTCGAATGCTTTTCTTAATGTCAGATGTTTTTAGTTGGTTTTTTTGTTGTTGTTTTTTTACTTCCCTGATAAGTGGAATCAACAGATGCCAAAGTCATGCTCAAAGGAGTTCAGTCATGCATTTTGTTTTGTTGTTTTATTTGCCGGCCAAGTAATGGGTGCCATGAGCAAAGTATAGATTGGTTATCTGTTTTTGGTTCGCCAGTCTTGCATCTTTCCAAGAAAGTGTCAGATAGACAGACAGATAGACAGACCGACCGACCGAGGAACTGTACCATCAACCATCCACCACACCTATATTCCACAGACAGAGGGGGCAACCTTCCTATTATAAGTAAGTGGCATAAGCTGCACTTCAAAAGGAAGCTCTGTAATACATGAGGTATTCAAGCTCCTGGCAAGAACGGTGCTTAATGCGTTCTTCCCTGTATTTGCACCGAACCCTGTCAAAAATATCATGAAATCTATAAAAAGATTGCATAGACTTTGCAGCATGCTTTCCATATAGGATTTGGAGGCCAGAAATCTTCCCATTATGGGTTTTTTTTCTTAGTCAGAGACTAGCTAAGTTCCCCAGCGAAACGTTATGTGCGTGGTTTTCAAGTCTTATCCTAGTACCTCGAAGTACATAGTGTTCACAACTTTTTTTTCTTTTTTAAAAAAAAATCTTGCAAGAGTTGAAGAAAACGTTGAATCACAAGATTGAACTATCATGCATGAATTTAAAAAAATGCATCAAGGTAGAAGAAGCTCATCATTCACATAGGAACCAAGTTTGTAGTGCCGTGTACTTCAGTTACAGCATATTCCATATCCCCCTTCCCCTTCATTGCATTCCCATTTCAAACCCTGTCACAACTACAACCCACCCACACCCTAGCGAAAGTTTGACTGGGGGAGAGAACTTTGTGATTGCAAAGTCCCCCCCCCCCCTACTTGTTATCGCTGCCCAATTTTGATTGATAAGAAGCGGTGACGTGGAACGCAATTTTCCCCCTTGCGTCACAAGGAGCGCGAAAGGAAAAGAAATTGGGAGAGAATTGGACAGCCATTGTTAGTGAGTTGTGGTGGAGATTTTGAATATTCCATCTTCTCGGGCTGTCCAGACCTGTCATTGGAGACGAAATCCGTTTTCTCTCTCTGTCTCTGTCTCTCTGTCCCCCCCCCCCCTCTCTCTCTCTCTCTCTCTCTCTCTCTCTCTCTCTCTCTCTCTCTCTCTCTCTCTCTCTCTCTCTCTCTCTCTCTCTCTCTCTCAGTCTCCTGGCATTGTAGTCAGGGAGAGGGTGAGTGGAACAAGGGCTGTGAAGCCTGAGAGGCAGAATTGGCAATGAAGAGGGTGTAAGTGATTGCGTCATGACTGTGGACAGTTATCAATGACGTTAGAACTTGGGGCAGGAGGACAGGCCCTGCCTGGCCCTGGCCCTGGCCATGGCCGAGTCAGTCTCCTGGAACTAGGCCTACTGCTATATCCCTCCACGCTTTTGCAAGAAGAGTCGATCGGGAAGGGGGTTGGGATGGAGATTTTTCTGTTGTTGTTGCTTCTGCCTTGTTGAACCTGCCCGGGCTGATAACCGCTTTTTTGTGAGTTTGACGGGTCCCCCCAATGAGTTTTTTAGGAGAACTTGACAAGAATACCGTCCACCATTACACACCCTGCCTTCTCCCTCTACCCCCCCCCCCCCTCCCTTTCCGAGTTCTTCCCCAGTCCCCTCCATCTCTTGTGATAGTTAGGGAGTGAGGGAGGGGGTAGGGGAGGAGAGGTTGGTATCGTAAAAGTGAGATGAAGGTGGTAAGAAGGGGCAGTTACTTGGCTCCTCTTTTCTCCCATTTCTCTGCCCCTATAGCCTACCACTGCACTGGCTGTGTGCTTTTTTTTGTCCTTGTAGAAGATTTACATAAGTTACGTATGTATTCTTTGCTTCAGGGGGTGATACATTACCAAAAGAGAGATTGGTTTGTTATTCAGTGACTCTCTACCCCAGCCTCCTCCCCTCCTCAGCCTCTGTGTTCTCTGTCTGTGTGTCTGTCGGTTGTTTCTTTTATCTCAGTCTCTTCCCTTTTGTCTGTGTCCGTATGTGTGTGTGTGTGTGTGGGGGGGGGGGGGGGGGGTGTAAAGTCAAGTCAAAGTTTTATTTCCAGATGGTACATTGAATAAACAATACGTTTGCGTTTTCTTCATTAAGCCATCTATCTAGGAACAAAAATGTCTTTAATGATAATATTGAGCTATAACATTATTACAACCCTTAACAATAAAATATACCAGAAGGAAAAAACGTGAATGAAATAATACACTGCAAAACACTGTGCGTGTGTGTGTGTGTGTGTGTGTGTGTGTGTGTGTGTGTGTGTGTGTGTGTGTGTGTTGTGTGTGTGTGTGTGTGTGTACGTATCTGCGCGCGATTGGGCGTCAAACCTTATCAAGGACATGGGATAAGTTTGTAGCTACATGTTGCCAATAATTATGCAGTTGAGTGCAGAAAAGAACTTGGTCAACGGATAGGTTGCTCTGTCAGTTTACCTATTGACGGATCAATGATTGTATCAACACGATTGTTTTCGGTCAGCCAGTGGCTGAATCAGTCATTCAACCAGTCTTTCAGTCAACCAGTCAGTCATCTTGTCAAAATCAACCAAACTTCTATGATTCAGTGGATCGGCGGTCTAGAGGTAACGCACCCACATAGAAAGCGCACAATTCCGGTTCGGTCTGGGTTTCATCCTCATTTGTGCCCGAAAATTTCTCCCGCCTCCACTAGACCGTGAATGGTGGTCTGGGTGCTAGTCTTTCGGATGAGACGATAAACCGAGGTTCTTTGAGCAAAACGTATTTAAAACCGACGGCAACAAGAGAGTTGACCCGGGGAAAAAATTCTGTAGCAAAAAGCCGCTCTGATAGGAAAACAAAATTAATACATATGCATGAAAAAAGAATGGGTGGCGCTGTTCATGTGGCAAGGCGCTCTCCCCGAGATGAACAGCCCGACTTTGACGCAGAAAACTCTGCCGTGACTTAAAGGGATATACAAATTGACGCAGAAAAATCTGCCGTGACTTAAAGTGATATACAAGTTGACAAAAAAAAATATGCTGTGACTTTATCTGATATACAAGGACAAATTGACGCAGAAAAATATGCCGTGACTTAAAGTGATATACAAATTGACGCAGAAAAATATGCCGTGACTTTATGTGATATACAAGTACAAATTGACGTATAAAAATCTGCCGTGACTTAAAGGGATATACAAATACAACAAATGATTTGATGTTGTTGTTTTTTAAGGTGATGTGAACCATGTATACAGAAAGCTTCTTCCTTTTCTTTTGTACATTCACACAGAGAGAGAGAAGAAAATAAAACTACCAAACTTTTTGTAATTTAGCGGGGGGAAAAACCCCTAACGATTGTACTACTTCTCCTTCCCCTTACCATTCAAATTTAATATTCAGTAGTCAGACTTCGTCTCGATATTCAAATATTTAGCCGGTGAATTGGAAATGTTACTTGTTTAATCTCTTCAACACCGACTTCTCCAAGACGCGTGCCAGTAAAGCCATACTACTACAGCAGCACCCTGAGTTTTGAGGTCTGGTAGTACTTGTGAGGCTGTTGTTTAGTCAGCAAACGCTTTCTGTTGACCGCCAAGAACGTACACTTCGGATTTGGGGGTTGGCTTACACCCTGTACATCCACTCTGGGCCAGAAACGAGAGCGTGATTTAGGAAGCGGTGTGTGTACCTACACACAAGCCAAGCACATTTAACGTTGAAAGTATTGGAGTTCTGACTGACTACTGGCCTAAGTCATGACTATGAGGAAGGAAGGAAGGGGGAGGGGGGGGGGGGGCTAGACGCCAGAAAAAAGTACAATAGTAGGTGGGGTGGGGGGCTAGCTACACAAACCACTTACACCCAAATCGTGCTATAAGGATGGTGGGACAAAGGAGCAATGGGATTACTAGTTGGAGGAAGAGGAGGATGACAACCAAGCGTGGCATTTTTCTTCACCTCACCTGGTTTCCCAGCCTCCCAGGCCCTTGAGTCAAAAGTTGTGATGAGGTGGGAAGGATAGAGAAGAGCTTGTAGTGGATGTTGCGTGGTAGTTCTTGTACATGGACCCTAAAGAATTTCACAGTGTTGAAAGCCCTGGGGGGAGAGAATTATTCTAGTGCACGTGTAAGTTTGTACCCATGAAGTCAATTATAGATCCGGGTACATGGGAAAGGGGTATATGGGTACATCCCACATCACAGTGACTGTCCCTGTTACTTCTAGGTACCTGTTATACTAGGAATATCGAAGATTTGTATATCATGAGAATGTACAGTTGAGCGATGGTTCAGTCCCTAAATCGGAAATCTCCGCTGGGACGGGAATATAATTGCAAACAACAAGAAAAAATATTGATGATGCAGATACAGCCACAAAGAGTTTGGCATGGACGACTTTACATAGCTCGTGTTATTGATTGTTGGTTGATGGCTCAGTCCCTAAATCGGAAATCTCCGCTGGGACTGTAATGCAATCAAACCAACCCTATAGATGATGTTGTCTCATATGTTGTATCGCGTCTTATGTGTTTGTTTCTGGATTATTATCTTCCAGTTTTTCTTGCCACGCAAATGTGTTACATGCCGATCACTTTGTTCACACGCAGCTTGGTTTGATTGTGTTAAATTCCCAGCGGAGCTATCCGATTTAGATACTGTATCATCAGTCAACCAAAAATACCACGAGTTATGTACGCCTTTCACGCCAACTCTGTGCGTGCGTGCGCGCGCATGTATGTGTGTGCGTTTGTGTGAGTTTGTGTGTGTGCGTGCGTGTGTGTGTGTGTGCGCGCGCGCGAGTGTGAATGTTGTATGAATAAGAGAGAGAGAGATTGATTGATTGATGATCTTTATACCCAAGGGTTGCAGATAGACTAAGTATCAACATAGTTTTTATTCGGCCCAAGAGAGAGAGAGAGAGAGAGAGTGAGAGTGAGAGAGAGAGAGAGATAAGAGGAGAGAGAGGGAGCAGCAGCCAGAGAGAGAGAGAGAGTGAGAGAGAGAGAGAAGAGAGAGAGAGGAGAGCGAGAGAGCAGAGACAAGAGAGAGAGAGAGAGAGAGAGAGAGAGAGAGAGAGAGGAGAGAGAGAGGAGAGAGAGAGATAGAGAGAGAGAGAATTCGCCACAATTTTTAAAAATAAAAACCAATCATTTTTAATTTCTAAATCAACATCAGCACTAATAATCGCCTCACAAAGTTAACACTTTTATCGTTCCTCTGCCACCCCCCAGTACACTGTTCCTTCTTTCTGTCTGCCTTTCTTTGTTGGTATTTTGAATGCTAACTGTGGAAGAAGTACAGCCCAGAGTTTTGTGGCGGCATGCCTCTCCCCCCCCCCCCCCCCCCACCTCCCCTTCCTCCTCCCTGTTGGGCCCTTGTCTGACTGCTTGCTGCCTTTGGAGTTCAAAGATTCCAGTTTGATCAGTCCCGATGGCATTTCGCTGAAACAATTTACAGGGGGAAAAAAAAGAGTGCAGACATATTCGTTGAAAAAGTTTGGCTAAAGTAATTACAGACGAAGTTGTGACATCTTCGATCCGGGGTGCTTTGCGGGGAGCGGTTGAAGAGAGAAAGTGCAAACTGTTTCAGTCCTAAGTTAGTTTTGGTGACTTGACTCAATATGCCGTCTGTCAGAGTGTGAATAGAAAGACAGGAGAGAAAAAAAGAAGAAAAACACTTAGAAAAAAAACAACACACCACCACCACCCACCCTTCCTTGGTAACAGAAAGTTGAGGGAGAAAGACTCAATAGTTTCTCCACTGAGCACTTGAGTGACGATTGCAGGAGTAAATGGTGGGAGCTGGGCTAACTATTTCCTTTCAAGTGTCATCACCCAACTTCAAAAATCCTTCTCCCTTGCCCCCCTACTTCTACTTCTACTATAACCCAAGGGGTGTTTTTGCACGCTCATCAAAAACTGTAAAAGTCCCCCCATAGAAACGGACAATGGTCAGTAGATGTGTCAGAAGTCGCATTCTCCACTGACCGCCACTTTTCCCATTGAAGCCCTGACTGGGCAACGTCAACAAATAATAACACTGGCTGGACACTAGTGGCCAGTCAGTCAGTCCTTTGACGTGTTGCACTTCCCCCCTCTGCCTGTCTGCCAGTAGGGCCTAGTGTGAAAGGGAAGGAAGATGATCAAGGCACCTGCCTCTGACCTTAGGGGGGAAGTTTCCAGTCTGGGTGGTGAAGTATAAAAGCTTTGAGACTTACCCTACCCAGGTACTTTTGAGCATCCCAGGTGTGAGGGAAAAGTCCGTCATAATTCTGACATAAGTCTGATGACTTGTGCCTAGGGCTGCTTTTATGGAGGAGTGCTGGTGTGGGTGTGGGAGGAGGGGTGAGGTGGGGGTGGAGTGGGGGAGGGGTGGTGGTGAAGGAGATGTGGCCAGACGTGTTGTCTGGGGGTTTTGTGTGGATTTACTTTCTGTTGATTGATACCCTTTGGGTCTGTGTGTGTGTGTGCGTGTGTGTTGTGTGTGTGTGTGTGTGTGTGTGTGTGTGTGTGTGGTGCGTGCGTGTGTGGTGTGTGTGTGTGTGTGTGTGTGTGTGTGTGTGTGTGTGTGTGTGTGTGTGTGTGTGTGGCTTGTCAGAGGTAGTAGTTTATACTAGGTGTTCTTCTATGACAATCCTGTGACTCTATTTGTCTCTTTTTTCTTTCTTTTTCATCTCTGTCTTGATGTTATAGGACATGTAAAGATTCTCTTTCCATGCAGCTAACTTGTTCAGCCTCCTCCTTTCTTCTGTTACTTTCTTCACTCCCGGCACATTCGCGCGCGCGCGTGTGTGTATGTGTATGTGGTCTGTGCGTGCGTAGGCGGTGTACGTGTGTTTGTGCGCGAGCATTGGATGTGTGTGTGTGTGTGTGTGTGTGTGTGTGTGTGTGTGTTGTGTGTGTGTGTGTGTGTGTGTGGTGTGCGTGCGCACTGCGCATACACTTGTGGGTACATGTCTACGTCCATGCTTGATTGTGATTTGCTGTGGTGCCATATGGTTTGATTCTGTTAGAGTCCCAGTGGAGCTTTTCGATGTAGGGGGTGTGCCATCAACTAACACAGCTTGCATTGTTAAAGAAACTAGGGTGCGTGGTTCGAATTGAACTGTAAGCCGGCTTTTTCTTCTTTAATCCGCACGACTAGTGCTTGTCCTCTTTAGCGTGAACTATGGCGTTTTGTGTTGTTTAATATGTAGATACATTGATTAGTCAAGAAACTAACTCCCACAATATAGTTCGTTCTTGGCAAATCATAAGGGGTAAATTCACAAGCAGATAGAAAAATTAAACAGGGTGGTACTTTCTCCATACAGTGAATACATACAATGTCATACCACTCAATGCAAAACATTACAATACAATACAGCACTGTTCAACAGAAAACAATACAATAGCATCATACCATGCACAATTCAAACAGTGTGCAGATGTGACGGAGCTGAATTTTAAATGACAGCGAGTAAAATGAGCAAACAAATGAAGAACTTAATGAAAAAGAAAAGTAAAACAAAAGAAAAGAAATGAATCGGACGGTGTGAATAAATTATAAGAAGCAGACTGAACAAGAGGATATAATTTAATCAGGGTTCACAGATGTACACGGAATGAATACAAAGGTCGTTTTTAAGAATAATGTCTTAAAGCAAATGAGGCTGACGTGCAGACATAGAAACACATACACAATACCACACACACACAACACACACACACACACACACACACACACACCACACACACACACACACACACACACACACAAAGACCGTTTAGAAAAACAACCATGATTTCTTGTCCATGTGAGCTCTCTCATTTATGTACTGTAGCCTCAGAAACTGGTCATAAGTAAGTCTAGGGAAGCAGACTTTCCCAATTCCAGTAATCGAATACCAGGCATATAACAACGTTGCTTTGAGCAACGAGACAAAAGCCACTTCTACCCTCTCAGTACAGACAGAAAGAAAACTGAAAAAGAAGTTCAGACTTAAGGCCAGCCTTCATATTGTACTCTTGCTCCATTCAACATGTGGAAATGGACTGAAAACAAGAATCCACTTCAATTAACTCCCTATTCTTAAGTTGGCACTTCAAGTCACAGTCTTATTGAAAACCAACCACACTCACGACTATGAGAGAGAGAGGAAGGACGGTTGTACACTAGGGAAAAGGGGTGTGGGTTGGGTTGGGGGGAGGGGGATTGGCGAGGAGGAGGGAAGGGAGGGGACCACGAATGAGAACGAGACAGAAAAGCCTGCAATGCATTTTAAATTTAATTAAAGCCAATGTAATTTTCAGGTGCCGTATTCCGATCGCAGCTGATGTTGTGCTTGCCACGGCACTGTTGAAAAAGTTGTCCAAACTAATTACCTTTTCTTCACACACACACACACACTCTCTCTCTCTCTCTCTTCTCTCTTGACGAAAGAGGAGAGGAGAAGAGAAGAGAAGAGACCTTCGCTCCCAACTGCTCACTTCTGAAGAATATTCCCAGGATTAAACTCCGGGGCTTATGGAAACTACTGTACAAACACCTCCAGACCTCCGGGGCCAGAGGAAAGGGTTTTCCTTTTAGTCAGGAAGTTGCAAGTAGCTTACTTCTTCTACAAGACAAAAAGAAAAGAAAAAACAACACAAACTTTGGCACCCGCTAGAATCGCTTGAACCGGGCTAATTAGGTTCATTCTCCGGCAGTCAGTAACCTTAGGACCGAGTAAAAATAGAGGGGAATGGAATAAAAAAGTTGTACAATCTTATCAAGCGCGCCGCGCGTATGCCACTTTGGTGTCAGTAGTTTTCAGGAAAACAGTGACACGCATGCAGGAGGGCAGCGCTTTGAATGATTTATTCTTCGCGCCTTTTGTTTGTTCGGCTTTTTATTTTTTTTTTTTTTTACTGTTTTGTTTCTTTGGTTAGTTTTTCAGCGAGTACTAAGAGTAGGCACACAGACTGGTGGAACGTGAAGTTGTGTAACACAGACGTGAGATGTGCGTAGTTGTTGTTTTTTGGTTAGATGAAGGGGATTATCTCTCCCTCAAACACTTAGATTCCCCTTGGGAATGCGGGGGAGGGTGGGGGTAGTGTTGTCAGTATAAATAGCATCCCCATATTCTGGAAATTCTGTGGTTGGAATTTGCTCTTTTCTATCCTTCTTTTTGTTCTGCCTTGTTCCTTGCCTTCTTGACGCTTCCTTTGTTGTCTATTTTCTGCCTTCTTGGTCAGTTCTCCTCCACCTTTTTTGTTGTTGAGAAAGACATAAAAGATAATTTTCTTCCATGCCAGAGTTGGATCCACTGGGCCTGACTTGTCAGGCACTTAATGACAGCTCAACCCATATTTGGCTAATAATTATGACAAACAATAGTTGCTTTCTGAGCGTTCGAAGAACTGAGATATGAGAAAATGTCTCTATTTTTCCCTTTGTTTTGGAGCTTCATTCTAACGCTGTGCTTATAGTTGACTACAAGTGCATTGACGTGCGTGTATGCATATGTGTATCAGACAGACAGACAGACACTGAGACACAGCCAGAGAGAGGACAGGGATCAGAAAGAAACACACACACACACACAGATCCAATCCGATTTCTTCTCTTCGTTTTGAACGTCAAAACCCAATTTTCTAGACGACCTTCTCCCTAGAGAAAATAATGCCAAAAAGGCTTGAGGGTAAGGCGAGGGTTGCCTAACTTTTCCTTACGTCATTTAAACCATTCGGCCACCTGTGTGTACTGAGGGCAAGAGCAAGAGCAGAGCAGTGGAAGTGGAAGCCAAGAAGTGTCAAAACTTTGTCGACTGCAGACAACAGCGGCCACCCCAACTTCCATTCTGGCAAATCGCCCGCTGCATCTTCTTGGCTGCAGCAAAGTACACAAACCAACATGTACACACACACACACACACACACACACACACACACACACACACACACACACACACACACACACACACACACACATACATTTTATATTCCTGCATGTGAACATATCCATGCAGGCACACACACGCGAACGTACGCGCGCTCACATGCGTGCTGGCTATGCACAGACAGACAGACATAAGACAGACAAAGACAGAGGAGCGCTCTCTCTCATACACACACACATAGGCGTGCGCACGCGCACGTGCACGCGCACACACACACACACTTCTACACACAGACGGTTGCTCCCCCCTCCCCCCTTACACATGCTTTCTGTCATACACACACACACATGCACACACATAATTATATACACACATCACGAGAACGCGAGCGCGCACAAACACACATACACACATAATTATATATACACATGCACGAGCACGCGAGAGCATACATCAATAATGTAGTATCTTAGTATAATCATTAAGAAATTTGTTCTTAGATAGATGGCTTGATGAAAAATAGCAAATGCATTGCTTATTCAATGTACCATCTGGAAATAAAATTTTGACTTGACTTGACATGACATGTGCACAAAAACATGCGGACTCGTGCGCCCACACACATATACATGTGAGCTCGCGCGCGCACGCACGCAACACACACACACACACACACACACACACACACACACACACACACACACACACACACACACGACGCGTTTACACACACACGCGCGCGCGCGCTCGTGCGCGCACGCACGCACGCACACACGCATTGAACGCGTGCATGCGTTTGTGCATGGAAAGCGCACGCATGCGCATATACGTGTATGCGCGCTTGTACACACACACACACACACACACATACACACATGCATGTGTGTACCTGCCTGTCTGCCTATCTATGTATCTGTCTTTGTTTTTCTCTTTGTCTCTCTGTGTATAAGTCTGTGTGTGTAGCCTGATTGGATTTTCCCTGTGTGTAGTCACTGATAACCTGAGCACTCTGAATATATAACGATTTTGCCAGATTGTTTTCTTTTACCTCAGATACGTAAGTAACAGTAATGTTGAACGTAATTTAACCGCATTTCACAAGGCAAGAAGAATGGCTACTCTAGTGGCTAGGCTATGATTTTGAAAGGGTAGTTAGCTCTCTTGCGTTGACCACGTAGGTACGTGAAGAAAAGCAACAAGGCAGAAAAGCAAAGAGAGGTACAGTACAGGGAAATCCGAACACTTAATTTCCAACTGTCTGTCTGTCTGTTTTGCTTAAAGTCTTCCCACACGTTGTGTATGTGAAGACTATAATTATAATTTCCAGAAGGTGGGGATACTATTTATACTGACAAGCCCCCCGACATCTTCACAGGGGAGGATCCGTGTTCTGTTTCAAAAGGAGAATCAAATCTGAGTCGTTTTAGTGAATGTGACAACAGAATCAAACCCTTTTAACTGCATTGTAAACCCCCCCCCCCCCACACACACACACACACCAAGCGCACACGCGCGCACACAACACACATGACTTAGTTATCAAAGCCATATGGAAAAAAATGAGTGTGTGTGTGCATGTGCGTGTCGTGTGCGTGTCAGCGTGCGTGGTGTGTTGTGTTGTATGTATGTATGTAATTCTGTATGTATGTAATTCTGTATTCTGTATGTATGTGTGCATGTATGCATTATGCATGTATGTATGTATGTATGTCATTATGTATGTATGTATGTATGTATGTATTTATGTGTGTATGTATGTATGCATGCATGCATGCATGCATGTAATGTATGTATGTATGTATGTATGTATGTATGTATGTGCACGAGTGTGTGTGAGGGTGTGTGTGAGGGTGAGTGTGTACGTGTTACGTGTGTGTGTGCGGGCGCGCGCGCGTGTGTGAATGTGTGTGTGTGCACGCGCGCGCACGCGTGTGTGTTTGCATGCATTTAAGTATGTATACGCACGCACGCGTGCGCATGCGTTTGTATTTGTGTGTGTGTGCACGTGCGTGTGTGTGCAGTTATGTTTCTTGCTAAGCATTAGAGAACAAGTGTTGAATCCAAGCGGACTCAAAGTCTTTTTGTTTTGTTTTTGGTGACTCAGTCATCTGAGCTGTGCACATACTCTGTTATTCTTGTGACGTGCACTAAGTTACACAGGACTTGTCATTGGCTGGGTCGCGCAAGGCATCACCAGAGATCGAACATTTTACAAATGAAATCTTGCCAAGCCCTGCCACTTGAGCTTCCTATGCAGTAAGAAAGCTGATCGTTTTACTGCAAGCAGTAGCAATAAGCTTTTCTACAAGCTGAAGAACGCTGTACATGACTGTAGGGAGGCTGCTAAGTGTTGTGACTGGGTTTTTTTTACCGTGTGACATTTGCCTTAACGATAGAAAAGTTGTCTGTGACACAGTCTTCGATTGAACACGTGCAGTTATCTGGTCTGTATTTAACATAGTTCCAGTCTAAAGGTTTGAATATGATTTTTCTCCCCTTTGGAAAACAGTGAAGTCTTGATAAGAGGAATAAATTATAGGTACATAATTATGCTTGTAATAATGAGTTATGTCTAAATGTATTGTGCATATTGATTTGAAACGTATGCAGAAGAAATTGTCCAGTTTAGTTAGGAGCAAAAGGAATTACGCACATGATTTTTCAGTCCTGTTAGAGAGAGAGAGAGAGAGAGAGAGAGAGAGAGAGAGAGAGAGAGAGAGAGAGAGAGAGGAGAGAGAGAGAGAGAGGAGAGGTTCAGGAGATTCTTGCGGCATTCAAAAATGTACACGTGGTGGCAGCATCGGGGATTGTTATTGTAAGTTCTTAACTACAGCACTGTTTGGGGGGATGCTGTTCTCCTCCACATGGGCAGTCTATTTTACCTATCCTGCCTGACACTGGATGAACTGAGTTTTTGATTCAGAGGCAGCATTTTTCCATCATCTGCAAGATAGTCATTTTCATATTATCCACTGACTGGTTGGCGGGCATAGTCAGTGAATTGACTGCCGATGACTTAATGTGTCACATCTAAAAGGGTTGAGGTTGCATAACGGCAAACACTAGTGCTGTAGGAACACTCCTGCACTCACACACACTTTTATCATTTTTGGTTATGGTAATAATGTAGTTAGATATTGTTGATCAAGTTTTTGTTTCTAGATAGATCATCATCATCATTAACCATTACACCCAGTGGTGTGTAGGGCAGCAACAAAGCGCTTCCACTCCTGTCTATCCTGGGCCAACCTAGTCACTGATCCCCAAGAGTGCTGCTTGGCCTTCATCTCACTTTCTACAGTCCTCCTCCACGTTGCTTTTGGTCTTCCTTTCTTTCTCCTTCCTTCTGGGGTCCAGTGCATAGATGGCTTGATGAAAAAAGCAAATGCATTGCTTATTAAATGTACCATCTGAAAATGAAAATCTGACTTGACTTGATACACGTCAGTCTGGGAAGAAAGTTAACCAGTGTGACCTTAAGAAAGTCAGTTGCTATTTTGCTTATAAAGAAGCTCCAGCTTTTGGAGTGTGCATTGCATTTTTCATGTTTCATACCACTTGAAGTCACGGCAGATTTCTCTGCGTGAAATTCAAGCTGCTCTCCCCGGGGAGAGCGCATCGCCACAAGAGCAGCGCCACCAATCATGCATTGATACTACGGTCTCCAAACCTCTGTTCATGCTCAGTGGTCTACCATGCTATAAAAATGAGGTGCAGAATGGCTTTCATCGTAACAGCTAAAACATGGTTTTTGTGTCGTATCATCTAGCATGGGTATAGGCCAAATTGTCTCCAGGATTTATTGTCTCCAATCCAAAATTGTCTCCAATGGTTTATTATGACTGTAATGAATGTCTATAGGTCATTATTTATGGCAGCCGATGTACAGTCACTAGAAAAATGTGTAGGACATTCACAGATATTCTAGTATTAGTCTAGAATTGATTCAAGACTGACAAGCTTAAACATGTATGTGAGTGAGTGCAATGCACACGTGCGAGTGCGTGCGCGTGTGTAATGATCTGAAGTTGACACAGTTTACCTAAAAGCTAAACCACAGTCCATTCTTCCTACAATGAGAGCATGAATTCATTCAGTCCCCGAGCTGCCACACCCAGCAGCTAGCAGCTAGAAAGATCTACTACCTCCCTCGGAGCAGTGTAGCCAGCAATAGCCAGACCAGCATACACGCATACACACATCAAAGCCTCTTTATCAACAGAGCCCTGTGCCCAATCAACTTCCATGCCAGCACCCCATATTCTTCCCTCAATCTTATCGCTTTTCTTTTCACCCACGGTTCGATTCTGCCCCGATCAGAACTCAGAACGGCGGCGACTCACACCAGTTGATATATTATGTATGCCCCCCTTATCAAAACCTCGCCAACCATGATTAATTAATTGATGGACGAAAGCGAGAACACAGGGAGGGGAGGGGGGAAACAACTCTGAATAACGCCAGCCATTTGCAGACGACTTTTCTGCCGCGATCTTGGCAACCGTCAAGGATTTATGAACTCTTTATCGATGCAGAAATTTGACTAATGCTAATCCGAAGGTTTCGGCTTGACGGGGAGTTTATCGACAGCTTGATAGCCCTGGCTTTGAATATCATTTCGGATTGGACTGTATTCAAGTCCAGTCAGTGGCCGACTCCATTGAGACCTTTGACAAGGAGTTATGTGCATTTCATGTCGAAAGTGGGGCTGACTCCCGCAGACTTGGCGGTACAGATTGGGTTAAAATCGGTCCGGGGTTTTATCGGGCCTTTGAGTTTTCAAGCCATTTGTCTTTTTTTGGTCAGAGAACCTGGCAACACGCGTTATGTGTGTTGATGTTTTGTTTGAGAGTTGATTTTGTGGACTATTAATGGACGTGGGGTTTTTTTTGGTAATGGATGGGGTTATGATGTGTGTGTGTGTGTGTGTGTGTGTGTGTGTGTTGTGTGTGTGTGTGTGTGTCTGTGTGTATGTGCATGTGTATGTATAAATTGTGAAAGAATTGGTTATTCTTTCAGTCAGTCAGACCATTTGTTAGTCTGTTGATCTGTCTGTTAGTCAAAATCCAGTGGAAGTAAGGAACATTACGAAAGAGATTTGCAGTTGTTATATATTTAAAGTCCTTCGGATTAGACAATAAGCAGAGGTCCTGTGTGCAATCACATGCAGTACATCTTGTGCAAACGTCAAATCATGTTCCGCATTTTGGAAGAGTAGGCGATAGAATACCGATGGGAAGAGGTGACAACATTTACAAAAATGCAGGCACACAGGGACTAGATGTAAAAAAAAAGCACATGATTTCTTATTCCATTATAATCGAAATACAAGAATAGGCAGATAATGTAGTAGATATGTCGTCTTTTCTGTTGATCCTGATTTTCGTATCAGCGCAATTGTGTATCAGATCACATTTTGTTATTTTAATTTTAGAATGAATTTCGTCATACTAGTGTGTATTTCGTGTGTATGAAACAGATTATAATTTGATCAGAACAATTAATTGTAAACATGTTTATTACAGAAGGCAATGTTGAATCTCCAAACAAAAATAATTAAACCTATATAGTATTAAACATTTGTTCGCCCTGATGTAAAAATAAAGTTTAAACTTATCTTTTTGAAAGGTTGAAAGATTGTTAAAGTCTAAACGAGAGAGAGAGAGAGAGAGAGAGAGAGAGAGAGAGGAGAGAGAGAGAGAGAGAGAGAGAGAGAGAGAGAGAGAGAGTCTTTTAACTTACCATTTACTGCCACTCACAATATAAAAGCTGCAGCAAGCAAAGAATAAGCGAGACACACTCATTCATCCAGGACTAAGTCACAGTTTAGCGAAATGAATATCCTGCATGCATGTTGCTGACCGACAAATATCGCTTTTCTTATATTCGGTGAGATAAGGCTCTTTAACTGTGTCACGACCTTTTAGGAAAATGTGTGTGTTCAGTTTTCAACTGACTATTCAGGATAAAAATGCAAATCATTTACTGCAGAAGCAAACTTGCAAAGACGCTTAATCTTTTTTGTCTTGTTTCCAGTACAGTGTGTTGCTTGAAGATCACCCATATTTTGAGAGCAAAAACTCTCTCCTGTATAGGGAAACGTGTACATCCAGTGAAATGTTGAAACCCAACAAAATCACATAGACTGTTTCTTACATGCTGTTTTAGTTGACAGAGAGTATATGTACTTGCATTATTCTATATTATTCTGCATCATATTTATTCAGTCATGTTAATGCGCCGCCCTCGATATGCTGACCCCTGGAGAAGCTGAGGTCTTTGATACGTCGCTCCCCTACCACCACATAGGTTATGGAAACACCACCACCATGTTAATTTATACAGCACAGTTCGTAGAGGAAGCTGTAACTGATTAGAAATAACAAGTAAACAAAACTACAAGGCTTGGAGGTGGGGTGACACTGACTTAATACTGAACATGTAAATAAAAAGCCTCCTATATTGATTCGATTATTCAACTTCCTACATTGGACAGAAAGACACTACTACAAACATTGAAAAAAACACATACAGCCGAAATGTGGTTCTACAGGTGACTTCTGAGAGTTAAATGGTCAGACATGAGAACTTAAAGCATTCTTGATGAACTCTCAGTGCAAAGACAAATGTTGGCTGAAATTTATAAACGTAGGCTGAGATACGTTGGCCATGCAAACAGAAACACGCAGACAAATCTGATGATGACAGTTTTCGAGGGTTAGGTTGGGGGCAGAGGAAAAGAGGCAGATCACCAACATCCAACATCACTGAGATCAGTGGTCTGGGACGGCTACAGGAGATGGTAGACCTCAGCAGAGAAAGAGATGACGAATCCTGGTAGCATTACATGGAGCTCCTATCGAGGACAGCAGCAGTGGAAACAATTGAGTTGAGTTGACATTTATTTAGCAAATAGATGCTTAACAAACGTGTATTTCAGTGCGCTGGTGAAGCTTTGGGTTCATTTATATCTAGAATGTGTCTGCCTGTTGCCATGTACGCCACAAACAGGTTTCCATGTGCATATCCTTTCCTTTTTTATTCTTTCTTTTATTTCGAGGATTACGGAATAAGCACTCATGTGCTTTTTTACATCCAGTTCGTGTGTATATGCAGTTTTGTCAATTTTGTCATCCATTTCCACTGGCACACAATGGCCTACTCTTCCGAAAAGCGGAACGGATTTTAAAGTGTACGCAAGGTGTTCTGCGTGCGTTCGCACACAGAACCTCGGTTTATAGTCTCACCCGAAGGACTTTTAGGGGGAGTGGAGTTGGCACTGATGTTAAATCCAGAGGAATAGTTCTCTTGAACGAGATTCGAACACGGGTCAGAAGACCACGAGCGCAATGTGCATCACTCTAACCACCAGGCTATCCTGTCTCATGTGCATGACATGAGGGGTGGAAAGGACAGGGAAGCTTTGGTGGTGGTGGTATCGAAATAGTTGGAGAACGAAAATCACCTTGTACAGTGAATAATCGTACTGAAACAAAAATATATGGTCCAGGCTAAAAAGTTTTGTTAGTTATTGATGAAAGCTAAGAGCCAAAGCCTACATTAACATGTTTGTTATGCTTTGAAAATGTTACGTTGAGATTGTCTTCAGCCTGGACAAACTCTTAACATAACAACCAGCACTCATCTTCACAAAGAGAGAGAACAATCGTGTGAAGTCGGAGTGTGGCTGCCTATATGGCGAGGTATTTGAAACAGTCATACACAGAAGCTCCTTACCCAGTGTCTACTTTCAGTCTCACAGTGATTCCCAGGTGGGATGAGTGAGTCATAGTACTGGGTGACACCCCCCCCCCCCCCCCCCCCCCCGCCTCCCCCACAGTGCTAAGCTGAGGAATGCGCAAAAACCACATCAGTCAAAATAAAAGAATTAAACAGCGACCACACAGACAGGCAAAAGAGATAGACACATCACACACAAAACAAAATAGATCAGCAGTTGCTGCAAAACCCAAACAGATAACTTGATGGTGCAAAAACCAACCAGATCAGTAGATGCTGCAAAAGCCAAACAAATAAGTAGATGCTGCAAAAGCCAAACAGATAAGTAATAATAATAATAATAATGTATGGAATTTATATAGCGCTGAATCTTGTAAAGCAACAAATCAAAGCGCTCAGGTACTAGCGCTCAAAGTAGATGCTGCAAAAGCCAAAAAGATAAGTAGATGCTGCAAAAACTAACCAGATGAGCAGATGCTGCAAAAGCCAAACGCATAACTTGATGCTGCATAACCCAAACAGATAACTTGATGCTGCAAAAAACAAACAGATAAGTAGATGCTGCAAAAAAAGGAACAGATGAATAGATGCTGCAAAAAACCAAACAGATAACTTGATGCTGCAAAAACCAACCTGATCAGCAGATGCTGCAAATGCCAAACAGATAAGTAGATGCTGCAAAAGCCAAAGAAATAAGTAGATGCTGCAAAAGCCAAACATATAAGTAGATGCTGCAAAACCCAAACAGATAACTTGATGCTGCAAAAAAACAGATAAGTAGATGCTGCAAAAGCCAAACAGATAAATAGATGCTGCAAAAAACAAACAGATAAATCGATGCTGCAAAAAACAACAACAGATAAATAGATGCTGCAAAAACCAAACAGATAAGTAGATGATGCATAAACCAAACAGACAAATAGATGATGCAAAAACCAAACAGATGAGCAGATGCTCCACAAACAAACAAATCAACAAATTGATATGGCGCACACAAACAAAACAACAAATTGATATGGCGCACACAAACAAAACAACAAACATATACTGAACAAACAAACTCAAGAGAGACATAAATCTATACTGCAAAAAACAAATACAGACAAAACATGTAAGCAAAAAGCAAAAGAGCTGACTAGACATTTCAGAAACAAGCAAAACACACACATAGATACCGAAGAAACACACACATAGATACTGCACAAACAAAACACAAAAAGATAGTGTAAAAACCAAAAAGAACACACACATAGATACTGCACAAACAAAAGGAACACACAAATAGATACTGCACAAACAAAATGAACATACAAATAGATACTGCAGAAACATAATGAACACAGAAAGAGATACTGCACAAACAAAATGAACATACACATAGATACTGCACAAAAAACCCACAAATATGTACTGCACAAACAAAACACACAAATGTGTACTGCACAAACAAAACACACACAAGTATATGCTGCATAAACAAACAAAACACACAGATATATATTTCACAAACAAAATAGATAAATACATACTGCAGAAACAAACAACATAGATAAATAGATATTGTTGAAACAAAAAACATAGATAAATAGATACTGTTGAAACAAACAAACAAGATAAATATGTACTACGCAAGCAAAATATATAAATAGCTACTGTTGAAACAAACAAAAAAGATAAATATATACTACACAAACAAAATATATAAATAGCTGTTGCACACACAAACAGACAAAAGAGATAAATAGATGACATACAAAAAACATGGCAAAACAAGATAAATAGATAGGGCACAAACAAAACACACAAATACATATTACACAAATAAAACACACAAATACATATTACACAAATAAAACACACACATAGATACTGCACAAACAAAAAAGAACGAAAATCGTAATGCACAAATAAACAAAACACACCAACAGACATGACACACACACACACACAAAACAAACACAAGAGATAAACAGATACAAGCACAAACGAACAGGCACAGACAGAAACAAAACTGCCCCAGACGTCAGAAACAGCAGCAGCTCCATCCCGCATGCAGAACCCAGCAGAACTCGGCGGCGACAGCTAAAAGGCAATACCCATAAACCATTTGCAGGCAATCCTCCAGGGATCAAAGAGCTTCATCACCGATCAACCCCCATCCAGCTACAAAGCCCGAAAATCACCACCGTTATTCATTCGCCAAAAGCCGACCCCTTCATCCCGCATCCAAGCAGCTACTAATCCCTTCCATTTTCATACCATCTTCATAAAACCTAATCCTTTCGCCAGGCATGCAGCTGAAGGGGGGCTTCTCGCCTTTTAGAAACCTCCCCACTGACTTGACAAGCCCTTCTCGATGTATCAGGACCGAAATCTGTATCGTTTCCCCGCCGGCGCGAAAAATATCAAGATGATCCCTTTGCCCTTTCCTTGGCGGGAAGCCGACCAGATATGAAATTGCTCTGCTCTCTCCGGGCCTAGGCGTGTGAAGAGCAGAAAATGTGAGGACGGTCATAACAGCATTACCAAGGAGGTTTTGATGCCTCGCCCGCCTCGTTCTCCTCATGATGAATGGCGATGGCGCGGAGAGAAAGGGCAGAGGTTAGGGAGGAAACAGTGACAGCGGCAGCATGGCGCGTGACGGTGGGGCCCCATGAAGGATTCAGCGATGATGAGGCCTCCTTCCTCCCTTCCCTATTTTCCATACTGTATGATTATGGCCTGCTGATAACATGAAAGAGGAGGGCTCTACAGAAATGCGCCTGCAGGGTGTTTTTTTTGCATAGTCATGCTATGCCAAAAAAAAGTCTTTTTTTTCTTGGTGGCTTTATGGTGATGAGTGAGTGGGTTAATGAGTTGGTTAGTTTTATGGTTGGTTAGCTTGTGTTTTAGTAAAGTGATTGACTGGTTGGTTGGCTGGTTGGTTAGCTAACTGGCTGGTTGGTTTCTTTGCTGGCATGGTTCAGTAAATCAAGACAGCATATGAAAATCGATGGGTTGGTTAATTGGCTGCTTGTTTGATTGCTTCCAAATTTGATTTGTTGATCAGTTGATTGATTGATTGGTTAGTTGGTTGGCTGCTTACTTGTTTGCATGCTTGGTTTTATATAATGATGAACTTCTTCTTCTTCTGCATTCCCTGGCTATGCTAAATTGTTCACCCGGTCTGGATGGCAAAGTCTGCAGTCTGTCGTAGTGACCTCGCTGGTCCCCAGAGTTTTTCCTGGAGCTCTACCAGGCTGGGCCACACATGGTGTATCAGAGTGTTGAAGGTAGGGCAGGGCTACTGGATCTTCTTCTTCATCTCCTTTGTCGTCGGACGCTTAGACAGCAACTATTGCTGTCTGTTATATGAGCGAAAATGCGTCACGCTGCCGTTAAGCACCTAGCAAGTCAGGCCCAGCGCACCCGACTTCGGCATAAGAGAGAATTGTTATCTGTTAAGGTTTTTTTCTTGGAGAAAAAGGCAGGAGAATGGACCCAGAAGGCAGAAAATAGACAAGATGGAGGAGACAAGGAAGAAAAAGAACAAGGCAGAAATAAAGAGAGTGATAGAAAAGAGGAAATTTCTTGCACGGAATTTCCAGAATGTTGGGATGCTATGTATACTGACAGGCCCCCCGGCGGGTGAGAGGGGGGTTGTAGGCCTCTGCCACAGGGGCACTGGCCAGTGTGGGATATTTTTAAAGGGTGGAAATGGGATAGGAGCTGGCAGTGTCCTGTTTGCAGTCTGAAAGTGGCGACTTGAGCAGCTCTATATCTAGCTCAAGAATGCCAACCTTTTCTGGCGCCATGCTTTCCTGGAGCTGTTTCTCAGGATTGTCCTTGTCTCACTGTATGATAGCATCGCTGCAACTACTAAGCTATCCAGCCCCCCACCCCCATAATTTCTAATCTGATGAAAAGAACTCTGTGAGGTTTGGGAGTTTTTCTGCCGAAACTGTGGAACTGCAGCAGTAGTCAGAGACAAATGATAGGAGACTACATGGAAATGTGATCTGACTGTTCTGCTTTCTCTCCTAACCCTTGAGGACTCGTTGGGGCACAGCACTTAATTGTTCATGCAGTGTGTTAATTGTGGGCATGTTTAACCTGGCAAAGTCCACCCTTCTGTAGGTAGTGCGTTGTGTATTGACTACGGTCCTGTCATTTAGTGAACTAGCTACTGCGACTGTTCTACTGCTCTGCCAAAGACGGATGTGGTTTTAACCTGTGTGGAAATGTTCTGCATGCGTTCAGGTCACGTACGAGGTCTTGGTTTATAGTTTCTTTAAGGAGGGCTTACAGGGTAATGGAGTCAGTGCCAATGTGAGCACCAGAAGAAAGAACCCCCAACTGACACAGCAAGAGTTCCCAGCCGGCAACGTCAGTTACTGACATCACAAGTTTGAGAGTTTGACCACTAGGCAACCCCATCCCTTAGATAGGACACGGTTGTTGTTGTTTTTTAAATTTTTTAAAATTATCTTTTCATTCCTTGTCTAGAGTTCTCGGGTTCACCAATGGTAAGGTTTTGTGTATGTGACCGTTTTTGCCCCTCATGAGGGTAGCGCTTTTCAACTTTGAGGATGATATAAAAGAACACTATTGAGCATGAGTGTGTTGTTGTTTTTTAAATGTTGTCATTCGTTCCTACTGGCATGCAACGGCTTAGTCTTCCGAAAGGAGGATTGGGTTTTAACGTAAGCGCAAGATGTTCTGCATGCTTTTACACATGCGACTTTGGTCTATAGTCTTCTCCGAAAGACTTTCGGGGGAGTGGAGTCGTTACTGATGTTCACTCCAGGGGAAAATCCCACTCGAACGGGTGCCTCGGTGGTAGCTCGAACTCGCGCCATCAGATCACGAGCTCAGCGCTCTAACCACTAGGCTATCCTGTCCCAGAACACACTGTATATTGAGATATGTAACAAACAGGAGAGTGTATAACGCTGTAGTCTGTAAGAAGTAGAAGACAGACTCTACAGAACTATGGTTTTTTTGACAAATAGGAACATGTATGGAACCATAGTTTTGGATAAATGGGATTGTGGAAATACAGTTTTTAACCAGCAGTAGAGTCAATGGCCAAGGAACCGTAACTTTTGTTGACAAATGTGAGAGTATATGAAACTAGCTTTTGGACAAGTAGGAGAATCTCTATGAAACTACACTTTTTTTGACAAATAAAGTGTAATTGTGGAACTATACTTTTTTTGACAAATGGGGTACATACAGAATCACAATTTTTGACAAGTAGAAGAATAAATTATATGAAACTCTAGCTTTCAACAACATTGAGAGCATGCACAATTTCAGACTGAGAAATAGGAGACATAGCATATTGTGATTCATAGGAGACTGTATCTAACCACAATCTGTAACAAATAGGATACGAATTGTAGTCTGTGACAAATGAAAAAACTGCACGGAACTGCAATTTGATAGGTAGACTGAATGCCATTGCAGACTGACAAATAGGAGTCTGTCGGACACTGTAATCTGACAAGAAGCAGACTGTACGAAGGTCTAGTCTGACACTGAAGCATGAGACTGTGCAGACTTTACCAAAAGTACGGTCTTGCATCTGCCTTTCAAAGAAAAAGTAGGCCGGCTGCAACCGATGGAATCGTGACACGAGTGTACCCAGCATGCACCCTTCTATCGAGAGAAAGATGGGCTACGCCCAGTTCAACTTGTATTATTATAACACACTGCCTAGGAAGTCCCATGCACAACCCTAAGGATTTTTCAAAAGGTGAAGCGAGAAATCAAGTTGAAGGTGGAAAGGACATTGCCTTTCTTTTCTTTATTTTATTTAAAGTGAAAGCTGCAGTCTTCATAGTATGCGCGCGCACACGCACGCACGCACGCACTCTCTCTCTCTCTCTCTCTCTCTCTCTCTCTCTCTCTCTCTCCTCTCTCTCTCTCTCTCTCTTCCATTTCACCTTTGAAACTGAAAAAGAAACACAAGCAAAATAAATTAACAAGTAAAAACCAAAATAATGACATAAATAAATAAACCTTCCCATACTACACCCCCCCCCCCCCCCCCCCTCCTACAAACATTATACCTTCCTTTTTATTTCGTTTATTTATTTACTCATGTATTTATTTGTGTATCTCTCTGTTTACTCCTTTATTTTTCCAAGCAATACAACATTTTGCGTTATTCGGTAATTTTAGAAACTGTGCCTTCCTCCACCTTCTTCACCATCTCTCCACCACTCCACCACCCTCACCCCTTTACCCTACCCTCTCCCTCCCTCACAGTCTCTTCATCTTTTCTCCACAAGGATAGAAACTAAACTAGGTGACAACCCACCAGTTCACCCACCTCCACCCACTCTCCCCCCCTCCCCCCCCCCTCCCCCCTGCCATGTCGCAACCATTATTCGCCCATTGTTGGAAAAGCCCGGGGCATATTTTTGTCATATCTCGTTTTATCGCGAGAAGCCACGTTTTGTCTCGTTTTTCAAACGGTCACCGGGCGCTGACAGGAAGGAAAACATCGGCGGGGCCATAATCTTGCTTATTCAGGCGATATGCTGTGGCGATAATGTCAAAAAAAGCGGGAAAGCGATTGGAAACGGAGGAGAATTTAGTGGCCGTGGCCAAGTTATGTTATTCATATCGACTCGCGTCACTCTTCTTTCGATTCGTTTTCGCGCGCTTATCAGATCGCCGAGGTTTCCAGTGGCACCGCTGTTATTACTTCTGTCAGACGAGGGGAGAAAGGAAGCTAAACCTCCGTGTGTGTGTGTGCGTGTGTGTGTGTGTGTGTGTGTGTGTGTGTGTGCACGCGCGTACGCTTGCGCAGCAAAAAATACACCCCAAACCCTCTGACAAAGTTTTATATGTTAGCATAAACTAGGGGGATAGGGTTTGCTTTTTTTTCGGCTTAGGGGTAGAGTTTGTTTGTTGGTTGGTGAGGTGTATATGTAATTTGTCTTCGGCAAGCGAAGTTTTGCCTGAGATAGTTTGTGGCATACTTTCGGTAAGCTGAGGGATAGAGTTTGTGGTTGGTAGGGCTAAAGGATAGAATGCTGTGTGGTTTGATCAGTTGAGAGATAGTCTGGTCTGCAGTTAGTTTGCTATAGGTTAGGATGTGCTATGTCGCGGGTAGCTAAAAAAGAATGACTAGTTCGTCTCTAGCGGGCATAGTCGGGTTTGTCGTTGGTGAGCTAGAGGATAGAAGAGTAGGCCATTGTGTGTCAGTCGAAATGGATATCAACATTTACAAAACTGCATGCACGAGGGGACTGGGTGTAGAAAAACACACAAGTGCTTATTCCATTATCCTCGAAATGAAAGAATAAAAAATGCTTTGCTGTTTGAGAAGTTAAACCATAGGCAGGTCTGTGGTTAGCTTGCTAAAAGGTTAGAACGGTGTGTCGTGGGTAAACTGAAAAATAAGCTGGTTTGTCGTTCATAGACTGCATTTTGTTGTTGATAGGCAAAAGAATTGGCCAGTCGGACATTTGTAGGTTAAAGGATAGACCGGTTCGTTATTGATTTGCTCGATTGATAGACTGTTTCATTGTTGGTTTGCTAAGGAAATAGGCTGGTTTGTCGTTGACAGGCTAACATTCAGCTGGTTTGTTGTTGGCGGCTAAAGAATAGACTGGTTTGTTTTTGACAGCCTAAAAAGCAGCTGGTTTGTTGTTGGCGGGCTAAAGAATAGACTGGTTTGTTTTTGACAGGCTAAAAACATCTGGTTTGTTGTTGGCGGGCTATTGAATAGACTGGTTTGTTTTTGACAGGCTAAAAAACATCTGGTTTGTTGTTGACAGGCTAAAGAATAGATTGGTTTGTTTTTGACAGACTAAAAAACAGCTGGTTTGTTGTTGACAGGCTAAAAAACAGTTGATTTGTTGTTGGCAGGCTAAAGACTAGACTGGTTTGTTTTTGACAGGCTAAAAAACAGCTGGTTTATTGTTGACAAGCTAAAGAATAGACTAGTTTGTTTTTGACAGGCTAAAGAATAGACTGGCTTGTTTTTGACAGACTAAAAAGCAACTGGTTTGTTGTTGGCAGGCAAAAGAATAGACTGGTTAGTTTTTGACAGGCTAAAAATAGACTGGTTTGTTTTTGACAGACTAAAAAACAGCTGATTTGTTGTTGGCAGGCTAAAAAATAGACTGGTTTGGTTTTGACAGGCTAAAGAATAGACTGGTTTGTTGTTGGTAGGCTAAATAATAGACTGGTTTGTTTTTGACAGGCTAAAAATAGACTGGTTTGTTTTTGACAGACTAAAAAACAGCTGGTTTGTTGTTGGCAGGCTAAAGAATAGACTGGTTTGTTTTTTGACAGGCTAAAAAATCAGCTGGTTTGTTGTTGGCGTGCTAAAGAATAGACTGGTTTGTTTTTGACAGACTAAAAAACAGCTGGTTTGTTGTTGACAGGCTAAAAAACAGTTGATTTGTTGTTGGCAGGCAAAAGAATAGACTGGCTTGTTTTTGACAGGCTAAAGAATAGACTGGTTTGTTGTTGGCGGGCTAAAGAATAGACCGGTTTGTTGTTGGTTTGCGAAAAGATAGGCTAGTTTGGCGTTGGTGGGCTAAATAATAGAATGATTTGTCATTTGGTGGGCTAAACGTTAAGCTGGTTTGTCAGCGGTAGGCTGATAGACTGTTTGTCATTGGTTTGCTAAAGGATACTCTGGTCTGATGTTTTTACACACGCACGCACGCACACACTCACACACACACACACACTCATTCACACACTCACACACAGACTCTCTCACACACATACAGACACAATATTCGTACCCATGCGCACGGATTTTTATAACATAAACCAAATCATTATAACATGTTGTATGATAAGACAAATCTCAATATATCTATCAGTCTGTCTGTCTGTTGTCTATCTATCCATCCATCTATCTATCTATCTATCTAATCTATCTATCTATCTAGCTAGCTATCTAGCTAGCTAGCTAGCTAGCTAGCTAGCTAGCTAGTTAGCTAGCTAGCTAGCTATCTAATCTATCTAATCTATGTCTATCTATCTAATCCATCTAATCTATTTATCAAATATCTAGTTACAAGGTGCCTGTATGTTGTCAAAACTATCTAATCTATGTCTATCTATCTAATCCATCTAATCTATTTATAAAATATCTAGTTACAAGGTGCCTGTATGTTGTTCACTTATGACTTTGTTCCTTGCCATTATGTGAAAATCCCCTACCATACATATCCCTTAAGCGATGACAGAAAATAAAGAATTAGAAGTTGAATTCATTCAGGACGGGTAGGTGTCTTGCCATAAGAACTCTCTGGTCATAAGCGTGCCTTTAATGCTAGGGATGCTGGTTTTCCTAAGACTTTTGTCGCTGAACCATGTGGACTGCCTAGGCACACACTCACAAACGCACATACGCACGCACACACACACACACACACATACGCACTCACACACATGATAATGAGATGATATGATGACAGCACACACACACACACATGACGCACAAACATACACACACACACACACCAACATCTCTCTCTTTCTTCCCCATCCTTTTGCAACCACCGGGCCCTACCCCTTTCCTCTTTATTTATGCCGCTGTTCCTTCTAGCCCGCGCAGCATAAAAACCAAGTGTAAGAGAGAAAGCGACAGGCAGTGGAAGAGAAGGAAGGGACAAGAATTACAAAGCTATCATGGCATAGCGGAGCACAGGAGGTTGCTTTATGATTACAAGCTGACCACTAAATCCATACCCTCCCTCTTCCTACCCTCTTCCTACCCTCCAAAACGGCCAGCACATGTCTTCCCAAGGGAAGAATGGACAAAGAGATGGAAGAGGGGGAAGGGCAACATTAAAAAAAAAAAAAAAAAAAAAACTCCCACCCCAAAATAGAGGAAACAGGGAAGATGAGGATGAGGTCGTGGGGGACGGTAAAAGGAAAAAAAAAGATGGGGAAAAATCGGCAAATGGGCAGATACAAATCACACACAAAACCAGACACATAAAACGCGGTTCAGGGGGGGTGCCACCACGGCCCAGTAAAGCATCAGAGGAGAAGACAGTTTTACGCCCCCATTCACTAATTACCTCCACGCAAACGGACAATATTTCGCCCCGAAAACGTATGGCGAACCCGGCTAGCTGTGACAAGCTGCCTCGGTGAAGGGAGCTAGAAGCGCATGACACAGGGAGGGTAGGAAAGGGATTTGTCTGCGTTTGGGAGAGGAAGCGGTATTATCGTTATTATTATTTTTGTTTTCACCCTGACTATATATATATATATATATATATATATATATATATATATATATATATATATATATATATATATATATATATACACACATACATATAAACCATACCAGGCTCTACCTTCCTTAAGCAAGAATAGATGTATGTATGTGTGAGCAGAAGTGGTTGTATTGTTGGTGTTGGTGGGTGGTTTCTTTTGTTTGTTTGTTGCTGTTGTTGGTTTTTGTGGGTTTTTAGTTTGTTTGTTGTTTTTTGTGGGGTTTTTTGTTTGTTGCTTTTTGTTGTTGATTTTTGTTTTTGTTGTTGTTCTGTTGTTGTGGTGGTGGTTTTTTTTTTTTTTTTTTTGGGGGGGGGGGGTTAGTTTTTCTTTTCATTTATTGCTTTGTTGATTTCTCTCTCGTTCATGGTATCGATTTTCAGTTTCTGTCCATTTTCTTGCTCCCTTATCTCGATGTTGTCTGCCCTTGTCGACGTTCTCTCTCCCCTCCTCGCCTATCCCCAACCCCCCCCCCCCCCCCCCTCCCTGCCTTGTCTGTACCGCTTTTCGGAAGAGTAGGCCATTGTCTTTCGGTGGGAATGGATGACAACATTTACAGAACTGCATACATACTGGGGATGGATGTAAAAAACAACCCATGTAAGTGCTTATACCATTATCGAGAAACTAAAAGAATAGATGAATAAATAGATAAATAAATAGATAAATAAATAAATGAAAACCATGTCTAAGATTTCTTTAAACTTTTCTTGAAACCTGTTTATACGTCCCTTCTCTTTCTCTCACATATCAGTGTATAATAACAAACAGTGTGGTTGCTTCTGTTAAGAAATCAGAGCTGGCTGTTAAAAAGAATTTGCACCCAGGCTTGATTGAAAGGGGCAGAGGAGGGGGTTGTAGCCATTGCATTTGCACAAGCTAAATTAGAATGAGCATTTTATTTTATTTTCATTTATTTATTCTTTTATTTTGAGGATAAGGGAATAAGCACTCATGTGCTTGTTTTTACACTCGGTTCTCGTGTGTGTGCAGTTTTATAAATTTTGCCATCCGTTCCCACCGGCACACAATGGCCTACTCTTTCGAAAAGCGGAACGGGCTTTAACGTGAGCACAATATGTTCTGCATGCGTTTGCACACGGGACCTCGGTTTATAGTCTAATCCGAACGACCTTTGCTGGGAGTAGAGTCGGCACTGATGTTAACTCCAGAGGAAAATCCTCTTGAACGAGATTCGAACTCAGGTCAGCAGATCGCGAGCACATCACTCTAACCACCAGGCTACCCCGTGCCCCTACATATGTACATAACAGCAGCTAGTGTTGAGTTGTCTACAATGCATCATACACAAAGACGATGGATCACTGAATTAAAATTTATATGTGTGCAATTTTTTTTCATATTCTTTTCTAAGCATCAATCTTTTCCTATTTTGTTTCGATGTAATTTCATTTTTCGTTAATCTGTTGGGTCTGGAAACCTTCTGACTTATTTTCTAAATTGGGTTTTTACTTTGGGTCGCCGAAAACCAGAAAGAAAC
>CM054143.1:11667810-11670310 GCA_028751875.1 Rapana venosa | reverse complement strand
ATCTCATCTCTCTCATCTCTCTCTCCCTCTCTCCTCTCTCTACTCTCCTCTCCTCTCCTCTCTCTCTCTGTCGTTTCCTTTCGATCCATTCCCAATCTACCATTATATTGTCTTTATCTCAAACAAAATCTGACATTAATTTTATTTTAAAATCATTTTTCATAAATAATCTTTCAACGATCATCTGTGAAGACGGAGTGTGTCTGCGCTGCTTTGAAGCCAGCGTTGAGGACAGATCGCCTAGCTAAGAACAAAGGAGAAGAAAGACCAGGCTTTCCGCAGTCGCCCAAACAGGCAATAAGGTAAAGGTGTCCCATAACCTACAAGGTCGTAGGGGAGCGAGGCATCAGAGACCTCAACTTCTCCAGGGGCCAGCATATTGAGGGCGGCGCCCATCTCTTCTCCCTCGCTGCTTTTACCTTCCCTGACCCTAAAGAGCGCAGGTAGCCATTTACAGCTAGGTGAACTGGGGAACTGTACTGAAGCCAAGTCGCGCAAACGGTCACCCATCCAAGTGGTAACCACGCTCGATGCTGCTTAACCTTGTTGGCTGGGGGAAAGTAAATGCTCTGACCACTGAGCTATCCCGTCCCCTAAACAGGGAATGCAAGATTTAAAAAAAAAATCATGTATATCGAGGATAATGGAATAAGCACTAATATGCTTTTTTACATCCAGTCCCCGCGTGTGTGCCGTTTTGTAAATTCTTCAACTTAACTGTTCCCACCGGCACACAATGGCCTACTCTTACGAAAAGCGGAACAGGATTTAACGTGTGCGGCAAGATGTTCTGCGTGCGTTCGCACACGGGACCTCGGTTTATAGTCTAATCCGGACTTTTCGGGAGAGTGGAGTCTGCACTGATGTTAACTCCAGGGGAAAATATCCCCTTGAACGGGAATCGAACCCTGGTCGTCAGATTGCGAGCGCAATGTTCTAACCATTAGGCCATCCCGTCCCCGGAGTGATTTTGAGCCTTATGTTCAGCTGTTGTTTGTGTGTGGCCAAATATTTGTCTGTTTTGTAGTCTCCCTTTCATTTGGGATCGATGTGGACGCAGGGCGGAATAATGAATGCATCCCAAAAGCGGGGCAAAAACGTGATCATTAATGATTTTGACCTTAATTATTTCACGTGAAGGAGAAGCTGGAAACGAAGATTGGGAGGGAAAGTGTGGGGGTGGTGTGGGTTGTGTGTGTTGTGGGTTGGTGTTGTTGTTTTGTGTGTGTGTTTTTTTTATTACGCCGAATTTTTTTTTTTGATTTTTTTTTGTTTGTATTCGCTTTTTTTTGGGTTTTTTATTTGTTTTGATACCCCTGATTTTTTGTTTTTATTGAAATTTTTCTAAAACGGAATTTTTGTTTCTTTTTTTGAAATTCTTATAAAAGGGTTGTGTGGGCGGGTGGGGGTGTGTTGTGTTGTGTGGTGTGTGTTGGTTGTTGTGTGTGTGGGTGTGTGTCCCTCTCTCTCTCTGGAGTTAAAAGTTTGTGTGAATGGGGTTTGGATTTTTTTTTCCCTAAAATCAAGGAGTCGGAAATGTAAAGTTTTTTAACGCACGGGCAAAGTTGATTACTACCGATGGTAGCAGGGGAGTGGTCATTAAAAAAGCATAAAGATTTCAAATTTTACAGACAATTTATAATTCGCAAGTAAAAGACCAAATCAAAAACTAATGGAAAAAACATTTTGAAAAGAATATGCCCTAATTAGACTTGGGTGTACAGATATAAATGTTCAAAATTCAGGTACGAGAACTTAAATTTGGGGGCCCCAGGTTGCTATGTCCTTTAAAGTAACAAGCACGGGGGATGAAGTACATTTTTGTTTTGTGCTGCCAGTATAAGGGATTTAGGCAAATACACCCCTGTTAAATATAGTAACAGCCTAATTTTTTTAGAATCGTTTACCCCGGCAAAAAGTCATCCTGGGGTTGTGCACAGCCTCCTTTATAATTGGTTTAAAGCTTTCAAATAAAAGAGAAATTTATCCAACCCCAATTTTTTTGTACGATTTTTTTGTTACACAAAAAACATTTTTGTCTCATTAATTGCTTTTAAAAAAAAACCCCCACCCAAAATACTAAGCAGTTCGGAAACCCCTCTTAAATATGAGCCAAGGGCCTTTTTTTAAAATCTTTCGATTTTGAGTTCGATTTGTAGCCCCCTAATCAGGGCCAAGGGCCGGATGAAAAAAGGTTGCCATCAAAAATTCTTTTTAACCCTTTAAAAATGTCGTCTTTTTCCTTCATTCTTCCTCTCTCTATTCCCGTTGTGTTTTTTTCCTGTCTGTTTTTCCCCTACTTCTTTCTCACTCCCCTCTTCTCAAAAGTCTCTCTCCCCATAAACCTCAACTCCCCCTCTCCCTCTCCCTCCCTCTCTCCTCCTCCCATTCTTCTTCTTTAATTTTTAGTATTTTCTTCATCTCCCCTTTTTCCTTCTCCTTTCCCCCCGGGCTTCGCTGTTTTTGGAGAGTTAATTAGGGGGGTTTTTTTGGGGTCCCC
>CM054143.1:11657810-11662810 GCA_028751875.1 Rapana venosa | reverse complement strand
GGCCTTTTTGTGTGTGTGGTTGGTGTGTTTGTGTGGTTTTTTTTGTGGGGTGTGTGGTTGTGATTTTTTGTTGTTGTTGCTTTTTTTTTGGTTGTTGGATATTTTTTTTCGGTTTTTTTTCGTTTTTTGGGGTTTTTGAATGACGAGCTTTTTGGATTTTTTTTGGGTTGGTTTGGGCTTTTTGTTTTGTTTTTTTAGGGGTTGTTTTTTAAAAAATTTTCAAGACAAATTCACAAAAAAACCGACTTACCTTTAACGGGGAAGTCAACTATGATATCCCTGCTTGGGGGAGGGAAGGGGGGGTTTTTGTTTTGGGTTTTTTGGTTTGTTTATTGTTTGTTTTGTTGTTGACTTTGGTTTTGGTTGTTGTTTTTGTTTTTTTAAAAAATTTTTTCGAGAGGGGGGGTTTTTGTTTTTGATGCTTTAAAAAAAAATAATAAAAAAAAAACCAAAAATCAACACTCCCCCTCCTCCACAACTACAAATACACTGCTGTTGCTGCTGGCTTTTTGGTTACTGTGCATACTAAAAAATACATAATTTAAAGGGGAAAATCTTTTACAACAACCCCCAAGGAAGCGCTTTTTTTTCGTCCCTGTTTTCCTTCCAAAAGCTACCCCAAGGGCACCCAAAGGGGATGCTGGCTTTTTTCCCCAAAAAACTGAACAAAACAAACCATTTCTCTCCCAAAACCCCCTACCCCAAAGTCTAGACCCCTTTGCTTTACTTTCTGCCAGGTGCTGAAATTTTCGGGGGCACAACCCATTTCGCTCATAAAAAAGACAACAATAAAGGGGGTCTTAGTGTTGAAGGGGGGGGGAAGAGATGAAAAAAGAGGAGGAGGAGAAAAGAAAAAGAAAAGAGGAGAAAAGGTTTGATTAGAATAAAAAAAGAAGAAAAAGCCTAAGAAAAAAAAAAGGGAAGAAAAGATGATTGATGAGAAGAGTTGAAGAAGAAATGAGATATATGAAGAAATAGGGAAAATAAAAAAATAGAGGTTGCGAGATGGGGAAAAAAAAAGGGGAAGGAGGGGGAGAAAAGAAAAAAGAAGAAGAAAGAAAAGATGATGATGATATGATGATGATGATGAAAAAAAAGAAGAAGAAAAAAAAAGAAAAAAAAGAAGAAAAAAAAAGGAGGAGGAGGGAAGAAAAGGGGAAGAAAAAGAAGAAGAAGAAAAGAAGAAAAGAAGATTTATGAAATAAAAAAATATGAGGGAAACAATAAGATGAAAAAAGAAGGGAACGGGTGTTTCCACCGCTAAGCCACCCTTTGGAACATTTGGATAAAAACAAAGTTGACTGAACAAAAAAGCAGTAATCTTATTAAGTATGGCACGGGCCGAGCCATAAGCCCTTTTTCATTTAGGTAAGCCAATACAACCCACATTAACAGGGGTTTACCTTTTACATGGGATTTTTTTAAAAACCTTTTTTTTTTTTTAACTACGAAAACTCTTTAAAAAAAAAAATAAATTAAATATAAAGATAAAATATTAAAAATAAAATTTTAAAATAAAATATAAACATACATACATAATACAAACAACAACATACAAACATACCAAAACATACAAACAAACACACAACATAAATACAACATACAACATACATACACACACACACACACACACTAAAAATATTTATATTATATAATTATATATATATATATATAGAGAGAGAAGAGAGAGAGAGAGAGAGAGAGAGAAGAGTAAGAAGGAGAGAGGAGAAGGAGAGAGAGAAAAATACTTTTCTGCCTCCATGAACTAAAAAAAACCCCAAGTCGATAGGGGTTCTTAAAGGCAGGGACTTGAAGAAAAGGGATTCGCACAAACTTCTCATCCAGGTATTTTTTACATGGTTTTCAGGGTTGGGGGAGCGAGAGGTAATTTTCTGTGGACATACTGTTGTTAAGGGGGAGATCGTGTAACACAAAAACAACAACTAAAACATCATTAGGGGGCAGCATTAGTAAAAACCCAACCCAAAACAATGTCCCCCCGCCTTTGGCAGAGCTTCACCAAAACCACCAGGTTTTTCCCCTCTTTTCCCCCTGTCCGCTGATTTTTACATCTCCTTACCCCCCCTCCCAACCACTGACTCAGTGAGTTGCAAAAAAGGATATGGTGGGGTCTGCCCTTTTTCCTTCCTTTCCCCCACCGACACTGGAGAACAGTTACTGTCGTCCTCGAATTTTTTTTCGTACCAAGCCAACGCAGTCTGCGCTTTTTCAATTTTTAGCCCAAATTTTTTTCTTTTAAATTTAAAAGTTTCAAACAAAATATTTCAAGTTTTCTTTTCTTCTACGTTTGCCCTTTTAAACGCTTGTAGACAAATTTCGGGTCGTTCATTTTTTCTCTTTAAACCCTTTACATTTTTTTTTTAATTTTTTTTTACGAAATTGCCAAAAATTTCAATTCCTTTTCCAAAACTTTCTTTTTTAAATTTTTTTTTTAAAAAAAAAAAAAAAAAAAAAATTTTTCTTGCACTTTTTTTTGGGATTTTTTTTGTTCTTCTTTTTTTCCCCACCACTTATTTTCGCCTCCATGGGGGTTTTTTTTTTATCTTTTCTTTTCTTTTCTCTTTTTCTTCTAAAATCTTTTAAATTTTACCTTTCCTTGCCCCCTTTTCCAAAAAAAAAAAAAACCTCAAAAAACCTCCCTTTCCTTTTTAAAAACTTTTTTTTTTCAAGTTTTTTTTTACAAAAAATCTTTTCTTATTTTTCAAAAAATTGGAAAAACTTTTACAACTCCCCCCCCCCCCCCCCCCCCCCATTTCCCTTAAAACCCCCCCCCCCCACCCCCCGGGGGTTAAAATTTTTTTTCTTCCTTTTTTTTTTATTTGGAAAACCCCCCCCCCCCCCCCCCCTTTTCCCCCTTTTTTAAACCCACCGGGGTTTTTTTTTTTTTTTGGTTTGTTGTTTTTGTTTTTTCCTCGGGGGGTCTTCGGGGGCCCCCGTTTTTTTAAAAAAAAAAAAAATTTAAAAACCTTTTTCCTTTTTTTTTTCCCAAAAAAAGTGGCGGGTTTTGGGTTTTTTTGGGGAAAAATTTTTTTTTTTTTTGAAATGGTTCTCTCTTTTGACTTGGTTTTTTTTTTATTTGTTTGAAAAAAGGGTTGGTGTGCCCCCAAAGGCCGGGGGAAGGGAAAAAATAAAAACAAAATTTTTTTTAATTGGTTTCTAAAAGCAATTCATTTCTTTTTTTTTTTTTTTTGGGTTTACCCCCCCAAAAAAACCCGTTTTTTTTTTTTTTGGTTTTTTATTTTTTTTGTGTGTTGTTTGTGTTCTCCTCTCCCCTTTGTGGTTTTTTGGGGATGGTGTTGTTGTCCCCTATGTGTTTTTTTTTTGTGGGGGTTTTGTTTTTTTCCCAAAAGACTGTTTTTTTTTTCCTTGTCCTTGTTGTTAATTGTGTGTGTTCCCATATTTTTGCGTGTGTATGCGTACGCAAATGGCGCATGGCATGATGTGTGTGTGTAGATATAGATATGTGAGAGAAAGTCAAAGTCAAACTTTTATTTTCAGATGGTACATTGAATAAGCAGTGCAGTTGCTTTTTTCATCAAGCCATCTATCACAACAACAAAAATTTGCGTGAGTACGTACGTGTGTGTGTATGTGTGTGTGTGTGTGTGTGTGTGTGTGTGTGTGTGTGTGTGCGTGGTGCATGTGCTGTTGGTGGTGTGGTGAGGTGCGGGTGCGTGGGAGAGGAGGTGGAGCGTGTGTGTGTGCATGTTGTGTGTGTGATGGGTGTGTGTGTATGCTCGCGTCTGCTTGTTTTTTTCGAAATTTTGCTGTTTTTTTTTGCGACATAAAATATGTCCATTGTTTTGTTTAATGAATGTGTGTGTGGCTAACAGCTTTTCATGATGTCGTTAGCGTATTCTTGTTTGTATTTTTCTTCGTCATTGTCCCTGCCTGCACAGCCCCCAGGCCAGAAGGGAAAAACACATTATTGTCAATTTGCTTTATCTCGTTACCCGCCTGAAAGACATTGCATTCCTTTCTTTGTTTGCTTGTTTGGTTGTTTGGTGTGTTCTCTCTCTCTCACACCTTTTTGTGTGTGTCTGTTCCATGTGACTCTCTCTCTCACCTATTTGTGTGTGTGTGTCCCATATGACTGTTCCTCTCTCTCTCTCCTTGTGTGTGTGTGTGTGTGTGTGTTGTATGTCCCATATGACTGTTCTCTATCTCTCCTTGTGTGTGATTGTGTGTGTGTCCCTTATGACTGTTCTATCTCTCTCTCTTTGTGTGTGTTGTGTGTGTGTCCCATATGACTGTTCTCTCTCTCTCATTGTTTGTGTGTGTGTGTGTTTCCATAGACTGTTCTCTCTCTCTCTTCTTTGTGTGTGTATTGTGTGTATGTGTGTATGTGTCCCTTATGACTGTTTCTCATCTCTCTCTCTCGTCTCTCTATTCTCTCCTTCCTCCTCTATCTCTCTCCTTTGTGTGTGTTGTGTGTCCCATATGCTGTTCTCTTCTCTCTCCATGTGTGTGTGTTTGTGTGCTGTGTGTGTTCCTTATGACTTTCCTATCTCTCCTTTGTGTGTGTGATTGTGTTGTGTCCCATATGACTTCTCTTCTCTCTCTCTCTCCTTGTGTGTGTGTTGTATGTCCCATATGACGTCTCTCCTCCTTGTGTGTGTATTGTGTGTGTGTGTGTTCCCATATGACTGTTATCTATCTCTCTCATTTGTGTGTGTGTTGAGTGTGTGTGTCCCTTATGACTGTTCTCTTCTCTCTCTTTGTGTGTGTGTAGTGTGTGTGTCCCTTATGACTGTCTCTATCTCTCTCCTTTGTGTGTGTATTGTGTGTGTCCCTTATGACTGTTCCTCTCTCTCTCTCTTCTCTCTCTCATCTCATCTTCTCTCTTCTCTCTCTCTCTCTCTCTCTCTCTCTCTCTCTCTCTCGCCTTTGTGTGTGTTGTGTGTGTTTCCCATAGACTGTTCCTCTCTCTCTTCTTTGTGTGTGTATTGTGTGTTGTGTGTGTCCCATATGACTGTTTT
>CM054143.1:11652899-11655399 GCA_028751875.1 Rapana venosa | reverse complement strand
TTTGTGTGTGTTGTGTGTGTCCCATATGACTGTTCTCTCTCTCTCATGTGTGTGTGTGTATTGTGTGCTGTGTGTGTTCCATATGTCTGTTCTCTATCTCTCCTTTGTGTGTGTGTATGTGTCCCATATGACTGTTCCTCTCTCTTTCTCCTTTGTGTGTGTTGTGTGTGTCCCATATGACTGTTCTCTCTCTCATTTGTGTATTGTGTGCTGTGTGTGTTCCATATGACTTATCTCTCTGTCTCATTTGTGTGTGTATTGTGTGTGTGTACCATCTCTCTCTCTCTCTCTCCTTTGTGTGTGTGTTGTGTGTGTCCCATATGACTGTTCCTCTCTCTCTCAGTTCAAGCTAACTAAAGATTGCATAATACAGGTAGGTTTTGTTATATCAGATATTGTCCTTTTTCTTTATAATTATTGCATAGTGGCCTAAGGCCGATGCGCAAATAAACCAGTTCGGAGTTAAGAGTTCTATCTCTCTATTTGCACACATGTGTGTAAGTGCGTACTGGCATGAGAGTGTATTCATGTGTGGGAGGGGGGGTTGAGCTTGTGAAGGTGGGTGGGAGGAGAAAGAGAGAGAGAGATTCGGATTCGGATTCGGATTCGGATTCGGATGTTTATTCATTAGGCCATAGCCCATAATGAAGGGGAAAGTGAACAAAAAACCAAATCATCAGAAACATTAAAAACAAACATACAATCAACAATATGATAATCATAATAATGAACTATGATGTTGCAATTTCTCTCAGCTTGAAGGCTTTGTGAAGGAAGTGAGACAAGTTCCAAATATCGTTATGTCTTGCAGAGGACATCAGCAAAGTTAATTTGAACGTGCAAGGCTGTCGAAAATATTTAGGTGAAATAAACTTATCTCTGAGCTCCTTAAGAAATGGACAGCACAGAACTAAATGTAACTCATCATCTTTACCACTTTTACAGAGAGGACATATCAAATCAATGTCATTACAATCTCTATATCGAAAGTGATGAGTGGCTAAACTTGAAATACCCAACCTAAACCTTGTGGTCACTATTTTCAAATGTCTGTCCATATCTGAAATCAAATACAGCTTCATCTCATGTGAGCTACAAAATAATCTATAAAAATCAAACCTCGTGCTATTTTGAACATGTTCATTCCACTTCTGCCATCTGCAGTCAACTAAACGTTGACGAAAAATTCTTAGAAATGCCTTTACACTTCCCACACCTTGATTCATCCACACATCACCAAAGCCATATTCATGTAAACAAATACGTACATCAGTCACCCAATTCTTCTTGCCCTTACTATCTAACTCAAATAACATTTTATACGCTTTGAAGGGTAATCTTGATTCCCCCATTTCCAAAATTTTGAGCCAATAGCGTATACATTGAACAGCTGAGTTAATGTATATTGGGAATCTATTGGTTTCACCATATATAAGGTCGTTAGGTGTGCGCATGTCAACACCCAGAAACTTTTTCAGAGCAAATAAATGTACAGATTCACAGGATATTGCAGCTTTATTCAACCCCCACAACTCGGAACCGTACTGTGCAACAGGCTGTATTTGAGAGTCAAATACCTTCAGAAACAGTTTTATGGACGAGTTGTTAAGTGTGGACAGTCTTTTCATTACACAAAATAAAGCATTTTTTGCTCTGCTAGCCAGATCCTTACACGCTGAGACAAAACTAAGGCGAGTTGTAAAAAATACTCCCAAATACTTGTACGCATTAACAACAGGCATTACATTACCATCATAAACCCACCTCTCCCTAGCACTCAAAAAACCGCCTTTCCTGAACACAATGATGTTGCTTTTCTTCAAGTTAACCTTCAACTGGAGCGAGGCAGCAGCACGCTGTAAATTATTCAACTGAACCTGCAAACCTATAGCAGTCTCTGACAATAAAATAATGTCATCTGCAAGTAACAGAATAAACAGTTCAAATGCACTGCAAGGAATAGTGGCACCGTGTCTTCCTTTATCAATTATTTCTATTGCCAGTTCGTTTATAAAAAGAGAAAACAAAACTGGACTGCATACATCCCCCTGCTTCACCCCTGCCGTGCAGTTAATAACATCGGTCAGAGCGGCACCACACCTAACTCTACATTTTACATGTTCATACATGGCTTTAATACATGAATGTAATTTACCATTTATACCATTCTTAGATAAAATAGTCCAAAGAAAACTTCTATTTATAGAATCAAAGGCTTTCTCGAAATCAATAAAAGCCACATATAATTTTCGGTTAAGGGAAAATTGTTTCTGCACTAGGGCTAACAATGTAAACATATGATCTATCGTTGAGTATCCTTTTTTAAATCCAGCTTGAAAATCACCTGTAATATCATTTTCTTTTACCCACTCTTGTAATCTACGATTAATAATTGTGCTGAACAATTTACTACTGACATTGCTAAGGGAAATTCCTCTATAGTTATTAGGATTATTAGTATCACCTTTTTTATAAAGTGGTAACACAACTGATTCTGTCC
>CM054143.1:11582899-11647899 GCA_028751875.1 Rapana venosa | reverse complement strand
ATTCAATTTCCCTGAAAGTGCTTTAGGTGAGACTATAAACACACACATACACACACACACACACACATACACACACATACAAAATAAATAAATACAAAAAGAAACTATAAACAGAAATCACAAGCACGAAATGAATAAACAACTAAAAAATCTCTCTCTCTCTCTCTCTCTCTCTCTCTCTCTCTCTCTCTCTCTCTCTCTCTCTCTCTATATATATATATATATATATATATATATATATATATATATATATATATATATTATATAATATATATATATATATATATATATATATATAATATATATATATATATATAATCTCGAGCGAACACATGGTGAATATCTTGGGCGCACGCTAAAAAACTCTACCCACCTTTTATTCATTATTTATTTTCTAGAAGTGTGACCGTGGCATGGATAATATGAACGTACCAAACATACACACAGCTACAGGGAAACTGGAAAAGGATGGGCTCTGCTAGGTTAAACTTTCCCACGAGACGTGGCCTGAAAAAGTCAGTGCTGGAGCCCCAAGACTTCTCAGGCAGCTACGGAGGAAGTCAGACATGTGGTCATGTTTCATTTCAGGAACTAACGATCTGTAGAACTGTGGACCTCCAAGAGGATCGGTTGTCTACTAGAGATAACGCGCCTGCCTAGAAAGCTGAAAGTCCGGGTCGGAAGTGTGCGGTGGTTCGATCTCTGTTCGGCTCCAAAAATTGTCTCCCATGTATGAGACCATGAGTGGTGATCTGGGTGCTAGTCTTTCGGATGAGACGATAAACCGAGGTCCCGTGTGTAACACAGAATTATTTTGCGCACGTAAAAGAACCCACGGCAACAACAGAATTGTCCCTGGCAAAATTATGTAGAAAAAAGCCACTCTGATAGAGAAACAAATACAGTTGCAGACAAGACAAGAAAAAAAAGGGTGGCGCTGCTCTTGTGGCGACGCGCTCTCCCCCGGGGAGAGCAGCCCGAATTTCACGCAGAGAAACCTGCCGTGACTTAAAAGTGGTATGAAAAATGAAATGAAAATGAAATGTGGGTTTTGAAGACCGTGGCATCTTAAAGCGATTGTTTGTGGTTTGTTTGGTCGTAGATCTGAAAATACACAGGTCTAAAGAGGTGCACGTCTGAAGAGTCGTATGCCTGGAAAATGATGCGGTTGACATATATGTCACTTGTCTGCGTAAGCATCAACTGCACATTTACCACGGGGTGGGGGCTTTAAAACAAGCTGTAGCTTGATACTTTTCCCTTGCTGAATTCTTGCTTGCTTATGTTGTACTCGTATTGAACAAATCACAGAGCTGGCCTTCATCTAGAGTGGCTGTGACTGTCGGTCAGTCAGAGGTGGCATTTTGCTTGTTACGAAACATTCTCTCGCATTCCCTGGTTAACTAAAAGAGCGTTTAAAGAATGATTGACCGTGAAGTTTAGGCTAGGGCATCAGAACGAAGAGGAGAGGAGAGGGAGTTGGTCTCTGATGGAAGTTTATGAATTTGATTGATGGATAGATCAGAAATGAGAGATAAAGGTACAAGTTGAGATAGATTGTGGAGTTATTGTGTGTGTGTGTGCGTGTGTGCGTGCTTGCGTGCAAGATCTCCGTGTGACAGAGAGAGACAGAGACAGACAGACAGAAGACAAAGAGAGAGTACACTTTTGCCAGTAAGCATTTTCTGGAACTCTTTTTTTTATTGTTCTTTCTTACACCATTGTTTGAATTTTTTCCCCTCTTATTTTAATTAGAAGGAAGGGGGAAAAAATCAATTTGACATCCTGAAAATGAGAGAAGGAGGGAGCGGACCATCGTCTGCGCTCTATAAATAAAGAATGGCGGCGAAGGAAATGAAGACTACCTTATTACTGAGATGAAAGAAATCATTTTGCGTGTCGGTCTCTATTTTCGCTTCATCAAATATGCACCAATGTCAGTGCATCGGAAATTATTGCAGTCTCATCTGGACTGATTAGCTTCTCAAGAAAGAAAAAAGAACAACTGGGCGTGTCTTCCATAGAAAAAAACAACCCAGGTAAATAAAAGGTACAAAAAGTCGGGGATTGAAGTTATTGGTTGGTTTTTTTGTTGTTGTTTTTTTCAAATGTTGTGTCTATTTATCTATGGATAGTTTGAATAGAGATTGCCAATTTCAAAGGAGAGAGAGAGAGAGAGAGAGAGAGAGAGAGAGAGAGAGAGAGAGAAGAGAGAGAGAGAGAGAGAGAGAGAGAGAGAGGACTGGCGTCTTGTTGGCGAAGCGATCTCCCCGTGGAGAGCAGCCCGAAATTTCACGCAGAGAAATGTGCCGTGACTTAAAGTGGTATAAAATGAAGAGACAGACAGACAGACAAACATGGAGAGGCAGACAGAGAGAGGGAAAGGAGTGTTTTTCAATCTTAACGAATTAGAAAGTTTTGTCAAAGCATCAAAAAACCACTTTCAGTTTTGTTACTTAAGAAAACAAACAACTTAACTTTAGCTTTTAATAATGACAGCACAATTTAACTATTCACTCCTGTTTATTACCACCCACCCCCACCCACCCAACCTCAACCTGACCCCTCCAAAAAAACACCCACAAGCAACCCCAAAAGAACCCCTATGCATATCTTGCCTCGCGTGCTATCTACCGACTTATCGTACCATTTTGTTTGGTGGGGAAAAGAAGGGGGTGGGGGAGTATTTCATGTTTCTGTCTCCGGAACAAGCAAGGGGGGAGGTGGGGAAAAGACTAGTCCTGTGTTTTGAGACATTGACAGCGGGTACAGATATGAAATATTGAGGACTACGACGGATTCAGCGCGCGGGGTGGGGTGGGTTGGGGGGTAGAGGGGGGGGGGGGGGGGGGGGGGGGGGGGGGGAGAGAGTGGTTGGTGAACATAGATGATTAGTTGGCGGTGCGCAGCCAAGGGTGAAGTGGAAAAAAACAACAAAAAACAAGAAGACCTCGGCTTTAGCCAGGCGAAACGAGTTGTCAAAAACGGCTGGGCGCATCTGGAAAAGTGACCAGGGGAGGCGGGGCAGGTGGCTACGACGCACGTGCGGGCGCACGCGTACGCTCTCTGCACGAGAGCAGACATGCAGGCAGACACACAGGAGCTAGAGCAGTCAGGCACAGGCATACAGATACTGGCAGGTAGAGTCTGGCATACAGACATAGGCTGATATACATGCAGATGCACGTACGCACACACACACACACACACACACACACGCACACACACACACATGAGAACGTGCAAGTACATACACACACACACACTTAGATGAGAACATGCACACGCGCACGCACGCACACACATGATAACATGCACGCACGCATGCACACACTCACACACACTTAGATGAGAACATGCACGCACGCACACAGACACATACACCCAAACATACATAAATACATTCATACACTTGCATAAGAACATACACGCACGCACGCACGCATACACATACACACACACATACACACAAACATACATACATACATACATACATGTGCATGAGAACAGTTGTACACACACACACTTAGATCATAGGTTACACTGATGAGAGCTAAAGTAGGAATAAATTAGTGACTAAATTATTGAATTATATTTCTCCTTTTCTAAACGCATTTCCATGAGAGAAAGACAGAGAGAGAGAGAAAATCAACGTTGAGAGAGACGGCGTTGTTTTCAGTGATTATACTTGTAAACACCATCCGTTTACTGTAAACAGAAAGCTGTCTGTTGTCATAGTTACACATCACACACACTCTCCCTTACACACTCACACAAAGTGTGATAATACAAAAAGGAGAAAAAAATACAACTAACAATCTAAATAGCAATCGAAGCACATAACTTACACTTTTATTTGAAATAATGAGCTTATGAAAAGCCGTTAAAGAAAAAGAAAAGGCTATCTATCTGTTGTCGGGCATGGGGGCTTTTCATCTTGTGATGTTTATGCCTCTTTATTTCTTTCTTTCTTTCTTTATTTATTCTTTTATATCGAGGTTAATGGAATAAGCACTCATGTGCTTTTTAGCATCCAGTCCCCGTGTGTATGCGGTTTTGTAAATTTTGTCATCTGTTCCCACCGGCACACAATGGCCTACACTTTCGAAAAGCGGAACAGGATTTAACGTGTTCGCAAGATGTTCTGCGTGCGTTCTTACACAGAGCCTCGGTTTATAGTCTCATCTTACTGTGTTGTGGTATTTTCTGTGATCAATGGTGTCATGTATGGCTTATAACTCCCATGAATTTCTCACTTTGTGAGATATTAACGTGTTTGAATAAAATTGAATTTGCAACAAAAATACAGCCTGTTTTACTGGGGTTTTATGTATGACTTCTAAACCCACATGAATTTCTCAGTTTGCGGGATAATAAAGTATTTGAAATGAATCGAATTAGCAACAGAAACAAAGCAAATAGAACTCGTTTCTGACACCCATTCATACAAAAGAAACCGCACCCAAACAACAGACATGCAACGTTGTTTAAACCAATACCATATTGATGCTTGCTCCCCACCATACCCCTTAAGTCCCCTCCCCCCTTACACAAACACTATTGTCTTCCAAGCATCTTCTTCAGCCTCTCAGAGCTTCCCTTCCCTTTCCAGTGAGTGGTTTTATCTGGTTGAGGGTAAACTCGCTGTCTTTTAAAAAAAAAACCCCACCCAACAACAAACAAACAAAAACAAGAAAAAGAAAGAAAGAAAGGGCGAGCCTGTCCATTCAGGGGAGGCAATTGACTGCATGCTTGAGGAGTTGTCTCCCATCGTGCAGGTTGGTGTTTATCAGACAAGAGCCAATTTGGCTGTTTGTGGGGTTTGGCCCTGGCTGCCTGTGCAAACACTCTGCCTGCCTGCCTGCCACACATGTGTGCAAATTAATGAGGCTGATGTTGGTTGTGCCGCTCCTGCTGCTGCTGCTGCTAGCTACCAGTCCAGTCTGTAAAAGGCTGAGTGTCATTGAACCAGAAGGGCATCATCTAGCACAGGGAGAGAGAGAGAGAGAGAGAGAGAGAGAGAGAGAGAGAGAGAAGAGAGAGAGAGAGAGAGAGAGAGAGAGAGAGAGAGAGAGAGAAAGAGAGAGAGATGTGTTGGTGTGTGGAGAGACAATGACAGTGACAATAAATAATTCATTCAAGAAAAGGCAACGGTCCCCTTTGAAGGAGTATGTATCATCGATATTGGTTTGTATATTCTACACCTAAGTCCTATACCTCCAACACACGCGTCACATCTTTGCAATCTAAATGGAAATCATGACATTATGTGGAGAGAGAGAAAGAGAGGGAGAGAGACAGACAGACAGACATACAGACAGATGTTATCGTTGTTGTTGTTGTCACTATGTGCGTGCCAGCAAAGAGAAACGAAACGAAAATTTATTTTTTGGAAAAAAAATGTACAAGACATTTTTTTTTATCCAGCCATAAGAGAGAGGTGCTATTATTGTTGTTGGTGTCACTATGTGCGTCCTAGCAAAGGGAATGTTCTAGAGAACTGGACTAGTGGCGCCTGTGCTCCAAAGTCGACTCATGACATATGGATTAAGATCTGTAACCTTACATTTGATTTTTTTTAAACGTAAAGGTGTCCCATAGCCTGTGTGGTCGTAGGGGAGCGAGGTGACAGAGACCTCAGCTTCTCCAGGGGCCAGCATATTGAGGGCGGCGCCAAATCTCCTCTCCCTCGTTGCTTTACCTTTCCTGACCCTAAAGAGTGCTGGTACCCATTTACAGCTGGGTGAACTGGGTGACTATACTGAAGCCAAAGCGCGAAAACATACCCATCCACTCAGTAACCACGCTCATGCTGCTTAACATTGGCTTGGGGAAAGCGAGTGCTCTGACCACTGAGCTATCCCGTCCCCTGAATAGGAGGATGGAAATATGGGGAAATGGTAGGTAAAGAACAGAAGCTTAGTGACTGCTAAAGACCTCTAGGAGGTGCACAAACGACAGTCACATAATCTTCATGGAGAGTTCCTGTGTTCAAACACCACTTTCCCGCTTTCCATTTCCTCTTCTCTGACTATCCATACATGCACGTTTGTGCAAACACACTTTACTTTGACAAACATCTACTCCTGTTTGCAATTTTTGCTTATTATGTTAATGATTTTATAATGAAAAGCACCCTAAATATGTAAAATTTACATCAGCTCGTTGTGAAACATGTCGCTAGACTTTTTTTAAGGAAGAAAGTGGTCATACTTCCATATCTGTCTATCGCCATGCCTTTGAAACGTATTATTTGGAATAATTATTAAAAATAATGACATAAAACATATTGATGGAAACAAAAAGAAAAGTGGAGAGGGAAAATGGAATCTGAAGACGATGGTATCATTTTCTTGCGGAGAAAATGAAATGGATTACAAACAAGAAAAATCAGAGTTTTCCATTTCGTCTGAACCCAGCCTTCTATTCCCTTTTCTGCACAGCGTTAAAGGGAGCACATGTGTTTTTTGCTTCAGCTGCAATGTATTCATGAAAACAGAAGCAAACGGCTTGGGTTCCGGTACGTGATATGATTAATAGGCAAAAATAACAAACGGCGCGGAGACATTAGCCATTCTGTTTGAATGCGTGGCACTTCTCATTGCTGGCTTGCATGTCAGAACCTTCCGTGTCGGCTTTATTTCAACTTCGCAGCTTGTTCACTTTTTGCTATTGCTCTGTCTCTCTCTCTCTCCCTGCTGTGTGCAAATTACTATTATTTCACTTTTTTGTTATGTTTTTACATATCAACGGTAAAAAAATTTTTCTGATGACATATCAGTGCATAGCTGGTGAGAATATTGTAGTTAGCTTCCACTTGGAAAAAGGCTTGGAAGAAGAAAGAGGGGTGGGAGGAAAGGGGGGGGGGGGGGGGGGGGTGGCGGGGGAGGCAGACAGACAAAAGCTGTAGGCAGGGGGCATAACCCAGTGCAGACAGTAACATGAATTATGAATTCTTTAGGGACAGGCTTACACAAAGTGGCCGTGGTCTGCGTGCTGCACGACATATCGATGGATGGATGCACAAATGATTGCATGTTAGTTTGTATTTCATAATTATCTGTAGTAGCCCATTGTTTTTTCTCTCTCTCTCTCTCTCTTTTGTTGTTGTCTTTTTTTGGTCACTTTTTTCGGTTTTTGTTATTTTTGTTCCCATTCAGGCTTACTGTTTTGAGGGAAATGTTTTGAAATGACTGGCTTGATTGGAGTGAACGAGCAGGTTGTAAGAATTGTTGTCTATGTTTCTCTTTGGCTTCAGGAATTGTTGGGGTTTTTTATTTTATTTTATAGAACTGCTGCTTCTGCTACTGCTGTTGTTACAACATGTTCTGTTGTTGTTGTTGCTGTTGTTGTTACAACCAGTTCTGCTGTTTCTGCTGCTGTAACTTGCTGTTACAACCCATCATGCTATCGTTGTTTCTGCTTCTGGTGTTACAACCAGTTCTGCTATTGCTGTTGCTGCTACTGGTGTTACAGTCAGTTCTGCTGTTGCTGCTACTGGTGTTACAATCAGTTCTGCTGTTGCTGCTACTGGTGTTACAGTCAGTTCTGCTGTTGCTGCTACTGGTGTTACAGTCAGTTCTGCTGTTGCTGCTACTGGTGTTACAGTCAGTTCTGCTGTTGCTGCTATTGGTGTTACAACCAGTTCTGCTGTTGTTGTTTCTGTCGTTATAACCAGTTCTTCTATTGCTGTTGTTGTTGCTGCTGCTATTGTTAAAACCAGTTCTGCTGTTTCTACTGCTGCTGTTACAACCAGTTCTGCTGTTACTGTTTCTGCTGCTGTTGTTGTTGCAACCAGTTTTTCTATTACTGTTTCTGCCACTGCTGCTGCTAGTGTTACAAGCAGTTCTGATGTTGCTGCTGTTGTTACAACAGACGCGAGAACTTTTCACCGCAGATGTCTCCTACACCTAAATTGAAAGATAAGAAAGAATTCACATAAAGTGCTAGCGAGTTCTCTGCTAGCTAGTATAATGCTAATACATAGGAAGAATCTTGGGAGTTCTAGAAATTATCACATTTTGGAATTCATTGTAAAATTCTGTTTTGTTACTTGTTGCTGTTAATGCTCCCCCCTCCCTCCATCCCCATCTTAACACCTTTAGGATCACCCCAGAATATGTAATTTTACGTTACTCATCCCACCAAGAGGGAACAGGATAGCTCAGCGGTCAGAGCACTCGCTTTCCCCCAGCCAAGTTAAGCAGCATCGAGCGTGGTTACTAGTTGGGTGGAAGACCGTTTGCGCGCCTTGGCTTCAGTACAGTTCCCCCAACTGTAAATGGGTACCTGTCTCTTTAGGGTCAGGGAAGGTAAAGCAGCGAGGGAGAGGAGATGGGCGCCGCTCTCAATATGCTGGCTGGCCCCTAGAGAAGTGAGGTCTCTGACGCCTGGCTCCCCTACGACCTTATAGGATATGGGACACCTTTACCATCCCACCTGGGAATCGCAGTGAGACTGTTCGTGCATACTGGATGAGAAGTTTGCATGTGTGTGTATGTATGTATGATGTATGTATGTATATATATATATATATATATATATATATATATATATATATATATATATATATATATATATAGACGTGTGTGTGTATACACACGACTCATTTTTCAAATGCCTGGTCATACAGGCAGCCATACTCGGAATTCAGACAAACACTAGATAAAGAGACGCTATATGCTTAGTCTTTTAGTACTCATTATCTGTTCCCACTAACTACAGAGAAGAAAAACTGTCTCCAACTGGAATTGAAATAAAGCACATGGAACGTTTAAGGTGCATGCAAACCTGGACCAAGAGAGAAATGCAAGCAAAAAAAAAGAATGAATATAGTTACAGCAAGTCGTCAGCAAGTCACGAAATCATTCAGAATGAAAAGGAAGCAGAGCTGAACTTTGTCCTGCAAAGCAACCAACCACACAACAAACCAACCAACCAGCCAACCAACAACCAACCAACCAATCAACCATCTATTACCAGTCATCTAAGCTACCAACCATGTAATAAGCCAACCAACAAAGCAACCAGCCAACCAACCAATAATCCATCCAACAAACAAAGAATTATATTATAACCAACCACCCAAACAACCAACCAACCAGCAAACCAACAACCATCCAACCAACCAACCAACAACCAACTAACCAACAAACTATATAACCAGTCGTCCAACCTACCAACCATCCAACGAGCCAACCAACTGACCGTCCAACCAACCAAATAAACCATCCAATAAACCAACAAACCGACCAACAAACAAATAAACAAATCAATCATAGCCAACCAACCAACATACCAAACAACCTGACGCTATCTATTCGTACAACGTACCCGAGCAAAAAAGAAGGTACCCGGCAATTCGAGAACTATAAAATGGCTTAACTATCTTTTGATGACCCCCCCCCCCCCCTCCCTCTCCTCTCTCTCTCTCTCTCTCTCTCTCTCTCTCTCTCTCCTCTCTCTCTCTCTCTCTCTCTCTCTCTCTCTCTCTCTCTCGGGTCAGGAGAGAGTAAGGGGGTGGGTAGGTGGGTATGACATTAGCAAGGTGGGGGGGATCATTGATGACACAGAGACCTTTTGTCAGGTAAAAATCCAGGTGAGAACCATCTCGTTCTCTGATTTCTCCAGGGAAGCTGGCGTTTTATTATTGGGGTTATTATTGTTATGCAAAACAGGTAACTGGGACACGGGTGTTAATTAGGAGATGGACCGGTGTGGCTTTGTTTTTATTGTTGTAAGACGAGTAGTGTTGATGCGTTTTATGGAATGAAAGTGAATAATCCATTTTCTTTTTGCACCCGGGTTAGGGTGAGATCAAAGGTTGAATTTTTGTAGAAAGAAGAAAAAAGCTGGGGTGTTTTGTAAATGTTTTGTAGTATTAGGATAAATTATGACAAGGAATCAGAAGCGTGTTATGTTCATGAATTTTGGGGTTGGTAAATGATGTTGGAAAAGTATTGGAGTTTTGGTCGTTTTGTTAATTTCAGTTGTGATATTTGGATTCTGTTCGTAGTTTCTCTCATTTTGTATGTTTCTTGCTGTTATTGAGGTTTTCTATGATAGCGTGGCTTTTTTTGTTGATGTCATCAGAAGTGGTAGTGATGATAATAACAATGATTATGATAAAAATGATGATGATTATAATGGCTATTGTTGATCTAGTCAAAATAAACGACATTTTTATATCAGGCCGCTTGAAAGACAAGAACAAGTAGTAAGTTGGTTCAGAGGTAACTTCTTTCTTTCTGTCGTGAACCTTCTTCTTACGATCATTTTTATCGTTAATATCGGTAATTGGATTCATGCAGACATACATCCTTTTTACAAAATACTTTCTACAAAATATTTATTATTAAATTTGTATCTTACCTTGTCAATATGTGCGGACATGTGCATGGCTACATACACGTGTGTATACAGAGCGAGAGAGAGAGAGAGAGAGAGAGAGAGAGAGAGAGAGAGAGAGAGAGAGAGAGAGAGAGAGAGAGAGAGAGAGAGAGAGAGAGAGAGAGAGAGAGAGAATACTCATAATATTGTGAAAGGAATTCCACAGCGCTGTGCCTGTCATAGTATCAGGCTGTTAGGACTGTCCATTAAACAAAATTCAGAGCAGTTCATTTTTTCTTCTTCTGTCCTTGATACTTTCATTGCGGTCGAAAATTGTTTATCCCACTCCACCCCCACCCCCCGAAGAAAACGGTAAAATATGGAGACGAATACAACCGTATGTATTACTTTTTCTCTTTTTTCTCTTCTTCTTTACTTTCCTCGGCTCGAGCCCCGAGGTTCGCAAGTGGTTAGATTGTGGGTATGCGACCGGTGTTGGCCACCATGAAGGCAGCTGCATTCCGACTTCGGGAATGTATCCACAGTCAAAATACGCTGCAGTTATTGTCTGGTGTCGCGCTTCTCTTAAATGTGCATTAAAGAACACATTGGGACTTTGCAATATGTTACGAATGTAGTGGATCGGTGGTCTAGAGGTAACGCGCCTGTCTAGAAAGCGAAAAGTCCGGGTCGGAAGTGTGCGTGGTTCGTATCCCGTCTGGGCCCGAAACTTTTCCCCCATCCATTAGACCATGAGTGGTGGTCTGGGCGCTAGTCTTTCGGATGAGACGATAAACCGAGGTCCCGTGTGTTACAGAAAATTATGCAGCGCACGAAAAAGAACCCACGGCAACAAGAGAGTTGTCCCTGACAAAATTCTTAGAAAAAAGCCACTCTGATAGGGAAAGAAATACAGTTGCAGACCAAAAAAAAAAAAAAAAAAAAGGGTGGCGCTGCTCTTGTGGCGACGTGCTCTCCCCGGGGAGAGCAGCCCTAATTTCACGCAGAGAAATCTCGTGACTTAAAGGGGTATAAATAAATAAATAAAAACGTATGTCATATAAAGCATGTTATATAAGAGCTCAGGCTCGTGCAGCACTTAAGTGGGATGACTCGCGACCACAGTCCTTAAATCGGATAACTCCGCTGGGACTGTAATATAACATCAAACAAAACAAAGTGTGTCACGTTGTGGATGCGATGTACCTGCTATACATCAGAATATGACCTGCAATGCAAGAGGGAGAAAAAATAACAACCAAAAGCAATACCAACTTCGGTTTGGTTATATTAGTGTCCCAGCAGAATTACCCGATTTATGGACAGTGTCGTAAACCAACCACCAACCTATAATCATTATATATAAAGCAAGAACTACGCAGCAGTCACAAATGATTAGTTAGTGAAATATCTCATTCATTTATTTATTGTATACCACTTTTAAGTCACGGCAGATTTCTCTGCGTGAAATTCAGGCTGCTCTCCCCGGGAAGAGAGCGTTGCCACAAGAGCAGCTCCACCCATTATTATTACTTTTTTCTTTTTCTCTCTTCACCTGTAATTGTTTCCCTGAGTGGCAGGGGTTTTTTTTCTACATAATTTTCCCAGCGACAACTCTCTTGTTGCCGTGGAGTCTTTTACGTGCGCTGAATAATAATGGGTAACACACGGGACCTCGGTTTATCGTCTCATCCGAAAGACTAGCACCCACACCACCACTCATGGTTTAATGGATGGGGAGGGGGGGGGGGAAGTTTCGGGTCCAAACCGGGGATCGAACCACCGCAACGCTTCTGACCCGGACTTTTGGCTTTCTAGGCAGGCGCGTTACCTCTAGGACTTTTCGCTTTCTAGGCAGGCGCGTTACCTCTAGGACTTTTGGCTTTCTAGGCAGGCGGGTTACCTCTAGGACTTTTGGCTTTCTAGGCAGGCGGGTTACCTCTAGACCAGCATCTGTAGACTGGTCTGTAGTCTAGTGTTTGTGACTCACAGAAGCGCCATTGTCTTGTGCCTGTCCCTCCTCAACCCGCCCAAGATTCTTTTATCGGCTTGGAAGAGGACTGGAGGGTTTTTAAAACGAGAAAGGGCGTGGGCTGTCTAGATTCAAGGGAGGCGATTCACTACCTGCTTGAAGAATTGTCTCCCATCCGAAAGATTTGTATTTTATCAGACAAGACAAGAGCCAGTTTCGGTTGTTTGGGGTTTGTCCTCCCCACCTCAGCTGCCTTAGCAAACACTCTTGCCTTTACACGTGGTGTGCAAATTGATGAGGTTGATGTGTGTGTGTGTGTGTCTGTTGTCTGTAATAGCAAGCGGCATCCATTCATTCAAGAGGGAATGCATGTTTTAGTGTGTGTTTTGTGTGTGTGTGTGTGCGTGTGTGTGTGTGTGTGTGTGTGTGTGTGTGCGTGCGTGCGTGCGTGTGTGTGTGTGTGTGTGTGTGTGTGTGTGTGTGTGTGTGTGTGTGTGTGTGTGTGTGTACAACACAGAAGTGTGTTCACATTCTCCTCCATCTTGGATATGAACATTATTGACATTTAAACTTATTATATTCCAAAATCTTCAGATTTTAGTTTGTTCAAAAATCGATCTTTGAATATAAGTATAGAAATACCGCATTCCTCCGCTCCCACTTTTCTGTCTGTCTGTGTGTCTTTCTGTCCGACCGTCCATCTGTCCGTCTGTCTGTGTGTCACTCCTCCCTCTCCCTCTCTCCTTCTCTCTCTCCCCCTCTCCCCCCTCCTTCTCTCTCTCTCTCTGATGAAACTTTGTAAATGTGGTAAGAAGGGAGGAATGGAGAGAGAGGGTAAGAGAGAGCACATTAAGTTAAAACACACACACACGCATCCACACACATGCGCCTGTGCGTGCTTCACAACACACAAAACAAACACGATAAAGAGACAGTCAGACTTAGAGGTAAAGAGATAGAGTGGGGGAAATTCTCAAGTCATGAATGTATTTATTTATGCACATCTGGAATGCTTGATTTTGATAAAGAGCACACAGATGCTTCAGAAAATCATAGGACTACTGGGAGTGGAGGAAGCTGGTTGCAAAATCTGCATGGATGCCCCCACGATCCAAGGGACTATGGGATAAGCGAGGGTGAAAGGTGAACACAGATGCTTGTTTTCTAACTTAACTCATTTCATTTCTCTCTCCAGACAGGTAAACATAACCAAGCTTTTCGTAAAGTTCGTAAACATACAATATCTCGAAACAGGGAAAACTAGACATATTTCCTCGTTTTTATCATATCCCGCGAATATTTCAAAATATCTGTAGAAATTACAGGTAAAACAATAAAGGTAAAGGTGTCCCATAACTATGTGGTTGTAGGGCAGTGAGGCATCAGAGACCTCACTTCTCTAGGGGCCAGCATATTGAGGGCAGCGCCCATCTCCTCTCCCTCGCTACTTTACCTTCCCTGACCCAGGCAGGTACCCATTTACAGCTGGGTGAACTGGGGGACTGTACTGAAGCCAAGGCGCGCAAACGGTCACCAATCTAAGTCGTAACCACCCTCGATGCTGCTTAACTTTAGCTGGGGGGAAAGCGGAGTGCTCTGCCCACTGAGCTATCCCGTCCCCCCTACAGAAAAAAAAATACTGAACATGACAGAGAGACAAAAGGAGAGAAAAGGATCACAGAAAAGGAGGGAATAAAGACACCAGCCCCAAACACATCTTTGACAAAAGCCAGCATCCAGGCCAAAAGATGTTGACATTTTTCCCCCCCCACATTTATTCATCCCCATTTGCCTTCAGTTCCCCTTTCCTGCGCAGCATTACGGGAGCACACAGGGTGGTTTTTTCCCTCCTGGCTTGCAATGTATTCATGAAAACAGAAGCAAACGGCTTGGGTTCCGGTACGTGATATGATTAATAGGCAAAAATAACAAACGGCGCGGAGACATTAGCCATTCTGTTTGAATGCGTGGCACTTCTCATTGCTGGCTTGCATGTCAGAACCTTCCGTGTCGGCTTTATTTCACTTCGCTGCTTCTTGTGTTTGTGTGCGTTTCTTGATTGAGTGTAAATTGCTATAAATCCACTTTATTTTATTATTTTTCTGAGATGATTTTTTTTTTTTAGAAAACAAGGGAAGCAATGGCAGATGACGTGGTGGATTTTCTTTTAGTCAGTTTCCTGGAAGACAACAAAGAGCAAAGCAAAAACAAGAACACTAACCAGCCAAGCATCAAACAATCAGGCAAGCAAGCAACCAAATGACCGACTGACCACCCACCCACCCACCAACAAACCAACCAGCCATCAACCAACCAAACAACCAATCAACCAGCTGACCAACCAACCAATCAACTAGCCAAACACCAACCAACCAACAAACCAGCCAACCAACTAAACATCAACCAACCAATCAACCAACGAACAAACCAACCAACCAACTCATCAAACACCAACCAACCAACCAACAAACAAAACCACCAACTAAACATCAACCAACCAACCGACCAACCACCCAAAGAATTAACAACCATCCAGCCAAGCAATCAACAAATCAGCCATCCAACCAACCAGCAAACAAACAAACCAACCAACCAAACAACAACAACCAAACCAACCAATCAACTAAACATCAACCAACCAATCAACCAACCAACCGACCACCCACCCAAGGAATTAAGTAACCATCCAGCGAAGCAATCAAAAAACCAGCCAACCAACCAAACAACTAACAAACAAACCAACCAACCAAACAACAAACAACCAACCAGCCAGCCAACTAAACATCAACCAACCAACCAACCAACCATCCAAAGAACCAACAGAACAAAGACAAAAGGGTAGGGTAAAAAGAAACAAAAAACAATATAACAGGCACAATAGTGATACAATGCACTGCATCTGCCGTCATCAATTATGAAGTCTTCAGTGACAGGTTCATGCAATGTGTATCTGCATGCCACACTACGGCGTTATTCTGTCGATGGATGCGACAATAATTGCGTGTTATGTCATCTTCTTATTATCTGTAATATGGCACTTTTCTATAACTCCTGTCAGGATGCCCACGGGCTATTCTGATATTCAATTTTAAACATTTCCATAGCAATATAGGGGAGAGGTGGGGGGGGGGGGGGGGGGGGGGGGGATGGCTCTGTCAATATAAATTTCATTCCCACGTTCTGGAAATTCTGAGCTAGACATGTTCCCCTTTCTATCACTTTCTTTGTTTCTGCTTTTACCTTACACCTCTCTCTCACTCCTTCCCCCCCCCCCCTTCCCTCCCTTTCTTGGTTAATATTTGCCTACCGAGCCTATTCTCTTGCCTTTCTTTAAGCAAATCTGAAATCCTTTCTTATGAACTTGTTAATGAGCTGCCCTGAAGTTGGAATGTGTCGGCTGAGGCCAGCGGGCAGACCTCCTGCAGAGTTAAAAGCTCAAGAGAAGACCAGGTACTACGAATTCTACCCAGTATGGCCAAGCAAACAGATATCTCACGGTATAATGCTGGTCCCAGGGTTTTCATCCAGACTTGACTCAAAATTCAGCATGGCCAGGGAACACAGAGGAAAAAGAAGAAGATTTAAACAAACATTGTATTTGTTCGGAACAACATAGTGCCAGAACATGAAATGAGTATAACAATAAATGCTCCTGATGTTCCCTGTGTATCAAAGGGTTGGATATACGTATTTTGTTACGCTTTTTCTCTGATGCTAAACAAATGTTGCTGTGGCTGTTCTGGCCCTCGATCTTGTTCTTCCCCAGCCCTTCGTTTTTATCATCCCTTTCTGTTTCTGATACTACTACAGCTACTTCTTCCGCTGGTGCTTCTTCTGTTACTACTACTGCTATTGTTGGTGCTGCTATATTTCCGGATTTAACTGCTGTTGTTGCTGTTGCTGCTACTGCAAAGACGGTGGCGATTACTGTGACCACCACCACTACTACTTTTACAACTGCTATTCACTATTAATACTTCTTCCACTTCTATGCTGCTGCTGCTGCCAGTACGACCATTAAACTGCCATCACCTGTATTGTAACCCCCAAACATCAACTCTTTTGCCAGTGTTTCTCTTTCTAGGGCTTCTAGTCATTTTGGCCAGGCCATAAACAGTATGTATAACTGATGGTGGGGACAGAGGCGGGATGGCTCAGTGGTCAGAGCACTCGCTTTCCCCAGCTAAGGTTAAGCAGCATTGAGCGTGGTTACCAGTTGGATGGGTGACCGTTTGCGCGCCTTGGCTTCAGAACAGTCTCCCAGTTCACCCAGCTGTAAATGGGTACCTGCCTCTTTAGGGTCAGGGAAGGAAAAGCAATGAGGGAGAGGAGATGGGTGCCGTCCTCAATATGCTGGCCTCTTGAGAAGTTGATGTATCTGATTCCTCACTCCCCTACGATCACACAGGCTATGGGACACCTTTACCTTTTTATAACTGATGATACTGATGTGAAGGTGCTGCTCGTTAAGTATGCAGGGAGAAGAAGAGAAGGATGGTGAGTGAAATTATATTTATTGTTGCTTTCAATATCACACTTGCTATAGCCTACCTGAAGCAGCAGACATTATTGTTAACACATCACCCTATGCCTGAATTGGAATCAGAAAAAGAACCCGCTGCTCTTTAGAACTTTCATGGAGTAGAGGTATGGAAGATACTTATACTCCTAAGTACTCAACAAAAGGATGATCTTAGTAAAGATTTTTTTTAGCCAGTAGTAACAGTTCTGGCTTTGTCGTCAAAGCAACAAGTACGCAAAATACTTATAAAAGGTAAAGGTGTCCCATAACCTATGTGGTCGTAGGGGAGTGAGGCATCAGAGACCTCAACTTCTCCAGGGGCCAGCATATTGAGGGCGGTGCCCATCTCCTCTCCTTCGCTGCTTTACCTCCCATGATCCTAAAGAGGCAGGCACCCATTTACAGCTGGGTGAACTGGGGGACTGTAATGAAGCCAAGGCACGCAAACGGTCACCCATCCAAGGGGTAACCACGCTCGATACTGCTTAACCTTAGCTGGGGAAAAGCGAGTGCTCTGACCCCTGAGCTATCCCGTCCCCAAAATATCGTACTTTTAAGTATTTCACCAATATTATATACTTTTATTTTAGCTTATATTTAAAGTTCTGGCTTTGTCATCAAAACGAGTTAGTGACTGGATGTGTAAAACGTAGAGAGCTTGTCTCAGCATCAAGTGCCTTTGCATACATTGTTTGGCAGCTCAATCGTTTCTTGAAGATAAGAGAGGGGACTTGGCTTCATGAAATATAGCAGCCTTAGGGCTCTTTCTGCTATGTGACGGATGTGGCTGTTGTTCTGGAGGTTGCATGAGAGTCCTAGTGGAGATTTTACGATTTAGGGTTTACAACCTAAATGCAGGAAGAAGGAACAATGGCAGTCAACACTGATAAATTTCGTTTACAGGTTCATGTTAGAAGTTTTAGGCTTTACAAGTGATGCCATTTCAATATCATAGAAAGTGAATCACTTGTAAGGCCTGAAAAATCCATGATTTACTCACTTATATGCACTGTTGCCATGGCAACAATTATATATATTGGCCAAAAGTAAATGATTCAGAATCTTTTTAATCTATATTATCTTATGTTAACAGGTTTTAAAAAAACCTGTTTGTACAGACATGCTCTACAACCAATTATTTTTACATTTACAAAGGGAAATCTCCATATTTGTATTTAGCAATTTTTGAGGTCATGGAGATGGTGATGTTGGCCACTTTCAGATCCGTGTCTACCCTGAAACTATGTCACTCGACTACCATCATGGGGAGAGAACCGCTGTGATCATACTAGGATGGGAATGTGCGTAGTTAATTCATAACTGGTTTCGTTTCATATGTCATGCATAAGTTCACATTATGTTTATGTTCATTCTCACAGACAGACAGAGAGAGAGGGAGGGAGGGAGAGAGAGAGAGAGACACACACACACACAGACACACACACACATACAGGCACACAGACAGGCAGAGAGACAGACAGACAAAGAGAATGGTTAATTACGCATTGTAAGGTATACATTTGTCAGCAGTCTACCAACTGGGAAATCACTCAGCGCAACAAACCAAACCAAACTAAACTTGTTACACAGGACAAGAAACTGGGCCATCCTGTGGACGAACTCAGACTGAGCAAGTGCAGACGATAAATGATGTTAAAAGCCTTAAATAACTCATCCTTAAAGTGTCAGGTGTTTTTGTTCAGTCGGTTGGTTGGTTGGTTTGTTGGCTGGTTGGTTGGTTGTGTAGTGGTACTTTCTTTAGTTTAAAGTATATTCTCACCTAGTGATCTTAGACAATGGTTGGCTGTGTTGTGTGTGTGTGTGTGTGTGTGTGTGTGTTGTGTGTGCGTGCGTGCGTGCGTGCGTGCGTGCGTGCGTGCGTGCGTGCGTGTGTGTATATGTCTGTTTCTCTGTGTCTGTGTGTAACTGAAAACGGTACCAACTCTTCTCCCCACTTTTCTGATGATCCCGTTTCGTTCCTCCCTCATCCAAACAAACAAATAGTCTCTTCTCCTTAAACTTCACCTAGCAGGTTCCTAAATCTTCTTGGGAAAAGTCATCACACAGACTCCTCCCTTGTCTCGGGGGGGAAAGGGTCCTCGCCAAACTCCTGAGAGTCTCTGTCTGTCCCGTAGTCCTGCGGAGTAGTTTTTATCGGCTTGAAGGTAAACTTGGCGTTTTCGAGGAGCGCTCACTAGCCAGCCCTTGTCCATTCAACACACATCTGATTCGCCACTGCATACTTGAGGAGGTTGTCTCGGAGCAAACACACAAGTTTGTGTTTGTTAGCCGAGGACGCCGCTTGAAATTAATGGCGTTGTTTGAGCTGTGTCCCTCTGCGTGGGCTGGTTGTGGGCAAACGCCGGGCTTGAGCTTGCATGCGCACGATGTGTGCAAATTATAATGAACGAATTGAAGAAGGCTGCTGATGGTGTGGTGTTGGTGTAGTGTGTTGGTGTTGTTGTTGTTGTTGTCTGTCCGAAGTGGCCTTGTTGCGTGTGAAGCAAGGGAGAGTGGGTTCGCATTTCTCTGTCTCTGTGTCTTTTCTAATGCTTTTGCCATGTCTGTCTGTCACTGTGTGTGTGTGTGTGTGTGTGTATCTCTGTCTGTCTGTCTGTCTGCGCCTGTCTGTCTGTATGTCTGTCTCTCTCTCTCTTATCCCCTCCATCCTCTCTCTTTCTCTCACTCACACACACAGTGCATGCGTGCGTATAGTGTGTTTGTGTGTTTTCTGTTTCTTGATACCTTTGTTTTCATTCATCGTTGTTCCTTCTTTCCCTTCTGTCTCCCTCCCTTTCTTATCTATCAGTTATTAAAATTCTTCCCACCTACCCTCCCCCTTCCCCCCTTTCTTTCTTTCTTTTCTTTCTTAATTTATCTTCTTTAAAAATGACAGCAATGCACATATGCAAATATGTAGCTGTCGCTAAGCATACACAAAAATTCAAGTAAACACAGATACAGATGACAACAAGAATTGACAAAACAAAAAAGAGGAGAGTTGAAAAGGAGGAAACTAAGAAGCAGGAGAACAAAGAGGTATCTATTCTTCCAAACCACATGTTGCTCACAGAGGCTAACAGAGACATAAGCGAAGAAGAACTAAGAGAAGAAAAGTAAAGGAGAAGAAGAGAGAAGAAGTATAAGGAGAAGAGGAGGAGGAAGAAGAAGGAGGAAGAGGAGGAGTTAGAAGAAGAAGAAATGATGATGATGATGATGGTAGGTGTGGTGGTGGTGGTGGTGATGATGATGTGTTAGTGGTGGTGGTGAATAAAAGAAGAGGAGGAGGAGGAGGAGAAGATGATAACGAAGAAGAAGGAGGAGAAGAAGAACAACAACAACAAGAAAAAGAAGGAAAAAAATGAGGAGGACGACGACGAAGATGATGACGATGAAAAAGAATTTGATGATGATGACGATGATGATGAAAAGCAGAAGAGAAGCAGGAGGAAGAAAATGATGGTGAAGAAGAATATTATGAAGAAAAGGGAGAAGAAGACAACACAGGAAAACAAGAAGATTTGCTTTTCTTTTCTTTTCTAAATCCAAAACATCTTCAATTCCATTTTCTGCACAGCATCTGAGACATTTCTGCCCCCTTCCCTTCCCTGGCTTGCAATGTATTCATGAAAACAGAAGCAAACGGCTTGGGTTCCGGTACGTGATATGATTAATAGGCAAAAATAACAAACGGCGCGGAGACATTAGCCATTCTGTTTGAATGCGTGGCACTTCTCATTGCTGGCTTGCATGTCAGAACCTTCCGTGTCGGCTTTATTTCACTTTCTTCCCCACTTTTTTTTTTTTTTTTTTAGCTATTGCTCTCCTCCTGGCTGTGTGTGAATTCCTATTATTTCACCTTTATTTAAGCAGCACCGAGAGAGAGAGAGAGAAGAGAGCGCGCGAAAAAAAAAAATCTCATGACATATATCAGCACATCCCTGGTGGGAATTTTGTAGGCAGATTCCCGGGAGCAGAAATAAGGGAGAACACATAAAATAAAATAAAAAGATAAAGAAGCAAAAGGGCAGGGTGGTAGGACTGTCGCTGCCGCTGGTCGGTCGGCCATCAATTATAAATTCTTCAGGGACCCGCTCATAAAAGTGGTGGGTCTGCGTGCCACACGGCACAGGATGAATGGATGCACAAATGATTGCATGTATTGGCGTATTTCATAATTATCGGTAGTAGTACGGGGCTTTTTTATGCCTTCCTTGTCACCCCCCTTTTTTTTTTAAATTCTTGTTCTTTTTTCTTTTTGTTTCTTTTTTTTTTTGAGTATGTATGTGTGTGTGTGCATGTGTGTGTGTACGTGTGTGTGTGTATGTGTGTGTGCGTGTGTGTGTGTGGTGTGTGTGTGTGTGTGTGTTTTCTCTCGTCTCTTTCTCTCTCTCGCTAACAATTACTGTTTGAAAAGTAGAAGAGGGGAAAGGATTCAGATTGATAAACTTTTGTGTTTAGTTTGATATTTTACTGCTGATAGTTTGTTGTTGTTGTGTTGTTGTTGATATTGCTGCTGTATTTTATAGTGTTGTGTTTAGTTTCACGTATTATTTCTGATAGTTTGTTGTTGTTGTTATTCCTGCTATATTTTTTGGTGTTGTGTTTAATTTCACGTATTGCTGTTGATAGTTTTCTGTTGCTGTCGCTATTGCTGCTGTAGTTTATGACATTGTTTACCAAGGCATGTGATACTAATGCACATGCTGCTGCTGCTGCTGCTCTGCTGCTGCTGCTGCTGCTACTGTTATGAACAATGCTGCTGCTCTACTGCTAGCTATGTTGTCGTTACGTGTTGGTATTTCTCACTGGTTCTGATACTGCTTTTTGTAATGTGTCTGATGATGATGATGTTCATCCTCGTGTTTGGTTCATTGCTGAGAAATAGGCATTGGGTTGATTTCTATTTGCTCTTTCTTTGAAACTCCATTCTTCTCCTGTGGGGATATGCCAGGGGAGCTTGTCTGTATAAATAGTATCCCCACCTTCTGGAATTTCTCTCTCTCTCTTTCTCACATACACAAAATGCACACACACACACAAACACCACACACACACACACACACACACACAAACACACACACCGCACACACACATACACACACACACACCATCATCATCATCATCATCATCATCATCATCATCATCTCATCATCATCATCATCATCCTTTGTATCATCATCTTCACCATAGTCATCACCATCATCTAGAAAACAAACAAACCCACAGACCCAGGCATCTGTGACATGGTTTAACCGTCTTACAATACCATTTTTGTTTTTGTTACTTTTTTTGTATATGCATCCAAACTGTCTGTCGGTTGGGATAGGGCTAGGGATATAGATTTTATTTTTGTTTTATTTTATTTCATGTCATTTTACTCTTTCATTAGGTAGGTGTCAGAAGCAGCAGTGTTCACACGGGCATCACTGTCAGGTAATATCCAGGTGAAACACCCTCGCCCGCTGATTTCTCCCGGGGATGTTATGTTGTTGTTTTTCTTTTTTTTATTGATTGGATTATTATTAGAATGTGAAACAGGTAACTGGGACGTCACTTTTAATTAGGAAATGGAACTGGTGGCCTTTCTTTTTAACCTGGGGAGGAGGGAGGGGCTGGGAGGGTAAAATATACAATATTCCTGCTGCTATGTTATGAAACAGAATAACCGATATTGCACACACACAAACAACCCCGATGTTTATAGCCAAGATCAAAGGTAAATAGAAAAAAAATATGTTTACGACACATCGGAAGAATAAAACAGATCCAATGGAATGTAATATGAACGTAAATATGTAACGGGCGTTTACCTTAAAAAACCCGATTAACCAAACCAAACATACTGTTTATAGCCCCGCCGACCACAGTGGCCATATTAGGGATGTCGCATAGTAAAGGTGAAGGCGTCCCATAACCTGTAAGATCGTAAGGGAGCGAGGCGTCAGATACCTCACTTCTCTAGGGGCCAGCATATTGAGGGCGGCGCCCATCTCCTCTCCCTTGCTGTTTTACCTTCCCTGACCCTAAAGAGGCAGGTGTGCATTTCCAGCTGGGTGAACTGGGGGACTATATTAAAGCCAAGGCGCGCAAACGGTCACCCATCCAAGTGGTAACCACGCTCGATGCTGCTCAACCTTGGCTGGGGGAAAGCGAGTGCTATCCCATTCCCGTGTCGCATAGTTAAAGACCTAACTTCCGTGGTGACTTTGGACACACCAGTCCATACCAAAAGCTCTGTTTATTATTTTTAAAATTCATTTTATTTATTCTTTTACTTCGAGGACAAGGGAATAAGCACTCACGTGTTTTGTTGGGTTTTTTTTTTTTTACATCCGGTACCCGAGTATATTATACAGTTTTGTAAATTTTGTCATCCGTTCCCACCGCAACACAATGGCTTACTCTTTCGAAAAGCGGAACAGGTTTTCACGTTCGGGCAAGATGTTCTGCATGCGTTCGCACACGAGACTTCGGCTTATAGTCTCATCCGAAGGACTTTTGGGGGGAGTGGTGGAGTCTGTACTGATGTTAACTCCAGGAGAAAATATCCCCTTGAACGGAATGATTCGAACCCGGGTCAGCGATCACCAGCGCAATGCGCAACGCTCTAACCAACCAGGCCGTCCCGTCCCCCCTCTGTCAGTTATTCACATAGGCGAAGTGCCAAAGGCCTTCATGGAAATGTTGTAAAGTGTTATGTTAACTTCGTTTTCAGCCATGAGAAGCACTTAGCATAACAACAACCTGCAGTCTGCTTCGAAGGAGAAAACATTCTCCGAAGTGGGAGTATGGCTGCCTATGTGGCACGGTATTTAAAAAAAGAGTCCTACACGCAAACGTCTCATCTAGTGTAATGCACTTCCAATTTCGCAGTGATTCCCAGGTGGGATCAGTGAGTCAGAGTGTATAGCCTGGGTGATGCCCTGGGTGCTAAGCTGGGGAACGCACATCATCATCATCAACAACAACAGGACCAGCAGCAGCAACAACAACAGCACTACCAGCAGCACCAGCACCACCAGCAGCAGTAGCAGCAGCAGCAGCAGCAGCAGAAGCAACAACAAGAAATTTATGAACACAATAGGACAAGCCAAACTCGGTGTGTTACGGACAGCTTATATGTCACAGATCGGATGAGACTATAAACCGAGGCCCCGTGTGCGAACGCATGCAGAACATCTTGCGCACACGTTAAATCCTGTTCCGCTGTTCGAAAGAGTAGGCCATTGTGTGCCGGTGGGAACAGATGACAAAATTAAAAAACCGCATACACACGCATAAAAAAAAGCGCTTTGATTTGCAGCTTTACAAGATTCAGCGCTATATAAATTCCATACATTATTATTATTATTATTATTATTATTATTATTATATGCATGAGTATCATGTATTTGCTGTTTTCTTTCTATTCTTGAAAGCAAATCAGATATTAAGTAACAACAAAACTTATAGGTATATATTTTTTCTTTTCATTTTTATTTTCTCTGGTAGAATTTGGGCTTTTTGGTTTTATTTCACTTACTTTTCTTGCTAGTTTTTGTACCGAACGCCATGCTACACAATTTTTCCTTTCAAATTTGAGTGGATAAAAGTGGAACATAACTGAAAGTTTCGCAAGCGTACTAAACATACACAGACGCACACACACACACACACATGCACGCGCACACAACATATACTACGCTACGCTACACTACACTGCACTACACTACATGCACGCGCGCGCGCACACACATATACATGCACTCACTAGCACAAACACACACATACACACATGCATACTACACACTCACTCTACGCTACACTACACTACACCACACCACACCACACCACACCAACTACACTACCCTACACCACACCACACCACACCACACACACACACCACACACACACACCACACACACACACACACACACCACACACACACACACACACACACACACACACACACACACCACACACACACACCTACACACTCTACACACTACACACACCCCACACCCCACCCCCTGGATAATAAAAAGCAAACAGAACAGATGCAACACTTTGCGTGCGCGACACAGGCAGTCGACAGGTCCTGTGGTGATGATGATGATGATGACTATCAATACACACCACGGGTCAGTCAGCCCTGCAAAAAGTGCCAGACCGCTTCAAATTAATAAGGAAAAACAACTTCATTGCCTCAGTCCACGGGCATACAGGTTAAGGCGTACACACGCACACTCTCCGCATGGGTTACCACGCCCTTAACCCTTTCATTTCTTCTTCATCATCATCGAACGCTCAGACAGAAACTAATGTTATTTGTCATATGCGTTGGGCTGCCGTTAAGCGCCTGACAAATCAGGCTCAGCGCATCCGATTTTGCAGTGGGAGAGAATTGTTATCTTGTTCGTCTTTCTGGGAGGACAAAAAATGGGGAAGGAGAATGGACCCAGGAGGCAGAAAACAGACAATAAGGAGGTGACAGGGAGAAAAGGAATATAAATATAAGGCAGAAAGAAAGAGATGGATAGAAAAGATAATTTTTAGCAGCATAGAAATTTCAGAAGATGGGGATGGTATTTCTACAGACAATTCAGACTCATGACCATGTAGACTTGAAGAAAAACTCACAGTAGTGGTACCCATTCCATTCGCAGCCGATCCTTTTACTTCGTTTCACAAATATTTAAACAGATGCATGCAGGAATACGCGTATGAGTGTAAATGAATGTGTGACATGTTAGCTGTAATTTATTAGATACAAAGAACACGCTATGTTTCATTGGCTTTTGGGGTAGGGGTGGGAGTCTTGTCATGTAAAGACATAGTGTTCATAAAGGTTTCATACTGGTAACAAAATAATCATGTAACATTCATATTCATAGTCGTAAGAATTTTACACACACACACACACACACACACACACACACACACACACACACACCACACACACACACACACACACCACACACACTACACCCACCCCTCTCTCTCTCTCTTCTCTCTCTCTCTCTCTCTCTCTCTCTCTCTCTCTCTCTCTCTCTCTTTCTCCCCTATCCAGTAAATAATTATGTTTAAGTTAAGACTTGGTGTATCAGACATAAATGTTTATAAATCTAGATATATAGAACATGATGATGATGACCTCAAGTTGCTATGCCCATTATGTATGCAAACAGTGGAAGATGAAATTCATTTTGTGTTGTGCTGTCCAGTATTAGAAGACGTAAGACAGAATTACATTCCGGTAAAGTATAGTAGACTGCCTAATTTATTTAGATTCTGTCTACTCATGGCATCTAGTCACCCTGAGATTGTGCACAGCCTTGCTTTATATTTGTGTAAAGCCTTTAGAATAAGAGATATCTTGGTTTCTTAAAGCATATTTTTTGGAACTGATTGTTATTGTGGTAGTTGTGGGTATACATTAACATTCTGGTTTTTGGTGTTACTTATTTTCTCACTAAAATACTAAGCAGTTTGGCAACCCCTCTTCATGTAAGGGCCAATGGCCTTTTTGTGAATAAATCTTTCGAGTTCGAGTTCCCCTATCCAGTGCCCAATTTTAGGGTTGTCTGGTATCACGTTTGAAGACTTACTCTCTCACACACAAACACGCACACACACACTCACATACACACACACATTTAAGTATCGCAACCCCAAGAAGAGTTAATGCACTATATTTTAGAATAAAATTAAATGCATTTCTAACAAAATTTTGTAAAAATGTCAGGTGCCTCTGTGGGGAACATATTTCCAACACTCACATCATATTTGAGTGTCCAGTTGTAAAACCTTTTTTACCCACATTTTGTGAGCAGTCTGTGGAAACTGTTTTTTAAAAATCCGAAGTTAGCCTTTGCCATTGTTAAATGTCTATTGCACAGCCCATTAGAGTATTTGTTGTAGTTATTTTATAGTTGTTTCATGTTAACAATTTGTTGAATTTAAATGTTTACTCATGTTTAAGATTCCCCCACCCCTTTAATTGCATGAAAATACCAACACACATGTTACCTAATCAGTCTTTTCTCTGTACATTCCCCTCTCTGTTTTAACGTCCACTACATTTTCCACATCCCTTGTCTAATATCACTAAGAGTGAACAGACGTTAAATTGAAGACGACAACAACACACACACACTACACTACCAGCACTACGCTACACTACACTACACTACACTACACTGCACTGCACTCCACTTCACCCCACCCCACTACACTACACTACACCACACTACACTCACACCCACATACACACACACACACAGACCCACACACATCCACACACACATACAAACACGCACACACACACACGTACACACACACTCACACACACATACACACACATACACCCCCCCCCCCCCCCACACACACACACACAATCACACACTAATACAAGCTTACAAGAAAAGAAAGTTCTCGTTGGCCCCCCCCCAAAAAAAAAAAGACAGAAAGAGAAAAATGAGTGGGGCTTAAGTCTGTGAAGGAGCATTAGGATTATCTACTTTCCAGGTAAGGACAGAAGCCTGGATGGTCACTTCCAGACTGCAGGAGGATGAACAGAGAAAACGAGAAAGGAAAGTAGCCTGGTGGTTGCAATTAAGAAGGCCGAAAGGTGCTCATGTGAGATTTAAGAACTGGTTTAAAATGGGAAGACGTGTATTCCTTTATCTCTCCACACCCCCACCCACCCCCACACACACCCCAAGAAAGGAGAGAGTGAAAATAATGTTGTCTGTGTCTGTCTGACTGTCTGTTAGCATCAGTCTCTTTCTCCGTCTGTCTGTCTGTTTGTATGTCTGTCTCTCACTCCCTCTCTCTCTCTGTATCTCTCTCTGTCTCCCTCTCTCACCCTCTCTGTATCTCTCTCTCTCCCTCTCTCACCATCTCTCTCTGTTTCTCTCCCTCTCTCTCATGACATATTTATCATATTTTTAGTATGTATTAATCTTTGTCAGTATAATAATGTCAGTGTTCATAGAGTTGTTGTTTTCAGTATTATAGTCAGTATTATCTGCTCTAGAATATATTGCAGAATTCTCTCTCTCCCTCCGTCTCTTTCTCGCTCTCTCTACCTCTCTCTCATGACATATTTAGCATAATTGTAGTATGTATAAATCTTTATTAGTATAATCATAAAGAGTGTTGATGGTCATCTACAAGATCTGCTCGTCAAGTCTCTGGCTTTTTGCTGAATTCTCCTTGAAAGTAGTCTGACCGAACCGCTCTCAAACAAAGAGAAAACAAAAATTAACACCCCACCCCCCCACCCCCCACCCCAGAAAGTTTCAAAAATTAACCCAGCATCCACACAGGCACCTAAACCTATCCATTAACAGACAGATACACGGGCACGGGCGCGCGCGCGCGCACGCACGCGCGCACACACACAAATACCTTAACTCCCTTGACAGACAGACAGACATTGACACATACATATAAAACACACATACACATATACACACACTCACACACACACACACAACACACATTCACAACACACACACACATACACCACACACAAAATACCTTACCCCCACACCCACCACCCATCCCCCACCCCTTACAACAACAAAATCCTACCACCACCAACCACAACCACCCATCATCCCCCCCCCCCCCCCCCCCCCCTGCTTCCAACAAACTGCCTTGTCTTTCCGTGTCTGGCCAGAGCAAAGGAGAGAGGGGGGGTGGAGTCTGAGAAAGATTGGGGGGGGGGGGGGGAGATGAGGAGGAGAGGGAGGAGGAGGGAAGGGAAGGGATGAGGGAGGTGGGGGGGCTTGGGGGGGTCAGTCACCACCACCACAACCTAGAGCCGGCAACTGCACGGGATACTCGGGAGACTCGTGAAGTTTTGGAATTACGTCTGTCCCTTATCCGCCCGGCGCCCGCTGGGTGCTAATCATGCGCAATTAATATCGGAGGCTCACATTAATCCCTCTACCTCGGGGAGCGTATGAAATATTCAGCTCCGGCCAATTCTGGCGCTGCTGGAGTCCCCCTCCAGTCTGCTGCCGTCTTGGGGGGGGGTCTTGGGTTGTGTGGTGGATTGTGTAGTGTGTTTTGGAGTGGAGTGTAGTGTGTGTGTATGTGGTGTGTGTGGTGTAGTGTAGTGTGTGTGTGTGTGAGGGAGGTAGGAGGGCTGGTGTGGATGTGAGTGTGTGTGGGTGGGTGTGGTGTTTGTGTGGTGTAGTGTAGTGTGTGTGGTGGAGTGGAGTGTGTGTGTGTGGTGTAGTGTATGTGTGGTGTGTGTGTGTGTGTGTGTGTGGTGTGGTGTAGTGTAGTGTGGTGTGTGGTGTGGTGTAGTGTAGTGTGTGGTGTGGTGTCGTGTAGTGTGTGTGTGGTGTAGTGTAGTGTGTGGTGTAGTGTAGTGGGTGTGTGGTGTAGTGTAGTGGGTGTGGGTGAGGGGAGTAGGAGGGCTGGTGTGGTGTGGTGTGTGTGTGTAGTGGAGTGTAGTGTAGTGTAGTGTAGTGTAGTGTGTGTGTGTGGTGTAGTGTAGTGTGTGTGTGTGGTGTAGTGTAGTGTGATGTAGTTTGGTGTAGTGTGTGTGTATGTGAGGGAGGGAGGTAGTAGGGCTGGTGTGTGTGTAGGAGGGCTGGTGTGTGTGTGTTTGTGTGGGTGAGGGAGGTAGGAGGGCTGGTGTGTGTGTGTGTGTGTGTTGTGTTGGTGGTGTGTGGGTGAGGGAGGTAGGAGAGCTGTGTGTGTGTGTGTGTGTGTGTGTGTGTGTAGTGTGGTGTGTGTGGTGGTGTGTGTGGTGTAGTAAGGTGTGTGTGTGTGTGTGTGTGGTGTGTGTGGGTGAGGGAGGAAGGAGAGCTGGTGTGTGTGTGGGGGGGGGGGGAGGGGGAGGGGTAGGAGGGGTGTGGTGTGTGTGTGTGTGTGTGTGTGTGTGTGTGTGTGTGTGTGTGTGGTGTGTGTGGTGAGGGAGTAGGGGGGCTCAAGTGTGTGTGTGGTGTGAGGGTGGGTGAGGGAGGTAGGAGAGCTGGTGTGTGTGTGGGTGTGTGTGGATGTGAGTGTGTGAAGTGTGTGAGTGTGTAGTGTTTGTGTTGTGTGTGTTAATGTGTGTAGTATGTGTGGTGTTTGTGTGTATGTGTGGTGTAGTGTGAATGTGTGTGTGTGTTGGTGTGTGTAGTGTGTGTGTGTGTGTGTGTGGTATGCGTGTGTGTGTGTGTGTTGGGGAGGGATTGGTAAGGAGAGAAGGGATTGAGGGGTTGGGGGAATAGGAGGAGGAGGGGAGAGAGAGAGAGAGAGAGAGAGAGAGAGAGAGAGAGAGAGAGAGAGAGAGAGAGAGAGAGAGAGAGGCAGGAGGAGGGAGATAGGATGTTTGATTTTTTTTATAAAGTGTGGCAATGTGAAAACAGGTCAAGAGTCTGAAGAGAGGTCGACTGCAGTGATCAGTTTATTTATTTTATTTTTTTAGTTTAGAACTGTGATGTTTCGGGGTACATTGTGCTTGGGTAACAGTGGGTGTGCTGTGAAGTAGCGTTTGTGTGTATGTGTGTTAGTGTGTGTGTGTGTTGAGTGTGTGTGTTTCGTGAAGTGTGTTGTGTGTGAGTGTGTGTGTCAGTCAAAGTCAAACTTTTATTTTCAGATGGTACATTGAATAAGCAGTGCATTTGCTTTTTTTCATCAAGCCATCTATCTAAAGAAAAAAAAGCGAGAAAAAAAGATAATGTTTATGCAGACATAGAATAAAAAAACTAATCTATGGTAAACTATACAAATCAAACAAGAAAAGACAATAACATATGCATATATGGAATTAAAAACAAAACAAAAAACTCAGAAAAATATTAAACCATACAATTCAAATAATTCAAAAATCTTGAAAAAATATCCGTCATAATACAAACAAACAGGCAACAAAGAAAAACCAAACCAAAACAAACAAAGAAGACAAAACAAAATAAAAATTTAACCCCCCCCCCCCCCCCCCCCCCCGGACGGACAGATAGATAGACAGACAGACAGACAGACAGACAGGCTGGCAGAAATCGTGAGAAACTCGTAATTCAAGCATTTGCTAGTATATTCCGCTGTAAGATGGGACACATATGAAAAGAAAGTTACTCCCATTAACAAAAGGAACAAGGCAAACAAACAAACAAACAAAATAACCAATAAAAAACAAAACCATCGTTACCCAACCAAACCAGAAGGAACTGTCTATAGAAATAATAATGTCTGGCTTCTTAGGTGTGTGGGTGTGTGTGTGTGAGTGTATGCGTGCGTGCGTGTGTGAGTGAGTGTGTGTTTGTGATATTTGTTTTTATTTGAAGTTGTCTCGGAATGTTTAAACCAATATGAAAATGTAGCTTTCTTGTGTCTTTCGAGATTGCGAAACGTATCAATGTGCCTGTCAGTATTGTAATTGCCCTTCATGGGATGATAAAAGTGTTTTTGACTTGACTTGACTTGACTCGTCAAAGTGGATCTTTCAGCAGACAGAATTCATGTTTGCCATTGAGCAGCAGAATAACAAGTTCTGTCTGTTTACCTGTGTGTGTGTGTGTGTGTGTGTGTGTGTGTGTTGTGTGTGTGTGTGTGTGTGTGTGTGTTGTGTGGTGACTGAGTGAGTGAGTGAGTGTGTGCATGCGTGCGTGCGTGGTTGTGTGTATGTGACTGACTCTCTCTCTCTCTCTCTGTGATTTGTCTACTTTAATTTCTTTCTTTCTTCCTTCCATCTTGTCTTTTCTTTATCATTTTTATGTCTTTTTTCCCTTCGTTCCTTTTTTTTCTTTCTTTGTTCTTTTCTTCATTTCATCTCTTTCTCTCTTTTGTCTTTTCCTTCTGTCTTTCTCTCTTTCTTCTTGTCTTCCCTTCCTTTTCTTCATTGTTGTTCTGGAAAGGTGCACCGTACACAACGCTTTCAAAACGATGTTCAAATTTAAAAGAAGAAAAGCAACAGATGAAATAAAAAAAATTTTTTTATTTGCTTGTAACTTATAACACACGAAGAGAAGGCATATGATTTTGGGGTGAGGAGGGGGGAAGGAAGCGAGAGACAGACAGACAGACAGACAGACAGACAGAGTTTTGAAAATCGGTAGAAAGAGACAAAGAGTTTTGAAAATCGTTTTTATTGCTATCATTCGGAGAGAGAGACAGAGACAAACAGACAGAAAGACAAGGAGTTTTGAGAATCGTTTTTATTGCTATCATTTGGAGAGAGAGAGAGATAGAGAGAGAGGGAGATAGAGAGAGAGAGAGAGACAGACAGACAGACAGACAGACAGAGAGACAGAGAGAAACAGACAGAAAGACAGACAGTTTTGAGAATCGTTTTCATCGCCCGGAGACCGACCGATTTGGATGAAGAGAAAGAAAAAAAAATAAATTAGGCATCATCTTATCTTCCAAGCATTCTGGCAGCCAGCACTTGTGTGTGTGTGTGTGCGTGTGTGTGTTGTGTGTGTGTGTGTGTGTGTGTGTGTGTGTGTGTGTGTGTGTGTGTGTGTGTGTGTGTGTTAGTAAGGCGATAGTATTTCATAGACACAGACCAGCCTCCAATCGATCCTGTGGGATTCTGAAGATGCCACGGGGCATCCCTTTCCCTGAGAATGAAAACGGAGAAGACCAGGAATAAACAATCAAAAAAGCAGAATGGTTTTGCATCGAATTGGAGACGGGTAGAAATTAGCCCGTAGGTTATGTAAAATATCAAAAATACGACAGCGTTATCGCGGTGGTAATGGCTCACTCGGGTTACCTGTGCGTTACTCTTCATGTTACCTGAGTGGGTAATAATAAGTCCCCGCTGACTTGCCAAGCTATACCGACGTTTTTTGAAAGAACAAATGAAAAAGAAACTGTCGAGATAAATATAAAAAAGAGTCTGTTTCGTTGTCGTGTGTCGACAAGTGTGGTGGAAGATTGTTTCTTTCTGCTGACAAGTTTAGGTGGAAGATTGTGTTTCTGACAAGTTTGGTGGAAGATTGTGTTTTTCTGACAGGTTTGGTGGAAGATTGCGTTTCTGACAAGTTTGATGGAAGATTGTGTTTTTCTTAGGAGTTTTGATGGAAGATTGTTTCTGACCAACCGGAATATTGTTTTTGACGAGATTGATGAAAGATTTTTTTTTCTGACGAGTTTGGGTGGAAGATTGTGTTTCTGACAAGTTTGGTGGAAGATTGTTTCTGACAAGGCTGATGGAAGATTGTTTCTGACGAGTTTTGGTGGAAGCTTGCGTTTCTGACAAGTTTTGGTGGAAGATTGTGTTTCTGACAAGTTTGGTGGAAGATTGGGTTTCTGACAAGGTTGATGGATATACTGTGCTTCTGACAAGTTTGATAGAAGATTGTTTCTGATGAGTTTGCTGGAAGATCGCGTTTCTGACAAGTGCAATGGAAGATTGTTTCTGACAAGTTTGGTGGAAGATTGTTTCTGACGAGTTTTAGTGGAAGATTGGTTATGTCAAGTTTGATGGAAGATTGTTTCTGAATTGTTGTTTAGTGGAAGGTTGCGTTTCTGACAAGTTTGATGGAAGACCAGAGTAAAACAGCTTGCATACCTTTACGCCATAGCCAATGTGTACAAAACCAAACGTATTAGAGCCTTTCAGTTGACTAGTTAGCCGCAGCGCACTATAACGGATTCTGTATCATTTCTCGGATGCAAAAATCTCTTGAACATAGTATTACTACTACAGTTGTCACCTCGGGGAGGAGAAAAACTATTAACGAAGCTGTCTTTTTTCCCCCTCCTTCTTCTTTCCTTCTTCTGTTTGGTTCTTAAACTTTCTTCTTTCTTTTTTTGTCTGAAAGGAAACTCCTACTAAATAATTTTGCTTTTTTTTCTAATAAAGCTTGTTTTTTCTTTCGAAAAATTGGATGATTCTAGCTTTGTCAAAGATTGAGATTGAATTTCTGCGCGCTCTCTCTGTCTCTGTCTCTGGATATATATATATATATATATATATATATTATATATATATATATATATATATATATATATATATATATATATATATAGATAGATAGATAGATAGATAGATAGATAGATGTAGGTATGTAGGTATATTTGAGTGTTTTAGTACGTATGCGTGCGCCCATACGCGTGGTGTATTTACGTATGTGCATGCGATGGGGTATATGCAGTAAATTGATAGAATTGTAAGATTAAAGAAACTGATACCCGATAGAGGGCAAATAGTCAAAAAAAGATGGGGGAGGAAGCGGGCGGCAGAACATAGAATGATGCACGCACACATAAACATACTTGCCTAAAATATGCACACACACACATACACACACCCATACACAACACAACACACACAACACAGCACAAACACACAGAACACACACACAGAAACACACACACTCACAGAACACAACACAACACACAAAACCACAACACTACACACACACACACACACACACACAGAACACAACACAACACAACATTACACTACACTACACTACACACACACACACCACAACACAACACAACACAACACAACACAACGCCACACACACACACAACACACACACACACAACAACACAACACACACACACACACACAAACACAACACACAACACACAAAACACAATACAACTTACAACACACACACAGAACAACACCCCCCCCCCCCCCCCCCACCCCCCACCACCCACCACCCCCCCCCCCCCCCCCCACCACCACACACACAACACAACACAACACAACACAAACACAGAATGGAGGAAGTGACACTACAGAAATCCCGGTCTGCAAGTTGCCATACATCGCTATATTTGCATTCAGACGAGAAGCAGATAAGTCAATACCAGCCAATGACATCCATCCACCTGGCCCTCGCGCTGAGAGACAGAGCGACAGAGACAGAGGCAGAGAAGGAGGGGAGAGACAGAGGGGGGGAAGGGAGAAAGAGAGAGAGGGAGGGAGAGAGAGAGGGAGGGAGGGAGAGAGAGAGGGAGAGAGAGAGGGAGGGAGAGAGAGAGAGAGGGAGGGAGAAGGAGAGAGAGAGGGGAGGGAGGAGAAAGAGAGAGAGAAGAGAAGAGAGAAGAAGAGATGAGAGAGGGAGAGAGAGGAGGAAGGGAGAGAGAGAGGGGAGAGAGGAAGAGAAAGAGAGAGAGAGAGAGAGAGCAGAGAAGAGAGAAGAGAGACAGAGAGTAAGAGAAGAGAGGATACAGAAAGAAAGAGAGAGAGAGGAGAGAAGAGAGACAGAGAGAACAGAAGAGAAGAGAGAGAGAGCAGAGAGAGAGAGAAGAGAGACAGAGAGGACGACAGAGACAAGAGAAGAGAGAGAAGAGAGCAAAGAGACAGGACAGACACACAGAGACAGAGAAGAAGCATCCAAAAGAGGAAAAAGTATTTTTTTTTAAAAGGCAAGGAGAGAAGAGGAAGAGGAGGTAGAGAGACAGAGGAGACAGGAGGAGAGACGAGAGAGAGAGAGAAGAGGATGATGGCAGGGAGAGGAGGAAGATAGAGAGGAGAGAAGGACAGAGAGAGACAGGAGGCTGGTGAGGATTCCTTCTCATAACCTTGTATGTTCTGGCCAGGGGTTGCTTCGCACGTGCACGGATGTATTGTGGAGTTGGAGCGAAGTGACTAAATAGGGTGTGTGGCTGTTCCTTATGAGAGCTACGCGTTTGGTCTTGGGCTTTTGCTGATGTCACGTATGTGTGTGTGTAGTGTGTGAGTGTAGTGTGAGTGTGTGTGTGTAGAGTGGTGTGGTGTAGTGTGTGTGTGGTGTGTGTGGTGTGTGTAGAGTGTGTAGTGTGTGTGTGTGGAGTGTAGTGTGTGTGGTGTGGTGTGTGTTAGAGTGTGTGTGTGTGTGTGGTGTGTGTGTGTGTGTGTGTGTGTAGTAGTAGTGGTGTGGGGGGAGAAGGGGAGAGAACAAGGGTAGGGTGGATGTAAGGGTGGGATGTGTGTGTAGGGGGTAGCTGTTTTTACTCAACCCCCTCACCACCACCACCACCCTACTACACCATCCCCCCCCCCCCCCCCCCCCTCCATAGTGGTACACCAGCTCCTTTCTTGTCTGTTTATCTGTCTATCTGTCTCTGTCTGTCTGTTTGTCTGTCTGTCTATACCTGTCATCCTTATGCATGCTTCCGAGATGGAGCATCTACCCAGTCTGGGTTTTCTGCTAGTTTCCTAGTAGTGAATAAGATATATGGTCTGGGGGTTGGGTTGTTTTATTTCATTGGATTTTTTTTTTGGTGGTGAGTGGTGGTGGTTTATTTCATGTTTATGTTGTTTTGTCTTGTGGTGTGGGTTGTTTTTTTTTCCTTTTTAGACTTTCTGAAGTTTTTTTGTTGTTGTTTTGTTAGGGGGGGGGGGGGGGGGGGGGGTAAGAGAGAGGAGAGGGATATTTTTCTGGTACCTGTTCCAGAAGACATTGCAATGTTGTTGATGATGAAGTCAGTCTCGGCAGCTGATGGAACGGGGTGTGGTGGGGTGGTGTCGTTAAATGGTTTTCTTGTCGCTAACTGGATTCAGACGTTCAACTGCGTGTGTGCCTTGTCATCTCGTCATTTTGAAACTGCTTAGCGTATTACTTTCTATTGATACGCACACACGCACGCACGCACGCGCACATACGCACACACACACGCACGCACGCATGTACGCATGCACTCCTCTGGAGTTAACATCAGTGCAGACTCCACTCTCTCCCCAAAGTCCTTCGGATGAGACTATAAACCGAGGTCCCGTGTGCGAACGCACGCAGAACATCTTGCGCACACGTTAAATCCTGTTCCGCTTTTCGTAAGAGTCGGCTGTTGTTTGCCTGTGGTAACAGATGACATAATTCACAAATCCGCATACACACGGGGACTGGATGTAAAAAAGCACGTAAGTGCTTACTCCATTATCCTCGATATAAAAAAGGGTAACGCACGCACACATAGAGTTGTTTTGTTCCTAGATAGACGGCTTGATGAAACAAAGCAAATGCATCGCTTATTCAGAGTACCATCTAGGACGCACACACAAAAACAACAACAACAACAACAACAACACACACACACATACACACACCACACACACACACACACACACACACACACACACACACACACACACACACACACACACACACACACACACACACATCAAATAAAAAATCAATCCCACATACAAGCAACTGTTCCTGGTGTCAAGGTAACTATCACGCAGGGGGAAAAAAACCCACACACACACAGAAGCCTCTGTCATTTTTCGCTTTTATTCATATCTCTATAATCTCCTTATTCCAGCTTTCATCAACGAAGAACATTACCAATACAAACAATCCGTTTCCTACTTGCGAAAAGGGCGATGAAAGACTTAGAGTGAGAAAGAGAGGGGTGTGCTAAACATGTGAAGATGAAATGAAATAAAAACACAAAAAAAACAAAAATTAAATGAGATAAAAGTTGTCTGCAAAGAGAGAGAGAAGTTGGGAGGAGGAGGGAAAGTGGAGTTGGCCTTGGTAAAGCATCACTCAGTCTCGGTCTCCCTGTGGATGTCGTTATGTTTTGCTTGCCTCTTTTACTTCTTTGCCTTACACACAGATGGGAGACCACACACGGGCCTGCGTGCACGTGCACATTCCTTCTCTCTCCCTCTCTGTGTGCACATTCTCTGCCTCTGTGTCTATGTGTCTATGTCTCTCTGTCTGTGTCTGTCTCTGGTTGTCTGTCTGTTGTCTGTCTGTCTTCATAAAGCTTCACAAAGTTTCTCTCTCTGTGTCTGTCTCTTGTCTTTTTGTCTTCTGGTCTCTGTTCTGTCTCTCTGTCTCCCCCCCTCTCTCGTCTCCTCTCTGTCTATCTGTTCTGTCCCTTTCTTCTATCTCTATAAACGATTTCATTTAGATCTTCTACTCATCATCTTCCGAGATTTTGCCCTTGCTTATTTGTCTGTGCCTTTGAATAGATCTTGTTCTTCGTCTGTTCTGTCAATGTTTTTTGTCTTGGTTCAATAACACTTTTTTTTATGTGTTTCCTATATTTCCACTAATTTACAACAGTTCCTTCATCCTCCTTATAATTTTTAGTTCGAGTTTCTTTTTTTGTGTTGTTGTCTGTGTCTGTACTCGTCTCTCTGCGCCTTTTCTCATTCTCTTCTCTCTTTGTCTTATAAGGGGTCAGTTTTTTTGTGTGCGTTTTGTCTGTCTCTCTTGGTGTGCCGTCTTCGATTTTCTTTTTTTAAAAATGATTCATGCGACATAATTATATCATCATAGTATTAGCTTTCTATCCTTTGGAACAGGGAGTCATTGAGTCTGCACGAGGAACAGAATTGATATCATCATACGATAGCTTCCTCAGGAATATACAGTCATTGAGTCTGCACCCAGGAACAGAATTGATATCATCATTCGATAGCTTTCTCAGGAATATACAGTCATTGAGTCTGCATCCAGTAACAGAATTGATATCATCATACGATAGCTTCCTCAGGAATATACAGTCATTGAGTCTGCATCCAGTAACAGAATTGATATCATCATTCGATAGCTTCCTCAGGAATATACAGTCATTGAGGCTGCATCCAGTAAAAAGGTAAAGGTGTCCCATAACCTATGGGTGGTTGTAAGGAGAGCGAGGCCTCAGAGACCTCACTTCTCCAAGGGCCAGCATATTGAAGGAGGGTGCCCATCTCCTCTCCCTCGTGCATCCAATAGCAGAACTGACAGCATCACCATCGCGATAGCTTAGCTCAGGAATATACATGTTTTAATAACAACATTAAATTTACTTTCTTCACACACACAACAAAAGAAACTCTGACAGGCATAATCAGAGACACGAAAATGTTGTATAATCATCACATTGTAAAAGATAGCACACGAACAACGGAGGTGTAACTAGCAAAATACTGTGGGGGAGGGGGGTTGAACAACAACAAAACCACCCAAAAAAATCTACCCTTCCCAAAAAGCACCCCCCCCCCCCTAAAAAAAAAAAAAAAAAAAGCACCCCCCAAAAAAACAACAACAACCCACCCACACCAAACAAACAAACAACAGAAAACCACTAGTCGCACAGGTAAAGAAATGTTCTCAGATGGGCACAAAATCAATGGTGCTGTACTTATTTAATACAGTGCCCCAACGCCCACCCACAACCCCAAACAAACAAAAAAATCCCAATATATATTTCATGCTGTAAACTCTTCTAAAAGTACGCAGAACAATGTAATACAATACTACACACAACACAAGGCAATTCTATTGGTTAATCTAAATCTCATGCAAAAAAATACAAACCCTCATTAAAAAGTATACAAAACATTAATAAAACAATGCTGCACAAACCGACATAATACAGCACAATATAATTGTTATTGTTGGGTGTTGTTGTTTTTTCGACATTATTTTTTTAGGTTCTCCTCTGGGTTCAATTTCGCTGAAGGGACTGATGGTATTTATAAGGACTGTCTGCTGATCTGTAGACATAGAATGAAGGAGACACTGTAGGGGGTGGTGGTTGGTGGTGGGTGGTGGTGGTGGTGGGTGGTGGTGGTGGTGGGTGGTGGTGGTTGGTGGTGTGGGTGGTGGTGGTAGTTGGTGGTGGTGGGTGGTGGTGGTGGTTGGTGGTGGTGGGTGGTGGTGGTAGTTGGTGGTGGTGGGTGGTGGTTTGGTAGTTGGTGGTGGAGGTGGTGGTGGTGTGGTGTGGTGGTGGTGGGTGGTGGTGGGTAGTGGTGGTGGAGTGGTGGTGGTGGCGGTTTGTGGTGGATGGTGGTGGTGGTGTGGTGGCGCAAAGAAGAGAAGTAGATGCTGTATGTGTGTGTGTGTGTGTATTTGGTGTGATATACAGGGAAAGAGTTTATAGTTTGTGTGTATGTGTGTGTGCGCGCGCTGTTGCGTGCGTGCCGTTGCGTTGTGTGTAGGAGGTGAACCTACAAAGAAGGAAAGAGTTCTTGTGGACATGGTGGTGAGGTGTTGGTGGGTGGGGGGGTTGGTTGCTCGTTCTGTGGTTGCCTGCATTATTTTTGTGTGTTGTTTTGAGGTCAGCGACGCAGTCTATGTTTGAATGTTATTACGACATTGCGCAAATGGATGTGATGGAAACGCAGTCGCACTGCCGTTCGATGTGGTGTGACTGCTGTGTGGGTGGTGGTGGTGTGGTGTGCGTGGTGTGTGTGTGTGTGTGTGTGTTGTGTGTGTAAGTGAGTATGTTTGAGAGTGAGCTGCATGCACAAGCATGCGCATGTGCACATACATACACACAGAAACATGCACGCGCGCGCACACACACACGCATGCGCACACATGCACACGTATACACACATGTGCACGCGCAGACACATGCATGCACGTGTGCATCGCGCGCGCGCGCGAGAGAGAGAGACAAACAGACAGACAGACGACAGACAAAGGGAGTCAGAGAGAAACTTGTATCCTTCACCGTAAGTTAGCCACTTTTATTTCCTTGCACATGTAGATGAGAAGGAGAAAAGTCAATACCCGCCAATAAGACAGTGTGTGTGTGTGAGTGTGGTGTGTTTGCATGTGTGCTGTGTGTGCGCGTGTGTTTGTGCGTGTGTTTTTGCGAGTGTGCGTGTGCGCGCGCGGGTGTGTTTGTAGGGGATTGTCGGATGTGCATTTGATTAGATTTCATTACTTTAAAATATAATTTTGGTGGCATTAGACAGCTAAAAACAAGTTAAATATAAATAGATAACAACAAAAATATATAATGGTAATAATTGATAAATAATTAGCGGAGAAAAAAGGAGATAATGAATAATAAATATATGCATAAACACAAGAAACGGGGTGGGGGTGGAACAGGATGAGATGAAACAAAGCATCTGATCAAGAAAAAAACAACCAACCTTTGCTGTGTCAATAACTTTGGGTGTCTGTAAATACATTTTACCAGACTTTGCTATTTCATTGTCAGTAGCAGTGCCATTATTCAACGACTTCAAAATAGGGCATTGAAAAAGACTGAACTCTCGAAATAGTGCCAATCCACTCCAATCCTGTTGTTTATAGCCCCGCCGACCACAGAGGCCATATCAGGGCTGTCACCTCGTCAATCGTAATAGTGACTGAGAGCAAGAACGTGTTGCACTTTATTTAAGGAAAGTTTCTAAATCAAACGTTACACATACCTTGGATAAGGCAATGAATCAAACTTGCTAGGAAGGTAATATGTAGATTACATGTACCTTTTTTTTCAGTACTGCTTTTATTTTTTTTAAAGCAGCCGGATTTAATATGTTTTCTGAAAAAAACAAATTCCCCAAAGCACTTATCCTTGCTAGCTTGTTTGCTATATCGTTAATTCAGTAAATACCAGAATGAGAAGTAACCCATCAACAAAGTCTACCACGATTCCTCTTGGGATAATGAGATGTACAAGATACTTTATTTCAAATAACAAATCTCCCCTAGCTTTCAACTCCCAGGTTTGCATGCTATGCAATACAGACCGCTTTGAATTAACACTGACCGCTATTTGAAAGAAAAACAACTCCATATGTAATGAAGCTATCACGTAAGCCATAACAAAGCTACGATATGAATAACATTCAATTCTGCAGACAATATTTAAAGTCCTTTCCCTGTGTGTGTGTGTGTGTGTGTGTGTGTGTGTGTGTGTGTGTGTGTGTGTGTGTGTGTGTGTGTGTGTGTGTGTGTGTGTGTGTGCGCGCGTGTGTGTATGTGTGTGTGTGTCTGTCTATCTCTCTGTCTGTCTGTCTGTGTCTGTGTGTGCGCGCGTATTAATGTCTATCTACTAAAAAGTGATTTTACTCTGAACGCCTCTGTGTGTGTGTGTGTGTGTGTGTGTGTGTGTTGTGTGTGTTTGTGTGTGTGTGTGTGCGTGCGTGCGTGCGTGCGTGCGTGCGTGCGTGCGAGCGAGCGAGCGCGCGCGCGTACATGCACATGTGTATGGGTGTTTATGAGTGTGTGTTTGCGTATTATTTGTGATTTTTACATTGACTTCTACGAGTTATCTCTTCGGCTTCATATTTCAAATGTTCTGGGCAGGTCTATATTCTCTTTGCTTGCATGCTTACTTACCATAATATATATATGCACTATACAAGGCAGAGGTGAAATGTATCCATTAATTCTACTATTTCGAAGATACTGGAATTCCTCATTAGTATTTTACATCCAGTCCCAGAGTGAATGCGGTTGGTAAATTTCATCATCCGTTTCCACCGGCACAAAGGTCATAAACTCTCATTTTCAAGAGAAATGAGTGAGTGCATGCGTAATAAGAGAGATGGAAGACTTGCAGATTTCTTTTTTAAGAAGCGATCTTTGTGGATAATAGGAATAACAAAATATAAAACAGCATTAATATCAACTATATCTACAAGATCAATAAACAACAACAACAAAGCACAAACAGCCACATAACGCATCGCATGCGGAGAGATCGTCATTCACTTGTTTTATTCTGACCATACCTATAACTTCTTTCCCTATATATCTCTCTCTCCTCTCCTCTCCTCTCCCTGTTTCTGATCTCATCAACATGCACACCACACATCCACACATCACACCAATGCAACACACACACACACACACACACACACACACACACCCCACACACACACACACACACACACACACAGAGACACACACCCCACACACACACACACAAGAAGACACAAACACACACACACAGAGAAAAAAGGGAAGGAAGGCAGACTGGTAGGGTTGATGGAGGAAGCATCACCTCTATTCCTCATCATCAACTTCGTCTCTCCTCTCCTCCTCTCTTCTCTCTTCTCCTCTCAGACAAGAAGAAGAAGCAGTTAGGTCAATACCCGCCACTAAGGTCGCAGAGCTTGCTTGCTTGCTTGCTAGCTGGATAGCTAGCTTGCTAAGGACAAGAAGCATACATTGTGGCGGGGGAAATATTCTCGCCACCATAAACTCTCATTTCTGGCGAGTGGGGGTGGGGGGGGGGGGGGGGGGGGGGGTGAGGCTAGGCCATTCAGCACGCGCAGCGACATTCCATCAGCTGAGGCTGCCAGGCCGACAGCTGACCATAAACATACAGGGAATGGCCTCCCCTCATGACAGCAGCCAATACCGGCAAGAGCATAGAGCCACCACCGCATAGCAGTCGGAGGAGACTTTCTTTGCTGGAGGTGTCTGTCTGTCTGTCCTGCCCTGTCCTTCCTTGGCCTCTGTTTCTGCTACTGCCGCTGCTGCTGCTGCTGCTGCTGCTGTTGCTGTCTCAACTACCCGTCCCCTCCTCCCTACTACTCCTACTCCTACTACTACTGCTACTGCTCGCCCTTCTTCTTCCACTACCCCTCCACCCGTCTCTTTCTTCCTCACATCCCCCCCCCCCACCCCCTAACCAGTCCGCAAACTGTCATTCTCTGGATGCTGCTGAGGCGGACCTCTAGCATATGCCCCCGCTACCGTTCTTCTTCCCTCCCCCCTCCCCCCTCTCCCCTCCCCAAGTGGTCCCCACCCCCTTCCCTCTCCTTGCTGAATTTCTGGCACTGAGATGTATACTATTACGGTTTGGGGGTCCTCTGGTTATTTCTTTGGCCAAGGCTTCAGTCATTGGAATAATGCTGATGGAAAACTGAAGTGGTAGTGGTGGTAGTGGTTTGTCTGCTTCGGGGATGGTGGGTGGTGGTGGTGGAGGATGGGTGAAGGGAGGAGGGTGGGGTGGGGGTGGATGAAGAAGAAGAAAGAGGGAGTTTTGCATAGAATAAAGTGCTGGAAGAGAAAGATGTCTATGAAACGCCCTTCTTTAGTTTGTCTCTGTCTGTCTGACTCTCTCCCCCCCCCCCCCCCCCCCCCCCCCCCCCCCCCCCCCCCCCCCCCCCCCGTCTACGCTTACTCTCTGTGTTTCATCTCACCGCTTTCTAATCCCACCAAAGCGCAATGCATTTGTGCTCGAGGACTCTAGCACCCCCCTCCGTTCTTCTCCCTCCCCCCCCCCCTCCCCCCCCAGCCCCACCCCCTCCCTCCCTGCATTTCTCGCCGCCTCCCCCCCCCCTCATACTTTCCGCGCTCCTCCGTCATTCTTTGCCCAAGGCCTCATCATTCGCATAATCGCCAACCCCAAGGCCGTGGTAGTGTTGTCCTCGCTTCCGCCCTGCGCTCGGCTGGGGATGGTACGGACCCGCCGGCCCCCCTGGGGCTGCACGAAGACCCCCCAACCGACCCCGTCACTTTTGCACTGACAATCCTCACACCTACCCCCCCCCCCCCCCCTTCCTTCCCTCCCCTCTCCTCCCCTCCCCCCCCCCCCCCCCCCCCTCCCTCACTTAATTCCTTCTGCCTTCTTCTACAGAATTTCCGTGCTGCTGGAGACAGGAATTATCTCGCAAGACCCGCTATTGACTCTCAAAGACATGCAAATACGCAATTTTTCCTTTGTATTTCTTTCTGCGGAATCTTTGCCTGTGAACGCTTGCCTTGTCGCTGCATCGCGTTTGTGTCGAATTACATTCATTTGTGATGCGTTACATCCCATTGCCATACAGGGCTAACGAATATCTTACGCGTGGCTCTGTATGTTTGAAAATTCAAATACCCCACAAGCCAATTTTGTGTTTGTGTTGCTTTTAAAGTGTAATTCAGCTATTTCTATACCGGTTTTGATTGAAAATGTCTAGCAATCATTGTGACTCACCCCCCACCCTCACCCCACCCCCACCCCCCAAAAATAAATTCCCTCAGGGAAAAATCAATATTATATTATTTCAGTTTACATAAGAAGCAGACACTCACACTCACACACACAGAGGGAACGGAAGGAAGATACAGAGACAGACAGAGACAGGAGAGAGAAGGATGGAGGGAGGAGGCAAACAGAAAATGGGGAGGATGGGAGGGGGGGGGTGGGGTTGTCCAAAAAAAAAAGTCTTCAGAAGTCGGAGCCAATAACTCCACACAGAAAGGGGCCATCACTCGGCTGTCAGCGGCCATTTTCTCCCCGGAGCTTGCAAGAGGTGCTCCGGATTAGGACACATCATTTCCATTCCTTTGCCTCCTGCAATATCACCCTGTGAATGACTGATGGACGACCGACCAGGGACACACTCTCTCACACACTCACACACACACAGAGTGAGAGTGGAGGAGGGGGGTTGGGAGGCCAGACCTCCTTATGGTCACTCGTTTTCCATCAACAATTTAGATAAATATCACGGGCTTGTTATATACAAGCAAGGACAGAGAGAGTGTGTGGTGGGGGGGGGGGGGGGGGGGGGGGCGGGGCGGGGGGGGGGAGGGGGCTGGACTTCTGTGACGTCGACCTGGCTGGAAGGAAGCCTGATGTCGTCTGGCCGGAAGAGGCCTCGCCTCGCCGGGTCGCCGCCATATTGGTTGCGAACGGTGACTGGCTTTGGGGGTTGTTGTGTTAGGTTTCGTTTGAGAGTTTGTGGTTAGGGGTTTTTGATGGTTTAGTTTAGTTTAGTTTAGTTTAGTTTAGTTTAGCTTCAGTTGTTGAAGAGAGTGGTTGTGGATTGTGGAATATACCGTAGGTTCTGTATAACGCTTTGATTATGATGGTCAAAGTTAATGGTGGAAAGGGCAGGAGAAGAGGGGATGGATGGATGGATGGATGGGTGGTGGTGGTCTCTATTGGGTAAAGATCATACCCACATGCACGCGCGCGCACACACGCACGCACGCACACGCATACGCACGCAACACACGGACACAGCACACTCTCATATATATATATATATATATATATATATATATATATATATATATATATAATATATACATACATACATACATACATACATACATACATACATACATACATACATACATAGGGAGAGCGTTATATATGTATGTAAATTCCATTCCAGAAGACTATTGTATTTATTCTTCTTATAATAGTAGATTCAGACACTATAAAGTCTCGTATATATATACATTAAACCAGTTAGTGCCGGACGACGACACTTACACAACTGCATGCTGACCGGTGTCGTGTTGAGACATCATCCCCGAAGGCTGAATGCAGCTACTTCAATGATGGGTAAACGGACGCATACGCAAACATCTCAGCAATAGTGAACCTCGGAACTCTAGCCGAGGAACGAGAAGAGGGGAAAAAATCATGTTCTACGGAACAATCAGTACAAAGCGTCGGTTTTTACCTCTCTATACTTACAACAAGCCACTAAAGTCTGTACCATCAAACATGCTCATTCAATGACATCAAAAGAGCTGTTCATGGGCCGCGGCCATAACTTGAATGATAGACGTTCTTTGTTCTATTTTCAGTCTTTTAACTTTACGTCTTTCTTTCTTTCTTTTCTTAATTCAATTTGTTCGATGTTTTTCTTCCTTTTTTCTCTTTCCTTGAATACCCTTCCCCCCCTTTCCTACTAAACCTCTTTCTTGCAATTCTTCTTTCTTTCTTAACTTCGTCTTTATGCTCATCCATTCTCTTCTTCTTCTTCTTCCTCCTATATTCCGCTTGTCCTTTCTTCATGGTTTTTTGTTGTATTCCTGATGTCTTTGAATTCATCATCTTCACGCTGGCCTAGGTTATTTTCTTTTGGGTTTTGTTCACGATTTATTCATGTCCATTTAACTCGTCCCCCTTTTTTCCCCTCCCAACGCAGTGTGTGCTCGGATGCCCAAATTTGGCGGTGTATTTGAAGCGGGCACGGTGCCCGTCATTTCAGAGACATCAGAGGTGCCCGGTGATGCCCGGGCCGGTGTGGCGGTGAGGCAGGCAGATGTGAGAGGGCTGAACATTCTGTTTATCGCCCCATCATCGGAATATTTTGCCTCCTTCAACCTAAAGGGATTACTCCCCTTGCGCTCAATCTTCGGCCATTGAGGCGGAGATGGTGATATGAGGCCCTGGCGAGGATGTCAGTCACTTTCTCTCTTTTATTTTTTTTTCTCTTCCGTCTTTTTTCCCCCCCTTCTTTCTCCCCTTCCCACCCTTTCTCCTTCCTCCGTCTTTTTGTTTTCCTTCTTCTTCTTCTTCTTCTTCTTCTCTTTCTTCTTCTTCTTCTTCTTCTTCTTCTTCTTCTTCTATTCTCTGTCTTTGTTTGAATGGTATGCACAAGTAGTAAAAACTGTTTGCCAAAACACTTTTAGGTATTTGTTTGTTGATGTCTTTTTTTTTCTTTAACTGCAAAATGGAGTTTGTAGATAAAGGCATGGAAATTAAAGATGGATTAGCAAAAAAAAGAAACCACACACAAACACAATTTAATTGAAAACAAAACAAAACAAAGATAAACAAATGAAGAAAACAAGCAAAACAAACAAACAGTGTAGCAGATGAACTTTTCCTTCCCATTATTTGTTCATTATATAGCACTCGCTGACGTACGACATGGGAGAGTGTTTTACTTTGCTGATTGGTTTATTTTATTGATCAGCTCCTTGTGCAAGTAGTTGAACTGAGACTACAAGTAACTAAGCATCGCACTGTATCATACTGGGTTGGATTGGATTGCACTTGAAGTCGCCGGACGTTTTCTTCTTAGCATGTGGATTGCTTTTCTGAAGGAGAGCAACAAACCCACATTACATGTTATTCGGTTTTGCTGTTGTTCATCCGTTATTCAGTTATTATGATTTTGTTACTAGTGTGATCATTTTTATATCGAGGATAATGGAGAAGCACTCTAGGTTTTTTACATCCGGTCCCCGTGTGTATGCAGTTTTGTAAATTTTCTCACCAGTTCCATTCTTTATGTGCATGTGCTTGCATAAAAGAGTGACTATGTTGTTAGTTTAAAAAACAACAACCTGGGGAAAATTCTGTTGCTGGTGTGGGTACTTCAGCGTTTGTCGAATTTATGTGTGTTGTACACGATATGCTATTGTCTTATCCGAAACGTGTCACTGAGACAACCACTCCTGATGTAATACGTGGCAGAACAAGTCTGGTCTGGAATGAAATTCGAACCTGTGATCTCCGGCTATCTAGATATAATTATGGGCTTTATCACAGTTCTTGATTAAACCATTGACGCTGGGGGCAACAGCAAAGTGAGAGGCTGTATGACCAGTGGCTTTCCCACTCATGGAATTCCATTTTACAGCTTAGTCTTTAGTGATCGACTATGACTTTCTGACTAGGAGGCTTGACTCGCACAGTCCTTATGTGCTGCAGCCCTGGGGGCTGGTTGGCCTTTGGAGAACATCTCCAACGCTGACTGTCCTTATGCCCACTTGGCCGAGAGAGTGGGATGTACTGTGGGCAAGGCATCTCCACTATAATCAAATTTCTGCCCAGTTTCCAAAACAGCAGCTGCCTCTTCTGCTGTTTTGGAGGTCATCGTCGGACACGACGGGCAAACATATACATGCGTTACCTGTAAACTCAGAACAAGACTGATTCATTCTTACAAAAAGCTATCACACCTGTTGGTCACACGGTGGTGTAAACAGTGACGGGTTTGCAAAGTCATCAACGTTTTCAGACTGGCAAAGTCATGAGGACGTGTTGAAGGGGATTCTGTGACTATAGTCCCGTGGACTGCTTATACATACATACGATGGCTCTCCCTACAGTGATTTTAGTTTACTGTCACCAGATTTACGGGCTAGTATGTTGCGTTTCTTTAAAAAAAAATATAATGAGGTTATCATTGGAGTCCATCAGAATGATCAGTTAATATGGGGGTATTTTAAAGATACGTGGCCCTATGGTAGGATTATAGAAAAGAAGTAAACTCGGGCAGTGATAGTCGTCATCATCATCAGAAGCAGCAGCAGCAGCAGCATCAGACCCTTGACCTAGATGGGGGTAGGGGGGGCATGAGAGATGCGTTGTTGAACAGCTTTGTGTGGGCAGCCTTCCACAGCAGCACTGCCACGTCCTGGTCGGTGCAACAGTGGTAACAATAGAGCAACAGAGTCAACCGGGTTGTTACCTCAGGTTATCAACTCAACACAACTGTCTCCATCACCGCCGTCGTCGCTAGAAGCTTCCAGGCATTATCACCAGGGCTCGCCATCTTTCTCTGCCTCTGCTGAGTTCTTCGACCTCCTGTAGCTCTCCCAGGCCCCTGATCTCAGTGGTGTTGGTCTGCCTCTTTTCCTTCTGCCTTCAATCTTACCTTGGAGAACTGCCGTCATCAGATTTGTCTGTGTGTTTCTTGTTTGCATGACCAATGAACAAAGCATAGAAATAGCAGGAATAGAATGAGGCAAGATAAAGTCTTCACGTCAAGTCAGGTCAATTAAAGTGGTTTTAAAAAAAAAAAATCCCCGAACAGATTTTTATGAGTGAGTGTACATCTTTAATTCAGTCACTCTAAAAACACGGACGGAAGACGCAACAGATTCGATAATCTTTTTAAAAATTTTTGTTAAAGGTTTTCAGAAATGTTAAGCGCAAGGGAATAAACACAAAGAAATGTTGGGCAGTAATATTTTAAAACACAGTAGTTTTAACAGTTAACAATTCCCTTAAAACGCACTGAAGTTCAGAATAAACCACAAAACGACAATCTCGTTAAACAACATCCGACAATGACGTCAGACTGATTAAGTTGGGAGGGGGGGGGGGGGGGGGGGGGGGGGGGGGGGGGGGGACAGGTAGCCAAGAAAGAGGAGAGAAGAACAGAAATGAACGACAGAGGCTAAAAGTGCAGAAGGACAAACAGAAACAATGACAAGCAGAGAGAGAAAAGAAGAATTAAAATGAAAACCAGGGACGAGAAAGAGAGAGAGAGAGAGAGAGAGAGAGAGAGAGAGAGAGAGAGAGAGAGAGAGAGAAGAGAGAGAGAGAGAGAGAGAGACTTAACTGCTATACAACCAAGTCCCAACACAGCCTACGACAAACGCCGAAAACGAAAAACCAACCCAAAACCTTCATTATTCCCAGTTGTTTTCAATCAGCACTCTACCAATTGCCACGATTCCGAGCAGCGACCGTGTTATTAAAAATATAACAAAAAGTTAAGAAAAAACCCCAAAACAAAACAAAAACAGACTTGACCGAAAAGAGAGAGAGAGAAGAGAGAGAGAGAGAGAGAAAAAAGAAAAAGGGGGTGGGAGGGAGGACACAAAGTAATTCTTCCCCCAGCATACAAACCGCCACGAATAGGAGGCGTGGACGTTTTGAAAAATAGATTTGCCCACCAGGCGCTGAAGCGGCACTGAACAAAAAACAGTTCTGGGGCAAAAACAGACCGGCAGCAGAGATGGGAAGAAAAAACACCCCCGCTGCCGCTCGCAAATCGAATTCCGCTCGGGAATGAAATCAGGAATCCCTCTCTAGCGCGATGTCGTCAGAATTTTGATGTCCATAGTTGCTCCAGCCGTGTGTACCCAGCCCTCGGAATCAGCGGGGAAGATTGGCAGCAAAAATCGCCCAGACGTTGGCAGACGACCATCTATTTTGCTCAGCTGCTAAACCATGACGGCCGATACTGTTTTCCCTTCGCTAAAAACCTCGTTTGGCCAGGAGAAGCCGGGAACTCGCAGCGGTAGTAAGGGTGGGGGGGGGGGGGGGCTTTTTTTTTTTATAGGGCGGGAGTAGAAGAGTAGTAGTTGTTGTTTCTCCTTCTTGCTCCTTTGGGGTTCTCCTCTAACTATACTGCTCCTCCGGTAGTAGTAGTGCTACCCACTACTACCCACCGCAAGCTAGGCTAGGTCTCGGTCGCGGCCCCTGGGAGTGGGTAGTCTCCCTTACATCTGACTCCCATTTCCTCCCCACCCCCTACCCCTCCCCCACGTCAGCAAGGCACGTGCCAACTGCAGCATCCGGGGGTGGGGTAGAGGAGGGGGGGGAGAGGTTTTTTTCTTTTTTTTGGGGGGGTGAGCCGTGAGAGATGATGACATTACCTCCCTTTTCGCCTTCTTTTGTTTTGTTGGTGTCCTCTCTTTCCTGTTCTCTCTCTCTCTCTCTCTCTCTCTCTCTCTCTCTCTCTCTCTCTCTCTCTCTCTCTCTTCTCTCCTCTCCCTCCTCCCTCTCTCTCTCTCTCTCTCTCTCTCTCTCTCCTCTCTCTCTCTCTCCCTCCCTCCCTCTCCTCTCTCTCTCTCTCTCAATCTCTCTCTCTCTCTCGTTTCCAACCCAAATATATTTTAAAAAAAGAAGAAAAATCATGCGGCCTGCCTGCCTGCCTGCCTGCCTGCCTTGCCTTGGCCAGGAGCAAAGGATTCAATTATACTGTTTTCAGTTGCCTTCTCGCTGCCCGGCGCTCAAAACGAATCATAAGTCCGCCAGGGAGGAGGAGCATCCCATCCCATCCCCCCATCCCCTACCACCACCACCCACCCACCCCCACCCCAACCCCAATCCCCACACACAACGGCGGAATATAGAATAAATCCCTCCCAATGCCGCCCACCGCCCCAAAATTGTGTGTTCCGACAAGGGGGGAAAAATAATGTTCGCGCCCGAGTCGATCGGGGAGGAAGAGAAAGAGAGAGAGAGAGAGGGAGAGAGAAAGAAGCAGAGGGGCCGGGACCTTGTAATTGAAGGCTAAGCTGTCATTTTTCAAAGTTGAATACCGAATATAGCTGCAAATCTAATCGGAGCACGGGGCCAGCCAGGCTGGGCTGGGTCGTCGTCGAAGAGGGGGGTAGGGGAAGACGGTTAAGGAGAGGGGGGTAGGGGTGGGGGTGGGGGAAAGGGAAAACATTATTGGATATTTTGCTCACGCGATGTGTCTCTGAACCCCCCCCCCCCCCCCCCCCCCCCCCCTCTCTCTCTCTCTTTCTCTCCCCCCAGGTTGCAATATAATGAGATTTGGCGGATGCTGGTGGGTAATGTTGTTTATGAGGGCGGTGTTTTATGTCAGGCATCCGTCAGTAATGCTGTTTATGAAGAAAATGGTTTATGTTGTCGGAAGGGACCCCCACCTTGGTAATGTTGTTTATGAAGACTTTGGTTTATGTCACAGAGATGGAGAGGAGAGAGAGGAGAGAGAGAGAGAGAGAGAGAGAGAGAGAGAGAGAGAGAGAGAGAGAGAAGAGAGAGAGAGAGATGGCCTGGTTTGGAAAACAAAGACGGGTGGGTGGGTGGGTTGATTGGAGATGAGTTCCTGCTTCAGAGAAGGCCCGTGGTATGGGGTATGGGGGTATTAGGGTTAATCGGACACACACACTATTACCAACATCTGTAATGTGTGCACTGGCGGGGCTTGTTGTTTTTATTATGTAGTACGGTCATTCCTTGGTTCTTGTGTCTACTCCGGGGGTCAGATGCCTTACCAATTTTAGTCAGATACATGATGACGGCACTTAAAATGACACTAGCCGTTTTTCTGGAACTAAAGTCTTACAAGTCAGGCAGGCAGACAAGGCACATACACAGACACAGACAGGCAGGTTCGCATGCACAGACACAAGAACACATACATATGGACACTCACGCACGCACACGTACACACACACACCGTCATCATTATCATCATAATTATGTCATAGGTATTGTCAGATGAATGTAAAGTTACACACACAACACACACACACACACACACACACACACACACACACACACACACACACACACACACACACATACACACACACACACACACAGACAATGACAATGACAAATTCTTTTATTGCGATGATAATGAATAAGCACTCATGTGCTTTTTTACATCCAGTCCCTGCCCGTAGGGATACGTCTTAATAATAACCCAATACTTATACTCTCCCACAGTAGAAACAAAGGGAAATAACCCTTTGAGAGAGAGAGAGAGAGAGAGAGAGAGAGAGAGAGAGAGAGAGAGAGAGAGAGAGAGAGAGAGAGAATACTTTCTTTCTAACTGGCATTCCACACACTTTCATAATAATGTTTTTATTGGTACATACGCACCTATTGATAAGTTATATAACTGTGCTACATTCCGTCCTATCGTTTTAACATTCTCTAAAAAAAAAATCCACAACGTTGACAACAACCAGGAAGCAATAGAGACGTATGTATGTATGTATTACTATTGGTAAGTTATATATACCCGTACCATATTCCGTCCTACAGTTTTACCATTCTCTAATAAAATCCGCAACGCGCATTCTTCATCATTTTCGCTCGAAGCTCCTCTCTCCCAAGAACGATGCCTCTGCGCGCCAGAAAAATAAATGAGGTTCTTATTGTCGCTCGATGTTGAGTGCTTCACAACAAGCAGATTTGGCTTTTAACCCAATTCAATTTGTTAATAGAACCAGCCGCCCGACTGCAGCCTCTCTTTTTCTATGTGTCTTCTTGATGCATTGAGGCAGTGTGTCATACCATTTTCGTTTTTACTTCTTCTTATTTTTCTTCTTTTTGTAAGTTTGCTTGCTGCTTGTTGTCAAATGAATGCGTGTTGCGATTTAAAAAAAACCCTTTCTTTTTTCCTTTTCGTTTCTCGGCAATAGTTCTGAGGTTTAGTAATAGTGACAATTTTTTTTTGCGTTTGCAACTGGTTTTTAACCCAACATTATGGTAGCCGCATTCCGACTTCGGGGATGATGTCTAAACGCGATTTCAGAGTGCGTATGATTAAAATTTTTTTCCATCTGTTCTTATAGGCACGCAATGGCCTAACCTTCCGAAAGGCAGTACAGGTTTCAGTGTGTGTGTGTGTGTGTGTGTGTGTGTGTGTGTGGTGTGTGTGTGTGTGTGTGTGTGTGTGTGTGTGGTGTGTGTGTGTGTGGTTGCTTTATCAGAATTATACCCAGGGGAGGGATAGCGCGAAGGTTAGAGCGTTGAGTACGTGATCTGAGGTCCCGGGTTCGAGCCATCACCGAGGCACCCGTTTGAGGTGTTTTTTTCCCCATCTGCACACAGCACAGGACCGCAGGTTTGTGGAGGAAGTTGGTTGCAAAATCTTCAGTGATGTCCCCACGGTCCAAGGGACTACGGGATAGGTGAAGGTGAGGTAGAGGCAGTTAACATCAGTACCGAATTCACTCCTACGAAAGTGATGAAACTCCAAAGTCCCGTGTGCGAACACACGCAAAAACATCAAAAAGTGTGCATAAAAAAATAACCAACTAGGCATCCAATTCCTGCAATGATTGGGTGTCAACCATAGGGAGAGCCATACTATCGCAAGCGAGATAGGACCAAAACAAAAAAAAAGACATCGAAAAATGACAGCAACAATTCCTTGGCGACTTTCCAGTCCTTCGCTTCATCCAAACTCCAACCTCCATAAGTTATCCTTCCCACTCACTGCTGTCCCACTTTTTGCCAAATTGTCATCCCAGTCCACATCTTCGGGTTTTTTTCTTTGCATAATAAGTATGGGAAGGGGGCGGGGATCCTTGATTCCTCGCCTGTCCCTTTCAGCTGCTCTTGCAAATGAAGACTTCATCCATCCACGCTTTTTTTCTCTTACACTGAAAACCTGGATTGTCATGTAGTCATCTTTTGTTTTTGTTTTTTTGGTTTTCCACTCCTGTCTGTCTCGATCTGTCATTATAACTATGTCTCTATCCCCTCCATTTTCTCGTCACATTTCTTCTGTCTGCTATTTCTCTCTCTTTCTCTCTCTGTCGCTTTCTCTCTGCCTCTGTCTGTCTGTCTGTCTCTCTCTAAATGTCCGTCTGTCTCTCTCTATCTACATGTCCGTTTGTCTCTCTCTCTGAGTCTCTGTCTGTCTGTCTGTCTCTCTCTCTCATCGTCGTCTTTGTCTCTGTCTCTCATTACCCACCCCTGCTTCCTTCTTTCCTTACTCTCTCTTTTTCTTCTCTTTTCCTTTTTCCTCTCTCTTTGCTCTACTACAATCCTTTTCCTCTGATCTGTCCCTCCCTCCTTACTTGCCCCCACCCCCCACCCTCTTCTCCCTCCCCTCACCCCCAACCCCAAACCTTTTTTTGGTTATCAAACCTTCTGCAACATGCATAACAAGTCAACGACTGTGGAAGTGACTTAAAGACCTGGATGATAGAAAGAGGATGAAGAGCAGAGTAGAGTAGAGCAGAGTAAAAGATGGCAGAGGAGAGAAAAGATGGGAGAGAATGGACTTCTTCTAGAAACTAAGGGATTGGGGCAGGAAAGAATTCTGACAGGGGGAAAAGAAAGAGAGGGATGGATGGAGAGAGAGGGGGAGGGAATTAGGGAGGGAGAGACAGAGAGAGAGAGAGGGGGAGAGAGAGAAAAGATGGGAGAGAATGGACTTCTTCTAGAAACTAAGGGATTGGGGCAGAAAGAATTCTGACAGGGGAAAAGAAAGAGAGGGATGAGGGAGAGAGAGGGGGAGGGAATTAGGGAGGAGAGACAGAGAGAGAGGGGGAGAGAGAGAAAAGATGGGAGAGAATGGACTTCTGGAAACTAAGGGATTGGGGCAGGAAAGAATTCTGACAGGGGGAAAAGAAAGAGAGGGAGGAAGGGAAGGAGAGAGGGAGAGAGAGGGTGGAGAGAAAGAGGGGAGAGAGAGGGGGGGCAGAGAGAAAGAGGAGAGACAGAGAAGATGGGAGAGAATGACTACTAGGAACTAAGGGATTGGGGCAGGAAGAATACTGACAAGGGGAAAAGAGAGAGAGAGAGGAGGGAAGGAGAGAGGGAGAGAGAAGGGAGAAAGAGAGAGAAGATGGGACAGAATGGACTACTACTAGGAACTAAGGGATTAGGGCCCGGAAAAAAAACTGACAGGGGGAAAGAAAAAGAGACATAGAGGGAGGGAGGGAAGGAGAAAGGGAGAGAGAGGGGGGAGGGAGGAAGAGAAGAGAGAGGAGGCAGAGAGAAAGAGGGAGAGAGAGAGGGGGGGAGAAACAAAAAGGAGAGAACATGGGAGAGAATTGACTTCTACTAGGAACTAAGGGATTGGGGCAGGAAGAATACTGACAAGGGGAAGGAGAGAGAGAGAGAGGGAGGGAAGGAGAGACAGAGAGAGAGGGGGGAGAGAACATGGGAGAGAATGGACTTCTACTAGGAACTAAGGGATTGGGGCAGGAAGAATACTGACAAGGGGAAGGAGAGAGAGAGAGAGGGAGGGAAAGGAGAGACAGAGAGAGAGGGGGGGAGAGAACATGGAGAGAATGGACTTCTACTAGGAACTAAGGGATTGGGGCAGGAAGAATTACTGACAAGGGGAAGGAGAGAGAGAGAGAGGGAGGGAAGGAGAGACAGAGAGAGAGGGGGGAGAGAACATGGGAGAGAATGGACTTCTACTAGGAACTAAGGATTTGGGGCAGGAAAGAATTCTGACAGGGGAGAGAGAGGGGAGAAGAGAGAGAGAGGGGGGGGGGGGGGGGGGGGGGGGGGGGGGGGGGGGGGGGGGGGGGCGGAGAGAAGATGGGAGAGAATGGACTACTAGTGGAGGAAACTTAAGGATTTGAGGCAGGAAGATTACTGACAGGGGAAAAAGAGAGAGGAAGAAAGAGAGAGAGAGAGAGGAAGATGAGGAAGAATGGACTAGAAACTAAGGGATTTGGGGCAAAAGGGGGAAAAGAGACACAGAGAAAGAGAGACAGACAACACAATGAGACCGAGAGAGAGACAGACACTCACAATGAGACACACAGAGAAAGAGACAGACACACACAATGAGAGAGAGAAAGAGACAGAGAGACAGACACTCACAATGAGAGACAGAGACAGACACACACAATGAGACACAGAGTGACACAGAGAGAGAAAGAGACAGACAGACAAAGACACAGAGAGAAAAAGAGACAGACACACACACAATGAGACACACAGAGAGAAAGAGACAGAGATACAGACACACAATGAGACATAGAGAAAGAGACAGAGAAACAGACACTCACAATGAGAGACAGAGACAGACACACACAATGAGACACAGAGTGACACAGAGAGAGAAAGAGATAGACAAAGACACAGAGAAAAAGAGACAGACACACACAAAATGAGACACACAGAGAGAAAGAGGATATAGACACACAATGAGACATAGAGAGAGAGAGAAAGAGACAGAGAGACAGACACAGAGAGACAGACAGACACACACAATGAGACACACAGAGAAAGAAAGAGACAGACAGACAAAGACACAGAGAGAAAAAGAGACAGACACACACACAATGAGACACGAGAGACAGACAGACACACACAATGAGACACACAGAGAAAGACAGACAGACACTCACAATGAAACACAGAGAGACAGACAGACACACGCAATGAGACACAGAGAGAAAGAGACAGACAGACACACACACAATGAGAGATAGACACAATGAGACACAGAGAGACACACACACACAATGAGAGACAGACAGACACTCACAATGAGACACAGAGAGACAGACAGACACTCACAATGAGACACAGAGAGACAGACAGACACTCACAATGAGACACAGAGAAACAGACAGACACAATGAGACACAGAGAGAAAGAGACAGAGAGAAAGAGACAGAGAGAAAAGGTTGCGGGTGATGGGTATAGGCAGAAGGGGACAAGAACAGAACTTTGGTGACGAGGAGGAGGACGAGGAGGAGGAGGAGGACGATGACAGGAAAGCAGACTGATGATTGGCAGCCCAGTTCTCTGCGATTGCTGGGGAGGGGGGGGTCTTTGGCTGGACACCCGTTGACGGGGAGCAGGGACGCAGCCCTGACACTGCACACTCCCCACCCCCCTACCCCCACCCCTCCCCAATTTGGGGCCAGCTATGAAAATGAAGCGACTGCTACCCTTCTTCCCTTCTTTCTCTTCTCCTGCCTCCCTTCCCCCACTCCCTCCCAACCCACCAGGGGTGACAAGCTTAGGGTTGAAAAAGAAAAATAAGAGGGGTGGGGGGCTGGGGGTGGGTGGGTGTGGGGGGGGGGGGGAAGTATAGAAGATATCGACGAAATGACAGCTCCAAATTCATGATTGGCATAAGGGTGTGTTTGGGTGGGTTTTTTTTAGGGCGGGAGGGAGATGATGGTGAGGGTGGAGTTGTATGTGACGGCTGTTATCGACAAAAAAAGTGCTGGGGACGATTTGACAGTTGATGCTGAGGATAGGGGGGTTGGGGGGGGGGGGGGGGGGGGGGGTGTTGTCCTGGGGAAGGGGGATGGTGTGGTGTGGGGAGGAGGGATTCGTCTGGGTGAGCTTGTCTGTGTGTGTGTGTGTGTGCCTCTCTGTGTCTCGCTGTCTGTCTTTGTGTCTGTCTCTGTCTCTCTGTTTGTCTTTGTCTCTGTCTCGCTGTCTGTCGTTGTGTCTGTCTCTCTCTTTGTCTCTGTCTCTTTGTCTCTGTCTCTCTGTGTCCCTCTCTCTGTCTCTGTCTGTCTCTGTTTCTCTCTGTATCTCTGTCTCTCTCTCTCTGTGTCCCTCTCTCTGTCTATGTCTTTCTCTGTCTGTCTGTCTGTCGGTCTGTCTGTCTCTCTCTCACTCTCTCCTTCTCTCTCGCTTCTCTTTTGCGCGGAGTTTTTCGACATATGCAACATTTCAATTACGTCCCGGAACTGGCCCCGATCGTTTTATCAAGTTGTCGATCAAATCTGCAATTCTCCACCCTCCATCATCGATTTTGAATGTTTTTTTGGTGTGTGTGTGTGTGTGTGTGTCTGTGTCTCTGTGTGTGTGTGTGTGTGTGTGTTGAGAGTTATGGACAGGTGTGTGTGTGTGGATGGTTAGGGATAGGTGTGTTTGTGTGTGTGTGTGTGTGTGTGTGTGTGTGTGTGTGTGTGTGTGTGTGTGTGTGTGTGTGGGGTGTGTGTGTGTTGAGGGTTAGGGATAGGTGTGTTTGTTTGGTGTGTGTGTGTGTGTGTGTGTGTGTGTGTGTGTGTGTGTGTGTGTGTGTGTGTGGCATATAAGAGAAAGGGAGGCCGTTAGGTGGTGGTGATGGTGGTGGTGGTGGTGGTAGTAGGGACTATCTTCAAAAGTTTTTGCCTCTGAAGTGAAAGTTCTCCAGAGGGGTTACTTTCGGCACTTCAGTCATCTTCCCCTTTCCCCTCTCCTTCCCCAAAGTAAATCTATCTTCAATAACTTCAGTAGCTACACAAATCCATGTACATTAAAGTCATGTTTCATCTGCATGGAAAAATAGTTAGTAAGAAGCAAACGAAATAAAAGTGTTAGCTTAAAGGGGACAGTTTTCAGACAGTAAAAAAAAATCAAGATAATTCGTGTGCTACCAATGCATAAATACATTGCAAAGGAAATGTGTGAGATTATGTAAGTGATTTGAAGTCAGAAAGTTCATTTGCATTGGTTGCATAAAGTTATTTGAAGTCAGAAAGTCAATTTGCATTGGTTGCATAAAGTTATTTGAAGTCAGAAAGTCAATTTGCATTGGTTGCATAATCTACCAGTCAACTGACCAACTGATAATGGAAGAGTTGATTGGATGATTATTTGCTTGATTTGTAAATTTTTGATCAATGAATGGAAAACCAGCAATAGGTATTACTAGCTTGTAATGGATACCTACCCCTCTCCTCAGTTTTCATGTCCATATACTGTGTTCATTGTTTTTGTCTTTCCTCCCAGGCCTTTGAGTTTTTGTCTAGTCTGCCAATATCATCCTGCTCCGTTTTCTCCTGATCTTCCAGATTTTTCTCCTTGCACTGGATTTTCTTTATCGACGTGTTCATTTGTGATTTAGCCGATGATTATACTCTTTGGATGGCAGCCTTCACTCTCGGAAGACTATGGAGTTGCGCTCTTGGTGTTCACTCTGGTACAGCGGCGGTTGTGGCTGGCCAGTCCCACACGGGTATAACAGTCCCAATCATACTCGAGGAAGAACGTAAAGGAAGATGGGAGGTGTCTACACCGTACCACTAGAACAGCACAATGTGAGGATTACAGATTTCGGTGGAAATACTCATTCCCTAGCATTAAAAGAAGTGGATAAACTTGAAGAGATAACATGGATATAAATTATACAGGCGGAAAAGCACACTGCGCACACGCACAGGACTTCTGCATTTCGAATTTCGAAACGGTCGAGGAAGTAACCCTGTGAAAAAGTAACAGATTTCTCGTACTGACAGAAAAGTACAAGGCTCAACATTTCTCACAGAGTAATATCACAAACACAAAAAGCAACGTGGAGGAGGACTGTAGAAAGTGAGATGAAGGCCATGGAGCACTCTTAGGGATCAGTGACTAGGTTGGCCCAGGAAAGACAGGAGTGGAAGCGCTTTGTTGCTGCCCTACACACCACTGGGTGTAATGGTTAATGATGATGAATATCACAAACATTGCTTTCTTTCTATCATTATCTTTTGCATAAACAAATGTAACCATCAGCGTTTATTAAGAAACTAACATTGGCACTTAACAAGCAGAGGGGCAGGTGACTTCGCACCACTGACAAACAGCACCAGGGGCAGCTTCTATTTCTTTCCCTTCAGGCTACTTTTGTCTTCTGGACCTGATCCAAGGGCTCAAAAAGTGTAGCTTTAACTCCACAGCGCTCTCCAACACGCTAGGATGAAGAATACCAATGGCATAGATGAACTTGTATCCTGAAAAATGAAGTTTCGACCTCGACCAGTCAAGTTATCTCGGCACCGACAAGCAGGGGTTCCAACTCATGATAATAATTATCATTATCTTTACCAGTTGAGCCTTAGACCTTGATCAAGCTCAAGACGGCAATAACACAACGTTATGGTCCGCCATGTTGAGACAAAAGACAGGATGCACACACACACACACACACACACACACACACACACACACACACACACAACACCACACACACACACACACACACACACACACACTTCGCTCAAGCTTTTAAGAAAACTGAGATAACATCGAGACACTTGAGGAGAAAACTGCCGGTCATCGTTTGAAGAATGGAGGATACCTGCCAGAGTTGATCCTTACCAACAGAGCACAGATGACATCATGACCACCATGTTTAGAAAAGAAGCAGGGTGCAAGTGCATCTTGCTGTCGTCCATCCAGCTATGCGGGCACCTGCTTTTTCTTTATCATTTACACGGGTATTCAGCCACGGCAGGCTGTAAAACCACCTGGACATTGATACGGGTGGTTTAACTACAACCAGCATTGACGTTGATCTCTGTTTGCCCAGACCATTACTGGTAAGTTCATACCCCAAAAATGAAAATGCTCTGTGAATTTCAGGCCATTATAAGATCGTGGGGTGGGGGGGGGGTGGGGGGGGGGGGGGGGGGGGGGGGGGGCGGGGTGGAGAGTAGTAGCAGGTATTGAGGACACTTGATTAGAAAGGCGTGGGTTCGAGTCTACAGTCCAATCCAAGCACATTGTTCACAGCCCTGCAAAACCACAGAGGCTGTGTCAGGACTGTCGTCTTCTCAACTGTCAAAACTAAGATGAAGACTGTACAGCGACATACGGATTAAAACGCGGAGCTTAACCATCAGAACTATGTGTCGATTTGATGATGAGATGTTTTAGTGGGCTTTTTTCCTGGAGTTATTACGAGTTCCTCGGAGGATACTGCAAACTGTGGTCCTCTGTGTGAATGCATTCCTGTAATCTGCACACACACACACACACACACACACACACACACACACAAACACACACACACACACACACACACACCACGCCACGCACACACATACACACACACATTTGCATATATATCCTTTGAAGAAAATAGACCAGTTACGGCTATTTGTATTGATAACGTTTACATACCACAAACACGCAGTCTTTGACTTGAATGAGGATACACGGGCTCCGCCAGTTTTACTTGCCTAAGACACATTTCCCAACAGTTTGAGACCAAGCTGCAAAGCCAGTGGATACAGCAGCAGCCACACTATAACAGATGATATGCCTATGACCCACGGACACAACGGGAGCAGACTTGTCTATTCAGGCTCAGGAACAAGCCACAGCCGCACCATGCGCATGAAGCTCCACACACAGCGCACAGAGCAGTGCCCTAACAATATTGGCAGCCAACAGCAGAACGTGTGCTGCAGTCCTGCCTGCCCACTTGAACAAGCGGTCCAAAACAGGATCGGGTCTCACCCTGCCTACCCCGGTGGTCAAGGAACTTCATGGTAACTCGGAGAACCTGCAGAGTATGCCTACCTTCCTTAAGCTGTCTATTTGACGAAAGCACAAGAGGAGAAAGTTTCAGTGTAGGTAGGGACTTGAGAGACAGACACCTTGGGGAGCTCAACAGAGAAGTTGCAGTCATGGGTTATGACATTTATTCATTCATTCATTCATTCATTCGAGGATGATTGAATACGAACTCCTATGCTTTTTGCCTCCAGTCCCCGTGTGTATGTAGTTTTGTAAATTTTGTCATCCGTACCCACGAGCAAGGTAAGTGCCTGGAACAATGCTAGGGTCACTTTGTGGACATTTTGCGATGAAGTCAACTGTTTTAGGTTTAAAAAGAAATGGAATAGAGGAGGATGTTTAAGAGATCAGTTTGATTTATTTTTTATGATGGAGAGGGGTATACCTTTACCGAAGACATGAAAGCTCGATGTATTCCACGATATTTCCATAAATCTTTGGATATTCAGCGAAGGATTTTGGTAACAATTGTTTCTACGAGTGTCATTGAAGAATGGCCAAAGACCAAAAAAAAAAAAAAAAAAAAGAGATTCGTCACCAGTATTACCACTATCGCATTTTGTGTTTAATACCATGGACTGACTGGCAGGTCTGTAAGGAAAAAACCCTGATATAGAAGAGAAGAAAAAAACAATTACCAGAGCTTGGTATCACAAGAAAAGGGGATGGATAGAAGTGCAGATAGCCAGTGATCTCTACAAGGACCTACAGACAACGATTAAGAAACGAAATTTGTGATGTTGAAGTCATGTCTCCCACACCTGATCTTATAAAGGCCATCTTGCAGGGCACCCTGCTTATATGTCAGGACCAGGGAGAGTAGAGGGAAGAAGATGCGGGAAAGTATCACCAAACACCCAACTGTCTTCACTTTTGCTGGTTGTCAGAGAGAGAAAAAGCAGAAATCATAATTATAGGGATGATAGAAGATAGTTTAGCCATCGCTATCACGAATTTTAAAAAAAAGGATTCATAGGTAGATGGATAGCAGAAAACCCCCAGATAGATAGATAGATGGATAGACAGATAGACAGACAGATAGATAGATCGATCGATAGATAGAGAGATAGGTAGATAACCATACAGACAGATAGACAAACGGACAGACAAAGGCAGACAGACAAATTAATTTTTAATGATAACGTTGATTAACGAATTCAGCAGCATACGGATTCGTGATAGCACACACACACTTGGAGTCCACCCCCACCAGAGGTTTTGAAACCATTGTGGACAGGTTCACTGACCCTTAATTCATCCTTTATAGTCTGACGAGTTTACTTTTTTTTTTTCCCTTCGTTTTTTTCTTCTTCTTTTTAATTAAAACCGAATTTAAGAGCAGTCGACCTTCCCATGTACCAGTACGGTCTAGTCTTTTCCACTATTCCCACTTCATTTCTCTTTACTTCCACTATGCTTAATGTGGCCATCCTCTGTCTCCTTCTTCTCTTCTCTTCTCTTCTTTTCCCGGAGACCTCGCCAACAGCCAGGCGGCCAGCCATTGGACCAGATGTCTTAGCAGTGTCCTCTTGGTCGGGGAAGTTGAAAGTCGGCCTAGCATCCTCCATTTGCATCAGACTGGAGTTTTTCTCCATTTAACCACCGTCTAACTTTCACTTCTCATTTCCATCGAGAGTTCAGTCTGACTGGTATCTTCCTTCCTTCCCTCCCCCCTCCCCTCCCTCCATCCTCCCTCCCTCCCTCCCCACCCTCCCCATCCCCCCCCCACCCCCCCCCCCCCCCACCCCCCATCCCGTTACTAACTTATCTTACTCTTCAATTCACTCTTCCTCCTCTGTCTTGCTACAACCAGACCTATACTATTAGCGCGAAAATCTAGACGTGGTACCTTATTTGGACAAAAAGGAGGGAAGAGGAAGACAGGAAAAACCCCAAAGAAAAGGATTGACATATTAACTGGTAGTTTTACGTGCTGTGTTTGGGGTTCAACTACCGTCTTTCCAAGGTGGATTGATAATAACGTTTAACTCACTCCGTTGGTGGCTTTGTAAAACACATACGTTTTCCTTTTTCTTAAATTTTCTTAATTAAGAAAATACTGACAAAATGAACCGAAAGTCGGTGCAGAGATCTGACGGAACAATAAACCAAGGGAAGGACTGAGAGACAGGACATGGCCAACCACCTTAGAGACTAAATATGGAACTGATCAACTAACCAACCATTTGACTGTCCAGCCAACAGAACCAAGTAACCAGCCAACTCATCAACTAACCAACCAACCAATCAATCAGCTAACCAACTAACCAACCAGCCGACTCTCCAACCAACAAAACCAACCAACCAGCCAACTTACTAACCAACCAAACAACAAACCAACCAACCATCCAACCAACCAACCAACCAATCAATCAACCAGGAAGCTGAAAAACCAACTCACCAGCCAGTTAACCAACCAACCAACCAACCTCCTGACAGACCAGCCAATCAACAACCTACCAGCCAAACCAACCAACCAACCAAACAAACAAACAATTTAACAATACAATCAACCCACAAAACAACTTGCTGGTCATCCCAACAAATCAAACTAAGTTAACTAACCCAAAAACCAGCCCACCACTCAATTCCCAGAACAAAACAAAACAAAACAAAACAAAAAAAGCAGCCAACGCCTTCCACCCCCAACCCCCACCCCCCGAAACCCTGCCCGTTTTTTAGTGGACAAAACAACGGACAGTACCCCTACCCTCTCACCAATCACCCACTTCCAAAAGTGACTCTGGTCGGAGGATAGAGCAGGGCACAGAGAGAGAGAGAGAGAGAGAGAGAGAGAGAGAGAGAGAGAGAGAGAGAGAGAGAGAGAGAGAGAGAGAGAGAGAGACAAAAGAATATACGACTGCAGAAACAAAAAGGAACAACCCCACCCCCACCCACCACCCACCCAAATAAAACAGAAAAGAAAGAACAAAACAAAAAAAACAAAAACAAAAAAGGAAAAAGAAAGACCGGTGGTGGTGGTAGTGGTGGGAGCCAATCAAGAACAAAGAGGAAAGAAAGAAAGGGAAAGAAAGAAAGAAAAAAAAGAAAAAAGTGGAGAGAGAGAGAGAGAGAAAAGGGAAAAAAAAGGGACGAGGAAGTGCACTGGACATTAATGCGCGGAATGGTCGCAGCTGCCGCTAATACCACACCATCGCTCGGACCCAGACACAGATTTATCGGGGCCGGTCTTGGGACTGAGGTCTCAGTCCCTTGCAGGATGCCAGATTCCTCGCTTTGTGTCCCCCCTAGGGCCAAGGAGCAAGAGGGGGGTGTGGGGGTGGGTTGTAGGGGGAGGAGGGGGATGGGGTGGTGGGTGGGTGGGGGGTTTGAGGGACCTGAGGATGGAGAATGGGGATGGGTGCTGGTGAGAAGTTTTGT
>CM054143.1:11575399-11577899 GCA_028751875.1 Rapana venosa | reverse complement strand
TCCTGACATGTCACACTCCATCACCCACCCCCCGAAAGCAGAATGCGACTAGAGGAGGGCCAGTTTTGGCTGAGGGGTGTGTATAAACGAAAATTGCTCCACCATTGGACGGACCTGTAGAAGTAACCGATGAAGAAAGAAATCTAAACCTTCCAGTCCTCTTTCTTGCGTAGTGAATTTCATCGAATATACCATCAAAAACGTCAGTCTGTAAAGTAGGTATAAAAGTCCTTTGTTTTAATTCGTATATAAAAGCTATATCTAACATTGAGGACTAATAGTCGTTCTTTTTAAATCAGAATTAAAACTCCTTCTTTGTCAAATTAATTTACAAGTCCTAATTTGTAAATGTAAGATTATAAAATCATTCTTTTAAATGTAAGTGATTAAAAGTCTTCTTCAAATGTAGGTATAAAAGTCCTCCTTTCTAATTGTAACTATCAAAATCCATCTTTCTAAATGTAAGTCATCAAGCCTTCTCTCTAAATGTAACATCAAAGTCTTTTTTAATGAATCATCAAAGCTTTTCTAAATGTAAATCATCAAAGTCTTTATAAATTCATCTAAATGTAATTCATCAAGAATTCTCTCAAACTTTTTTTTCTAAAGTAATCTCATCTATGTAAGTCATCAAAGTAATTTCTCAAATGTCATTATCAAATAATGTCATGAAAATGTTTTTTAATCATCAAAGTCCCTTTTTTCCTAAATGTAAGTCATCAAAGTCCTTCTCTCTAAATGTAAGTCATCAAAAAGTGCTTTTTTTTTTCTAAATGGGCCATTAAAGTTCATCATTCTAAGCGCAAGTCTTCAAAGTCTATTTTTCAAAGTGTAAGTTATAAAGTCTATCTGTCTAAATAAAAGAGATCAAAGTCAGTGCCCATTTTAGATGACCCAGTTTGTTGGTTTCTAGAGTTTATTTGTTTATTGCTTTTTCCCCCCGTTTTATCCCCTCTTCATAGGCTGTCTTTTTCGTCCTCTCTATCATTCATCCACCCGTCTGTTTCTCCATCCTTTCATTCTATCAAAGCTGCCATTTCAACGAAATCAGATCATTCATCCATTCTCATCCCAACCCATCCGTCCACTCACCCATCCATCCATCCATCCATCCACCCACCCATCCATCCATTCACCCACCCACCCATCCATCCATCCACCCACCACCCACCCACCCACCCACCCATCACCATTGTTTTGTTTTTCTCTCTCTCTCTCCTCCTGTAGCATCAACCGTCATTCTCTGACTAGCTCTGACTTTTTTTGTTGTGTGTGTTGTTGGCGGCCCCCTTCCCCTCCCCCTTCCCCCTCCACCCTCCCCCTCCACCCCCCCCCCCCCCCCTCCACCCTCTCCTTCTCCCCCCACACCCAGACACTTCCAACTGATCCCTCCCTTTCCCTCAACTCAACCCTCCTTTTAACCCTACTCTTTTTCTTCCTAACCTTCCCCACACCCCCCCCCCTACCTCCCATCCCATCCCTATCCCTTCTACTCTCTCTCTCTCCCTCCCTACCTCCCTCCCTCTCCCCTCCCCCCCCCCCCCCCCCCCCCCTCCTCTCTCTCTCTCTCTCTCCCCTCCCTTCCCCATTCTCCTGTCTCTCTCCATTCCACCGGAAACTATATCGTCCCAGTTGATGACAACGCCAATTGATCCGTCGACCCTCTGTGGCCCTCCTTGTCGTTGGGGTCTGACCCCCGTCGCCCTGCCTATTATTCGGGGAGCCGCGCGGGGTCGACCCCCATTGCCACGCAGGGGGGCCAGTCGGCAGCAGCAGCATCATCATCGTTGTCATCACTGCTGCACTGCAGCAGTCACTCTGGTGTGTGTGTGTGTGTGTGAGAGAGAGAGGGAGGGGGAGAGAGAGGGGAAGGGGAGAGAGGGGGGTGGGGTGGGTATGGCGCGTGGTTGTGTTTGTGTTGATGATGTGTGTGTGGGTGGTGGGTGGGTGGCTAGTGTGTGGATGGTGGGTGTGTGTTGTGGGTGGGGGGGGGGGGGGGGGGGGTCGGGGTGGTGGTGGATGAATGGGTTAGTGTGTGTGTGTGGATGGATGGGTGGGTTAGTGAGTATGTGTGTTTGTGTGTTGTGTGTGTTTATTTTTATTTTATTCTTTTATAATCGAGGATAATGGAATACGCACTTATGTGCTTTTTTTTTTACATTCAGTCCCGTGTGTATGCGGTTTTGTAAATTTTGTCATCTGTTCCCACCGCACACAATGGCCCACTGTGTGTGTGTGTGTGTGTGTGTGTGTGTGTGTGTGCGCGTGAGAGAGAGTTGGGTATGCATGTGTGCATGAGTGAGTGGGTGTGTGGGTAGGTTGGTGTGTGTAGTGTGAGTGTATGTTTGTGTTGTGTCCCAAGTTTGTTTGTGCGTGATATATAATTATTGTAGTACTTTCTGATTGTGTTGTGTGATTCAGTTGTGTTCATTGTTAGTGTTATCATTGTTGTCGGTGTTGTTTTTGTTTGTCTGTACTCTGAAAGCAGTTTAAGGGAGTT
>CM054143.1:11517899-11560399 GCA_028751875.1 Rapana venosa | reverse complement strand
GTTTCCTGCACGCTGTCTTCCTGTCCTCCAGTTACCTTACCCCCAGGCAAAAGGACGCTGCCCCACACCACGGTGATCGCTAACAGGCAACACACACACACACCGCTCTGATGGGGCGTCTAGTGTTAGAGGGCAGGGGAAGGGGGTTGGGAGGAGAGAGAGATGAGAGAGGGAGGGAGAGAGAGATGAGAGAGGGAGGGAGAGGGAGATGAGAAAGGGAGGGAGAGATGACAATGACAAATTCTTTTATTTCGAGGATAATGAATACGCACCCATGTGCTTTTTTACATCCAGTCCCCGCCCTTAGGGATATATATATATATGTGATAATAAAATAAAACAAAGCCCATACCAATACATTCACACAGTATATGGGGGAAAATATCTACTCAAAAGCCCCCACAAAAAGCACCGAAAAGAGAGAGAGAGAGAGAGAGAGAGAGAGAAGAGAGAGAGAGAGAGAGAGAGAGAGAGAGAGAGAGAGAGAGAGAGAGAGAAAGCAACAACAAGGAAGAAAGAAAGCAAAACAGAAAACATAGAAACAACCGATAAAATAGCAAAGAAACCAAGCGCAAAACAAAAGCGGCAACAACAACAAGGGGAGAGGACAACCAAATAATTCCCCCTCCAAAAAAATGGGGGAAGGGGAAAGAGAGAAGGGAGGGAGGGAGAGAGAGAGAAAGAGAGTTAGGCAGACAGACAGAATAGGGAGAGGAGTGTACTAAAGAGAGAAGAACAGAAGAAGAAATACAATGAAAAACACTGCCAATGATGAAAATGATGACAGAGAGACAGACAGACAGACAGAATGGGGAAAGGCGTGTATAAAAAAAATGAGAAAGCGAGAGAAAGAGAGCAGAAGAAAAAAGAAATAAAGAACACTGCCAATGATGTTAATAATGAGGAGAGGAAGAGAGACAGAGACAGACAGACAGATTGACAGACAGACAGACAGACAGGCAGACAGGCAGGCAGGCAGACAGACAAACAGACAGACAGACAGACCGACAGAGGGCTGGAGGAAATGAGAGGGGGAAAGAGGAAAACGAGGAGAAGGGGGACAAACAGCGAGGACTGACCACACCAAAGAGGCGAGTGTCCAGTTTTCCCTGCCATCGGCACGTAGAGGCCAAAAGACAGTCGTTTAATTTGTCAGACCACATCTCGTCCAGACGACAGCTGTGACCACACAAATCCCCCACCATTAAACAGGACACCCCTCTCTCCCTCCCTCCCTCCTCCCTCCTCCTTCCCCTCCCTCCCCCCCTCCCCTCCTCCTTCACCATCCCCTTCCACATCCCACACCCACCATCATACCCTTTTTCTTTTTTTCTCTCCATCCCTACTTTTCTCGTTTCTACTTTTTGTTGTTTGTTTGTTTGTTGTTTTTTTGGTTTACAGATGTGTATGGGTTTGTTTTTTTTACCCCCATGGTCATTCTTTGAAAAATGTGTTGTTGTTGTTGTTGTTTTTTTTTGGGGGGGGAGGGAGCGGGTTTCTTTTTTTTTATATTTCTTTTGCAGTTAAACAACCTTGCATGATGTATATTTCTTTTTGTTTCTTGCAGTGTATCAACCATTCTCCTATAAAGTCGGAGTATGGCTGCCTATATGGCGAGGTACTTTTAAAAAAAGTCATACTCGCAAAACTGTCGGATCAATGTGGAATTTCAATCTCACAGTGATTTCCAGGTGGGATGAGTGAGTCAGAGTGCACATTCTGGGTGACCCCCCAAGAATGTTAAGCTGGGGAACGCGCAAAAACAATCAACCTTACAGCATATCCATTTCTATATTCATTCATCTGTCCTTACCCCAGAATGTTAAGCTGGGGAACGCGCAACAACAATCGACCTTACAGCATATCCATTTCTACATCCATTCATCTGTCGTTTTTATTTATCAATCGTGTTGTTTTTGATAATCTGGTTAGCTTTGGAGATCATGATTGAGTCAGTGCTGCTTAAAGGTTTCTTTGTTTGCTTTGTAATGTTTGTTTTGGGAGATTTTCAAACGTCTACTTCAATATTCAAAATTCAATTTGCCTTTGAATTCTCTTGGGGCATAGATGATTTCAATTACAAGCAAAATCAAGTATAACGTTTTATAATTTACGGTAACAAACATAATTTACAACACTGAATGTGACAGAAGTAGAAATGTATTCAACCTCTTCGCCAATGTCATGCAGTTTTACTCTTGATTATAGATTTGCTAAGTTTTAACTTTCCATAAATTGTACCAGTTACCGAAAGAGTTAAGATATTATGGGTGGGTATTGTTTTTTTTTAATATTCCGTCTCTTTCAAGAATTATTGTGTTTGGGATTGTTCAATACTTATGTACTCTCTAAAGAATTCACAATTTGGATTTTTCTTTATAGCATATCTCTTTATAGAGTTCGTGCATCTTTGTATAATTTCTCTAGTTGAGACATTAAAGTATTCTTGAGTCTTGATACTGAAGACATGGGTTGCTAATGAGTGTGAAGTTTTAAAAAATTAATCATCTATAAAGTTTTATAGTTACCACATTTTAATTTTGCTTTTATTACTTTTAAAAAATTCTTTTATGTCGAATATGGTAGATAAAACCCACTCATGTACGTTTTTCTTTACATCTAGTCCCTGTGTGCGTGCAGTTTTGTAAAGTTCATCTCTTCCAAAAGATGGAACAGGTTTTAACGTGTGAGCAAGATGTTCTCCGTACACGAACCTAGGAAGAAGAAAGGACTTTGCACAGGGAACGGAGTCTCTTTCCTTATGCCAGAGAGTTTGAAGTTTTAGACTTTTGAAACTCATTATTTTTTCTAAAGAATTTGACTTTTTCAACACTATGAATACTTTTATTCGTATACCAGCTCTCATTTTTCAAAACGATTTCTCAAGACTGAAAAATTCCAAGCGGCAAAAAGAAAACATGCGAAAGATGACAGCAAACATAAGAGAACCTATGGATGACTAAGGAACTTGGATAACACTTAGCATATCAAAAGCAAGAAAACCAAATTTGCACTGCACATGACCTGACGATTCTGAAACATATACACTGCCCATGTATCTCTTCCTTTCTAAGCGCACATAGATACGAACAGGTATTGTAGCATTCTCCTTTTCCGATATTTGGGTTTTGTTTGTTGTTGTCGTCTTTTGTTTGTTTGTTTGGGTTTTTGGGTTGTGTGGTGGGTTTTGGTGTTTTTTAGCGGGGGAGGGGGGGGGGGGGTTGTTGGCTTTTCCTTAAGTCCTAGTTAATCTCATTCGAAGTCATGTGATCGGCATTATTTCCAAGGTAAAGTAGATGTTTGGGATTAGGTCTAAGATACACAAGTTTTGCGGGTTTTTTTAAAAATCGAGGCTGGATTTTGTGTTTTGTTTTGTTTTTAGTGTTGGTTTTTTTTGTCCTTTTGTATTGTGTCATTTTTGTTTTGTTACATTTTGTTTTGCTTTTTTAATTGAATATTTCTTGTCATCTTCGTGCACACACACACTGCAGACACAGGGGACTTTGTGCATAAAAAAAATGAAACAATAAACACACGAATGCTTTTTCTATTATCCTCGAAATAAAAGAATTTTTAAAAAAATAAATAAAACACACACCACACCTCACCACACACACACAGAACAACATACACACACACATAGAACCACACATACACACACACACACACACACACACACCACACCACACCACAGCCCCCCACCCCCACCCACCCACCCCCCACACACACACACCACAATACAACACACACACTCTCTCTGTCTCTGTCTGTCTGTCTCTCTATCTCTGTCTGTCTGTCCTCTCCCTCTCTGTCTCTTCCCCCCCCCACTCTCTCTCTCTTCTCACTCCTTCTCGCTCTTACTTATTTCTCTGTAGACAGCACGTGAGCACCGATGACTAGGTCAGACGGAAAGATCAGACAGCGACGTCAAGTGACAGTCAATTCTCACTTTATTTCAGACTACTCTCGTCTTCGCTCTGCTTCTTTCTCTTCTACTTTCTACTCTTTTTGTTTCCTTCTTCTTCTTCTTCTTCTCTTCTTCTTCTTCTTCTTCTTCTTCTTCTTCTTCTTCTTCTCTTACTACTACTACTACTACTACTACTACTACTACTACTACTACTACTACTACTACACTACTACTACTTTTGTTTCCTTCTACTACTACTACTACTACTACTACTACTACTACTACTAGTAGCGGGAGTAGTAGTAGCTCTTCTTCTTTATCCTCTTCTTCTTTCTTTTTTGCTTGTTTTCTTTACTTTCTTCTTTTCATCTTCTTTTCATCTTGTCTTGTTTCCACCACCCTTTTCCTTCTCTCTCTTTCTCATTTTTTTTTGGACACTTCCTCCTCCTTTTTTTCTCCAGACATTTTTTATGTCTGTCTGTCTCTTTCTCTCTGTCTGTCTGTCTGTCTCTGTCTGTCTGTATGTATGTATGTCTCTCTCTGTTTCTATCTGTTCTCTCTTCTGTTTCTGTCGTCTGTTTCTGTCTGTTCTCTCTGTTTCTGTCTCTGTCTCTCTCTCTCTTCTCTCTCTTTCTGTCTGTCCGTTTCTGTCTGTCTGTCTGTCTCTCTCTGTGTTTCTGTCTGTCTGTCTGTCTCTCTCTCTGTTTTCTGTCTGTCTGTCTGTCTGTCTCTCTCGTCTTCTCTGTTTTCTTCTTGTCTCTGTTTCTTCTGTCTGTCTGTCTCTCTGGTGTTCTCTGTCTGTCTGTCTGCTCTCTCTCTCTCTGTTTCTGTCTGTCTCTCTCTGTGTTTCTGTCTGTCTGTCTCTCTCTCTCTTGTTTCTGTCCTGTCTCGTCTCTGTTTCTGTCTGTCTGTCTCTCTCTCTCTCTGTTTCTGTTCTTCTGTTTCTGTCTGTCTGTCTGTCTCTCTCTGTGTTTCTGTCTGTCTGTCTCTCTCTCTGTGTTTCTGTCTGTCTCTCTCTGGTTTCTGTCCTGTCTGTCTGTCTCTCTCTCTGTTTCTGTCTGTCTGTCTGTCTCTCTCTCTGTTTCTGTCTGTCTCTCTCTGTGTTTCTGTCTGTCCTGTCTGTCTTCTGTTTTCTGTCTGTCTGTCTCTCTCTCTCTCTTTCTGTCTGTCTTCTGTCTGTTCTGTCTGTCTTCTCTGTGTTTCTGTCTGTCTGTCTCTCTTTCTCTGTTTCTGTCTGTCTGTCTCTGTTTCTGTCTGTCTGTCTGTCTCTCTTTTTTCCCGTCTGTCTGTCTCTCTCTCTCTCTGTTTCTGTCTGTCTGTCTCTCTCTGTGTTTCTGTCTGTCTCTGTCTCTCTCTGTGTTTCTGTCTGTCTCTCTCTCTGTTTCTGTCTGTCCGTCTCTGTTCTGTCTGTCTGTCTTCCTCTCTGTGTTTCTGTCTGTCTGTCTTCTCTGTGTTTCTGTCTGTCTGTCTCTCTCTCTCTCTGTTTCTTTCTGTCTGTCTCTGTTTCTGTCTGTCTGTCTCTCTCTGTGTTTCTGTCTGTCTGTCTGTCTCTCTCTCTGTTTCTGTCTGTCTGTCTCTGTTTCTGTCTGTCTGTCTCTCTCTCTTCTGTTTCTGTCTGTCTGTCTCTGTTTCTGTCTGTCTGTCTCTTTTTTCTGTCTGTCTGTCTGTCTCTCTCTCTCTCTGTTTCTGTCTGTCTGTCTCTGTTTCTGTCTGTCTGTCTCTCTTTTTCTGTCTGTCTGTCTGTCTCTGTTTCTGTCTGTCTGTCTCTGGGGGACAGGGAAATGTATTTTGGACTAACTCCATTACCACACAGAGATAACAACTCGTACTCGGTCTCTTTGTCTCTGTCTCTGAATCTGTCTCGTATCCCTCTCTGTCTCTCTATCTCTCACTCTCTTTGTCCCTTTCCCTCTCTCTTTGACTCTGTCTCTCTTCCTCTCTGAATCAAGTTCTTCGGAAGAGACCATAAACCGAGGCCCCGTGTGCGAACGCACGCAGACCATCTTGCGCACACGTTAAATCCTGTTCCGCTTTTCGTAAGAGTAGGCCTTTGCGTGCCAGTGGGAACAGATGACAAAATTGACAAAACCGCGTACACACGGGAACGTAAAAAAACGGGGATGTAAAAAAGCACACAAGTGCTTATTCCATTATCCTCGATATAAAGGAATTTTTTAAAATCCATGTTTCCTTGTCTGTGTCTTTTGTATCTTTTTCTGTTTTTTCTGTCGGTCTGTCTATTTATCTGTCCATCTATCAGTCTGTCTGTCTATCTCTCTCTTTTGTCTTTCTTTGGCTCTCTGTCCCCCCATCTCTCTGGCTGTCTCTTTCTCTGCCTGTTTGTCTCTGTCTCTTCCTCTCTCTCTCGCTCTCTCTTTCTGCCTCTGTCTTTCTCTTTCTGTCTTTTCCCTCCCACTCTCTTTGTTTTCCTTTTCCTGTCATTCTCTTTCTGTCTCATTGTCTGTCTCTGTCTCTTTCCGTCTGTCTGCTTGTCTGTCTCTCTCTATTCTTGTAAATATTTCACTATGATACAGCATTCTGCTTGTCACTCCCCTCTACCGTCCCCCACCCCCCTCCCCTGTGCTGCTTTTGCAAAGCACGCAATTATTATGCACAACCTTGCACACACCACTCCGTTCTTATTCTTTCAGTCACACAGAGCACACACACACAGCTCTCTCTTTTTTTTCTCTCCCCCACCCCCCTAAAATATCTCTCTGTCTCTCTCTCTCTCTCTGTCTCTCTCTCTCTCTCTCTCTCTCTTCTCTCTCTCTCTCTTCATCTCTCTCTCTCATTCTCTCTCTCTCATTCTCTCTCATACACACTGCACACACACACACATACACACACACGCACACATACACACACGCACACACACACGCACACACGCCACACACACACGCACACACACACACACACACACACATATGTACCCTCTGCAAATAAAAACTCGAGTTGACTTGACACATACCTCTTTCTCTCTCTCTCTCTCTCTCTCTCTCTCTCTCTCTCTCTCTCTCTCTCTCTCTCTCTCTCTCTCTCTCTCTCTCTCTCTCTCTCTCTCTCCTCTCCTCCTCCTCCCCCACCACTCCCCCCCACCCCAACCCACCCAACCCCCCCACCCAACCACCACCACCACCACCACCACACCTTAAAAAAAAAAAAAACCACCAAAAAACCAAACCCACCGACATCTTCTAACTTTTTGGCGGGGTGAGGACTTGGCAATCATGGAAGGCACAGAGCATGCAAAGCTACTCTTCTGCTCCACCGCTTTAGACACCGTTTGGAATATCTTCCATTTGCTGGGGGGGGGAGGGGGGGGGGTAGGGGGGGGGGGAGCAAGCAGGGATGTAGGGAGCCAGGGAGCAAGAGAGGAGAAGGAGACTCCAGACTGCTAACATCAACTTTTATTGACGACCAGGGCAACTGTCGACAAACCAGCGCGGCGGACTTATGACTAGGAACGGGAGATGGGGGATGAGGGTGGTGGGGGGTGGGGGACCCTGTAGATGGCTGCTTTCTGATTCCTCCGATCGTTAAAAGCTGGCGCGGGATTGTATTAGAAAGCAAATGACATCTGTCTCCTCCTCCTCCTCCTTCTCCTTCTTCTTCTTCTTCTGCTTCCTCCTCCTGCTCTTCTTGCTCCTGCTCCTGCTCCTGTCCCTTCTTGTTCTTGTTCTTGTTCTTGTTCTTGTTCTTGTTCTTCTGCTTCTGCTTCTGCTTCTACTTCTTCTACTGCTTCTTCTTCTTCTTCTTCTTCTCTTCTGCTTCTTCTTCTGCTTCTTCTTCTGCTTCTTCTGCTTCCGCTTCTGCTGCTGCTTCTTTTTCTTCTTCTTCCTCGTCTTTCTCCACCCCCTCTCGCTACTTCCTTTTCTGTCTGTCTCTCTGTCTCTGTCTGTCTCTCAGAAAGCAAATGACATGTCTCCTCCTCCTCCTCCTCCTTCTCTTCTTCTTTCTTCTTCTTCTTCTTCTTCTTCTTCTTCTTCTTCTTCTTCTTTTTCCCTCTCTTCTTCCTCTTCTTCTTCCAACCCCCTCGCTGCTTCCGTCTCTGTCTCTGTCTCTCTCTCTCTCTCTCAGAAAGCAAATGACATCTGTCTCTTCCTCCTCCTCTTCCTCCATCCCTCGTTGCCTCTCTCTCTCTCTCTCTCTCTCTCTCTCTCTCTCTCTCTCTCTCTCTCCTCTCCTCTCTCTCTCTCTCTCTCTCTCTCTCCCTCTCCCTCTCTCCTCACCATCTCTCTCTCATTCTCTCTCTTTCTCTTTCTCTCTATCACCCTCTCTTTCTCTCCCTCCCCCTCCCCCCTCTCTCTCTCTCTCTCCCTATCTCTCTCTCCCCCTCCCTCACCCCCCCCCCCTCTCTCTCTCTCGTGTCTCTCTAAGAGAAAGAAAATGACATCTGTCTCCTTCTTCTTCCTTCTCCTCATCCTCTTCTTCTATCCCTCGTTGCTTCTCTCTCTTTCTCTCGTCTCTCTGTCTCTCTCTGTCTCTTTATGTCGCTCTCTCTCAGAAAACAAATGACATTTCCTCCCCTTTCTCTCTTCCTCCCCTCGCTGCTTCTCTCTCTCTCCTCTCTCTCTCTCTCTCTCTCTCTCTCTCTCTCTCTCTCTCTCTCTCTCTCTCTCTCTCTATTTCTCTCTTCTGTCTCTCTCTGTCTCTCTCTCTCTCCCTAACCTTGTAGTCTCCCTTCCCTTGTCTCTGTTGTCTAGGTATACTTCTCTTGGGGGAAGTGGAGTTGATGTTAGAGTCATGTTATTTTTCTCTCTCTTTCTGTGACTAGCTCTTAATGCTTTTTTTTTGGGGGGGGGGGGGGGGGGGGGGGGGTTGGAGGAGGTGGGGGTGGTTTATGTTAAGTAAGGTGTGGTGTATAAGATTGTGTGCGAGGGTTGGGGGGTTGATGGATATTGGGGATTGATTAGTGTAGGTTAGGGTTGGATAAGGGTGTGTGAGTGTGTGTTAGATTGATTTAGGTGGTGTGTGATGTGTTAAAATGGGATGTTATATTTAGCCAGTTGGAATATGTTGTTGGTGAGGTTTCAGCTTTACAAACTGGGGGTCACAGAAAATGCACTCTATCCCACCTGGAATCACTGTGGATAGGAGTACGGATGGAAGTTATGGTGTATGACGCTATTCACCGTAGTGGAATATTATGCATGAAATTTGAAATGTATTTCATGCACAAAATCACCAATTGTAATGCCAGCTGAAAGTAATTAATGGAAACATATACATAACATCTGTCGCGCAAGTTAAAACCTGTCCCGCTTTTCTGCAGAGTAGGTCATTGTGTGCTAGTGAGAACAGATAATACAATTTACAAAGCTTTATGTATACGAGGATTGGTTGTGTGAAAAATAGCACATCTGTTTTTGTTCATTGTCCTCCAAACAAAAGCAGTATTTTTTTCTGGAATCCTTTTGAATGACTTGCATTATATTCTATTGTCATCAATCAAACAGGACATCAATTTGTGATTAAAAAAACCAACATGCGTATAATACTGTATGTTTTAACCTCTGTTTAATGTAGATTTCTAATCAGAGATGTCCGTCATATATGAAATAAGAATATGGGTTAAGCTAGCGAACAGTGGGACAATAAGATAAATTATTGGTTTACACTAAGGTGAGTTGGAACTTATTGCAAGTAATTCTTAAGTTTATGTTTTTTTAGAAGGCGCATTATTTATTTATTTATTTATTTATTCTTTCATATCGAGGATAATGGAATAAGCACACATGTGCTTTTCTACATCCATTCCCCGTGTGTATGCAGTTTTGTAAATTTTGTCATCCGTTCCCACCGGCACACAATCGCTTACTCTTCCGAAAAGCGGAACGGGTTTTAACGTGTATGCAAGATGTTCTGCGTGCGTTTGCACACGGGGCCTCGGTTTATAGTCTCATCCGAAAGACTTTTGGGGAGAGTGGAGTCTGCACTGATGTTAACTCCAGGAGAAAAAAAAACTCCCTTGAACGGGATTCGAACCCGGGTTGTTAGTTTGCGAGCACAATGCTCTAACCACTAGGCTATCCCGTCCCCCCAGAGGGGGAAACCAGCGGTTAGGATGGGCTGGATCGGGTACAAGATGGATGAAGACGGAACAAAGAGAGAGAAGGCTTCGAAAAGATTGAGAAGTTGAAGACATATATCGGAACACAGGGATGGATAGGCTGATAGCATGTCAGCTAATTGAAACATGGGCTGAGTATGTTAGTCAAAATTGCTACGTGTAGATAAGTTTGTACACGTTTTGTTGCGACCTGATGAAAGTTGAGGTCACAGGTATTATACAAAGAGGTTCATTAGATACCTCTTCTTTTAGTTGACATTTGGCAAGAAGGCATTGTGTAGAAAACTCTGTAAACGCCGCATAATTATTTCCTATGTCATAAAAAGATATGGACAGCCCACCTTTAAAAACACAACAAACAAAAAGCCATATAAATGAAAACTAACTTAACGAAACCCACCCGGTTAAGGACACAGAGCTAGCTAACATTTTTAAGTACACAAGTCCTTTGAGACTATAAGCCGACATCCCGTGTGCGAACGTACGCATAACATATTGCGTACACGTTAAAACTGGTTCTGCTTTTTGGAAGAGTAGGCCATTGTGTGCCTGTGGGAACGAATGAAAAAATTTACAAAAACTGCATATACGCGGGGACTGGATGTAAAAAAGCACTCGAGTGTTCATTCCATTATCCTCGAAATAATAAAATATATAGATAGATAGATAGACAGACAAACAGACAGACAGACGGATAGATAGATAGATAGATAGATGCTATAGCGCTATATCTTGCACACACAAAAAAAATCAAAGCGCTTTCATTCATCCTACTGATTCACATGCAGCCAGTCACAATTAATAGTGTGGGTGTTTTTTAAAAAAACAAATTCATTTGTATACACACACGCTCGCGCGCACGCACGCACATACACGCACACTCACGCACGCATATGCAGGTTGTACACTCCGGCAGGATGATGGGGTTTTGGCTGTTGAGGGCAGGGACAAAAATGAAATAGAACAAGAGGGGAGAATCTTAGGTTTGAAATAAATGTGTCTTGAGGCCGAATAGATAGATAGATAGATAGATAGATAGATAGATAGATAGATAGATAGATAGATAGATAGATAGATAAAATAACTAAATAAGTTCTAAACAATTGTTTATGTCTCAGTATGTCAACATCCGCTCCGCTCGTTTCGGACTGTCATCAAAATGTACGAGACACTCTTTATGTTTTCTCATTTTACTAACACTGACTGAACTGCTTTCTTTCTAGTCCTCTCTTCCCAAAATAATAAAACAGTAAAATAGTTGGTTTATCATTGAGAAAACAACGAACTGTTTAGAGAGTGTTGTTGTTTTAAAAAATTACCACGAATGATGGAAATTGGGATTCATTTTCGCGGGGGACGGGGTGGTGGGGGGGGGGGGGGGGGGGGGGGGAGGGGGATTATGGTGGAGGGAGGGGGGTTGTTAATATATAGCCTCGAATGTTCATCGGAGAACAAAAGAAATAAACACTTCTTCTAAAAGTTCATCCTCACATATAAGTAGCATGAACCAGAAAACTGTTAAAAACACGCAAAACACACCCAAAAAAGGACAGAAAAATAGGCTTTTTTTTTTTAAAAAAGGAAGACTATACAAAATGGACTGAATCAAGTGTCGGCCACATACACACAATCTCTCCATTGGTGAACCTCGGAGCGCTAGCCGAGGAACGACACCCCCCCCCCCCCCCCCACCCACACACATACACACACACACAAATACACATACATACACACACAACGGATGACAAAATTTACAAAACTGCATAAACAGGGGGACTGGATGAAAAAAGCACATGAGCGCTTATTCCATTATCCTCGAAATAAAAGAATAAGATAAATAAAATAAACACACACACACACACACACACACACACACACACACACACACACACACACACACACACACAAGCCAGTGAACCAGCCAACCAACCAACCAACCAAACAAAACAAAACCCCCAAAAGAAACAAAACCAGCATGTTTGTTTACAGATAGGAACTCTTCGTCACATTCTTGCCTCCAAAGGTCTTTGGGCTGCTCTCTCCGAGAGAAGTGTTTTGCCACGACTGTACTGTGAGGTGGTGGGTTTTTTTTCTGTTCAATATCTCGTCTGAATATTTTTTTTTTTACCTGCGGGTACTTTTATGTGTATAATGCTCTCCAGATCGTAATGTACCGTCTCATTTCAACGACCAGCATCCGGACCACAATTGGTGGAGTGAAGGGAGGGAAGGGAGGGGAGGGGGGGGGGGGTGGATGGTTTTCTAGTGGAATCAAGCCATACGTATCTCCGAAGTCGGAATGCGGTTACCTTAACGGTGGGGGAAACCGTCACGAACAAACAAAAATCTCATTGTTGGTGAACCTTGAGGCTCTAGCCCAGGAATGGGAGGGGGGAAAAACCCACAGAAATAATTATGTTAGCTCCTGGAGGCAGGTTTCAATTCTAGGAATACCGGATCCTTCTTGATATTCCTTCCATGGATTATGGATCCTAAATGATGTTGGCTGTTGACGTCGTTTTAGCTCGGTAAAGTTATATCATGATTATGTGATGGTGAATGTTGAGACAGGCTAGGCCAGATTAGAAGACAGACCCACACGAACAGCAGCAGCAGCAGCAGCAGCAGCAACACCAGCAGCAGCAGCAGCAGCAGCAGCAGCAGCAGCAGCAGCAGTAGCAGCAGCAGCAGCAGCAGCAGCAGCAGCAGCAGCAGCAGTAGTAGTAGTAGTAGTGTAGTAGTGTAGTAGTAGAGTGGTGGTGGTGGTGGTGGTGGTGGTGGTGCAGCAGCAGCAGAAGCAGCAGCAGCAGCAGCAGCAGCAGCAGCAGCAGCAGCAGCAGCAGCAGCAGCAGTAGTAGTAGTAGTGTGGTGGTGTGTGGTGGTGGTGGTGGTAGCAGCAGCAGCAGCACTGTAGTAGTAGTAGTAGTAGTAGTAGTAGTAGTAGTAGTAGTAGTAGTAGTAGTAATGGTAGCAGAAGAAGAAACAGCAGCAGTAGCAGTAGCAGTGCAGCAATAAACGTAGTAGTAAGAGAATGGTTGAGAAGGACGAAGTATGGAGCTTTTGGCTTCTGTAGCTTTAAAAAGGGGGGCATCTCGTTTAAGCCAAGAAGAAGAAGGTCTGTCATTTTTTATGAGATTGATATATTCCTTTGTACTGTAAGTTTTTATATTGCTTTTGCTTCAATTTTGTTGTTGTTGCTGTTGACAAGTTGTTTTAACATGACGTTTTCTTTACAACTGACACGCGCCTAGTTGTCATTTTTGTTGTGGTGTTCATAGATGCATGGATCTACGGAGGATGGGTTTTTTTGGGTACACATCTGAGCAATTAAGGAAACGCATCTTGGCAACTAAGAAAACAAGGGAATAAAGTGGCTGACCAAATAACGCATACCTCCACAAAGGACAGAACAAAGAAATGCGGAAACATTGCATAATGCAAACGAACAAGTAAACAAACGACCAAATGAACGGCAATTATTATCATCATTGTATACATACATATATATATATATATATATATATATATATATATATATAATATATATATATATATATATATATATATATATAATATGGATAGCTAATTCACGCCGACGTCGGATGCGCTGGGCCTGACTTGTCAGGCGCTTAACGGCAGCGCAACGCATTTCCGCTATACGATAATAGTTTATGTCTGAACGTTCAAAGAAAGAATAAGATTCAGATGATCAAACCTACGACATCCTGACTCTGTGGCGCTTTCACACTTGACCTCGATCAGACATCTTCTCCAACATATCTACCACCACCTTCTTACAACCACCTTTTACCTTCTTCTTCTTTCTTCTTTCTTTCTTCTTCTTTTCTTTCTTTCTTCTTCTTCTCCTCTCCTCCTCTTTTTCTCTCCTCCCTCTCCTCCTCCTCCTTCTCCTCCTCCTCCTTCTTCTTCTGCTGCTGCTTCTGCTTCTTCTTCCTCTTCCTCTTCTCCTCCTCCTCCCCTCCTCCTTCTCCTGCTTCTTCTTCTGCTGCTGCTGCTTCTTCTTCTTCTTCTTCTCTTCCTCTTCCTCCTCCTTCTCCTCCTCCTCCTCTACTTCTTCTTCTTCTTTTTCTCATTCTTCTCCTCCTTCTCCTTCTCCTCCTCCTCCTCTTTCTTCTTCTTCTTGCTGCTGCTGCTTCTTCTGCTTCTTCTTCCTCTTCCTCCTCTTCTTCTTCCTTTTTCCTCCTCCTCTTATTCTTCTTCATTCTTCCTCCTCCTCCTTCTCCTCTTCTTCTTCTTCTCCTTCATCTTCTTCTTCTTCCTCCTCCTCCTCTCCTTCTTCTTCTGCTGCTGCTTCTTCTGCTTCCTCTTCTTCCTCCTCCTTCTCCTCTTCCTCGTCCTCCTCTTCTTCTTCTTCATTCTTCTCCTCCTCCTCCTCCTCTTCCTCCTCTTCTTCATTCTTCTTCTTCATTCTTCTTCTTCACCTTTTGGTGTCTGGAGACAGAGAAGCTGAACTAACCCCTGCCAGAACTTCCAGCCAGCCATCAGAATCGGCAATGACATCTGTCGCTACTCCGAGCCGTTAGTCTCCAGCCAGGAAATGATTTGAGAGCCTGGTTCCAGAACCCCAGCCAGAAAGAAAGAAAAAAAAAAAACCTTAGAAATTCGCCTCTGATTGCAACTGGGTGGGGATGGGAGGGTGGGGTGGGGTGGTGGATGAGAGGGGTGGGGTGGGGTGGGGGGGGGAGCCAGACACAAAATGAAATCGCCCCTCATTTTCCTTCGCCCAGTCTCCGGGCTCTTTTGCTCTTGCTTGGTCGCCCGCCTCAATTTTCTCGCGCTTCGGCCAAGCAGAGAGAGAGAGAGAGGGGGGGTCGGTTACAATGTAAATTTGGACATCATATGAAAATCGAATTTGCCTCATACTAAGGTAGGGGTGGGGGCTCGACTCCCTACGTCGGCTGACTCCTGACCTGACCCCCCCCCCACCCCCACCCCCTCCCATCCCCCCCCCCCCCTCCCCCCCCGCCTGTGGGCCTCCAGACAGTTAATCGGCGAGTGCCGCCCTTTTCTCTGTTTGCGTAGGAATGACTTTTGCCATCTTGAAACTTCTGGTCGGCTCTCTCCCTCTGTTTCTTCGTCGTCGCCGTCGTCGTCTTCTTCTTCTTCGTCGTATTTCTGGTCTTTCTGTCTTTCTTTCTTTCTCTCTTGTCTCTGTCTGTCTGTCTGCTGTCTCTCTCTCTCTCTCTCTCTCTCTCTCTCTCTTCTCTCTCTCTCTCTCTTCTCTTCTCTACTTTTGGGGCGATTGGTGGTTGGTGGTTGTTGGTGTGGTGGTGGTTGGTGTTGATAGTCACGGTGACTGTTGTCGGTGGTGAAGGTGGTAGTGGTAGTGTGTCGTGGTGGTATATTGTTGGTAGCCGTTGTGGTTTTGCTTGTGGTGGTATGGGGGGGGGGGGGAGGTGGTTGGAGTCGGTGATTTGCGTCAGGGTGGAGGAGGAGGAGGGTGGGGGTGTAGATGGGGGGAGGTGGGGTTGGTGGTGAGGGTTGTGATTATGTACAGGAGATGGAAATGGAGACAGGAGGCAAAGAGCTTGATCTTGGCAGAAAATAGTATTTGTGACTGCGTGGGCAGAGAGAGAGAGACACGGACAGAGAGAGAGAGAGAGAGAGAGAGAGAGAGAGAGAGGAGAGAGGGAGAGGGGGGGGGGGGGGGAGCGAGAAGGGGAGGGGGAGCGAGAGAAAGAGACAGAGGGAGCGGGAAAAGGACAGGCATAGTCACGTACTGTTTTGCGTAGCTTTAACAGTAGAAGGGGGAAAAGACAGAAGACATTGTGCAAATGGTACAGAATGATGGTGAAAACAGTCTCTTGACTGTGGCCTCAGTCAGATGGTTCCAGAAGAAAAAGTGTGGCGCTTGGAAAATGGATTGTGAGGGGCGTACTTAACTGGGAAACTGGCATAACACGAACTGATGAGAAACAAAAATGTATCTCACATGCAAATTTCCGTAATGCATTGTGAAAATAAAATGATGATGGTTCTAAATAGAAAAAAAAAGTGTGATCTAAAGTAGTCAATGGATTGATGGTTGACTAGAGAGATACATAACCGGATGTGAATATGAAAACAAAACCGACACACGATACCATACCATGCCATACCATACCATACCATACCTACCATAATTACAATCATACTATGCCTTACCACATCACCATACCATACCTCATCATACCATACCATTTCAAACATTACTATACCATAACCATACCATACCTCATCATACATACCATACCATACCATACCATACCATACCACATCATACCATACCATACCACACCATACCATACCATACCATACCATACAACACAAAATAACGCAGAGCAATTGTAATACAATGTAATGCAACGGAATAAAACGCAATAAATATAATACAATACAATACAATCTCAATTCTTTTTTTTCCCTGTCCTCGTTGTTCGTTTTTTTTTAAAGTTTATACTTCACTGTAAAGTATTGCACATAAATGAATAACAAATATAAACATACGCAATCTAGAAGCTACGTAAGAAACTTCACAACAACAGCACCTAAATTGTGGTACTTTTACGAGGAAAAAACCCCAACATACTTACTCCTTGATCAAAGTACTCTTTGTGCATGCTTGAATAAATTATGAATATTGTACACTTCGTTTCATGTTTTTTGTTATTTTTGTTGTTGTTCTGCGTTCCCCAGCTAAACACTCGGGGGTGGGGGGGGGTGGGGGGGGGTGGGGGGGGGGGTCACCCAGGGTCACCCAGAATGTGCACTCTGACTCACTCATCCCACCTGGGAATCACTGTGAGACTGAAACTGCACACTGAATGACTCTTTTTTAAGTACCTCGGCACATAGGCAGCCATACTCCGACTTCAGGGGATTTTTCTCCTTTAAAGGAGAGTGCAGGTTGTTATGTTAAGAGCTTGTCATGGCTGTAAACAATCTTAACACAACATTTTAAAACATGACAACATGTTAGTGTAGGCCTTGGCAAATGGCTGACATCAATAACTGACACAGCTTTTGGCCTGGGCCAAGTTTCATGTTTGAATGGTTTAGCTTCTTGTTTTAAAATCTGATAACACTAAAGACGGTCTGAAGTTTTACCAGTAACAACAACTCCTGATAAGTATTATCTGACCAATGACAACTCCAGAAATAGGAGTCATAATTGATAACTATTTTAAAAAAAAATATATCTAAGGTTATCTATTCATCAAATGTTTATTTACTTCAAATTATCAAAACTAATCGGTTGCATAATGTTTTATGCTTTTGTCTGCCAAAGTGCTCAAGAATTGAATGCATTCTAACAAGATCTGCAAATCCATTGGAAAATTGAACGGGATCGATCGCGCGCGCGCGCACGCACGCTCAAGCACACTCACACACACACACTCGCGCGCGCGCGCGCGCGCGCACACACACGCACGCAGATCCGCAGAGCAGAGAAGAGAGAAGAGAGAGAGAGAGAGAGAGAGAGAGAGAGAGAGAGAGGAGAGAGAGAGAGATTTGGAGACTTTAAATACGTTGGCGATTTGAATTGTAAAAAAAAAAATCCAACCAAACCAAAAACTAAAAGAAAATCCCAAAACACACACACACAAACACACACACGCACGCCACACACACACACACACACACACACACACACACACACACACACACACACACACACACACAGCTTAATTTATTGGTAAAGGTTGTAATAATGTAGTATTTCAGTATAATCATTAAGAAATTTGTTCTTAGACAGATGGCTTGATGAAAAAAAGCAAATGCATTGCTTATTCAATGTACCATCTGGAAATAAAAATTTGACTTGACTTGACTTGACACACAAACAGACACAAGCCTAACCAAACTTACTATCCATTTTGTCTATTTCAAAGTGATTTGTAATTTTTATTTTCTCCCCCTCCCAAATTTAGAAATGAGATAAAATACACAGAGAGAGAGCAAGCGAGAGAGAGAGAGCAAGCGAGAGAGAGAAGGAGCGAGAGAGAGAGAGAGAGAGAGAGAGAGAGAGAGAGAGAGAGAGAGGAGGAGAGAGAGAGAGAGAGAGAGAGCGAGCGAGAGATAGAAAAGAGAGAGAGAGGAGAGAGAGAGAGAGAGAGAGAGAGAGAGAGAGAGAGAGAGAGAGAGAGGAGAGAGAAGAAAACAAAGAAACGGAGTGTACAATAGAAGCTGAAATCAGATCTATGCAATAATACATCATACCAGTAGACGGGGAAACGATACACTTCTATTCAAGCACACACACATGCCTACTCTACAGTCGGACAGACAGACAGACAGACAGACAGACACCGTGTGCTGCTCATACATCTTTGACAATTAGCTTTCTTTTTCAAGGTCGTAACAGCAATCAAACGCAGCAGGAATAAACGTGAAGCTATAATGAATGATAAGATTTAGGAGCAGGAGAGTATATGTATCATTTGACTTATGAAACAAACCCACACACAAAATACGGGATTGTTTTAAGGGAGAAAAAAACAACATTACGAGGGAGAGGGGAAAGGGGAGGGAGAGGGGGAAGGGCAGGGAGAGAGAAGGCGAGGGAAAGAGATAGGTAGAGAGAGAAGGAGGAGAGGGGAGGGAGGGAAGGTGAGAGAGAGGGGGGAGGGTACATGGAGAGAAGAATAGAGAGAATGAAGAACACTGGCAATGATGATGATAATGAAGGATGATGAGAGACAGGGAGAGAGAGAGAGAGAGAGAGAGTGAGAGGAGAGAGTGGAGAGAGGAGAGAGAGAGAGAGAGAGAGAGAGGAGAGAGAGGAGAGGAGAGGAGAGAAGAGAGAGGTGGGGAGGGAGAGGGAGAGAGAGAGAGTTATATCGGGTTTACTAATGATCTGAATTTTACACACAAACAAACAAAAAACAAAGAGTCAAAGAACTCGCTATAAATAGTGTTTGTTTTTAACGTTTTATTTCCTCCCCATATGAAGGCGCAAAACAGGACCAGGGACAATACAGGATATAAAAAACCCGAAGAAATTTGCATTCAATAGAAATGGAAATAAGATCTGTGTAGTGTATCACACCAAGTGACGGAGAATACATGTGCGCGCGCGCGCACATACACACACACGCACACGCACATACACAAATCACACCACAACACACCACATCACATACACCACACACAAAACACCACATCACATACACCACACACACACACTAGACACGCACACACACACACGCACGCGCGCGCGCGCGCGCACACACACACACACACACACTAAAGGAAGCTATAGATACATAGAATACAATAGAAACCGTACTACTTGTGGGTTGTTGTTTTTTGTTGTTGTTGTTTTTTACAAATAAAGCATTCTTTTGGAATACAATAGAGTCCGTAATACTCGTGTTTAAAACTAGACAAAAAACGCATTCCTATTCAAGGCCACAGCAACAATAAACCAAACAGCGGGAATAACCTTAGAGCTACAGAAAGAAATAAAAAGAGTCTATGTACACTTAGACATTGGAAGCAACATTCTGACTATAAAAAAAGAAAGAAAGAATAAAGAGGAACAAATTCAGAGGGATAAGAAAAGTAGGAAACAACCAAGAGAAAGAAAAGTAGGAAACAACCAAGAGAAAGACCAACAACAAAGAACAGTAAAATGGGTGGCGCTGCTCCTGTGGCGACGCACTTTCCCCAAGGAGAGAGCAGCCCGAATTTAACGCAGAGAAATCTGCGTGACTTAAAAGTGGTATCAAATAAATGAATAAAATAATATAAATAAGGAAACCGGTTTTTTAAGTTTAAAAAAAAACAGAAAAAAAGAAAAAACGGAAAAATTAGAAAAGAGGAGAAAGATAATATACAGTGGTAAACAGAACGTCTCGCGCGCACATTAAAACCCGTTCCACTTTTCGGAAGGGTAAGCCATTGTGTGCAAGTGGGAACAGGATGACAACATTTACCAAACTGCATACACACGGAGACTGGCTATAAAATAGCACATGAGTGCGTATTCCATTACATTATCCTCGAAATAAAAGAATAAATAAAGAAATGAATAAGTCAGTACATAAATAAATAAATAAACAGAGAAAGAGAAAGAAAACCATAAAAGGCAACAGCAACAACAATTAAACAACAACGAATGAAATGAAATGATAAAATAAAGAACAGAAAGGAATGAAAGAAAGGAAGGAAGGAAGGAATGAAGAAAGAAAGAAAGGAAGGAAGAAAGAAAGAAATTTAAGAAAGAAAGAACGAAAAGAGAAAGGAAAGAAAGAAATGAAGGAAGGCATAAAGAAAAGAGAGAAAGGAAGGAAGAAAGAAAGAAAGAACGAAAAAGAGAAAGGAAGAAAGGAGGAAGAAACAAACAAACAAAAGAAATGTGAAAGAAAGAAAACCAGAAACAAAGACACAAAAAGAAACAGGCAGAGTGAAACAAAACCATGTGGGGACAACAGAGTAGCATGTCATCAGGGTCCTTTGTCTTATGGTCTTCTTTGCGCGTCAAATTTCAAAATCACCTCTCTCTCTCTCTCTCTCTCTCTCTGTCTCTCTCTCTCTCTCTCTGTGTGTCTCTGTCTCGTCTTTCTGTCTCTGTCTCTGCGTCTCTGTCTCTCTCTGTCTCTCTTTCTATTTCCCAAAGAACTGCATGTAAAAAAACGATATCGTTAAGCTTTTACTACAACCTTCAATAAATAGGATTAATGTGTTCAATTTTTGTTTTCTCTCTCTCCCTCCCTCCCTCTTGTGTGCGTGTGTGTATGTATGTGTGTGTATGTATGTATGTATTTTTATGTGTATGCTGCTTTTTATTATTTTAAAATGCAAATCATTTCACAGCTCCTGAAACAACAGTTACATCAACAACCACAGCAGCAACGACTACATCAACAACCACAGAAAAACAGCCACAGTGACAACATCAACTTAGCAGCAGCAGCAATAGCAGCAGCAACAACAACAACAGTAGTAGCAACGGACCATGATTGGAATATAGTTGATTAATTCTCGAAGCACTCTGTCTGACTTGACCAAAGGTTCCGAAATAATCAATTAGGATGTAATGAAACAACTACAACATGACTAATACTCTGTCTGTCTGTCTGTCTTTCTCTCTGTCTGTCTCTATGTATGTTTATCTCACTCTATCTGTCTCTCTGTCTGTCTATCTCTGTCTATCTTTCTCTGTCTATCTCTGTCTGTCTCTTTGTCTATCTCTGACTGTCTCTCTGTGTCTATCTATGTCTCTCTCTGGTTTTCTGTCTGTCCGTCCGTCCGTCCGTCGTCTGTCTGTCTGTCCTGTCTGTCTCTCTCTCTCTCTCTCTCTCTCTCTTCCTCTCTCTCTCTCTCTCTCTCGCTCTCCTTCTCCCCATGCAACGCGCATACTCGCAGGCACCCCCCCCCCCCCCATTATCTCTGTATGTCTCTGTCTCTGTCTGTCTGTCTCTCCCTCTTTCCCTCTCCCCATGCATGCGTATACACGCAGGCACACCCCCCACATTATCTCTGTATGTCTCTGTCTGTCTGTCTGTCTGTCTGTCTCTCTTTCTCATTGTCTCTCTTCCTATCCCTCACTCTCTTTGTCTCTCAGTCTCTTTCTCTGTTTCTCTCTTTCTATCCTATGTCTCTTTTGTACTTGTCTGTTTGTGCCTCTGCCCCCTCCCCTCCCCCCCCCCCTCTCTCTCTCTCGTTCTCTCGCTCTCTCTCACACACACTCACAAACAAACAAATACACACACACAGACATAGACACACACACACACACAGAGACACACCACCTCTCTCTCTCTCTCTCTCTCTCTCTCTCTCTCTCTCTCTCTCTTTCTCTCCCTCTCTCTCTCTCTCTCTCTCTCTCTCTTCTCCCCTCTCTCTCTCTCTCTCTCTCTCTCTCTCTCCTCCCTCTCTCTCTCTCTCTCTCTCTCTCTCTCTCCCTCTCTCTCTCTCTCTCTCTCTCTCTCTCTCTCTCTCCCTCCCCCCTATCTTCAGTTCTGCTATCAAGACGCTGTGTGGAGTCGTTGGGAACTGTGGGGCAAAGTGTCGGGTCTCTGAAAGGAAAGAGGACCAGGAGGGATAATTGAATGGGGGGCAAGACATGGGGAGGCGCCGTTTACCCCATAATTAATAAACAGCTCTCTGCCTTCCCATCACCGTTATTTGCTGCCTTCAAGTCGGTGTCAGGGGCAAGAAGGACCCCCCCCCCTCCCCCCTAGGTGAGATGACCACCGTGGATAAATTTCTAAGTAGCGTGTCTTTTTGTCTTTCCTTTCTTGTTATTTCTTTCTTCTCTTTTAAGCAAGCACCGGAGGATGAAGTACATTTTGTGTTGTGCTGTCCAGTATTAGAGGATGTTAGGCAGAACTACATCCCTGTTAACTATAGTAGACAGCCTAATTTATTTAGACTCTGTTTACTCCTGCATGTATGGGCCAATGGCCTTTTTGTGAATAAATCATTCGAGTTCGAGTTCGAATTCTTTCTTCTCTTTTCTGTGGTTGTCTTTTATGTCTTGGTATTGAAGTACTAGAACTTGAAGTCGTCCTGGTTCTAGAATACTGCTGTGGACAGGAAACCTATCAGCTTTTGAATAAACAAATCAAAGAAATAAGTCCGATGAAGATGAGAGAGAGAAGGACAAAAAACGAAATAAGTGAGTGAGTGAATGAATGAACATGTGAAAATGAAAACAGGGAAAAAGAATGTCATATTGTATTACGTTGAAGCTTAGCTCTCCATTTCCTTGGTATGCTTATTGCCAGGCTAGGAATTGATGAATGAATGAGTAAATAAGTGAATGGATAAAATTGATGGATACATGGATTCCAGACTAAACAATGTTTTTTTAATGAGTGCGTAAGTAAGTGTAGGGTTATTCGGAATAAACAAATTGATAAATAAGTGCATAAGTACAGGTTTAGCTAGTTGGTTGGTTGGTTGGTTGGTTGGTTGGTTGGCTGGTTGGATGGTTAGTTGGTTAGTAAGTTAGGTAGTTAGTCAACTAGTTAAACTTTTTTCTTTTGTTTCATTTATTTTTTTAATTTCGAGGATAATGGAATAAACGCTCATGTGCATTTTAGACCTAGTCCCCGTTTATATGCAGTTTTGTAAATGTTGTCATCTGTTCCCACCGGCACCCAATGGCCTACTCTTCCGAACAGCAGAACTAGTTTTAACATGTGCGCAAGATGTTCTGCGTACGTTCGCACACGGAGGATCAGTTTATAGTCTCATCATAAGGACGTTTGGGAGGAGTGAAGTCGGCACAGGTGTTAACTCCAGAGGAAATAATTATCCTCTTGAACGAGATTCGAACCCGGATCAGCAGATCACGAGCGCAATGCGCAACAACGCTCTAACCACAAGGTTATCCCATCCCGCCAGTCAGTTAGTCAGTAAATTAGTTAATTAGTTACCTACTCAGTTAATTAGTTAGTCTTGTGGTTACTTATTTCAAGAATCGATACACATTCGGTTTTTTTCAAAAGAAAATACACACAAAATTAACTCTTTTCGTCCGGGCAACTGGAGATATAGGGGTAGCAGTGGGCGGGGAAACATCGTCCCTGAATTCAGCTGCAGAGACAGAGGGATAGACAGAGACACGTGAATCTTTGCCTGCCCGCATCTCTTAATGATTTTCGGAGAAAGCCCGATCGATTTTATCCATTTCTTCCTTCCTTTCTTTATTCTCCTCGTTTTCTTTCTTCCCCCCTATACTCTTCTTTATCCTTCTGTTTCAAAATCATTATCACCACTACGATCATCACCATCGTCAAGATCACCAGCAGCAGCATTGTCTTTGTCATTTTGATGTTCTTGTTGTTGTTGTTGTTCTTCTTCTTCTTCTTCTTCTTCGTCTCCTTCTCCTCCTCCTTCTTCTCCTCCTCCTCCTCATCATCATCATCGACGTCGTCATCATCACCATCATCGCTATCATCATCATCTTCTTCTTCTTCATCATCTTCATCATCGTATTGTCATCATCACCACCACAACCTTTTTTCCTGCTTTCTTTCTGGTCATCTACCCCCCCCCCCCCCTCCCGCCCTTCCTCACTCTTTCTCCTTTTTATCTGTCCCTGTGTGTCTTCCAGTTTATTTCATGTTTTATAACAGCTATGGGCAGAGAGAGAGAGAGAGAGAGAGAAGAGAGAGAGAGAGAAGATACAGACAGACAGACAGACATACAGACAGACAGACAGACATACAGACAGACAGACAAGGGCAATGACAAATTCTTTTATTTAAAGGGATAATGAATAAGCACCCATGTGCTTTTTTTACATCCAGTCCCCGCCCTTAAGGAGAGAGAGAGAGAAGAAGAGAGAGAGAGAGAGAGAGAGAGAGAGAGAGAGAGAGAGAGAGAGAGAATCATGTATTCAACAAACACAGAATCACCATGTGTCCCGAGCAATTTAACGTCGAAGCAGATACATTGTCTATGATTATTTAAACAAAAGAGATAGACATGTATCCAACGACCATAGAATCCCCACCGGACCCCAACATTAACGTCAAAACAGATACACTGCTATAAATAATAAAGTAAATCAGATAGATTAAACTAGAGAGGATACAGCAGAGAAGAGAAGAGAAGAGAAGAGGGGGGAGCGAGAGAGAGAGAGAGAGAAGAGAGAGAGGGGGGGGGGGGGGGGGGGAGGGGGGGGGGGGGGGGGGGGGGGGGGGGGGGGGGGGGGGGGGGGGGGGGGGGGGGGGGGGGGGGGGGGGGGGGGGGAGGGGATAGAGAGGAAAGTGAGGGGATCCATATTTTATGTTCCTTTAACTCCTGTTAGGGAACGGAGGATGACAAACAAAATTTAACAAGAGAGTAAACCTAACGGCAATTCACACACACACACACACACACACACACACACAAAAACACACTACACACACCCACCACCACACCACCCACCCCCACCCTACACACACACCACCACCACTACTACCACCAAACACACACACACACACATTTTTCTTATGAGGTTAGTCTTATTATTATTGGTTATGGTAGTAATGAAGTTAGATAATATTGCTCCAGTTTTTTGTTCCTGGATAGATGGCTTCATGAAAAAAACCCCAAATGCATTGCTTATTCAATGTACCATCTGGAAGTAACATATTTTACTTGACTTGACACTCAAACATCCCTACCACATCATCCCCCCCTCCCCTCCCCCCCCACCACACACACCCAAAAACACACTCAAACACACACCAAACACAAACCAACCCACACCCTACAATCCCCCCCTCCCCCCCACACACCCACACCCTTGCCCCCCCCCCCCCCCCCCAACACAAAACACACGCACCCAAACCCAACCCAACAAGAGTTCCCCTTAGCCCAGCTGGGAATCGAAGCAGGACCAGGGTCACATGACCAAAAGCAATCAGGCACTATCTAGACACCCTCTCCTTCCTTCCTTCCTTCACTCCTTTCCCTTTCCCTCTTTTTTCTTTCCAGCGGCTCCTCTCTCTCTCTCTCACTCTCTCACCTCTCTCTCCTCTCTCATCTCTCTCTCTCTCTCTCTCACACTCTCTCTCTCCTCTCCTTCTCTCTTTTTCTCTCCTTTTTCTCTTTTTCTTCTTCTTCTTCTTCTTCTTCTTCTTCTTTTTCTTCTGTGTTCGCAATCCTGAACGACCCGAGTTCGATTCCCGTTCAAGGGGATATTTTCCCCTGGAGTTAACATCAGTGCACACTCCACTCTCCCAAAAGTCCTTCGGATGAGACTATAAACCGAAGCCCCGTGTGCGAACGCAAGCATAACATCTTGCGCACACGTTAAATACTGTGCCGCTTTTCGTAAGAGTAGGCCATTGTGTGCCGGTGGGAACAGATGACAGAATTTACAAAACCGCATACACACGGGGACTTGATGTAAAAAAGCACATAAGTGCTTATTCTATTATCCTCGATATAAAAAAAATTCTTCTTCTTCTTTTTCATCATCATCATCATCATCATCATCATCATCATCATCTTCTTCTTCTTCTTCTTCTTCTTCTTCTTCGTTTTCATCATCATTATCATCATCATCATCGTCATCATCTTCTTCTTCTTAAGATGTATCCCTATGGGCGAGGACTGGATGTAAAAAAAGGACATGGGTGCTTATTCATTATCATCGAAATAAAAGAATTTGTCTCTCTCTCTCTATCTTTCTCTCTCTCTCTCTCTCTCGCTCTCTCGCTCTCATTCTTTCTTTCTATTTTCCCTTTTCCCCTCTCCCTCCCTCCCTCCCCTCTCTTTCTCTCTCTTTCTCTATCTCACTCTTTCCTCTCTCTCTCTCTCTATCTCTATTTCTCTCTCTCTCCCTCCCTCCCCTCCCCTTTCCCCTCTCTCCCTCCCTCCCTCTCTCTCTCTCACCCCCCTGTTCCACTACCCCCCCATCCCCCCCCCGATCCCTCTAAAACGCTGGGACCCCAGTTCTTGAAAGGAAACGACGATTAGGTTTCGCTTGTCAAAGGCGAGTGTGCCAGAAATTAAATTTCTGGTATTAAAGGTGATTGTAGTAGTCCAAGAGGCCTTGTGTTACCTCCCCTCTCGCTTGCCCTTCCCTCCCTCCTCCCTCCCCCCTCCCCCCCCATCCCCCCCCCCCCCCCCACCCCCCCCTATCTCCTTCCTTCCCCTGATCATCCGTTCTCTTCGTTACACCCTAAAACTACCCCTTCTTCTCCTCTCCATGTCCGATCCACATTCTTTCATCACTCATACTGGCGTCCTTCTTTCTGGGTCTCTAAATCTGCCCCTACCAACCCCTCCAACCCCCCCCCCCCCCCCCCACCGCCCCCACCCCCTTCACCCTTTCTCCTTTTCCTCTCTCACATCTCTTTCTCTCTTTCTCCTCTCTCACCCTCTCTCTCTCTCACTCTCTCCTCGTCTCTCTCACTCTCTCTCTCTCTCTCTCATAACACACACAAAGCACACACACACACACACACAACACTACACACACATGACGATCTTCCCTTAGTACAGGTTTCGGGACATTATACAGCCACGGTCTGACACATTACTCCACGTTTCACCTCTCTATTACAAAAAATATTGAATTCTGTTAACCCCCCTCCTCTCTCTCTCTCTCATCTCATCTCTCTCTCTCTCCTCTCTCTTAAGATATTACCCTAAGGAGCGGGATGGATGTAAAAATGCACATGTGTGCGTATTCATTATCCTCGAAATAAAAGAATTTGTCATTGTCATTGTCTCTGTCTCTCTCTGTCTCTGTTTATTAACGCATACATCTTTTCTTTATAAAAACATATATAATCGATGTATCTCTTGAAATTAATGTTCAGGTCAGTTAGGGATTATGTATTGTTAAATATATACACTTATCTTTTTTTTAAAATCATGTTGTCGTTGTAGTAGTAGGGTTTTTCCCCTTGTTTTGTTGATAGTCCTTAATCAGGCAAGGGCCGAATGGAACAAACAAGAGTATGACATGCATATTCTGTATACCCTTAAAAATAAAGATTGAATTTCATCCATTCATTCATTCTCTCATCTCGTCTCCTCTCGTCTCATCCTCTCGTCACTCTCCGATCTCTCTCTCTCCTCTCTCTCTCTCCTCGTCTCTCACTCTCTCTCTCTCTCTTTTACAAAGGGTGCAAGCTATCATTTCCCTCTCACCACTTTCCAATCCTCTAAAACTTTGCACCCCACCCCCTACCTCACTCCAACCCACCCCACCCCACACCCACATCCCACCCCTCCCTCCCCTTATATCTCTCTCCACCCCACCCCCACCCACACCCCACCCCTCTCCTCTCGTTCCCTCCTCCACCATAGCAGCAAATTTGATTACGTTCATCGCTCTAAATTTCTTAGGAAATTCTCCGGCATTAATTTTTAATCTCTGTGAAGGCCAGTGCCGGCTTCCAAGACTGTCACACTCACAGACGGACAGCTCTTAAGAGGGTGATAGAGAGGACATGGACTCTGAGGGGGAAGGGGGTGGGGGAGAGGGTGTGAGGACATAAGAGGGGGGAAGCACGGGGGAGGAGAGGGGGGTGGGGTGAGGCAATAACGGTAAAGGTTGAAGGAAGGAGGGGGGTGAGGTTAGAGGTTTGGGGATACAGTTTAGAAACGCAGAAACTCTTTTTTTTTTCTTTCTTTCTTTCTTTATTTTCTAATTTGAAAGTTTGGGTGGAAGGGGTTTGCGGGGGGGGGGGGGGGGGGGGGGGGGGGGGGGGGGGGGGGGGGGGGGGGGGGGGGGGGAGGGGGTGGTGACGGTCGGGGTGGTGGTGGTGGTGGGGGGGGGTGATGGAGAGTGGGGGATGGGAGGGGGTATTCTTCCCTTCACTTTTCTTTTCCTTTCCTTCCTCCCTTACATCTCGCCTTCGGGACAGGGCGAGGTGTGATATGGACATGATGGCTATGAACTTTTCTTTCCCAGTGCTCTCTGGCTGTCGTGTCTGTCTGTCTGTCTGTCTGTCTGTCTTGTCTGTCAGTCGGTGGGTCTGTAACTATGAACTTTTTCCCCCCAGTGTTCTAGTTTCTGTGTGTCTGTCTGTGTGTCTGTCTGTAAGTATGAACTTTTTATTTCCCCACCCTGAGTGCTTTGTTTGTCTGTCTATCTATCTGTCTGTCTGTAACTATGAAGTTTTCTTTTGAGTCTTCTCTGTCTGTCTGTCTATCTGTCTGTCTGTCTGTCACTCCTCTCTCTCTCTCTCCTCTCTCCTCTCCTCTCTCTCTCTCTCTCATCTTCTCTCTCTCATCTCCTCTCTGTATGTGTGCGTGTTTAAGTGAGTGAGTGAGTGTGTGTGTGTGTGTAACTATGAATTTTTTTTTCGAGTGCTCTAGTTTCTCTCTGTGTGTCTGCAAGTATGAACCTCTCCCCCCCCCCCCCCCCCCCCCCCCCCAGTGCTTTGCTTGTATGTTGTCTGTCTATTTCTCTGTCTTGTCTGTTTGTAACTATGGAGTTTTTCTTTCGAGTGCTCTGTCTGTCTGTCTGTCGTGTCAGTTTGTCTGTCTGTCTTGTCTGTCTGTCTATCGGTCTGTAACTATGAAATTTTTTTTTTGAGTGCTCTAGTTTCTGCCTGTGTGTCTGTCTGTAAGTATGAACTGTTTTTTCCCCCGAGTGCTTTGCCTGTCTGTCTGTCTGTCTTTCTGTCTGTCTGTCTGTAACTATGAAGTTTTCTTTTGAGTGTCATGACTCTCTCTCTCTCTCTCTCTTCTCTCTCTCTCTTACTTCTCTCTCTCTCTCTCTCTGTATGTGTTCTGTTTGAGTGTGTGTCTGTCTGTCTGTCTGTCTGTAACTATGAACTTTTCTTTCGAGTGCTTTGTCTGTCTGTCTGCTTGCCTGTAATTATAATTTTCTTTCGAGTACTCTGTCTGTCTTGTCCGTCTGTTTGTCAGTCTCTCTGTCTGTAACTGTCAACTTCTCTTTCGAGTGCTTTGTCTGTCTGCCTGTGATTATAAATTTTTCTGTTGAGTACTCTGTCTGTCTTGTCTGTCTGTTTGCCTGTCTGTCTGTTTGTAGCTGGGAACTTTTCTTTTGAGTGCTCTGTCTGTTTGTCTCTGACTGAATTTTTCTTTTGAGTGCTCTTTCTGTCTGTCTGTCTGTTCGTGACTATGAAGTTTTCTTTCGAATGCTCTGTCTGTCTGTCTGTCTGTCTGTCTGTCTGTCTGTCCGTATGTATGTATGTATGTATGTATGTATATATGTATGTATGTATGTATGTATGTATGTATGTGCATAACTATGAAGTTTTCTTTCGAATACTCTGTCTGTCTGTCTGTCTGTGCATAACTATGAAGTTTTCTTTGGAATGCTCTGTCTGTCTGTCTGTTTGTCTGTCTGTTTGTTTGTCTGTCTGTGCGTAACTATGACATTTTATTTGGAATGCTCTGTCTGTCTGTGCGTAACTATGACATTTTATTTGGAATGTTCTGTCTGTCTGTGCGTAACTATGACATTTTATTTGGAATGCTCTGTCTGTCTGTGCGTAACTATGAAGTTTTCTTTCGAATGCTCTGGCTGTCTTTATGTCTGTCTGTCTGTCTGTAAATATGAACTTTTCTTTTGAGTGCTCTGACAGATTGTCTGTCTGTGACTATTAATTTTTTTCTTTTGAGTACTCTCTGTCTGTCTGTCCATCTGTCTGTGTATATGTCCGTCTGTCTGTATAGCTATGAAGGTTTCTTACAATGTGTGTGTGTGTGTGTGTGTGTGTGTGTGTGTGTGTGTGTGTGTGTGTGTTGTGTGTGTGTGTGAGAGAGAGGGAGACAGACAGATAGACAGAGAGAGAGTGTGTGTGTAACAATGAACTTTTATTCCAATTGCTCTGTCTGTCCCTCCGTGTGAATCTTGTGTGTGTGTTGTTGTTGTTGTTGTTAAGTCCTCCAGATTATCATGAATATGTATGGCAATTTAAAGTATTGTGTGTTAATGAATGGCAATTTGTCAGATAATGTTGCTTGCCGCAAGGGAGTTTGTCAAGGTGAACATCTTTCTCCCCTGTTCTGTTTACTTGATATTTAAATGACCTTGAAGATTTGTCGAAAGACAGTGGGTATTACCCAATGGAAACTAAATTCCGTTCTGATATTAACAAATTAACCCATGATGTCAAACTTTTTGTTTTGTTATATGCTGATGATACGATTCTATATTCAGAAACAAAACTGGGATTACAAAAAGCCCCAGACTCTCTGATATTAAATTGTAATAAATGGAAACAAAATGGTTAACACTAGTAAGACAAAAGCAATGAGTTTTAATATTGCAAGGCTAAATAAACTGGATCATTTTAGAATGGCAATGAGAAGCTAGGAATTGTTAAGGTTAAGGTGTCCCATAACCTATGTGGTCGTAGGGGAGTCGAGGCATCAGAGACCTCAACTTCTCCAGGGGCCAGCATATTGAGGGCGGTACCCATCTCCTCTCCCTCGCTGCTTTACCTTCCCTAACCCTAAAGAGAACAGGTGAACATTTAGGAGTAGAGTTCAATCGCATAGGTGCTTTTACTAGATATACGAAAATCGCATTTGACAAAGCGTTGATAGTCATGTTTAGATTGATAGAAAATGCAAGAACCAAGGACTTACCTTTCCATGTTAGGCCTGCCTCAGATCAGTTTGACAAACTATGATTGCAAAATATGGGGGGGGGGGGGGGGGGGGGGGGGGGGGGGGGGGGGGGGGGGGGGGGGTGGGGGGGGGGGTGAGAATGTAAACTTCATTGGTTACTTTCAGTTACATAATTTTAAATAATTATAGGTTTCACTTCAAAAGGAAAAATATAATCTATGGTGAAACAGGGTGTTATTCCTTGTCAGTAAGTTTGGATTATTCGATTTTGGGGGGTAATTTGGTGCAATTTTCAGCTGACAAAATAATTAGCCAGTTCTACTTTTTGTGCCATATTTCCATAACAACGCGTTAGTTGTTTTTTTCTCATCGTTAACATGCATTAAAAGCGCACTTAAAGAATCTGATTGTGATTGTGTTTGGTGGAATCAGTATTTTACAGATATCGATACATTGTGTCGCAATATGTGTCAAACACACTTTGCAAAACTCTTTTCGTCAAAACCCCCCAGCGATGTGATATGGAAACTTGTAGTAAACGTGTTTCTTTCCTACAAATATTTCAAACCTGATTTTGGAGAGGAGAAACATATTTCTTCTTTACTAGATATCTATATGTATCCTGTCATCAACTTTAGATGCTCTAATAATAAATTACCAGTTAAAACGCGCGAACACACACAACACACACATCACTCACACACACCCACACACCACACACTCACTCACACCCCCCCCCCCCCCCCCCCTCCGCCACCACACACACACACACACACCGAGGAAAGCTGTACAGATTTGTCGAAAAAAAGCATGCAAAGAACCCCCAAAGAAGCAACAGAATACGCGTAAAACATAACACACCCCAAACATTGAGACAAACAAATGAAGAAAAGAAAACAAACACAGGAAAAATAGAGAGATCAATAGATAAATAAACGAAGAAATAGATGATCAATAATGAAAGAAAAGAAGTAGAAGGAGAAGAACGAAAAGAGACTGAACATTGAGCCAAATAAAGATCTACGTCTGCTGGGGGTACGTATCAAAATATGCGCCGTTTTTGCTAGTCTGTAAGCACATAAACTCCGCCCCTGTTTACCTTAAGAAAAGAAATGAAAATAAAAATGGAATAAGAAACAGTACAAGAATTTTTAAAAGCAGCTCTATAGGTCATGTTTTATGAAATAAAGACAGAAAAAACTAAACTTCTAACAAAAACAAAAGTTACCACCAAAAAATGTAATAATAACCCCCCCCCCCCCCACCCCCACCCCCAAAATCCATCATTTTGCGCTGGCTCCATTCTGTACGAATCAGGGTGTATGTATGTTATCTGAGTGTTCGACGAAGGAGATAAAAAAAATAATCGGGGTGCATAATCAATGAAGAATTTTGGCCCAGGTCTAAAGCTCTGTCATTTATTGATGTCAGCTTATTTGCCAAGGTCTACACTAAAATGTTATATTGTAAAATGTTGTGTTGTAAAATGTTGTGTTGAGATATGCCTTCAACCATGAGAAGCTTTTAACATAACAACCTGCACTCTCCTTTAAAGGAGAGAAAAAATCCTCTGAAGTCTGAGTATGGCTGCCTATTATGGCGAGGTAACTTTAAAGCAAACAGTCATACACGCAAACTTCTCATTCAGTGAGCGATTTCAATCTTATAGTGATTCCTAGGTGGGATGAAATGAGTCAGAGTACACTATTCTGGGTGACCCCTGGCTTGTTAAGCTGGGGAACGCACAACATCAACAACAACAACAAATCAAGAATTCGACATTTTTGTTGCAGCGAAACTATGAACTCAGTCCTTTAAGTGCATTACGATCTTGGGCTCTAAACGCACTCAGCACTGTTCAAGACCAAACACAACAAACAACCAAAAACAACTGGCTGGACAATTTCTCTTCTTCGATCCCATCATAGCTTTAAAAGAAACGTGAGCGAATCCCCGGACTTCACTGACCTCTCTAGGGATGGGGGGGGGGGGGGGGGGGGGGGGGAAAGAACAAAAAAAAGAAAGAAAGACAAAAGAAACTACACAAAAAAGAAAAAAAGAGAAAAAAAGCCAAAACAAAATCCAAAGTTAAAAGTGGGACTGTCACTTTTCCCCCCTGAAAAAAAATCACCAGAAGAAAAGAGGGGAGGGGAGAAAGAGAGAGAGAGAGAAAAGAGAGGAGAGAAGAGAGAGAGAGAAGAGACCAGAAGACCAAACAAAAAAAGAAAGAGAGACAACGAAGAAAAAAAAGGCAACACCCCATACCCCCCCCACAACCCCCCACCCCAAATTTGGGGGTTCCGGTTCCCCCCAAACCCCCAAAAGGCAAAGGAGGGCCAAAAAAAAGAACCAACCTGGAAAAACCACCCCCCCCCCCCCACCCCCCCCCCCCCCCCCCAAAAAAACCCCCTCCTCCGCGCGTTCGTTTCTCTATTCTCCCCCCATCGACCCAAAAGGCGACCGAAAGGGTGGGGGGGATGGTGGGGGGGAAAGGGGGGGAAAAAAAAATTTATAAATAAATTTTAAAAATGGAACGGGAAAAAAAGTTTTGAAAAAAAAAATAAGAAAAATTGAGATTTTTTAATATTCAATAAAAAATGAAAAAATAAAAAAAAATGGAAGGAAGGAAGGAAGAAAAAAAGAAAAGATTTTTAAAGAGGGGAAGGGGTGGTTTTTTGGGGGAAGGGGGGGGGGGGGGGGGGGGGGAAGGGAGAGATCAGAGAAGGGAAAGGAAGGGAGACGGAGAGAAAAGATAAGATATCAGAGAAAGAGACAGAGAGAGAGAGACAGCGAGAGAGAGAGAGAAGAGAGAAATGCTCCCCCACCCCAATTTTTGGTGTTGCAATGTACTCTCTCTCTCCATTTCAAACCCCCACCTCCCCCCCCCCTTTCTCTTCTTACCCCTAAACCCCCACACACACCCACCCCAACCCCCACCCACCCTCTCCATTCTCGCTTCTTCTCGCGAGACCTCGGATCAATCGAGATCGGCACGGCAAAGAAGTTTTCAAACTTTATTCATTAAGAAATTTGTCCGCAAGACGCTTCTCTCTTTACGGACAACACTTTAATCCGGAGGAGCGAGCCACTGCGCGATCGTGAGACATTACTTTTGCTTAGATCTAATAAAAGGGGAAAGGGAGGAAACATGGACGGAAATTTAGCCAACATTGCTTAAGATGTTGAGAGAAAAAGAATAAGAAAAGTAAAGAATGGGGGTTGGGGGGGGGGGGGGGGGATGGGCCACCAGAGAAAAAAAAAGAAAAGTGTCAGATTATGCACCGAAGACGTTATAAGAGCGTGTGATGAAATTAGAAAAAAGTTTGGGTTTTGTTGTTTTTTGGGGTGGGTTGTGTGGGGGTGAGTGTGTGTGTGTGTGTGTTGATGTGTGTGTGTGTGTGTGTGTGTGTGTTTTTAAAAAGGGGAAGGATTGTTTTTCTTTTGTTTGTTTTATGTTCCCAGCATAAATGTTGGGGCTGTGACAATTAATTCTTGTTAGCTTTAAGTGCGCCTCGCTCTTCTCTGAATTGCTTCACGGCGATAATGTTTGGTTATGGTTGTTGTTGATTTTATTGGTGTTCGTTTAAAGTAAGTGTGTGTAGTGTGTATTTTGTGTGTGTTTTTGTTGTTGTGTGTTGTTGTTTTTCTTTTTGTAGTGTGCGTGTGGGGTTTTTTTTGTGTGTGCAGTGTGTGTGATGTGTGTTTTGTGTTTTAGTGTGTGTATCTGTATGTGCGAAGTATGTGTATTTGTTTGTGCGTAGTGTGTGTACTTGTGTGTGTGCGTAGAGTGTGTGTTTGTGTGTCTGTGTTCTTGCTCGCTTGCTTGTTTGTTTGCTTGCTTTGAATCATGAAAATAACACACAGAGAGATCCCATCCTTCTGACTACTCCATAAAAAAGCTAAAGGTGTCCCATAACCTATAAGGTCGTAGGGGAACGAGTGTCAGAGACCTCAGCTTCTCCAGGGTCCAGCATATTGAGGGCGGCGCCTATCTCCTCTCCTTCGCTGCTTTACCTTCCCAGACCCTAAAGAGGCAGGTACCCATTTACAGCTGGGCGAACTGGGGGATTGCACTGAAGCCAAAGCGCACAAACGGTCACCCATCCGATTAGAAACACGCTCGATGCTGCTTAACATTAGCTTGGGGAAAGCGAGTGCCCTGACCACTGAGGACTGCTCCATACGAAACATAAAAAAATATTGCATGAAGAGTTATCTCCTTCTTCGTCCACCTTCCACAGTCTAAATCATCTTCCAGAGAGTGAATCAATTAAATCTTGAACTGTACACAGAGTGCATGAAACTACAAATTATGCTACCGTGGCAAATCTTCCACAGTCTAAAAAGTATCTTCCACAGAGTGCATCAATGAAACCTTTAACTGTGCCAAAAACGTATGAGACTACAAATTATGCTACAGTGGCAAATCTTCCATAGTCTAAAGTTTCTTCCAGAGAGTGCATTAATAACATCTGTAACTGTACAAAAATGCATGAACCTGCATACAAATTACACCACAATGGTAAACGAAGTACGGAGAAGAAAAAAATATCCCAGTTATAAAAAAAAATAAAATCAACGTCCACTGTAAAAGATCTGTTGTGTCTGGCTGGCTTCCAAGTGCTCTGATCTTGGGGCGTGTTGTGATGCTTGTTGTGACTCATTGTGACTTGTTATTTGAGCGTGAGGTTGCCCTTATTACGATTCGGACAGAACACAGTTGCATGCATGTTCAGACGATCGACCAAAAATACATTTCGTTGCCAAAAACAAAGCAAAACAAAAACAACAATAAAAAGTCATGTGTATGTATGCGGGTCAGGCCCATTTTCTCTAGTCTGTGTGTACTCATTGTGACTTGTTTTTTGAACGTGATGTTCATGGGGGAAAATTGGGTTAAAAAAGAAAAAGAAAATAAATCTCCCCTAAAGAAAAATGGGGTAAAATGGGTGGCCATTTTAAAAAGTGGTCTGTGGAACTTGTGTTTCCACTATCCTTAAAGAGCCCCTTGGACATATGTTGATGTTTTTTGTTTTTTTGAAATGACGAAACGTTCTCAATGGATAATGACGATGACGATGATGATGATGATGATGATAATGATAATGATAATAATATAATAATGATAATAATAATAATAATAATATGATGATGAATTATGATGATAAGAAGAACAGCACTACTACTACTACTACTACTACTACTACTACTACCACCACTACCACTACTACTGCTGCTGCTATACTACTACTACTTCTACTACTACTACTACTACTACTACGACTACGACTACTACTACTACTACTACTACTACTACACTACCACTACTACTACTACTACTACTACGACTACCACCACTACTACGACTACCACTACTACTACTACTACCACTACTACTACTACTACTACACTACTACTACTACTACTACTACTACTACTACTAATAATAATAATAATAATAATAACAACAAACAACGGAATTCATATAGCGTTATATCTTGAAAAATAAGAAAAAGGGCGACGGCCAACGGTGGATTGGCTGAATCTAGGTATTCGTAAGCACAGGGTATCTGCAGCAGAGCGGAGCGGAGGGAACGAGAAGGAGTGTACAGGTGAAGACATTCACATAGGTAGGAGGGGGCTGTTTTGTGGAGACATTTGTAACAGAGGGTACTGATCTTAGACATCACTCTCTGTGGCACAGGCACTGATAATAGTGCATATGACTTGCGCCAACGTCAAAAAGCAAACAAACAACTAAAAACAAAAGCAAAAAACCTCATCTACCCCCCTCCCCCCACCGCCACCCCCACCCCCCTCCCAACCCACCCTACCACCACCACCAACAACAACAACAACAAAAAGCTCTTGTTTTGAACAGTGAATTTGAAGTTAAACACTTCAATATTTTCCCCTTCGTAATGAGCTCTAGCTTTTTAGATCATCAAAATTAATGTGGTTAAAAGAAGCACCTGCACATACGTACCTTGAAAAGTTATGATGCTTAACTCCTGAGAATTTAAAAAAAATCGTTCCTCGCTAGATCTCCGCGGTTTACAAAATGGTGAGGTTTTGTTGTTGGTTTTTTTGCGTATTCGACCGTTTTTAACCCACCATTAAGGTAGCCGCATTCCGATTTCGGGGATGAAAAATATGTATGTATAAGAAAGTATTTCTCGATATGTAACCAATAATGTTGTTTATTCAATAGTTTGTATTTGCTCGTTTTCTCTCTTTGTCTGTCTGTCTGTCTGTCTGTCTGTCTGTCTGTCTGTCTGTCTGTCTTCTCTCTCTCTCTCTCTCTTCTCATCTCTCTCTCTCTCTCTCTCTCTGGAGGTTGGGTTTTGGTTTTTGGGGTGTTTTTTTTTTGCAGACTGTTTCATTTCTGTAGTTTCCTCTGAAGCGAAAGTGGTCTGCACTGAATAACGTCTCTGGCGATTTCTGTCGCACGCAAATGATTTTAAGTTTTGTGTACACTTTCTTCACTTTCTTCTTCATTGTTTTCCATTTATGTGTTTCCCCGCTTATTTGTTCGTCCCTTTGTTTTGTGTTTGTTTGTTGTTGTTGTTGTGCCGGATCACTGATCTTTTTACTGGTGTATTATTTGTTCATTTATTTATTTATTCATTTCGTCTTTTCATTTGTCGAGCTCCTGTCATTTTGGCAGTTTCCCTTCTTTTTTTTTTTTTGGTTGCACATTTGTATCACGAACGTAACACAAGTAGAAAAAAAGCGAGAATGGAAAGTTTGAATAAATTTAATTGTAGATAGATAAATAAACGAAAGCATGAATGAATAAATAAATAAACGAATGAATTCATGAATAAATCAAGGGTAAACAAACAAATAAATTCACAAGCGCAAAGCTTAGAGCAAGGGTTTTTTTTCGTGGATAATGGAATAAGCACTTACGTACTTTTTACATCCAGTCCCCGTGTGTATGCGGTTTTGTAAATTCCGTCATCTGTTCCCACCGGCACACGATGGCCTAACTCTTACGAAAAGCGGAACAGGATTTAACGTGTGCGCAAGATGTTCTGCGTGCGTTCGCACACGGGGCCTCGGTTTATAGTCTCATCCGAAGGACTTTTGGGGAGAGTGGAGTCTGCACTGATGTTAACTCCAGGGGAAAATATCCCCTTGAACGGGAATCGTACCCGGGTCGTCAGATTGCGAGCGCAATGTTCTGACTACTAGGCTATCCCGTCCCCCCAAGCAAGCGGCAAGAGCAGTGGACTAAAATGCTTGGGGGACGGGCTTCGGTTCTCACTTCAGTAGTTATTTATTTATTTATTCTTCTTCATCGTCGAACGCTCAGACAGCAACTACTGTTGTCTTGTCACATGAGCGAAAATGGCGTTGCGCTGCCGTTAAGCGCCTGACAAACCAGGCCCAGCGCATACGACTTCGGCGTGGGAGAGAATTGTTGTTTGAGAAGTCCTTCTGGGGGGAAAAAGACGGCAGGACAATGGACCAAGAGGGCAGAAAATAGACAAGACGGTAACAGGAAGTAATGGAACAAGGCAGAAACAAAGAGAGGGATAGAAAAGAGGGAACTTGTAGGACAGAATTTCCAGAAGGTGGAGATGGTACTGACAGGCCCCCCGGCATCCCCACGGGAGTAGTATTTATTTATGAGTGAAAAGTGTTTCTAGGCTCTTATCGGAGTTGTAATTGCCCTTCATGGGATGATTACAGTGGTTTTGACTTGACTTGACTTGAAAAAAACTATGCTGATGTCGATGAAAAGCCAACCACATGAAAAAATGATGAAAAGAAAGAGAGTGTGATGACAGAAACAAATGATGATAATGGTGTCAGTGATAATGCTGATAGCCAGAAAAATTTGCAAGTTGATGATAAGAAGGAAGATGAAGAAGAGGAAGGGGACAGATTCATTTGCGTGAAATTCAGGTTGCTCTCCCCGGGAAGAGCGCGTCGCCACAAGAGCAGCGCCACCCACTTTTTGTTTTGTTTTGTTTTCCTGTCTGCGTATGTATTTGGTTTCCTACCAGAGTGGCTTTTTTGACAGAATTTCGCTAGGAACAACTCTCTTGTTGCCATGGATTCTTCTACGTGCACAAAATGAGTACTGCGTAAGGGAACTCGGTTTTTCGTCTCCTCCGAAAGACTAGCCCCCAGATCACAACCACTCACGGTCCAGTGAATTGGGGAGGGGAGTTTCGGGCACAAACAGGGGATCGAACCACCACACACTTGAAATCTGGACTTGTCGCTTTCTAGGTAGGTGCGTTACCTCTAGTCCACCGATCCATTTGTATTCACGGTTTAAAGAAACTGTGCTAACTTCACTGATAACAAAGGTGATGGTTTTGGCGACAATGGTGCCGATATTCATGATGATGATGGTGTTGATAACGAGAACGATGTCTTATGTCGGTACTCTTTCATTTCTTTCTTTCTTTCTTTCGTTATTGCTTTCGTTCTTTCTTTCTTTCTTTTCATTTCTTTTCTCAACTAAGCAGATGATTTTTAATCTTGAAAAAAAAGGACAAAAGAAGATGAATCATCCATTTGTGAGAAATTAAAGTAATAGAATTTACTTTCACATGCACGCAGGCGCACACACATACATACACACACATACACACACATACACACATATACACACACATACACCACACATACATACGCACAACATACATACACATACACACTCACATAACACACACACAAACACACACACACACACGCACACACACGCACACACACACACGCACAGACACTGCTCAGCACACCCCATCATGACATTAATTCCTCACACCCCCACCCCCCCACCCCCCCCACCCCACCCCCCTCCCTGCCCACTTTCCCTCTCCCTATAGAGTATCTTCATCATGATGTCGATGATGAATCAGGAACGCACGCTCAATGTAATTCCACAAAATCAACAAGCTACCCCCCCCCCTCCACCCCCCCCCCCCCAACCCCACACTCCCCACACATACACACACTACAAACACACACACACACACACACACACACACACCACTCACACAACACACTGATACAACACACACAATACACATGAGCATTTATTCCATTGGGCCTATCCTCGGAATGAAAGAATTTTTAAAAAAAAGAATAAATATAAAAATAAACACATACACACAGCACGCACACACACAACACGCATAAATGCAACACAACACACACAACACAATACACACACACAACACACACTCACCACCACCACCTCCCCCCCCCCCCCACACAACACACACCGACACACACTAACCACCACCCCCCCCCCCCCCCACACACACACACACCCCTACCCCCCACTGCCCATGACCCCCCCCCCCCCCACACACCCACACACACACACAAACACACACACACACTGAATCATAACAGCAAAAGCCAGCCAGCCAAAGCCCCCTACCCCCCACCCCCACACCCACCTCCACCCCCACCCTACTCCACCTCTCATCGAAGCCAGCCTAGCCAGCCCTACCCCCCCCCCCCACCCCCCCCCCCCAACCCCCCCCCCCCCCCACCCCCCCCCCCCCCCCCCCCAGCACAAGCCACCTTCAAAAACACAGAAGCCCGCCCCGGTCATGACTGTGATGACGGGGGTCAGTCCATATGACGGAACGACAACCCCTGTCGTGCCACCCAAATTATGGCCCTTGATTGCCGGGTGCAGGGCAGGGCGGGGTTTTCATCAGACGCCAATTAAGCTGGGGGGCAACATGGCGGCCTCCAGCTTGCGTGAGAGAAGACTTAAGGCGGGATGGCGGGGGAATTGATGTCCACACGCATAAGAGGGGAGGAAAGGGGGGAATATGAGGTTTATTGCATGGACCGGAGAGAGAGAGAGAGAGAAAAACAAACAATATTGGGAGAGGGATGGAGGGGGTGGGGGTGTTGGTTCCCCAAAACCCCCGTTTCCCCCGTGAAACAAAAAGGGGAAATATGTTTTTCTCTAGAGTTAATTCCTCTTCTCCCTTCCCCCAAAACAAAAGGGTGATGTTTTCTTCAAAATCCTTTGAAAAATCTAAAATAGAAAAACAAAATTTACATTTTCTCTGTGAAAAGTTGAATAGAAATTAATGACAGATAGGTTGGTTGGTGGTGGATTTCAGTTGATAGGTTTTGTTGTGTCAGATTTTACTTTTTTTTAACGCTTTTGTGTGACAAAAAGGTTTTGTGTGTAGTGTGGTTTTGGGACGTACGTGTGTATGAAAGTTCCTCTGTGTGTGTGTGTGTGTGTGTGTGTGTGTGTGTGTGTTGTGTGTGTGTGTGTGTGTGTGTTGTGTGTGTGAGTGTTTGTGTGTGAAGCTTCCATTACTGCGATTTTTTTTGTTTTTTTTTTTTGGAAACGACTTTCTATTCAGAAACCATCTTCACTACCTTTTCCATAGTTATGTCTCCTGCAAAGCCGTCAATGCAGTTGTGGACAGCTGTAAAAGGCAATAATTATATAATGGGAGGTAACCCTTTTAAGAACACAGAAATACACTCCCCTTCCCACCCAACTGAGTGCGTGATAACCTAGTAGTGATCAGTTCTAAATGTAACCTATAACACTGATACTGTACCTTATTATTTTTCTTCCATACTAGATGTATAACATTTACAGATTTCAAACGTTATACCGGTTTTTTCCCTCTCCAATGCTTTATCGTTGTTGTTGATGTTGTTTGTTTGTGGGTGTGTTTGTTGTTGTTTTTACAGTTTTTTGAGGTGAGAAACAATGTTTCCAAAAAAACAGATAAATTTGCGGGTGTTTACTTTTATTTTTGAGAATAATTTTTGGAGATATATGATACAGGGATTAAGAAATAACAGTAAGGTTATTTAATCAGAAGTACCAGGTGCTTTTGACAAGCGCTTTTCCCACAAGTGAGACAGACATCTAGCCACTATGTCTTCCTTTTTCTGTCATTAATCTGTCCAGCTGAGAGAGAGAAAGGGAGATTGATTGATTGAGAGAGAGTAAAAAACATCATATCATCCTGTGTGTCTCTCTCTTCCATGTCTCTGTCTCTGTTTCTCTGTCTCTCCATCTGTCTGTCTGTCTGTCTTCATCTCTCTCTTTTTAGAGATAGTAGCCTAATGTAAATTTTTTACTTTTAACAAATGTTCATTGAATGATTTATTTTCAACGATAACTTGACAGCAAATGGCTGTATACTAGCGCTTTTGTATGTTTCCATCCCTTTAGAAGGGGCTTTGACTATCTGAATAAATATCTGAAGTCTGAAGTCCCCCTCTCTTTTTCTCTCCCCACACTCTCTCTCTCTGTCCCTCTCTCAGCCTCTCTCTCCCCTCCCTCTTTTTCTCTCCCTTCCCCCCCTCTCCTTCACTCTCCCTCCATCCCTCTCTCTGTCTCTCTCTGTGTCTGTCTCTGCCTGTTCTGTCTCCCTCTCTCTCTCTCCCCCTCTCGTCTGTCTCCCTCCACCTCCCTCTCCCTCTCCCTCACTCCTCCCCTTCCTCCTCCCTCACTCCCCCTTTTCTCTCTCTTTCTCTCTCTCTCTTTCT
>CM054143.1:11500399-11515399 GCA_028751875.1 Rapana venosa | reverse complement strand
TACACACACAAACTCACACACACACATACTGCAGTGATGTTTTGTTTTTCAATAGGAAAATTAAACGCTTTGTCCCACCTACACACATGCACCACATACACTCACACACACACACACACCACACACACACACACACACACACACTCACACACACACACACACACACACACACACACACACACACACACACACACACACACACACACACACACACACACACACACTGTACTCATGCGTTATTTAAGAAAAGATAACAACAAACATCCCCAAACGCTTTGTCCTATTTCTTAAGAACTCAGCGTACCCAATGACTTTTGCTGTTGAGCTTTTTCTTGTTGATGTTTTTGTTTGTTTGTTTGCTTTGGGGTTTTTTGTGTGTTTGGTTTTTTTTGCTATTTATTTGCTTTTGTTCGTTAGGTGTTGGGTTTTTTTTGTTCATTTATTCATTTTTGTGTCGGTTTGAGGAAAACAAAGCTTGTTAAAACAGAACTTAAGCTAAAGATGAATGAAAAAAAAAAAGATTTAGAAGAAACATGTAGGATGTGAATCACAGAGAGAGAGAGAGAGAGAGAGAGAGAGAGAGAGAGAGAGGTCAGATTTTAGTTGTGTGGAGTTTTGGTTTTGTTGGTCTGTATAGCCCTTTTAAGCCGATGGAAAGTAGGAGAGATAAATTGGTATTCTTTAAAATTATCATGATTATCATCATCATTAATTACGATTAGTAGTAGTAGCAGCAGCAGCAGCAGCAGCAGCAGTAGTAGTAGTAGCAGTAGTAGTAGTAGCAGTAGTAGTAGTAGTAGTAGTAGTAGTAGTAGTAGTAGTAGTAGTAGTAGGAGCAGCAGCAGCAGCAGCAGCGGCAGCAGCAGTAGTAGTAGTAGAAGTAGTAGTAGTAGTAGTAGTAGTAGTAGTAGTAGTAGTAGCAGTAGTAGTAGTAGTAGTAGCAGTAGTAGTAGTAGTAGTAGTAGTAGTATATCATCATGATGATGATGGTTATTATTAATGTTATTGGTGTTTTTGTTGCTATTGGTATTATTTTTCAGCTTACTAGTATTGTACAGTGCATTGTAGTGCCATGTGTATAACCCTGGGCGCCTTCAGTCAGAATTCTTTTTTTTTGTTTGTTTGTATATTTCGATGTTCACAGCCGTTCATAAAAAATGATTTTTTAAAGCGTTTGAACGGGGAGTCAATGCAGGGATTTTTAGTCTCAGAAAATAGGAGGCACACTAACACCATTTTAATTGTTCACTACAAGCGACATAAATTTTAATTTAAAAAACACACACTATATTATAATATTTAACAAGCCCGTAAGCCTTCTAATTGGTCGGTACAAGGGATAAACAGTTAAAAAGGTAAAGGTGTCCCATAACCTATAAGATCCTAGGGGAGCGAGGCGTTTAAAGACCTCTAGGGCCAGCATATTGAGGGTGGCGCCCATCTCCTCTCCCTTGCTGCTTTACCTCCCCTGACCCTTAAAGAGGGCAGGTACCCATTCACAGCTGGGTGAACTGGGGGATCGTACTGAAGCCAAGGCGCACAAACGGTCACCCTTCCACTTGGTAACCATGCTCGGTACTGTTTAACCTTGGCTGGGGGAAAGCTAGTGCTCTGACCACTGAGCTATCCCATCACAAGGGATATTTTGTTTAAGAAAATAGCGTGTGATTTTTACAAGCATGAAAGCGCTTCTGATTCACAACAGATTTGGAAAGTATCTTTGCTTGTATTTTACGATCTGTATAGGATGATTTAAGAAATAAATTTGAGGTTTAACTCATTTTTGTTAAGTTGTTATTGTTGTTGATTTATTTCTATCTTTTGTTTATACTTTACGATTTGTAAATAAAGAAGCTTGAGGACACTCATTTTGTTAATGATTTAAAAAAAAATATTTACATTAAACGTGAGCTTTTATATATATAAGAGTTCTGAGATAGATGATAACTATCACTTTCTTTTGAGGCCAAATAGCTGGTTCATTATCTTTTTTCTTTTAAAAACCGCTTTAGCGATGTTATTTTTTCTCTTTAATTATAAAAAAGCGCATTTAAGAAGTGATGATTATATTTCGTAAGGCCAAAACGCCAAATAGCAAGTGCATTTCTTAGTATCATCTATATTTTTTTTTAAAGAAGAAAAGAAACACCACTCGGTGGATTTGTATATGAACAGACATTATTGGGAGAAAAGGGAAGGGAAAAAACAGTTAGTCTGCAGGCAAACTTGTTGGTGATTGAATAACATTTTTGGGTTTTTTCGCGAATCGGTTGTTGAGCGCCATCACCAGTTTTGTGACGCATCGTCTTAGAAAATCTCTCTCTGTTTCTCAGCTCTCTCGCTCTCTCTCTGTCTCTCTCTCTCTCGCCTCTCTCTCTCTGTCTTCTCTCTCTCTCTCTCTTCTCTCTCTCTCTCTCTCTCTCTCTCTCTCTCTCTCTCTCTCCTTTGTATTGTAGCCTAAGGCCGATGTACAGTAAAAGTCTGAAGTCTATGCTCCCCCCCCCCCCCCCCCCCCCCCCCCACTTTCTCTCATCTCTCTCTATGTTTCTCTCCCTCAGCTTCTCTTTCAGCTGTCTCTCAGCTCTCTCTCTTTCTCTCTCTCTCACAGCTTCCTCCCTCTCAGTTTTCTATCTCTCAGCTCTCTCTCAGCTGTCTCTCTCTGTCTCTCTCAGCTGTCTCTCTCAGCTGTCTCTTTTTGTCTCTCTCTCAGCTGTCTCTCTCAGCCCTCTCTATCTGCTCTCTCTGGCTCTGTCTCTCAGCTCTCTCTCTCTCTATCTGTCTATCCCTCTCTCACCCTCCCTCCCTCTCTTTCTCTCAGACCCCTAACCTAGCCCCTCAATGCATGGTTTTGATGAACTTCTCCATCACGTTTAAGCCTGTAAAGCCGGTGTTTTCAATTTGAAATACTATCCATTTTCTTTCCACTCGTCTTGTCCCATGGACACCCCCACCACCCCACCCCACCCCACCCCACCACCCCTCACCCCCTCACCCTCACCCCACCCCACCCGACCCCCCCCAACCCACCCCTCCTTTGAAAGGATAAATGGAGTACCAAAAGATCCCCATAATGACCCAATGCGCACGCAGACGTTCGTAATTCCACGGGCCAAGCTCTCTGTCATGTGACGGCAAGCTCGGAGATCTTCGCGTGATAACGGTGCCTCCTCGTGACTGTCCGAAGACAGAGGTCTCAAGCCCGGGGCCCCGGGGCGATTAGGGGTAGCGGGTTGACAACAAAATTAAAACTATCTCCGTTTGTTTCAGAACGCGACTAGCGTGCGGGAGGAGCACGGAAGAAGAACAGGGGGGGAAGGAAGGTTTCATCAAAGTGTCTATCAGGCCGACGGACGTTGAGAAGGAGGAGGGGAGGGAAGGCAAGGAGGGCCGAGAGAGAGAAAGAGAAAGAGAGTGAAAGACAGACTTAAAGGTGAAGGAAGCTTTAATTACAGACGTCATTGGGCCAGAGGTTCCACCAGTCATTTTATAAACGGATTTTTGGACGCTTGCCCTGTCTGAGACGACTCGCTTGACTGGCCTGGCCTGGCCTGGCCTGTTGTTCACGAAGGGCGGGCGACGTCTCTCTAGCCATTGCTGATGAGGAGGCCAGGAAGACAGACCGCAGGGAAAGGAGGGGTGGGGGTGGGGGGTTTGGGAGGGGGGGTGTGGGGGTTGGGGATGGAGGAGGAGGGTGAGGGTATAATGAAGGAATTCACTTACCTACCTTCTTTCCCTCTTTCAGATGAACTGGATTTGAGGTCACACATTTTCTCTGTGCGATATTTTGGGATGGGTGGTGGTAGTGGTTAAATTTTAAGATATTTGATCATTTTTATTATTTGTAGCTTTTCAACAACAACAACTACAACATAGAAACCCAAGCAACCAAACAAACAAGAAAACAAAATAAAACCAAGAATAACAGTTATTAGGTTTGGCTCAGTGAAAATTCTGTGATTTTGTTGTTGTTCCCTGAAGTATGGCATGTCTTCTCTGGTTCCAGCAGCGTGTTGCGTTTCTTGAACCATAGCAGAGAGAAATGAAAAAGAAAAACAGAAAGGAACAGAAAGAAAAGAAGAAAGAAAAAACTGTTTTGTGCAGATGGCATAAATGAATACCTACGCGTTTGTTTTTTTAAAAAATTAGCTGCTCATAGATTTAGTGCACTCATTCTTGAAGGTGCCTACTTTGCGAACGGGATAGCTCAATGGTCAGAGCACTCGCTTCCCCCCAGCCAATGTTAAGCAGCATCGAGCGTGGTTAAAGCTTGGATAGGTTGACCGTTTACGCGCCTTGGCTTCAGTACAGTCCCCCAGTTTACCTAGCTGTGAATGGGTTCCTGTCTTTTTAGATGTCAGGGAAGGTAAAGCAGCGAGGGAGAGGAGATGGGGGCCACCCTCAATATGCTGGCCCCCTGGAGAAGCTAAGGTCTCTGACACCTCGCTCCCATACGACCACAAACATTATGGGACACTTTTACCTTTACACCTACTTTAGTTGAAGATCTTTTTTCAGTATGTGCATGTGCAACATAAACATCATGAAATGTGTTTATAAAGGACAGTCAGTAGTCGCAGAGGCCAATAGTTAATTTTGATATAAAAATATGTGACAGTTATCACTTTCCCCCATGATCAATCGTGCTTGTATAAAAAAAGAATTCTTCCTGAGTTCTGTCCAGGAATTTTGCCCTTTAAGTCGCATGAAAACTTAGCTTCATTAATTTACATTGCCAATTTAATATAAAAAATTAATTTGTTTTGTTCAAATAAATCGTTGTTATCTATCCAAAAGTGTTCAAATGGTGTAACTAGATATTCAAAGCAGTGACCCTAATAAAAGAATAAAAAACCCATGAGGAATCTCAAAAAGGAAACATTATCAAGGATAGCTCTGAATAAACAGTATGCATACTTATACCACCAACATAATAGAAATAACAGCTTTAAAATATCTACATTATTTGGGGGGGGGGGGGGGGGGGGGACGTACATAAAGTAACCATAACAGAAATGTTGTTATTGTGCATTCCTCAGATTAACACTCTGGGGGTAATCCAGAATGTGCACTCTGACTCACTCTTCCCACCTGAGAATCACTGTGAGATTTAAATTGCACTCTAGATGAGAAGTTTGCGTATATCATTGTTTTAAGAACCTCACCATAATTATAGGCAGCCATATTCCGACTTCAGATGATTTTCTTTCCTTTAAAAGATAATGCAGGTTTTCATGTTAAGACCTTGTCACGGCTGAAGGCAATCTCAGCACAACATTTTACAACATAACAACATTTTAGTGTAGGCATTGGCAAATTAGCTGACATCAATAGCGACTGATAATATGTATTAGTTTTCTTCTCAGTTGAAGGAACAACAAAAGGATGAAAACAAGGATGAATCAGAAGTAAGAATAGACATTTGACTTTTTCACCCCATACAAACATACTCATCAAACTGCCAGAAACCAAAGCTCCACCACATCCTTTACTTTCATGGCTTAGAGGTTTAAGACTTTCAGACGAAGCAGAGTGTAGGAGGAAGCGAGCGAAATGCTGGCTGTATGTATCAGCAGAAAGCGTTCTCTCGCATGTTTGGCCCGCAAAGTAGGTAATCTGAATGTTGCGTGTGGACTGGGGGGAGGGACAGAGGGACACACAATAAGCACCTCTTGATTGTAGCATCCAGGAACAAGGACTGAGTACACACACACACTGCTGGAAACTTTTCTGCCTGCCACATTCACACGTACTAGGTTTTGCATGCCTACCCATATCGTTATAGTGGGATTTTTGTCTGTTTGCTTTTGTTTAGTGTGTTTTGCTCCTTAGGTGAATGGGTGCATGTTTGTGATGACTCCAAAAGTGTCTGAAGTGTAGTGAGATTGAACCACGCATCAATTGCCAAAGTCAAAGAGAATGTGTCTCCCTGACAAATCAGTGTCTAGAGGTAATACACCAGTACATGCATAGAAAGCGAAAAGTCTGGGTCAGAAGTGTGTTGTGGGTTGATCCCATTGGAGCCTGAAGCCTTTCCTCCATCCATTAGACCATGAGTGGTGGTCTGGGGCCTAGTCTTTCAGATGTGACGATAAAGTGAGGTCCTGTGTGTTACACAAAATTATTCACCACTTGTAAAAGAACCCACAGCAACAAGAGAGATGTACCTGGCAAAATTCTGTGGAAAAAGCCACTCTAATAAGGAAACAAATACAGTTGAAGACAGAAAACAAAATATATTGGGTGGTGCTGCTCTTGTGCTAACATGCTCTTCCCAGGAAGCGCAGCTCGACTTTCATGCAGAGAAGTGGTATAAACTAAACTAAAATAAAGCAAGAAAGGATGAAAATTACAGATGAATCACATTAAGATTATAGACCCCATGCAGGAATGACACAAATACATTTGAAGACAGGAAAATAATATTTAAAAAATATTGGGTAGCGCTGCTCTTGTGGCAACATGCTCTTCCCAGGAAGCACAGCCCAAATTTCATGCAGCGAAATCTGCTGTGACTTAAAGTGGTATAAACTAAACTAAAATGAAGCAAGAAAGGATGAAAATTACAGATGAATCACATGCAAGATTATACACCCCATACAGGAATACCACAAATACAGTTGAAGACAGGAAAATAATATTTTTAAAATATTGGGTGGCGCTGCTCTTGTGGCAACACGCTCTGCCCAGGTAGAGTAGCCCGAATTTCATGCAGAGAAATCTGCTGACTTAAAGTGGTATAAACTATACTAAACAGAGCAATAAAGGATGAAAATTACAGATGAATCACAAGTAAGACTATACACCCCATACAAACGTACCCATCAAACTGCCAGAAACCAAAGCTCCACCACATCCTTTACTTTCACGGCTTAGAGGGTTAAGACTTTCAGACGAAGCAGAGTGTAGGAAGGAAGCGAGCGAAATGCTGGCTGTATGTATCAGCAGAAAGCGTTCTCTCGCATGTTTGGCCCGCAAAGTAGGTAATCTGAATGTCGCGTGTGGACTGGGGGGGAGGGACGGAGGGATACACAATAAGCACCTCTTGATTGTAGCATCCAGGAACAAGGACTGAGTACACACACACACACACTGCTGGAAACTTTTCTGCCTGCCACATTCACGCGTACTAGGTTTTGCATGTCTACCCCTATCGTTTTAGTGGGATCGTTTAGTTTTTTGTGTTTTGTTTTTGGCTCCTTCGGTTCATGGGTGCAAGTTTGCCATGACTCCAAAAAATTTTGAGTGGTATGAGTTTGAACCTTGCATCAATCACTGAAGTCAGACAGAATGCGGTTGCCTTAATGACGGGCAAACATGCATATTTATGTAAAATGTGGTCACTATTTCTTTTTAAAACTTCCTAGTTCTTCTCCAGCCCAGGGAACCCAAAAATATAAGTGCATGAGAGAGATAGAGAATATCATTGAAGGATCTGTTTAATTAGGCAAGGATAAAGCTTTTAGGCCAAACCTAGTCTTACAATCGGTTCTTGTGTAAACATTTTATATATACATATATCAAAACAGTAAAACAGGGGGAAGAGAGAAAGAGAGGGTGGGGGGGGGGGGGGGTATAGACAGAGAGAAAGACAGACAGACGAGAGAGACAGACAGAGAGAGAGAGATAGACAAGAGAGATATACAGACAGACAAGACAGAGAGAGACACACAGACAGACAGGCAGACAGACTGAGATATATTTTAACAAGAGAGTCAAGGTTCTTTATTCCCAGATATAAAAAAAAAACCCACCCAAAACCACACACTCACTCACTCACAAACACACACACAAACACCCCCACCCCTCATCCTCTCTCTCTTTCTCTACAATATAAAACCACCATCCATCCACCCCACCCCCACCCCCCACATTTCACCCACCCCACCCCCACCCTCACCCCACCCCAACTCAGGCAGGGGGCCCTGGCAAAGAGAGATACACAGACACCTCATAAAAGAAACATGGATATGCCAGACCCATAAAAACGAGACCTTCTGCTGCCTCCTCACCCCCCCCCCCCCCCTTCCCTCCCCTCCTTCCCTCCCTCCCTCCCTCCCTCCGTCCCTCCTCCTCAACGCTCTGCTAAAAAGCTCCCCCTCCCCCCCCCCCACTACCCCCTACCCTCCTACAAGTCCTGCACAGGGAGACAACTCCTTGACGAGACACTTATTACCTCCCTGTATCATCATACAGCCCCCTAGGCGCTGTCTAGGGTTTCGGGCGGTAAACGTCGCATTTCTCTTTAGTTTGCGTGTGGCCTATTTCAAGGTGTCTTTAATACGCGGGTGGGCTGGAAGCGAAGCTCTGAAACATTCCATGAACATTAAAATCTATACCACAGGCTGCAAAGAAGCCAGCTAGCGAGCCGGGCTGCTGGGTGGATGGATGGATGTATGGAATCGAAGTGGGTGGTACTGCCACAGGGGTTTTTGTTTGTTTGTTTTTGGTTTTTTGTTTGGTTTTGTGTAGAGATGGTTTCTGCTTTATTTGCGCAGTTAATTTGTATACGTTTTTGTCTGGTTCTTTTTTTTTCAGGGTGTTTTTTTTTTTTGGTGAGGGGGTGTGGGGGGAGCGGGGGGAGGGGGGGGGGGGGGGGTGTTGGTCTTCTTTCTTTCTTTCTTTCTCTCTTACGATTTATTTTTGGTTGGTTGGTTGGTTGTTTTCTTGTTTGTTTGCTTGTTTTCTTTCTTTCTGTCTGTCTGTCTTTTTTTTTTCTTCTCTCTTTCTTTTATTAGTTTTCTTCTTCTTCTTCTTCTTCTTCTCTTCTTCTTCTTCTTCTTCTTCTTCTTCTTCTCTCTTCCCTCTCTATCTCTGTCTTCCTTCTTCCTTACTTTCTTTATTTTTTTCCTTCCTTTTTTCGTTCTCTCTTTCTTTCTTTCTTTCTTCCTTCCTTCCTTCCTTCCGTCCGTTCTCTCTTCCCTCCCTCCTTCCTTTCTTTCCCTCTTTCTCTGCCCATTTCTCTCCGTCTTCCTTCCTTTCTTTTCTTTCTTCGTTCATTGTTTTGTTCTCTCTCTCTCTCTCTCTCTCTCTCTCTCTCTCTCTCTCTCTCTCTCTCTCTCTCTCTTTCTTTCTTTCTTTCATTCTTTCTTTAACTTTACTTTCATTCTTATCTCGAGTTTATTTTGTTCATCCCAAAGTGATGTTTTTCCAAGTAGGTTGGAGAGGGGGGGGGGGGGGGGGGGGGGGGGGGGTGGCAGAAAGAAAGACTAAAAAGCACAAATGCCAGGTTTGGCTCATTGAGTTCCGGGCTTATATGAGTGCTAAATGGCTGCTGTGAATTCACCATCGTCACCACAGCAAAAATGATTAGGAGGGAAGAAGGGGGGGGGGGGGGGGGGGGGGGGGTAGAGAGGAGAGGAATCGCGTGGAAGAGGTGGGGGGTGAGGTGTTGGGGGTGGGAGAGGTGGAGGTTGGGGTTATTAGATGGAAGACAGTCAAGCCACGTTGATAGACGATCATTTTGAGTGAGTGAGTGTGTGTTGTGGTGTGGTGTGGTGTGGTGTGGTGTGTGTGTGTGTGTGTGTGTGTGTGTGTGTGTGTGTGTGTGTGTGTGTGTGTGTGTGTGTGTGGTGTGAGTGTGTTGTGTGTTTGTGTATGTGTGTGTTGTGGATAGTGATCAGAACGTATTTGTAATGCATGTATATATTTGGTGCAGAGAAAAAGGTATCTAGCGCTTTGTACATATTCTTAGGGTTCTGTCTGTCTGTCTGTCTACCTTTCTGTCAGTCTGTATGTATGTCTGTCTCTTTCTTTCTTTCATTCTCTCTCTCTCTCTCTCTCTTCTCTCTCTCTCTCTTCTCTCTCTCTCTCTCTCTCTCTCTGTGCCTCTTTATATCTTTGTCAAACACAGACACACAGAGGCACTGATAGACACAAAACACACTAACACACAGGCATCCCCCAACACGCACACATACACAAACACAAACGAATACACACACACACGCGCGCGCGCGCGCGCGCACAGAAGACCAGGGACAGCGTATCATTTACTTTCATAAAGACTATTAAATCTCTTATGTATATAATCAGATAAAACTTGAATTAGTACAGACATTCAAGATGATCGTAATTTCAAAAGGTACAAGTACATAAACTCACCGAGTTTCTAACTTTTGCTATCGCATTGCTAAATGCCAAAATAAAAATGCAGACGACACCGACTTTAAAGTCTTTATATTACATACACATGCACGCACGCGCGCGCACACACACACACAACACACACCACACACACACACACCAACACACACACCACAGAAGAGAGAGAGAGAGAGAGAGAGGAGAGAGAGAGAGAGAGAGAAACAGAGAGACAGACAGAAAGACAGAGACAGAGATACAGAGAAAATGAATAAATGTGACAAAAGGCAGTAATGTGTACATATGCGTGCGTGCGTGTGTGTGTGCTTGCGTGTGTATGGGTTCGTGCGAGCATGCGTGTGCGTGCGTGCGTGCATGTGCCCGTATGTGCGTGCGTATGTGTGTGTAGCTAGCTAGCTAGACTATGTCTCTGCTGCTATCAGGTCGTTTTTCTTGTCGTTTACGTTCGTTTTATTCTTTGCGTTATGGAAATTTTGAATGATAAAAACACTCTGATGAGAAAAGGCAGCAGGCGACCCTGACATTTATAATCCACAGACATAAAAAGAAATACCCAGCCTGGATGTTGCCTGTCAAGAAAGGGAGGGACACACACGTGCATATGCGCGTGTAAGCGCACACACCATGCTGGAGCTCGCGCGTATGCACACACGAATGTACGCATACATACATACACACATAACATACATACATACATACATACATACATAACATACATACATACATACATACATACATACATACATACATACATACATGCATACATACATACACATACATACATACATACATACATACATACGCACGTACGTACGTACGTACGTACGTACGTACACATGGGAAGTGGATATGTAAAGATATAACACACACACAGACACGATCCCCCCACCCCCACCCCCTACCCCCATCCCCCCTACACACACACACACACACACACACACACACACACACACACACACACACACACACACACGACAGAAAACAGCTAAACAAAACTAGTAAACAATCCCCCATCCCACCACCCCCACCACCCCCAAATTACAACCCCCTCCACACCCCCACCCCCCACCTCCACACCCCCCCCCCCCCCCCAGCGCCCTCCCCCCTCCCACAACCCACAACCCCACGAAAAGAAAATCTGACAGAAAAAGCAGCAAAGCTGTTGAGGGCATCATCAAGCAAAACGATATTCCAGCAGCAACGATGCCTGCCGGCAGTGAAGTGCCGAGGTAGACTGATAGATAATACACTCAGTCAGTCAGGGATCTTTCTGTCTGTCTGTCTGTCTGTCTGTTTGTCTCTCTCTGTCTGTCTGTCCCTCTCGACAAATTTTACAAAAGTGCATACACACGGGGATTGGATGAAAAAAGCACATGGGTGCTTATTCCAATATCCTCGAAATAAAAGACTAAAACAAAATAAAATAAAACCTCTTTTCTATGTCTCTGTCTGTCTGTCTGTCTGTCTGTCTGTCTCTTCTCTCTCTCTCTCTCTCTCTCTCTCTCTCTCTCTCTCTCTCTCTCTCTCTCTCTCTCTCTCTCTCTTCACACACACACACACACAAACACACACACACACACACACACACACACACACACACACACACACACACACACACACACACACACACACTTACCAGCCATCCACCTTCGGCTGTTGAAATCGCTTCCAAGAGATTATGGCATACGCAGATTTGATTGTTATCTTTTTTGGTGAGTTTCTTTTTTTCGTTTGGTGGGTTCTTTCTTTCGGTTTTTGTATCGGGATTTTGTTGTTGTTGTGGCATAGTGGTTTATGGTTGAAGATAGGTTATTAAACATATATATATGCTGATTACGAGTTCTTTTGTTGTACTTATTTATTTGTTTGTTTGTTTTTTGCTTGTCTGTTTGTTTTTGTTATTTATCTATTTATTCATTGCTGATTTATTCACAGATATATGTATTGTTCTACTTTTTCTTTCTTCATTGTTGTTCTGTCTTCTTTATGTGTTCGTTGACTTTTTATTCTTCAGTTTTATCATCCATTTTCATCAATCCCCCAAAATCGCTTTATGTACTATTTATCTATCTATTTCTTTCCACAATAGCAGTAGCTTTTTAACATGCAAAGCTTACTCTCTTTTTGCTGATTTCAATTTTTCTTACTTAGAGATGGAGGATTTATATGCTTATTTGTTGTTACTGCTGTTGCGTGTTCCCCACCCCCCAACAACCCGAGCACAAGCACAATCTGTACAATCAACACGTGGATGAATGGATGATGATAGTTAAGTTGATGCTTTCCCAGGAGATGGAGCACATAGGATCGATCAACTCCACTCCCCAGAACAAGTCTTTCACATGAGACTGTAAACTGACACCCTGTTTGCCACCACTTATAGAACATCTTGCAAACACGTTGGAAACCGTTATGCAATTCGGATGAATAGCCCAGCATGTGGATAATAACTGACAACAAAAGATATATTTTAAAAAATGCATACACACTGGCGTCATATTTCTTAAGTCAGTGTGCAGCTACCTAATCTTTGGTAAAGAGCTGTTGCATGCGAAAACATCTCACCATTGGTATATTTCAGAACTCTTGTCGATAAAAGGAAAAAAGCATATTTGTGCTGACTGCTTCTCCTTTTTATACATGTGCTTTCTATGTCACTCATTCGCTGCCAAAGGCATGGCATATTCCACCACTAGCCGCGCTCCTTTGAAGTCTTCATGGTTTCTTGTCTGTCTCCAGAAAAATGCTAGAGATGCCAAATCAAGGTCCATCCTCTCCTCAGGCCAGTGATAGTCGTGTGGCCAAATGCTGTGTTCAAGGGCTGTGTATCAGCCATCAAAGCCATCAGGGAATGAGCCTGCAACACTTGTGGAAAAACACAAGGACCCAGCAAGGGCCTCCTTGACATTTGGGTTGGAGAGGAGATGCTGCTGCTGCTGCTGCTGCTTGTTTGTTGCTTTCTCTTGTGAGGCTGTGGATTGGAATTGTATACTTCCTAGTTTTCTCAGTGGATTAGGTCTGTGTATTCTTTCCTTTTGATTTCTTTCTTTGGTGTTCTTTAGGTGTTTAGTGTGGGCTTTTTTTTATCAGGTTTTTGTTGGTGTCATTGATGTTGATATTGTCATTGAAGTTGTTTTGGTTGCTGTCATTGCTGTTGTTCTGCTGTGTTTATGGTTGTAACTGTTTCTTTTGCATCATCATCATCATCATCATTGTTGTCATCATCGTTGTCATCATTACCATCATCATCATCATCATCTTTGTCTTCTTCTTCTTCCTCCTCCTCCTTCTCCACCTCCTTCATCTCATCCTCCTCCACATATTCCTTTTCTGACACCATTATGCTAGACAAAAGGTGTAAGTTCTAGTTGTGGTTAAATAACCACTTTTCATGACATACTGTGTGTATACGCAAGCGTGCAGAGCACGTGTGTGTGTATCTGTCTGTCTGTCTGTACATGCACATGTTATGCATATGAATGTTTTACCTGTGTATCCCCATGGGAGCTCGTCTGTCTGTACATGCACATGTTATGCATATGAATGTTTTACCTGTGTATTCCCATAGGAGCTCATGCAACCATACTGGTGGCAGCCATACAGGCAATCATTTTTGTATATTTGTGTGCCTGCTCCTCCTTGACATGCCTACACATTATATGTCACTCATTCCCTGCCAAAGGCATGGCATATTCCACCACTAGCCGCATTCCTTTGAAGTCTTCAGAGTTTCTTGTCTGTCTCTGGAATAATGCTAGTGATGCCAAATCAAGGTCTATTCTCTCCTCAGGCCAGTGATAGTCGTGTGGCCAAATGCTGTGTTCAAGGGCTGTGTATCAGCCATCAAAGCCATCAGGGAATGAGCCTGCAACACTTGTGGAAAAACACAAGGACCCAGCAAGGGCCTCCTTGACATTTGGGTTGGAGAGGAGATGCTGCTGCTGCTGCTGCTGCTGCTTTGTTGCTTTCTCTTGTGAGGCTGTGGATTGGAATTGTATACTTCTTGATATTCTCAGTGGATTAGGTCTGCGTATTCTTTCATTTTTTCCTTTCTTTGGTGTTCTTTGTTTTGTTTTGTTTTTTTGTTTTTATCAGGTTTGTGTTGGCGTCATTGATGTTGATATTGTTGTTGAAGTTGTTTTGGTTGCTGTCATTGCTGTTGTTATGCTGAGTTTATGGTTATATTTCTCATCATCATCATCATCACTATCGTTATCATCGTCAGCTTTGTCTTCTTCTTCCAACTCCTCCACCTCCTCTATCTCATCTTCCTCCACTTCTTCCTTTTCTGACACCATTATGCTAGACAAAAGGAGACATTTCTCGTTGTGGTTAAATAACCACCTTTCATTATATAGTGTGTGTTTATGCATGCCAGCACAGCACGTGTGTGTGTGTGTATCTGTCTGTACATGCACATGTTATGCACATGAATGTTTTACCTGTGTATTCCCATAGGAGCTCATGCAACCATACTGGTGGCAGCCATACTGGCAATCATTTTTGTATATTTGTGTTTCTGCTCCTCCTCTGCATGCCTGCTCTTTCTATGTCACTCATTCTCTGCCAAAGGCATGGCATATTCCACCACTAGCCGCATTCCTTTGAAGTCTTCAGAGTTTCTTGTCTGTCTCCAGAATAATGCTAGTGATGCCAAATCAAGGTTCATTCTCTCCTCAGGCCAGTGATAGTCGTGTGGCCAAATGCTGTGTTCAAGAGCTGTGTATCAGCCATCAAAGCCATCAGGGAATGAGCCTGCAACACTTGTGGAAAAACACAAGGACCAAGCAAGGGCCTCCTTGACATTTGGGTTGGAGAGGAGATGGTGATGCTTGTTGCTGTCTCATGTTTGGCAGCAGATTGGAAACTTGCTCTACTTCCTCTTCTCCTTTACTTTTC
>CM054143.1:11472899-11497899 GCA_028751875.1 Rapana venosa | reverse complement strand
AAGATTCCATCGGAAGTTTCTCGCAGGAAGTTTTATAGGGGGGGATGGGGAAGAGTTCTTATCTCCGTTGAACCTGTCCACTTTAGGACGATAACCACATAACGACACAGAATAGGCCTCAGACATACAGACAGACAGACAGACGATCAGAGGGAACTAGCGTCTGACATACAACCAACACACAAAGCTAGGGTTCTGATGTGTCAACTTTCTCTTTGAACTGCAGGTGCCCTTTGCTCCCGAGCTCTTGTGAAGATGCCATAGGATACAGGCAGTGGGAGATGAAAAGGCCCCAATACACAGATGATATCGCTCTCTGTCTCTCTCTCTCTCTGCAATCTCTCTCTTTCTCTTTTCGCTTTCTGCTGCCTGTCTTCAAGGATGCTGTCTGCAGACACGATCTGAGAAAACGGGTATCGTGGCGAGGTGGGTAAGTCTGTTTGGTTTATGTATTGTATGTATGTGTGCGTGTGTGTTGGATTGTTTCTTTCTTTTGTTCCCCTTTTGTGTCTTTGCTTGTCTTCCTGCTCCTACTCCTCTTCCATCTCTTTCTACTTCATGTTTCTGCCTCCTTCTTCTCCTCCTTGTCCTTCTACTGCTACTACTCCTCTTTCTTGTTCTTCTTCTTCTTCTTGTTCTTCTTCTTCTTTTTGTTCTTGTTCTTCTTGTTGTTCTTGTTATTCTTCTTCTTTGCATTCTTCTTCTTTCTTCTGTTTCTTCTGTTTCTTCTTCTTCTTCTTCTTTTTCTTCTTCTTCTTCTTTCTTCTTCTTTCTTCTTCTTCTTCTTCTTCTTCTTCTTCTTCTTCTTCTTTCTTCTTTCTTCTTCTTCTTCTTCTTTGCATTCTTCTTTGCATTCTTCTTCTTCTTCATCCTTGCATTCTTCTTCTTCTTCTTCTTCTTCTTTGCATTCTTCTTCTTCTTCTTTGCATTCTTCTTCTTCTTCTTTGCATTCTTCTTCTTCTTCTTTGCATTCTTCTTCTTCTTTGCATTCTTCTTCTTCTTTGCATTCTTCTTCTTTGCATTCTTCTTTGCATTCTTCTTTCTTCATCCTTGCATTCATTTTCTTCTTTTTCTTCACATCCCCTCGTTCTCCTCCCAACTCTTCTTCCTCCTTTGGCGTCCCAAAGCTCACTTTCTATTTCTTCTTAGGTCGTATTATCGTCTTCTTTGTTGATGTTTGTTTTGTTTATTGTTATTCATCTTGTTGCTGTAGTAGTTGTTGTTGTTGTTGATGATGTTGTTGTTGATGATTATGATGATCATGATGGATGGTGATGGTGATGCTGTACTATTTTCTTGTTCGTCTGCTTCTTTGCATTTTGATCTCTAGTCTTCTGCCACTTTTCGTTGCTTTGCTTGTAAAGTCTTTGTTTCTTCTTGGATTTTTCGTCGTATTTCCTTTTTCGTCTGTGGCCATCTTTCTTGTTTTCCCACAATGCAGTCTTGAATAAAACTATCTGAAAAATAAAAATAGAAACCTGTTACTGTTCCTCCGCTTTCTCCTTTTCTCCTTTTTTGTTTGTTTGTGGTGGTCTTTCTTGCTTTTCATAACAAAGTCTTGTGGAACAAAACCTATGTAAAATAACATTCTAAAACTGTTATTGTTCCTCCTATTTTCTCCTCTTCCTCTCTCTGTCTGTCTGTCTCTGTCTGTCTTTCTTCACCACCCCTTTCCTCTCTGCCAACCTCCACTGGCCTGCTATATTTGTCGTCCATTTCTTTTTTCAAGACAAGACTGTAAACTCTAAACCAAAAAAATCCATGTAAATAGATCAATGAATTGAAATGACACCAACAAAGTGCTTTTGGGAACTTTATATCTGTCAAGAACCTCCATGATTTACTTCAGCAGGTCAAGTCATAGGCCGTGACAGGCTTTCACCCTGATTCCCAAAGGTCTCAGCCCCTATCTACCTCCTTCCAGTTTTCTGGGGTCTTCTGTTGTTTTGCTGTGCAGGCATTCAGCTAACAGCCGTTCTCCATAAGCAGGGCTTGTCAAAACAAGAGTCCTGTTACACAGACAGCGCTGTGCTGTGTGATAATATGGGAATGGTTTTGCACGTGAAGTGAATGATAATAATGAGGGCTTTGCTTTCTCCTTTGCTTTTGGTTTGAGTACTTTTTCCCTTCCTCCCGTCCTCCATCTATTTGTTTAGTTTCTCTTTTATCTATATGTCTGTATTAATGGGTCTCATTTTCTCTGTGTCTTTTCCTTCTGTTTGTATCTGTTTCCACTCCCATATTTCAATTTCTCTCTGACTTTCTTGTCAAGTTGATTTATGTGCTACATCCAATCTTTCTTAGTATCTGTTTCCATATTTATCTAACTCTCTCCCTCTCTTAATCTATCTTTTTTCTCTGTCTCTCTGTCTGTCTGTCTCTGTCTGTCTGTCTCTCATCCTCTCTTTTTCACATTCACATTCTTTCTCTGTCTTTGTGCCTTTCTCTGTCTCTCTCTTTGTCTCTGTCTGTCTATCTCTCTCTTTGTCAGTCTGTCTCTGTCTCTCTGTCAATTCCATTTACTCTGTATCTCTCTGTCAATCCCATTTACTGGCCTGTTTAAGGTTTTTTTCAGGATAGATTAAACATGACACAAAGCTAAACAGGAAACTGAAAATCTGACATAATCAAACAAAGTATGTTAAGAACTCTTTATAAAAAATCCCTGTGACCAACTGGATGATCACCACCAGGTCATATATACATAATTACATATACTGTAGCAACCTTTCACCCTGAATCCCAAAGGTATCTGCCTCTCCCTCCCTTCTTCCAGTTTTCTGGGGTCTCCTGTTTTTTCGCTGTGCAGGCATTCAGCTAACAGCGTTCTCCATAAGCAGGGCTTGTCAAAACAAGAGTCCTGTTACACAGGCAGCCCTGTGCTGTGTGATAATATGGGAAGGGTTTTGCACGTGAAGTGAAGGATAATAAAGAGGGCTTTGCTTTCTCCTTTGCTTTCCTTTCTTTCTTCCTTCCTTCTCTTTGTTTTGTTTGTTTTTTATCTGCCTGTCTATTAATCTGTCTCTGTTTTTTCTCTCTGTCTTTTATTATTTTGTGTATATCTGCTTCCTCCCATTTCTCTCTTTGTCAAATTGATTAATGTACCAGCCAATCTCTTTTAATGTATCTTTTTGGGTTTACACAACTTGTCTCTGACTGTCTGTCTCTGTCTCTCTGTCTATCTCTCTGTCTGTCTGTCTCTTTCTCTCTCTTTCTTTTGTCTCAATCTGTCTGTCTGTCTGTCTGTCTGTCTCTCTCTCTCTCTCTCTCTCTCTCTCTCTCTCTCTCTCTCTCTCTCTCTCTCTCTCTCTCTTTCAATCAATCCCATTTAGGAGCCTATTTTAGTTTTTTTTATTTTCAGATTAGCCAGACTGAACGTGGAACAACACCTATAAATAAGAAACATGAAATCAGATGACATCAACCAAAGGATTTTCAGAGCTCTTCATAAAAACACCTTGCAACCAACTTGATAATCGCCATCAGGTCATACACACACACACATACATACATACATACATACATACATACATATATATATATATATATATATATATATATATATATATATATATATATAGAGAGAGAGAGAGAGAGAGAGAGAGAGAGAGAGAGAGAGAGAGAGAGAGAAGAGAGAGAGAGAGAGATAGATAGATAGATTAGCAACCTTTCACCCTGATTCCCAAAGGTCTCAGCCCCTCCCTCGCTCCTTCCAGATTTATGGGGTCCCCAGTTTTTGTTTTTGTTTTTCTTTTTGCTGTGCAGACATTCAACTAACAGCATTCTCCATAAGCAGAGGGCTTGTCAAAACAAGAGTCCTGTTACACAGGCAGCCCTGTGCTGTGTGATAATATGGGAAGGGGTTTGCACGTGAAGTAAACGATAATAAAGAGGGCTTTGCTTTTTCCTTTGCTTTCCTTCCGTCCTTCCTTCTCTTTGTTTGTTTTTTATCTGTATGTCTATTAATTCGTCTTTGTTTTTTCTCTCTGTTTTTTTTATTTTGTTTACATCTGCTTCATCCCATTTCTCTCTTTGTCACATTGATTAAAGTCCCAACCAATCTATGTTAGTGTATCTTTCTGGGTTTACACAACTTCTGTCTCTGACTGTCTGTCTCTGTCTCTCTGTCTATATCTCTGTCTGTATGTTTGTCTCTCTGTTTTTCTTTTTGTTTCATTCTGTATTTCTGTCTGTCTCTGTCTCTGTCTGTCTCTCTCTCTCTGTCTCTCTCTCTCTTTCAATCAATCCCATTTAGGAGCCTATTTTAGTTTTTTTTAATTTTCAGATTAGTCAGACTGAACATGGAACAACACTTATAAACAAGAAACATGAAATTAGACGACATCAACCAAAGGATTTTCAGAACTCTTCATAAAAACACCTTGCGACCAACTTGATAATCACCATCAGGTCATACACACACATACATACATATATATATATATATATATATATATATATATATATATATATATATATATATTATATATATATATATATAGATAGATAGATAGATAGATATATATATATATATATATATATATATATATATATATATATATATATATATATATATATATAGATTAGATAGATAGATAGATAGATAGATAGATTAGCAACCTTTCACCCTGATTCCCAAAGGTCTCTGCCCCTCCCTTGCTCCTTCCAGATTTATGGGGTCCCCAGTTTTTGTTTTTCTTTTTCTTTTTGCTGTGCAGACGTTCAACTAGCAGCATTCTCCATAAACAGAGGGCTTGTCAAAACAAGAGTCCTGTTACACAGACAGCGCTGTGCTGTGTGATAATATGGGAAGGGTTTTGCACGTGAAGTGAACGATAATAAATAGGGCTTTGCTTTCCTTTGAGTACTCTTTCCTTCCTTCCTTCCTTCCTTCTTTCCTCCATCTCTTTACCTTTTTTGTTGGTCTTTTATCTATATGTCTATATTAATATGTTTTGTTTTCACTGAGTCTTTCTTTTCTCTTTATATCTGTTTTCTTCCCTGTCTCTCCCTTTTTCTCTCTCTGTCTCTCTCTTTGACAAAATGATTTATGTGTCACATTCAATCTTTCTTAGTATCTGTATCCATAATTATCTAACTTTCTCCCTCTCTTAATTTGTCTCTCTCTGTCTCTGTCTCTCTGTGTCTCTCTCTATATTCATATTTTTTTCTCATTCACTTTCTTTCTCATTCTCTGTCTTTGTGTCTCTTTTTCATTCTCTCCCCTTGTATCCTTGTATATCTCTCTTTGTCTATATGTCTGTCTAGTCTGTCTGTCGGCCTTTCTCTCTCTCTCTCTCTCTCTCTCTCCCCTCTCTCTCTCTCTCTCTTCTCTTCTTCTCTCTATTATCTCTCTCTCTCTCAATCATTCCCATTTACTGGCCTATTTTAAGTTGGGGTTTTTCCATGATAGGCAGATTGACCATACAATGACACCTAAACAAGAAACATGAAATCAGACGACATCAACAAAACAAACTACTTTAAGATCTCTTCATGATAACAGCTTGTGACCAACTTGATGATCACCACCATCAGGTCATATATCACCCTGACTCCCTAAGGTCTCTACCCCTCCCTCCCTCCTTCTTCCACTTTTCTGGGGTCCCTGTATTTTTTGTTGTTGTTGCTGTGCAGGCATTCAAGTAACAGCCGTTCTCCATAAGCAGGGCTTGTCACAACAAGAGTCCTGTTACACAGACAGCGCTGTGCTGTGTGATAATATGGGAAGGGTTTTGCACGTGAAGTGAACGATAATAAAGAGGGCTTTGCTTTCTCCTTTGCTTTTGGTTTGAGGACTCTTTCCCTCCTTTTTTCTTTTCTTCATTTCTTTTGTTTGTCTTAATTTATAATCTACTTTGCTACCTTCATTCTCCATGTATGTTATTTTTTGAGTTTGTTTTGGTCTAATTTCCTAAGTTGGAATGTGACTGCCTTAATGGTACAGGAAAAAAGAACAGTTGCAAGCATAAATTTCTCACTATTGGGTGGACCTCAGAGCACTAACTGAAGAATGACAAAGTATTGTTTTGGTCTTTTATTCATGTGCCTTTTGATCTGTCTCTTTTTCCCCTTCTTTTTCTATCAACTTCTCTCTCACACCTTCTCTCTCTCTCTCCCCCTCTCTGTCTGTCTGTCTCTCTCTTTCTCTTTCTCCCTCTCTCTAAACCTTTCCAAAAGGTGAAACTTTCTTCTTCTTTTTTTTAAAATTGTTTTTCAAAATCTAAGATGCTGTGTTTTATCATTTTTGATGACCCCGAAAAATGTCACGCTACTGTCTCCACAACTGTTTTGATCTCATCTCTGATAGTTTCGGGGTCATAAATTGTCTCCACTTGTGTGTGTCCTTAGCTTTTGTTATTGGTATGTTGTTGCTATTTTTCTTGTTGTTTTGTTGTTCGTGTGTATTTTATCTCTGTCTGCCTCTCTGTTTCTGTCTCTCAGTGTCTCTCTGTCTTTGACTCTCTCTCTATCTCTCTGTCTCTCTCTCTCTTTATCTGTCTCTCTTTCTCTCTCTCTTTGTCTACATCTCTCTCACACACACACATACCATCTTTCACCGGTGTGGTGATGTCTTCTTTGTCGAGAAGTCGTGTAGTAGAAACAGCCATAGCAGTAAAACAAAAACAAACAACAACTCACAAACAAACAAAAAACAAGAAGGAAAAAGGATAAGAAAAAGGAGAGAGGGTTGAAAACTTTTTTTATATCCATTAATATTTCTGTTCGTTTACAAATTTCATAATGGTTTAACGTTGTATATAATTATACCCTACCCAGAGAAAGGAATAGATAGGGGCAGAGAGATGAAGACCTGGATGCAGAACATCAAAGACTGGACTGGCCTTTGACATAAATGTGTTGCTGCTGAAAGGCTGAAGATATATAGATCAGCCTGGAGTAAATTGTTAACCAATGCCTCCGGAGTGCTGCCCTCTCCCCCCTACCACCCATCCTCCCCCCTCCCCCTCCAACACCCCATCCCGAAACGACCATCTTGGTCAAGAGACTACTTCTGCTGGTGGTGGTGGTGGTGCTGCTGCTGCTGATGGTGTTGATGATGATGATATACCCCATCAGAATGTTTATAATGACCAGTGGATTTTTTATATTACAGAGGAAGTACAACAACAACAACAACGATAACAACAACAAACAAAGCAAAACAAAACACAAAACTAAAACAAAACCCCAACCTCTTAAGCTGGACAAAACCATAAATATCCTGTCACCTCATTCTCTTTTTAAAGGTTTAAATCGCGTTAAAGAGCGTTTGTGTTTGGAATCTTAGAATACTTTCTTTATTTATGTGAGACATTGACTTCTAACTGTGAGTGCAATAGGTTCCTGAGTGCCAAAAGCAGAAAATGTGTGTGTGTGTGTGGGCGTGCGTGCATGCATGCGTGTGTGTGTGCGTGTGTGTGCGCACACGTGCACGTGTGTGTATTAGGTTGTGTGTGAGTGCTTGCATGCGTGCGCACGGGCTCGTGGGTTTATTTGTCTTTTTTCTATTGTTTTGTTTCTTGCAATATTATAAGAAGAAAGTTGTCTCAAAAAGTCATATCACCCTCTTTTCGCATCAGCGTTTTCTTCTTTACTACTTTGTGCCTTGACTGTATGGTATGTTCATTAAAAGTGTTATTCCGATGTTCAACAAACACTGAGGCACAAACACCGCTTCCCACACAAATGATTAAGTCACAGCTACACAGAAAAGCACACCCCAAAAAATGTGGGTGCCCTATTCAAGTCACTGTGGTATTTGTCAGTACGTAATTCATGTTTTCCCTGTAACGTGTTCACCAAGCAGACGTTTGTGCCTTGCCAGAGGGCTATTCTAGGATCGGTATGCCTGTAAACAGAGACTGTTTGGTGTCATTATCATCTCTGCCCATGCTTAATCCAATTTACGTTTCTATTTTTGAATGTCAGAAAGGAGGGCAGGCACTGCTGGAAACACCCCACCCCTCCGCTGACTAAATTCCGTGTTAGCGTTCATGATGGAAAGGGGGACATAACTTATATGCCGGTGCAGACTTTTAGGGAGCGCTATATCAGGGCAGCCAGCTCCAAACCAGTCCGTCCTGCCTGCTTGCTTTCCACACCTCACAGGAACTCTTTACCTTTTCAACATGCGAGAAGTTTTGACACGAAACATCTGTCTTCTTTGTGTCATGTTAAAAAGTGGAAAATTCTTGTTGACTCTTTTTTGTCTTTTGATCTTTAGGTGTGCTTTTTTCAAGTATCTGATTATTTTATTACCACCCCATTCTCCTTTTTCTAAGGTTTAAAATGCATAAAAGAATGTTTGCTTTTGGAATCTTAAAATATTTTCTTCATTTTGGTGATACATTGACTACATAACTGAGAGTGCAATAAGTGCCAAAAGCACAAAATGCGTGTGTGTGCATGTGTGTGCGAACGCATGTGTGTATGTGTTCATGTGTGTGTTGTGGGTTTTTTGTGTGTTGTATGTGTGTGTGCATGTGCACGCATGGGGCATGCACCACACAGACTTATTTATCTTTTGAGCTATTGTTATGTTTCCTGTGATATAATACGAGGAAAGTTGTCTCAAAAAGTTATTAATATCACCTTCTTTTTACAACAGCATTTTCTTCTTTACCACTGACTGCATGCTATGGTCATTAAAAGTGCTGTTATCATTTTCAACAAACACTGACCACACACCTGGGTGGGAATCCCCAACGAAATGATTAAATCACAGCTACAAAAAAGGGGGTGCCCTATCCAAGTCACTGTGGTATTTGTCAGTACGTAATTCATTTTCCCCTGTAACGTGTTCACCAAGCAGACGTTTGTGCCTTGCCAGAGGGCTATTCTAGGATCGGTATGCCTGTGAACAGAGACTGTTTGGTGTCATTATCATCTCTGCCCATGCTTAATCCAATTTACGTTTCTATTTTTGGATGTCAGAAAGGAGGGCAGGCACTGCTGGAAACACCCCACCCATCCGCTGACTAAATTCCATGTGAGCATTCATGATGGAAAGGGGGACATAACTTATATGCCGGTGCAGACTTTTAGAGAGCGCTATATCAGGGAGGGATGGGATAGCTCAGTGGTCGGAGCACTCACTTTCCCCCAGCCAAGTTAAGCAGCGTCGAGCGTGGTTACCTGTTGCATGGGTGACCGTTTGCGCGCCTTGGCTTCAGTACAGTTCCCCCAGTTCACCCAGCTGTAAATGGGTACCTGCCCTCTTTAGGGTCAGGGAAGGTAAAGCAACGAGGGAGAGGAGATGGGCGCCGCCCTCAATATGCTGGCCCTAGAGAAGTGAGGTCTCTGACGCCTCGCTCCCCTATGACCTTATAGGTTATGGGACTCCTTTACCTTTACCTTTTTACTATATCAGGGAAGCCAGCTCCAAGAGAGTCCTGCCTGCCTGCTTGCTTTCCACGCCTTGCAGGAACTCTTTACCTTTTCAACATGCGAGAAGTTTGACATGAAACAGCTGTCTTCTTTGTGTTGTGTTTGATGGTAGAAAGTTCTTGATTTTGACTCTTGTTTTCCCTTTATCTGTTTAGTTCTTTTTCGCCATGTATGTGTCGCTTTTATTATCACCCCATTCTCCTTTTTTTAGGATTAAAACGTATGAAAGAGCATTTGCTTTTGGAATCTTAAAATATCTTCTCCAATTCGGTGATACATTGACTACATAACTGAGAGTGCAATACTTTCAGGAGTGCCAAAAGCACAAAATGTGTGTGTGTTTTGGTGTGTGTGTTGTGTGTATGTGAGTGCATGTGTGCACACATGTGGCGGCATGTGCACATGGGCTTATTTTTGTTTTTCTATTGTTCTGTGTCCTGTAATATGACAAGAAGAAAGTTGTCTCAAAAAGTCATTATCACCCTATTTTACAACAGCATATTCTTCTTTACTACTTTGTGCCTTGACTATATGCTATGTTCATCAAAAGTGCTATTCCAATGTTCATCAAACACTGAGACACACACACCGCATCCGACACCAAATGATAAAGGCACAGCTAAACATAAAAACGTGCGTTCCCTATTCAAGTCACTGTGGTATTTGTCAGTACGTAATTCATTTTTCCCTGTAACGTGTTCACCAAGCAGACGTTTGTGCCTTGCCAGAGGGCTATTCTAGGATCGGTATGCCTGTGAACAGAGACTGTTTGGTGTCATTATCATCTCTGCCCATGCTTAATCCAATTTACGTTTCTATTTTTGAATGTCAGAAAGGAGGGCAGGCACTGCTGGAAACACCCCACCCATCCGCTGACTAAATTCCACGTTAGCGTTCATGATGGAAAGGGGGACATAACTTATATGCTGGTGCAGACTTTTAGGGAGCGCTATATCAGGAAAGCCAGCTCCAAGAGAGTCCTGCCTGCATGCTTTCTTTCCACACCTCGCAGGAACTCTTTACCTTTTCAACATTGGAGAAGTTTCGATACGAAACATCTGTCTCCTTTGTGTTGGTGTTTGAAAGTTGAAAATTTTTTGGTTGTCCTTTATTTCCTGCTTATTTTGGCTTTAACAATTATTAAACATTTTGTTTCTTATAGTGAAAGTTACAGAATATATATTTTTGAGAAAAAATAGCATATACCAGACCAAACAAATTCAAATAAATATATTTTCATACGTAAGCACATCCATGCGTGTACATATATAAGATTGTATACCATTCTGCATAGCATTAGGTTTTTGATATGTGACAAGACTACAGTAGTTTTCAGTGTTGTATTTTATGTTGACTGCAAAAAAAGAAAACCCCAAAACCCTGTGCGTGCGTGATTGCGTGCATGTGTGTGTGTGTGTGTTCGTGCGCGCGCGCGTGTGTGTATGTGTGTGTAGCCATTCCTCACTTCTTATGATGGCATCTCTATCCATCTATAAAAAAAAAAAAAAATAACACGTTGTGTCCTTACTTCAACTAGTGTCATTTCTCTTTCTCTCCCTCCATCTCTCTCCCTCCCTCTCATTCTCTCCCTCTCATTCTCTCTCTCTCTCTCTCTCTCTCTCTCATCTCTCTCTCTCTCTCTCTCTCTCTCTCTCTCCTCTCCTCCCTCTCATTCTCCCTCTCTCTCTCTCTCTCTCTCTCTCTCTCTCTCTCTCTCTCTCATTCTTCTCCCCCCCCCCCCTCTCTCTCTCTCTCCTGTTTGATGATGCCTGTCGACAAAGCCGGCCTGCTATACTACTGCAGCAGCAGCAGCTGCTGATGTTGTCTTCTTTTGCTCTCTTTGCTGAGATCATTATGTCGACGTTTTGTAATGATTGTCTGGAAAGATAGGCAAAGGAGGAAAGATAGGCAAAGGATTCATTCTTAGTAGCGGCGCTGTTCATATACCTCACACTACGTCTCTAAACACCCCCTGCCCCCCAACAGGCATGAAAGTATATATAATACGAGAGCAGCCGGGAGATATTTATTTATTTTAATTTATTATATTTTATACCACGGCAGATTTCTCTGCCTGAATTTCGGGCTGCTCTCCCTCGGGGGGAGAGCGCGTCGCCGCAAAAGCAGCGCCACCCATTTTATTTTTTTATTTTCCTGTCTTCAACTGTTTGTTGTTTCCCTATCAGAGTGGCTTTTTTTCTACAGACTTTTGCCAGGGACAACTCTCTTGTTGCCGTGGGTTCTTTTACGTGCGCTGAATAATTTTGTGTAACACACCTGACCTCGGTTTATCGTCTCATCCGAAAGACTAGCACCCAGACGACCAATCATGGTCTAACGGATGGGGGCAAAGGTTTGGGCCCAATCGGGGTTCGAACCACCGCGCACTTACGACCCTGACTTTTCGCTTTTTAGGCAGGTGCGTTACCTCTAGACCACCGATCCACCGATATCGGGCTTAGTCTAAATGCTGCTTTTTGTCAGTTTGTTGTAAAATGTGGTCGTTAGTTGAAGTATGTTCCCTCCTCCCCCACCGCATCCACCCCCAACACGAATCATTGCACTGATGACGCAATAATGGGTGGCGCTGCTCTTGAGGCGACGCGCTCTTTCTGGGGAAAGCAGTCCAAATTTCATGCAAGAGAATCTGCCGTGACTTAAGGTGGTATAAAATAAATCTCATCATCATCTCATCTGCTTTCGTAACCACCTCCAGGGTCGTAGGGGGCACTGCAGTGACGAACGCTGCACCAGTTGGCTCCATTTGCGGCGGTTGTGGGCAAGTGCCTGGGTTGTGCAGAAGCTCTTCCCCGGTCCATTCAGTGATGTTATCTGCCCATTTCTTCTTCTTCGGCCTGCCTCGCCTTCTCTTCCCCTGTACTGTTCCTTGCAGTATGAACTTGGAGAGCCCATCTGATCTTGTCACGTGCCCATACCATCTGAGCTTCCTTTTCTTGACTGAAAATAAATGCAATATATTTTTTTTTAATTGTGTTAAGGAGTGTAATTTTTTCATTTCCCAGATAGAGTGCACAGGTTTGCTAATGGTGAGATTAATTTTTTTGCGTTTGCGAGGTGTTTTTTTACCCCCCCCCCCCCCCCCCCCTTCCCCCATCTCCCAACTACCATCATTTAGGTAGCAGCATTCCGACTCTGGGTTGGGTAGGAGCCGGCCGGAGTCCGAAAAATCCCTGTGACTTTTAAGGGGATTCAAACCCACGACCTTCCAGTCCGAAATCCAAAGCGCTAACCACTGCGCCATGGCGGCTGGTGATATTATTGAAGTTTTGGTATCATTGCCCAAAGGGAAACTTTCAATACAACATGATGGCTGTCCCGGTGATGTCCATATGAATTTTACAATCCAAGCATCAGAGGTATAAAAAGAAAAAGTTTCCAAAAATTAAACAAGAACCTCTCTAATGCACGTATTAACGCAAGCTAACACAAATTAAAGCAAAGGGACGGGATAGCCTGGTGGTCAGAACATTCCGCTCGCAATCTGACGATCCGGGTTCGATTCCGGTTACAGGGGATATTTTCCCCTCGAGTTAACATCAGTGCAGACTCCACTCTCCCAAAAAGTCCTTCGGATGAGACTATAAATCGAGGCTCAGTGTGCGAACGCACGCAGACCATCTTGCGCACACGCTAAATCCTGTTCCGCTTTTCGTAAGAGTAGGCCATTGTGTGCCGGTGGGAACAGATGACAAAATTGACAAAACCGCATACACACGGGGACTAGATATAAACAAAGCGTACAAGTGCTTATTCCATTGTCCTCGATATAAAAGAATAAAATCAAATATAGTAATAAAAAAGCTTACTCAAAATTGATTTTTTTATATTTTTTTCTCAATCCCATTTATTCACAGAAAAATGATTAAGACATAGAGTAGAATACATTGAAATAAATTAAATTTAAAAAAAAAAACAGCAAAAAAAAATCTTTTGATGAAATACGACGACAGAACGAGTAGAAGGATCGAAAATGAACTGAAAATAGAACGCCCATAGAGCTGACAAAGGAAGTGGGGGATGGTAGGGGATGGGGTAGGAGGGGGGATGGGGGGGGGCCCAACCTTTAGCCACCCCAAAAATAAAAGCCTCACCTGTTGGCATTATCCACTCTTTCCTTTTTTCTGTGGTCTGGTCTTTCTTTTTGTGTGTGTGCATTTGCTTGTCTTTTTCTTCTTTCCATCCATATCTTTCATTCTCCACCTGTCTTTTGTTGCTATCTTTTCTTTCTTCTGTTCCCCCCCAAAATCCATTGCCTTTCTACATCTGATGCTCTGCGCTGCCTCCAGTTGCTCATATCGACATTCCATTGTGCTGTGGTGTGGTGTGGTGTGGTGCGATGTACTCTGTCTCTCTCTCTGTGTCTCTCTGTCTGAGTGTGTATGTGTGTTTGTGTGCGTGCGTGTGTGTGTGTGTGTGTATGTGTGTGTGTGTGTGTGTGTGTGTGTATGTGTGTGTGTGTGTGTGTGTGTGTGTGTGTGTGTGTGTGTGTGTGTGTGTGTGTGTGTGTGTGTTTTTGATGTGAATGCTAAACGCTAGTGCTAGCAGTGTGCCCTTACCCCCCTCCTCCGCCACACGTTTTCTTCTAGTAACAAAGAATTTTGGGGGGATTATGCTATACTATGTTCTCCTTATCATTCATTATCTGTGGTATGGGCATCATAATGTTGTTGCTATCCCCAAAGTCGGAATGCGGCTACCTTCATGGTGGGCGAAAACGTTCACATACGCAAAATAATGTCACCATCGGTGAACATCACAGCTCTAGCCGAGGAATAATGAGGGAAAATATTTGTTTTTAAAAATATTGTTTTATTCATTAAGCAAAAAGGCGTCGTATATTGCAAAGAGATGCATACTATCTTAGAATTGTACCCACAATGCACTCTCTCTCCCCCCCATATATATATATATATATATATATATATTATATATATATATATATATATATATATATAATATATAATATATATAATATATATATATAGTGTGTGTGTGTGTGTGTGTGTGTGCGCGCGCGCGTGTATGTGCGCGAGTGTGAGCGCGAGCGCGCCCTTTTACCTAATAAGATAAAAACAGCCCCCACCCTTCAAACAAAACACACGTAGGCAACAAGCCGTACTAACTCCGACCTTCCTTCTTCAATTGAATCTGGGTTTTTTGGCAAAGAGAGAAAAGCGAAAGAAGCGTCAGAGAAGGAAGAAGGCAGGAATGGTTGGTTTAAACAATATTGTATTAGTTCAGAAACAACATAGCGCTAATACATGAAATGAGTACAACAAGCAATGCAGGCTTGGTTAGGAGGATCGGTGGTCTAGAAGTAACGGACCTGCCTAGAAAACAAAGAGCTCGAGTCGGAAGTGTGCGGTGGTTCGATCCCCGTTTGGGCTCGAAACTACCCCCCCCCCCCCCCAACCCCCTTCATCCATTCGACCGTGAGTGGCGGTGGTCTGGGTGCTAGTCTTTCGAATGAGACGAAAAACCGAGGTCCCGAGTGTTACACGTCGTTACTTAGCGCACGTAAAAGAGCCCGGGGCAACAAGAAAGTTGTCCCTGGCAAAACTCTGTAGAAAAAAAAGCCACTTTGATAGGGAAACAAATACAGTAGTAATAATAATAATAATTATAATCGTAATCATAATAATAAAAGTAATAATAACACATGGAATTTCTTTTTACAGCGCTGTATCTTGCAAAAAACAAATGAAAGCGCTCAAAAGGGAAAAGGGAAATCAAAGGGAAACAAATACAGTTGCAGATAGGAAAAGAACCCGTAATCATGGGTGGCGCTGCTCTCGCGGCGACGCGCTCTCCCCGGGGAAGAGCAGCCCGAATTTTCACAGCAGAGAAATCTGCCGTGACTTTAAAGTGATATAAAATGAAAAAAAAAATTAAAATCCAATTATCTGATGGGGAAGAGAAGGACAGTGAGTGGGTAGAGATAAAGCAAGCTGACCACTAGCAAGGACAGCAAGTAAAGACCTCGACCTCATGAAACACACACTGGCCGGACGCTATAGCCGAGTGGTTTAGACCGCTCGACCTCAACAGTCCTCAACATGGGTGGTCCATGAAGTCCTGTGTTCGAATCTCCGCAGCGTCTGATGAATTAGCGGTGCGGATTTTTTGATTTAAAAAAAAAATGTTTTTTTGCGATTTCTCGGGTCAACTTCAAGTGCAAGACCTACCAATGTCTTTTTTATTTTAAGTTATATTTTATTCTTTTATTTTATTCTTTTATATCGAGGATAATGGAATAAGCACTTATTTGCTTTTTTTTTTAAACATCTAGTCCCCGTGTGTATGCGGTTTGTAAATTCTGTTATTCCTTCCCCTCCGGCACACATTGGCCAACTCTTACGAAAAGCGGAACAGGATTTAACGTGGGCGCGAGGTGTTCTGCGTGCGTTTGCACACGGGGCCTCGGTTTATAGTCTCAATCTGAAGGACCATCTTCATTCCCTCGTATATATATGTATGTATATATATATATAATATATATATATATATATATATATATATATATATATATATATATACACGCAGAAGATCAAATATGCACGTTAAAGATCACTGTAATTCAGGTCGGCGTTCCGTGGGTTACGGAAACACAAACATACCTGGCATACACTCCCTGAAGCCGGATCGCGCCTACCTTCATGGTGAAGGGACTCTAAACATTTTTGGTTGTGTTGTTGGAATCTTTATTTTTCAAGGGTAACAGAATACGCATGCTCATCCTTTTTTTCATCCGGCCCTTGCCCTGATTAGGGACTATATGGATGTGGTGGCAAACAGAAAACAAAGACGACGACGACAACGACAAAAAACAAACTAGTACGCCACAACCCAGACAAAAGGCCGTCACCTATAAATAGAGGATACAAAATATCACACACACATACACATGCACAAATGCACACACACACATACACACACACGCGCGCGCGCGCGTGAATTTGAACACAAACACACCGTCTAATATCACAACATGTGAAAAGGCGTTACATTATACACACACACGCATGCACGCACGCGCACATGCATACACATCAAAATGGCTTGATGAAAAAAGCAAATGAATTGCTTATTTAATATCCCTCTGGAAATTAAAAAAAAAAATTCACTTCACACCATCACCACCACCACCACCACGACACCACACCACACACACTCATACACACACTCGCGCGCGCGCGCACGCACACACACACACACACACACACACACACACACACACACACACACACACACACGCGCGCGCGCGCGCGCGCGCGCGCACACACACACACACACGAAAATGGCAGACATCAGAAAACAGAAAAAGCATCACCTGTCGACATTTTCCATTGTTGTCAGTCATTTCTTTCTCCCCTTTCTCGCTTCCCCCCCTTCCCCCCACTCCACCTGTTTTTCTCCCCCCCCCCCACCCCCCCCCACCCCCTCCATTCCCCATCCGTCCCCATCCGCTCCCTCTCCCCCAAATGCTTCTTTTTATCCTCCTTTCGTCTTGATCTCTTCCTTAGGTCTTCATATCAGCATACAATCCCATCACTCTATGAGTGTGTGTGTGTGTGTATGAGTCTGTGTGTGTAGCGTGTGTATTTGTGCGTGTGTGTATGTGTGTGTTGTGTAGGTGTGTGTGTATGAGTGTGTATGTAATGTGTGTGTTTGGGTGTGTGTGTGTGTGTGTGTTGTGTAGATGTGTGAGTGTGTGTGTGTGTGTTGTATAGGTGTGTGTGAGTGAGTGTGTGTGTGGGGTGTGTGTGTGAGAGAGAGTGAGTTTATTTATTTTATTCTTTTATATCAAGGATAATGGAATAAGCACTTATGTGCTTTTTTAGATCCAGTCCCCGTGTGTATACGGTTTTGTAAATTCTGTCATCTGTTCCCACCGGCACACAATGCCCTACTCTTCCGAAAAGCGGAACAGGATTTAATGTGTGCGCAAGATGTTCTGCAAACGTTCGCACACGGGGCCTCGATTTAAAGTCTCATCCGAAGGACGTTGTGTTCGTGTAAGTAAGTCTTCAATTTTAACGTCTTTCCACTTTAAGTGATACCAGACGGCCCTAAGATAGGAGGCTGAATGAAAGAGATAGATGGATGGATAGATATAGATAGATAGATCTACTCTGTGTGGTGCGTGCATGTGTGTGTGTGTGTGTGTGTGTGTAATAAAGAGTAATAACAAGGGAAATACACAAATAGTATTCTTAACATAAACAGATCAAGAACAACATTAAAAAAAAAAAAAGAAATTCGAAGAGAACTACAACTACAATAAGTGCCCTATAGGTGTGTGTGGTGTGTGTGTGTGTGTGTGGTTGTTGTGTGTGTGTGTGTGTGTGTGTGTGTGTGTGTGTGTGTTCGTTTTAACGTCTATCCAGGAAAACATGCAAATAGAATGTGTGTGTGTGTGTGTGTGTGTGTGTGTGTGTGTGTGTGTGTGTGTGTGTGTGTGTGTGTGTGTGTCCCCGTTTAAACGTCTACCTACGACTGCGAAAACGTACTAATAGACAGAATGTGTGTGTATATTGAGTGTGTGTGTGTAGTGCGTGCGTGTGTGTGTGTGTGTGTGTGTGTGTGTGTGTGTGTGTGTGTGTGTTTGATGTGTCTGCAAACTGATGAGTACCAGAGATACGCACATATCTTTCTTGTCTTTGTCTTCCTTTCTTTTCTTTCTCTTTCTGAATCTCTATGGCGGAGGGGGGATCAAGGGGATGAAGTATGGCGCTGTCTTGTGTATCGTTCCATTTGGCTAAAGGGCATCCAAATATTGTCGGTGTTTTTGACTCCATCAAGGGCCACGTGGACAGAGTGGCGTACCCATTGCACACCAAAACATCCCACCAAAACCCACCCCAAAAACAGAGAGAGAGGGAGGTAGGGAGAGAGAGAGAGTGTGAGAAAGAGGGGGGGGGGGAGGGAGGGAGTGAGAGGGAGAGAGAGGGAGGGAGAGAGACAGTGAGAGAGAGAGGGAGGGAGGGAGAGAGAGAGAGACTGTGTGAGAGAGAGACAGTGAGAGAGAGAGACAGTGAGAGAGAGAGAGAGTGAGAGAGAGAGACAGTGAGAGGGAGAGAGACAGTGAGAGAGGGAGAGAGAGAGAGGGAGGGAGTGAGGGAGAGTGATAGTGTGTGAGAGAGAGAGGGAGGGAGAGAGAGAGAGTGAGAGAGAGAGATTCTTTTGAATTCGTATCTGTCCAATGATGGAGGGGTCTTAAAAGGTTTACCTTAGTTCGTCCATATGTGTTACGCTTATGTGCCCAGCTGAGTGTGTGTGAGAGAGAGAATGTGTGTGTGTGTGGGGGGGGGAGGGGGGCAAGCGTGTGTGTTTCTATCAATCTATCTATCTATCTAACTATATACATACACACACACACATACATACATACATACATACATACATACATACATACATATATATATATATATATATATGTATATGTATATATATATATATATATATATATTACCACTTTAAGTCACGGCAGATTCCTATGCGTGAAGTTCTTCCTGGGGAGAGCGCGTCGCCACAAGAGCAGCGCCTCCCATTTTTATTATTTCTGTTCCTGTCTGCATGTATATTTGTATCCCGACCATAATGGCTTTTTTCCCGCCATATTTTTGGGAGCGACAACTGTTTTGTTGCTGTGGGTTCTGTTACATGCGATAAATACGTGCTGCACTCGGGATCTCGATTTATCATCCCATACGAAAGACTAGCGCACGGACCACCAATCACGGTCTAGTAGTGGATAGGGGGGAAAGTTTCGGGCACAAACGGGGATCGAACTCAGACCCTGATCATTCCCGGACTCTTGGCTTTCTAGGCAGGTGCATTACCTAAATAGCAAGCCAACATACAGCAAAGAGCACAACGTCAGGAAACAAGGCAGCTAGATATTTTATTCACCTCAAGTGGAAATAAACGAGAAGAGATAGTGTGGAAGAGGGTGGTGGTGGTGGGGTGGGGGGTTGATATAACTCAATCACTCGCAACAACGCTGTCTGAAGACAGCAAATTATACAACAAAGAATCTTATCAACCCTACCTTCCCCCGCCCTTTTCCTTCTCTTTTTCCCCCTTTTCTTTAGACCTAAAAGAGACAGCAGCAGCAGAAGCAGCAGCAGAAGAAGAAGCATTTTTATCATTTCTCCTGTGCCTTGGGTTTGTGTCACGGCAGCTGTTCGTGCCGTCAGCTCTATCTTGACTCCAAGATACCTCGACAGTCGTCAATGATTGCCTGAAAAGATACCCCAGGAATGGCACACCTCTTTTCATACCTCACACACTAGGGCCTAAAAACGCAGCAGGCTCGAACATAGGAAGAGCTGCAGATAGGCGCGGGGGGGTGGGGGGGGGGGGGGGGGGGGGGGGGGGGGGGGGGGGCGGAGGTTTTTAAAAACCACCTTTGTTGCAGAAGGAGTGATGGCGGCAGCTGAAGAGGGTGGTGGGGTGGGGTGGGGGGTAGGTGTGGTCGTCTGCGTGGCGTAGTTTTATATGTTTGAAGAGATAGATTTTGTTCCTACTTTGTGTTGGGAATGATAGGGGATTTGGGGGAAGGAGAGTAGAGGGGTGGGGTGTGTGTGTGTGTGTGTGGGGGGGGGGGGGGGGGGTGGTCATGAAATGTATGATATCATCACTGTTCCTTCTTCCTTTCCAACAAGGCATTTGTGGTGATTACAGTCATAGTTGTTATTTTATGTGTTGTTTTTTTTAAAGTTCTTTTTCTTTTTATGAAGAAGGATTACTTAACAGGATGTGATATTGACGATGGATGACGTACAATAAAGATGACGATGTTGACAAGAGTGGATTGACTGTTTCACAGTTCTGTTTTTCTTCGTCGTACTTCATGATTGTGCAGAAAGGCAGGTGTGACATATATATATATATATGCTTAGAATTTGTTCTTTTCCTCTACTGGAGCTCAAAGGTTCACAAATTGTGAGAATTCGCGTATACAGGTAAAAGGTAAAGGAGTCCCATAACCTATAAGGTCGTAGGGGAGCGAGGCGTCAGAGACCTCACTTCTCTAGGGCCAGCATATTGAGGGCGGCGCCCATCTCCTCTCCCTCGCTGCTTTACCTTCCCTGACCCTAAAGAGGCCAGGTACCCATTTACAGCTGGGGAACTGTACTGAAGCCAAGGCGCGCAAACGGTCACCCATCCAACTGGTAACCACGCTCGGCGCTGCTTAACTTGGCTGGGGGAAAGCGAGTGCTCCGACCACTGAGCTATCCAGTCCCCTCGCGAATGCATCCACTTTTTTTGCCCCTTTGAACAGGCATCTCAGTTGTGGCTCGAACCCAGGCTTGATCCTGGGCCGTCAATTCGCAATTACAATGTTCTAACCACTAGGCTGTCCCACCCCTGCTTTAAAAAAGTACGATAACTGCACAGAAGGATATAATGAGGCGCTATAAAAAAATAGGGGGCAGAAATTGACAGCCACCTGGTAATGATATGGTCACGTGCTGGTGTGAATTTTTTATTCTGTTGTTGCTTTTTTAAATTTTATTTCACATTTCCTTCATCTCCTCATTCCATTCTTTTCCTGAAAATCTGGAATTGATCACTTTGGTCTTTGTTCCGCGTTTTTCCATAGGCATGGCATTCCACTGTGTGTGAGTTGTGTGTGTTGTGTGTGGTGTGTTGTGTGTGTGTGTGTGTGTGTGTTGTGTGTGTGTGTGTGTGTGTGTGTGTTGTGTGTGTTCGTGTTGGTTGTGTGTGTGTGTTGTGTGTGTGTGCGTTTGTGTGTGTGTGTGTGTGTGTGTGCGTGTGTGTGTGTGTGTGTGTTGTGTGTGTGTGTGTGTTCGTGTGTGTGTGTTTTTGTTGTGTGCGTGTGCGTGTGTGTGTGTGTGTGTGTGTTCTTTCTTTAATTTAACGTCTGTTCACTCAAGGTGCTATTAGATTCATTCAAGGTGTGTGTGTGTGTGTGTGTGTGTGTGCGTGCGTGTGTTCGTTTGTGTGGTGTGTGTGTGTGTGTGTTCTTTCTTTAATTTAACGTCTATTCACTCAAGGTGATATTAGACTCATTCAAGGTGTTTGTGTGTGTGCATGTGTTTGTGTGTGTTTTGTGTGTGTGTGTGTGTTCGTGTGTGTGTGTGTGTGTTGTGTGTGTGTGTGTGAGTGTGTGTGTGCGTGTGTGTGTGTGTGTGTGTGTTATTTCTTTAATTTAAGGTCTGTTTACTCAAGGTGATATTAGACTCATTCAAGGTGTGTGTGTGCGTGCATGTGTGTGTGTGTGTGTGTTGTTGTTGTTGTTGTGTGTTGTGTATGTGTGTGCGTGTGTGTTCTTTCTTTAATTTAACGTCTGTTCACTCAAGGTGATATTAGACTCATTCAAGGTGTGTGCGTGTGTGTGTTGTTGTTCGTGTGTGTTAGCGCGCGCGTGTGTGTGAGCATACACACGTGCACTTGCACAAAACCATTTGTCTGCCTGTTCGCCTGGGTTTTTTTTCTTTCTCTCAATGATTTGCTAAATCAGTAGCATCCTGAGTGCTTCTTTTTTTTAAAAGTTTTGTTCCTCAACAGAATAAGAGAATTGACATTCTTCCTGTACTCTGTACCAGACACTGTGACCCTCTTTAACGTGAATAGAAAATAAAGCATAATTTATTGTTGCCAGTCTGTGGCCAAGCGAGGAATCTGAGGGAGAGACAGAAGTACAAACTCAGCCAGCCAACATTTGTTATTCCTCCGTCAGAAAAACAACAACAACAGCAACAACAACAACCAGAAAGCCGGAGGTGAAGTAACTCAATCCCTTTCAATAACAACGTCTGAAGACACGAAATTATACAACAAACAGCATTCTTCTTCACCCCCCTGTTCTTCTCACCCCCCCCCCCCCCCCCCCCCTCCATCAGCCCAAAACGTGAGGAGGACTGCTGCAGTCATGTCTCCTTCACCCCCCCCCCCCCCTCTCTCTCTCTCTTCTCTCTCTCTCTCTCTCCTCTCTCTCATCTCTCTCTCTCTCTCTCTCTCTCTGCTCTGCTCTGTCTCTCTTCTCTCTCTCTCTTCTCTTCCTCTGTCTCTGTCTGTCTTTCTCTTTCTTTCTCTTGCTCGTCTGCTCGCAGCTGCTCGTGTTGTCTTTGCTCTCTTCGCTGAGATATGTGGACGTTTTGTAATGATTGTCTGAACAGATAACTAGTGAATTACACCATACCTCTTTTCATACCTTACACAGTCTCAAGCCCGGAATTGGCACGAACAACCCAGTTTTGAAGATAGCGGGGTTTATAAACTGCCATTGTTACAGAAATGATGACGGTGACTGGAAGGGAAGGGAATGATGTTGTTGTGTGTGTGTGTGTGTGTGTGTGTGTGTGTGTGTGTGTGTGTGTGTGTGTGTGTGTGTGTGTGTGTGTGTGTGTGTGTGTGTGTGTGCAGATTTTCAGTGTTTTTGTGCACTAATTGTTGAGGCTTTGTGTGAAAAGTAGAGCGTGTGCTTTGTGTTGGAAAGAATGCTGCTTTTGACTATGAAAGTGATTGGAGATTGCACAGCTATGCATGTTGTTCTTCTTCTTCACTGTGGGATGGGTATTGTTGTCAGTTGTATTCTTGATATATTGCTGGGTTGTTTTTTGTGTCTTGCTTTTGTAAGTATAATGACTTCTTGTGGAAAATGGGAGGATTTTGCTTTAAGCGGGTAATGATTATTATAGCTCAGTAGTCAGAGCACTCGCTTTCCCGCCCAGTCAATGCTAAGCAGCATCGAGTGTGGTTACCAGTTGGATGGGTGACCGTTTGTGCGCCTTGGCTTCAGTATAGTCTCTCAGTTCACCCAGCTGTAAATGGGTACCTGTCTCTTTAGGGTCAGGGAATGGTAAAGCAGCGAGGGAGAGGAATTGGCGCCGCCCTCAATATGCTGTCCCCTGGAGAAGCTGAGGTCTCTGACACCTCGCGCGCTTCCTTACAACCACATAGGGTATGGGGCACCTTTACCTTTTAAACGGTGATGATTATGGCGATCAAGCGTCTCATTCTGTATAGTTTTGTTCAGTCGTAATAACAACTTTACCAAACATGCTAATCAGATAATTATACCACTCTCCAAGCATCTCAGTAAGTGTCAATACTTGTCCTTGGTATTTCAATACACACACACATAGTAAGTTTTTGAAAAGCCATAAAACTTTCAGTGACTGCAATATCACAATAGCATTTTAATCACAGATTAAAAACTAGAAATAAAGAGAGCAGTGAACGAATATAAAACATGAAGGAAAACAAAAACACAAGAGAAAGCATTTAGCTAAAAACTTGTATGAAATGAACACCAAACAAAATGGACACCCTTCAAAAAGCTATCTGCAATCACAAATAAAAGACATCACCTGTTGGCTCAACACGTCACCCCCCCCCCCCCCCCCCCATTCCCATCACACACACCACACACACACACATTCACACTACACACCAACACAGTGCCTGTCAAGTCCTTCCATCCTGTTTTAATTTGATTTATCTGTCCAAGATGTGTGCTTTTTCAAAGTTGTTCTCCATTTGTTGTATATTATGAGCATTATGTGATTGAGGTGTTGTGTTGTGTGTGTGTGTGTGTGTGTGTGATGTGATGTTTGTGTGTTGTGTGTGTGTGTTTGATCAGAATCAGAAAGAAATTATTGCCATTATTGTGTTTGTGTGTGTGTTTGTGTGTGTGTGTGCTAGTGCATGTGTGTGTGTTTGTGTGTGTGACTGTTTGTCTATTTCTTTCATTCCTCGGCTAGAGCTCCGAGATTCCCCATTGGTGAGATTTTGTTGTGTATGCGACTGTTTTTTTAAAATCAACCATTAAGGTAGCCGCATTCCGATTTCGGGAATGATGATTGTTGTGTTTGATAATGATGACTGCCTGTGGGGTATCCTTTTTTTTTCCTCCCCCCACCAAAAGGGTGGGTTGGGGGGTTTGGGGGCTTTTTTTTTTTGGGGGGGGGGGGGGGGATGAAAATGTGGTGTGATTTCTTCTCTTCTGTGCCATCCTCTCTGTAGGAAAAAAAGGATCATGTTATTTTCCTGCATCGGTCTATCAAGAGATCAGCCAACAGGGCACTGCAGCCATTGCGAAGAGAGAACAAACTGTTTTCCTGTTTCACCCGCCTGTCATTGTTGAAAAGCAGCAATGTTCATGGTTGCCCCCCACCTCTGTGTGTGTATCTGTTTGTCTCTTTGTCTGTTTGCCTGTTTTTATCTCTTTCTGTCTCTCTTTCTCTGTCTCTGTCTGTCTTTCGCTCCCTCTGCGTGCGTGCGTGTGCGTGCGTGTGTGTGTGTGTATGTGTGTGTGTGCATTTGTATGTGTGTGCGTGTGTTTTCTGTTTCTCTCTGTCTTCCTTCTGCTCCCTTTCTTTGTTGAATGTCTGTCTGTCTGCCCCCCCCCCCCCCCCCACTCTCTCTCTGTCTGTCTCTGTCTCTCTCTCTCCCTCCCCCCCCCCCCCTCTCTCTCTCTTTGTGTGCGCATGCGTTGCGTTTTAACTTTAACTGGATGCCAAAAGACATACATACATACACAAAACAAACAAAAACACCCAAACCGAAGCCCACTGGGAAGCAAGCCTTATTCCAAATTGTCTGTTATATGTTCCCC
>CM054143.1:11460399-11470399 GCA_028751875.1 Rapana venosa | reverse complement strand
TGATGAGTGCCAGAGATGTACCCTTTCTTCTTCTCTACAGCTGAAGGATCAAGGAAAAGAGCTAGGTTGGGTTGGGGTTGGGTTTTTTTTTCGTTTTTCTTTCTGTCTTTCTCTTAGCATCATTCCATTTGTGAAAAGGGCATCTAAATATTGTCTGTCTTGTCCATCAAGAGCTCAGGCGGCCTGGCCATTGCAAAGAGATAGACTGTTGTTATGACTGAGTGGGGTGAGGCATAGACTGTTGTTATGACTGAGTGGGGTGAGGCATAGACTGTTATTATGGCTGAGGAGGGTGATGCATAGACTGTTATTATGACTGTGGGGGTGAGGCATAGACTGTTATTATGACTAAGGCGGGGGGGGGGGGGGGGGGGTCGAGGCATAGACTGTTATTATGACTGAGGGGGGTGAGGCATAGACTGTTATTATGACTGAGGGGGGTGAGGCACAGACTGTTATTATGACTAGGCGGGGGGGTGAGGCATAGACTGTTATTATGACTAAGGGGGGTGAGGCATAGACTGTTATTATGACTGAGGGGGGTGAGGCATAGACTGTTATTATGACTGAGGGGGGTGAGGCACAGACTGTTATTATGACTGAGGGGGGTGAGGCACAGACTGTTATTATGACTGAGGGGGTGAGGCATAGACTGTTATTATGACTGAGGGGGGTGAGGCACAGACTGTTATTATGACTGAGGGGGGTGAGGCACAGACTGTTTTTATGACTGAGGGGGGTGAGGCACAGACTGTTATTATGACTGAGGGGGTGAGGCATAGACTGTTGTTATGACTGAGGGGGTGAGGCATAGACTGTTATTATGACTGAGGGGGGTGAGGCATAGACTGTTATTATGACTGAGGGGGTGAGGCATAGACTGTTGTTTATGACTGAGGGGGTGAGGCATAGACTGTTGTTATGACTGAGGGGGTGAGGCATAGACTGTTGTTATGACTGAGGGGGTGAGGCATAGACTGTTGTAGCTTGAATTGATCGGATTGAATGGAAGCGCTTTGATTTGTAATTGCAAGATATAGCGCTCTATAAATTCCATATATTATTGGTGGTAGTAGTAGTAGTGGAGTAGGAGTAGTAGTAAGTAGTTAGTAGTGGTAGTAATAGTAGTAGTAGTAGTAGTAGTAATGTAGTAGTTAGTAGTAGTAGTAGTATCATTATTGTAGCTGAGCGTTTTCTTTCATTCCTCGGGGTCCATGATGTCGTAGGTTCGAATTCCGGCAGGAGGCAGCAGGCATGGGGTTTTTTCCGCAGTGCAGTGTTTTACAGTCTCTGAGATATCAATGTCGAGTGCAGACCTGCCCGTGTCTTAGTTTTCGTTCCTGTATACTAGTTTTGTGCGTGCAGGAGATTAAAATATGCACGTTAAAGATCCTGTGGTTTATGTCCAGAGTTTGGCTGGTTGGGGAAACGTGAACATGCTCAGCACGCGTGTACCCCGTGCCTGGAATGGGATAGGTTCTGTTTCCCCCGTAGGTACACCAGGGTCCTGTCAGTACAAAAAGTCCTTCGGATGAGACTATAAACCGAGGCCCCGTGTGCGAACGCACGCAGAACATCTTGCGCACACGTTAAATCCTGTTCCGCTTTTCGTAAGAGTAGGCCATTGCGTGCCGGTGGGAACAGATGACAAAAGTTTCCAAAACTGCATACACACGGGAATGGATGTAAAAAGCACATAAGGCTTATTCCATTATCCTCGATATAAAAGATTTTTTTTTTTTTTAATAATATAATAGCATCCCCACATTCTGATAAATTCTGGGCTAGAAATTTCCTCTTTTCTTTCACTTTCTTTGTTTTTGCCTTTTTTTCTTTTCTTCCTGTCACCACCTTCTTGTCTTTTTTTTTTTTTTTTTGCCTTCTGGGTCCATTTTCCTACCTGGTTTGGGTTTTTTTCAGAAAAACTTCAAAGATAACAGTTCTCTTATGCTGAAGTCGAGTGCGCTGGTTCTGACTTGTCAGGTGCTTAATGGCAGCGTGACGCATTTTTGTTCATATAACGGACAAAAAATAATTGCTGTCTGAGTGTTTGATGAAGAAGAAGAAGAACCAAAAAGCAGTGTAAGCAAATATTGACAAAGACACGAGGCAGTAGGAAAGAAAACGTTTATAACTTAGTCAACAAATCCGATAAAAACGACTTGCATACGCCAAAAAAGGATCATACAATTGTGAATCTCAGAACTGTAGCTGAGGAATGAAAACAAAAAGTCACCAATCTTCTTCTCCTTCTTCGTCGAACACTCAGACAGCAACTATCGTAGTCTGTTATAAGAACGAAAATGCGTTGCGCTGCCGTTAACCGCCTGACAAGTCAGGCCCAGCACATCCCACTTCGGCATATTTAAGAGAGTATTGATATCTTTTAAATCTTTCTTGGGGAAAAAAGGGCAGGAAAATAGACCAAGAAGGCAGAAAGTAGACAAGAAGGGGGTGACAGGAAGAAAAGGAACAAGGCAGAAACAAAGAGAGGGATAGAAAAGAGAAAATTTCTAGCGCAGAATTTCCAGAATGCAGAGATGGAATTTATAACTGACAGGCCCCAGGCATCTTCATGCGGGAGTCACCCAATCAACGTTTTGTTATTCCTCTAAAAAAGCCAAAGGTGAAGTAACTCAATCCCCTTTCAATAACAACGTCTGAAGACACGAAATTATTCAACAAACACCAGTCCTCTTCACCCCCCTGTTCTTCTTTTCTCCCCAGTAAAACGTGAGGAGAGACTGCTGCAGTCATGTCTCCTTTACATCCCTCTCTCTCTCTTTCTTTCTTTCTTTCTTTCTTGCTCGTCTGCTTGCAGCTGCTCGTGTTGTCTTTGCTCTCTCGCTGAGATCTGTCGACGTTGTGTAATGATTGTCTGAACAGATTATACGGAATTACACCATACCTCTTTTCATACCTTAGTGTTGTCTCCCACCTGAACTGGCATGTACCCACTGAGTGTTAGAGATAAGCCAGTTTAAAACTGTCATTGGTGAATCTATATAACGCTAGCAAGTAACTAATTTTGTGTGCAGGGTTTCTTTTTTGTTTGTTTTTGGCTTGATAACAAATGTCTTATGAGTTTTCATACAAATGCAGCAGGTTTTGTGCATTAAAGTGGGCCAAGATTTCCCAGCGTGGTTTTCTTCCTTGCTTTTACTGAAAAGGAATTAAACATTTTATGAAGGTAATGCATGTGTTCATTTAAACAAACAAACAAACAAAATAACTTTTTCAATCTAAAAACTCTCACGTACCCAAAATCTCACCATTGAAGGGAAAAAATTACTGAAAGGAATTGCTGTCAAAACTAGTATTGATAGGGGACGGGATAGCTCAGTGGTCAGAGCACTCGCTTTCTCCAGCTAAGGTTAAGCAGCATCAAGCGTGGTTACCACTTGGATGGGTGACCGTTTGCGTGCCTTGGCTTCAGTATAGTCCCCCATTTCACCCAGCTGTAATTGGGTTACCTGTCCTCTTTAGGATCAGGGAAGGTAAAGCAGCGAGGGAGAGGAGATGGGCGCCGCTCTCAATATGCTGGCCCCTTGGGAAGTTGAGGTCTCTGATGCCTCACTCCCTTCCGAGACACCTTTACCTTTTACTATTATTGATACTTTGTCGTTGAATCCTTTTTTGTTTGTTTGCTCCATAGCTTTTATGGAGAGCAGGAAGGAACATCTGAAGAAGAAGGTGAGATTCATAATGCTGATGGTGATGATGATGATAATGAATGATGATGATGATGATGATGATGATGATGATGATGATGGACTTCTGCTTGGAAATGTTATGATTTCAGCTCGATTTTTTTTCTTGAAAAGCAGACATACCGATCAGTCACAGTAATACAAAGCATATATATTATCATCATAAACAGTTGTCTATGTATGGAGAGTTTGCTCTGTAAGACAGCTAATGTTTCGATGGTAACAGAGCTGTGTCATGGAATAAACAAACCCAACCTAAAATATCGATTTACAAGATCAAAGAAACAAAAACAACAACACAAAAAACTGATACAAATTACATTAATCAAGACATGAAAAGTACGGTTTGTTTTCCGACCCTTATTATTCTTTCAAACGCATAAAATATAAAACATTCGATAAAAAAAAAAAACAACTACCTCACCCCATTACTTAGAAACACCCCCCCCCCCCCCCCATCCTCACGCAAATAATGTTTTAAAATACAAATTACAAACCAAATTTTTATCACTGCAAATATTTTAGTTTCTTTGTCACGGTTCCATCAATCACCTGTCTTTTAGGGGTTTTTGTTTTGTTTTGTTTTGGTTTGGTTTGGGTTTTACTTTTAAACTATTTTCTCTGCTGAATCCATCGCCTGAAGCTGATGCTTTCTTTGCATCATGATTTCAGTGTGCTGACTTGATATGGCTGTGAAGAGACGAACACCTGTGCTGCCCTACTCTCGGCAAGGGCTTCTTGGGCCTGAAATTATGCTGCTTTAATCTCTGTCTCTGTCTCTCTCTCTGTCTCTATGTTTCTGTCTCTTTATGTCTATGTCTGTCTATCTGCCTGTCTGTCTGTCTATCTCTCTGTGTGTCTCTCTTTCTCTCTGTCTTGTCTCTCTATGTGTCTCTCTTTCTCTGTCTCTCTCTCTCTGTCTGTTCTCTCTCTCTCTGTTTTTCTGTTTCTCTCTGTCTCTCTCTGTCTCTCTCTCTGACTGTCTCTCTCTCCCTCTCACTCTTTCTCTCTCTATATCTCTCTGTTTCTCTTTTCTCTCTCTGTTTCTCTGTCTCTCTCCTGTTTCTCTTTTCTGTCTCTGTCTTCGCTGCCTCTCTCTGTCTCTCTCTCTCTGTCTCTCTCCCTCTGTCTCTCTATCTGCCTCTCTCCCTCTCTCTCTCTCTGTCTCTCTCTTTCTGTGTCTCCCTCTGTGTCCCCCCTCTCTCTCTGTCGCTCTGTCTCTCAGTACCAGCCTATGTATGGAGAGGCTATCATAATATTATTGCCTTTATCTTTCCCGCCAAAGAGAGTTGGCAGACACGCTGTAGTTTCAGCCATTATATTAAAGTGATAGATAGATAGATAGACAGACAGACAGACAGACAGACAGACAGACAGATATATAGATAGATAGATACATAGATAGATAGATATATAGATAGAGACACTGTAGGCCTATGTATAGTTGTCCCCTTTCACCTGTTTCTGTACAAGGGTTGAAGAAAGAGACTGCGTCTTCTCTCTTGTGTCTGTGTTTGTCTGTCTGTCTCTCTTTGTCTCCGTCTCTGTCTTCCTCTCTGTATCTGTCTCTCTGTGTTTGTATGTCTGTCTGACTGTATGTATGTCTCTCTCACACTCTCTCTCTCTCTGTCTGTCTCTGTCTGACTGTCTTTTTCTGTCTGTCTTTGTGTTACATACGATTGAAAAAAATTGAAGATGAATGACAATAGAATAATGAATATCCCCCAAATTTAGAGAGAAAAAAATAAGAACGCGTTTAAGTCACATTTTCCCCACAGAAATGTTAAGTTATTATCGTTATCAATTTTACACAAAAAATAATCAACGAGTCAAGACAAAAGGGCAAGGAGTTTTGTCACTGTAGACTTTGTTGTTGTTGGTGTAAAAAGTGATACATCTCCACAAATAAAACAATCACCAAAAAATCAAGAACATTAACAATCAGTCTCATTTCTTAAGAGTAAGAGAGTGGGAAAGGGAATGAACAGAAAGAAATCAAGATAAAACTTGAACTAGCACCTTCATCCCCCATGGGGATGCCGGGGACCTGTCAGCATAAATAGCATTCTCACCTTTTCTGAAAATTCTAAGCTAAGAATTCCCTCTTTTCTATCTCCTCTTAATTTCTGCCTCGTTCCCTTTTTCTTCCTGTCAACCTCCTTCGCCGTCTATTTTCTGCTGTCTTGGTCCATTCTCCTGCCGTTTTTTTCCAGAAAGACTTCTAAGATAACACTTCTCTTCCAAGGCGACGTCGGATGCGCTGGGCCTGAGTTGTCAGGTACTTAACGGCTAGCGCAACACATTTTCGCTCACATGACAGACAATAATAGTTTCTGTCTGAGCGTTTGACGAAAATGAAGAAGACGAAGAAGAAGAAAAAGAAGAAGAACAAGAAGAAGAACAAGAACAAGAAGAAGAACAAGAAGAAGAAGAAGAAGAAGAGGAAGAGAAGAAGAAGAACAGAAGAAGACAGAAGCAAGAGAGAGGAGGAGAAAAAGAGGAAGAAAGAGAGAGAGGGATAGATAGAAGAGAAGAAGGAGGAGGAGAAGCAGCGAGCAGCAGCAGGAGAGAAAGAGAAGAGCAAGCAGCAGCAGCAGCAGCAGCAGCAGCAGCAGAAGCAGTAGAAGTAGTAGTAGTAGTAGTAGATAGTAGTAGTAGAAAAGAGTAGAAGGAGGAGGAGAATGCGAAGGAGGAAGAGGAGAGAAGAAAGGAGGAGGAAAAGAGGAATTGGAAAGAAGACGAAGACGAAGAAGCGAGAGAGCAAACAGGCGAAGAAGAGAAGCAGGGGGAAGAGAGAAAGAAGAGAAGAGGAGGAGAATGAAAGAAGCAGAAGAGAGAGAGAAGCAGAGACAGAAGCAGAAGAGAAAAGAAGAAGAGGTAAGCACCTAAGGGGCAGATAATTCGCTAGTTCTTCTGTGGCTCCTATCTGTGGAAGGGTATCATAACATGGCCTCTATCAGCACAGGCGGGAGAGAGAGGCCAAACACGGCCTTCGCATTCCTGAAGTGATACAAACGTTTCAGGATTTCAGGCGTGCGGGAAGGGTGAAAGGGATGAAGAAGAGAGAGAGAAGGAAGAAGCAGAAGAGAAGAAGAGAGAGAAGAGAAGAAGAAGAGAGAGAGCAGAAGAGAAGCAGCCAGGGAATCGAGAGACAGAAGAGAGACGAGAGAGAGAGAGGTTGCTCCTAAGTGTGGCAGTTTTCAGTTTACGTCTGTGTCCTACATGGAAAGTGATATCAGAACGATTGGTGTTGCTGGGTAGGGAGAGTGAGGGGGTGGGGGTGGCAAACACGGGTGGTGTGATGTGTGCTGTGGTAGCATTAACTGTGTTATCCAAGTGTCAGCTGTCGTTGCCTGTGGATGATGTGTGTGATGTAGAGTGGTGTGTGTGTGTATGTGAGTGCTAGCATGCGTGTGTGTATGTGTGTGTGTGAGTGGAGTGGTAGTGTGTAGAGGTGCATGTACGAGGAATGAGAGTAGTAGTACTGAGTGAAGATTGTATGACGTGGTGAGAGTGTGTGTGTGTGTGTGTGTGTGGATGGAGGGGAGGCAGTGTGGGTGGCGGGGGGGGGGGGGGGGGGGAGGTGGGGGGCAGTGTGTTTGTGTTAATGTGTGGTGTGTGCGAGCGTGCGCGTGTGTGTTAGTGTGTGTGTGTGTAGTAGTGTTAGTGCTAGCGTGTGTGTGAGTGTGTGTGTGTGTAGTGTGTGCGTGTGTGTGTTAGTGAGAGAGAGAGAAATCAAAGTCAAAGTCAATTTTTTTTAATTTCCAGATGGCACAATGAATAAACACTGCATTTTTTTAAAATCAAGCCATTCATTTAGTGTGAGTGTGCGTGTGTGTGTGCACGCGCATGTGTGTGTCATGCATTCAAGTGGGCAACATTTTTTGAAAATTATATTTATGTATGGGTTTTTGTACTCTTCCGTTTGCCTCTCTTTTTGTTTCCTTATTTTTCTGCCTCTCTCATTTCTTTGTTTTATTCCTTTGAACAATTTTCTTCAAAACGTGAAAAAAATGATGGATTCCTACCAGCCTTATCAAGATACAGAATGTCTAATACTTTTAAAATTTTTATTGGAAATCAATGTGTCTGGTACTTTCCTGATAAACAATATATATAAGTGGATGTTTGGAATTAGGTTTTACAATGATATGTTTTAATTGATATTCTATAAGACTCTCTGTCTCTGTCTGTCTGTCTGCCTGTCTCTCACTGTGCGTGTCTGTATGTATGTACGTGTGTCTTATTATATTTGGTACTCATTATTACCTCACCGAAAAAAACACCGCAAACTTGAGTGTGTACGGGCACGTCACACGAACATCTGGACTGGCCAAGACTGTCCTACAGGGAACAGTACAAGGAGGGAGACGAAGAAGAGGCAGACAGAGAAAACGATGGGAAGACAACATCAGAGAGTGAACTGGCCTTGAGTGGAACGATTTGCTTACGGAAAGCTGAGGACCGCGGCAAGTGGAGGAAGCTGGTTGCAAAATCTTCAGTGGTGCCCCTCACAGTCTTGGGGACTACGGAATAGATGAAGATGAAGGAAGGAAACGTAGCACATTCTAGTGGACATTTCCCCACAGGGTTTTGGTGGTGTTTTTACTAGTACCTTGCTTCCGTTCCCTCTTTCCTCCTATTTTCCAGCTAGCTATGTTTTTAGTTCTTCGTTTACGTAAGAGTGCACCACGTGTGCATGCATGGCTTTCAAACGCCTGTGTGGGGGGTAGGGATAGCTTCCTTCTAAAAAAACAAAAAAGAGAGAACAAAAGAAAAGCAACGATTGCACGTACAAGCATAGGAAAAGACCATAATATTATAACCTTTACCCTACACCAAACTGAAACCATGCAGTCCACCACACGAAACTTTTACCCCTGAACTGGACTTGGGGGGGGGGGGGGGGGGGGGGGGGGAGAGGAGAGAGTGAGAGAGAGGTGGAGGGAGGGAGGGAGAGAGAGAGAGACACAGAGAGACACAGAGAGAGACAGAGAGAGAGGAGAGAGAAAGGGGGAGAGAGAGGAGAGAAGAGAGAGAGGGGGGAGAGAGAGGAGAGAGAGAGAGGGAGAGAGAGAGAAGGGGGAGAGGGAGAGACAGAGACAGAGAGAAGGTAAGGTTAGCTTGGGGATTGATGACGATGATGATGATAATAACAATAACGATACAACTTCCATCGAAACCCCTCACCCTCCACCCCCAACCCCCAACCCCAACCCCCCCCCCCCCCCCCCCCCCTTCCCCCTCAACCTCTCCATCTCGATTGGATGCGGCAAGTGCAAGACCATAACCGTTAACATGCATGGGACCGGCCGCGAGAGGGGGGGACCCCGTGCATGCTCCATCCTTTTGTGCCCACCCTACCTATACCATCATCATCATTATCAGCAGCAGCAGCAGCAGCAGTAAGAGTAGGAGCAAGGCAGGCAGGGAGGCAAGGGAGGCAGGCAGGGAGGCAGCCGTTTATGCCGTTCATGATGGAAGCCGCGGAACAGGGAGACAGTTAGAGATGTCTGCAGGAACATTGATGGCCAGGTACCCCGGGTCACAGGCCTCATTAACGCGCTAACGCCCCCGAGTCTGTCGTGCTCTGTTTTCCTAGTAGTGCTCTTTGGATTTCGGGTATAGTATAAATTATTGTGTGTGTGTGGGGGGGGGGCGGGGGGGGGGGGGGGGTTGGTGGTGGAGAGGTAGAGAGTGGAGAAGTGGATGGGATAGGGATGGGATGGGTATGGGTTGTAGTATTGTGGGTTAGAGTAGTGGTAGGGTGGGGGGAGGGGGGGTGGGGGGGGGGGGGGGGGGAGGGGGGGAGATTGTAGTTTAGAGTGTGTGGGTGTAGTGTTGTGGTTTAGAGTAGGTGGGTAGGGGTGGGTGCGGGTGTAGTGTTGTGATTTAGGGTAGCAAGGGGTGTGGTGGGTGGTGTAGTGTTGTGATTTACAGTAGGTGGGTGTGCTTGTAGTGTTGTGATTTAGGGTAGCAAGAGGTGTGGGTTTTAGTGTTGTGATTTAGGGTGTGGGGGTAGATGGGTGTAGTGTTGTGATTTAGGGTGTGGGGGTGGGTGTAGTGTTGTGTTTAGGGTAGTAAGGGGTGTGGGTAGGTGGATGTAGTTTTGTGGTTTAGGATAGCAAGGGTGGGGTGTGGGTGGGTGGGTAAAGTATTGTGGTTTAGGGTGTGGGGATGGTGGTGTAGTGTTGTGGTTTTAGGGTGTGGGGGTGGGTGGGTGTAGTGTTGCGATTTAGGGTAGTAAGGGGTGGGTGAGTGTATTGTTGTTGTTTAGGGTAGCAAGGGTG
>CM054143.1:11447899-11450399 GCA_028751875.1 Rapana venosa | reverse complement strand
TCTTCTTCTTCTTCTTTTTTTTCTTCTTCTTCTTCTTCTTCTTCTTTGCTGTCGAACGCTCAGACAGCCACTGTTCTTGTCTGTCATATGAGCGAAAATGTTCTAGTTATGAAATGATGCCAGCAGCTAAATTCGCACTGGTAGCTAGAGTTAACGTGCTTACTTTTTTCACAATAGTTTTACGTATTGGGAGCAATAGCCAAGTGGACAAGGCTACAACTTAAACACGAAGGCCCTGAAGTTGAGGGTAGCGTGTTCGAGGATTGCCAGCGCCTGGTGGATGGCATTCGCGATCTCACAAATCAGCGCATACGCAGACTTGCTAGTGCCTTGCTTTTTGAATGCAGTCAATCCGGTCTACAGGACACAGATTGCGAAATTCATGTTAGCCTGGGATGGTTCAGGGAAAAAACAGGAAAATAACCTAGCGTTTTTTCGAGGTTTTACCAAAGCGCTGGGTTGCGGAACTGATGCAAGCAATTCTTTTTTTTCTTTTTATTCTTTTTCTTTTATATCGAGGATAATGGAATAAACACTCACGTGCTTTTTTACATCCAGTCCCCGTGTGTATGCGGTTCTGTCAATTCTGTCATCTGTTCCCACCGGCACACAATGGCCTATCCTTACGAAAAGCATAACAGGAAATAACGTGTGCGCAAAGATGTTCTGCGTGCGTTCGCACAGGGGGCCTCGGTTTATAGTCTCATCCGAAGGACTTTTGTGGAGAGTGGAGTTTGCACTGATGTTAACTCCAGGGGAAAATATCCCCCTTGAACGGGAATCGAACCCGGGTCGTCAGATTGCCAGCGCAATGTTCTAACCACTAGGCCATCCCATCCCCGCAATCGCGAGCAGAGTAACTGCAGCATGCATGAAAACATTTGGCATGTTGTATACCTCCTTAAGGGGACGGGATAGCTCAGTGGTCGGAGCACTCGCTTTCCCCCAGCCAAGTTAAGCAGCGTCGAGCGTGGTTACCAGTTGGATGGGTGACCGTTTGCGCGCCTTGGCTTCAGTACAGTTCCCCCAGTTCACCCAGCTGTAAATGGGTACCTGCCCTCTTTAGGGTCAGGGAAGGTAAAGCAGCGATGGAGAGGAGATGGGCGCCGCCCTCCATATGCTGGCCCCTGGAGAAGTGAGGTCTCTGACGCCTCGCTCCCCTACGACCTTATAGGTTATGGGACTCCTTTACCTTTACCGTTACCTTATACCTCCTTACTTCTTCTTCCTCTTCGAACGCTCAGACAGCAACTATTGTTGTCTGTTATATGAGCGAAAATGCCTCACGCTGCCGTTAAGCGCCTGACAAATCAGGCCCAGCAGCATCCGACTCTGGCACGAGGATAATTGTTATCTTTGAAGTCTTTCTAGAAAAAAAAAAGGCAAGAGAATGAACCAAGAAGGCAGAAAATAGACAAGAAGGAGGAGGTGACAGGAAGAAAAAAAGAACAAGGCAGAAATACAGAGAGTGATAAAGAAAGAGGACATTTCTAGCAAGGAATTTCCAGAAGGTGGGGGATGCTATTCATACTGACAGGCCCCCGGCATCCTCACGAGGGAATACCTCCATACAAAATGTAATACTAGCAACCAGAGAAAAGAGGAAGCTGAACAGTTCTGTGACTTGTGCTGGGTTGTTTGGTTTTTTTTAACTTCTCAGTTCAAAACTTTTTACAAAAATAATATACATTCAATGAAATATTGACAAGAAAAAGTATGTTTAGAACTTCATGTTTATGTGAAAAGGGGAAAACAAATGTCAAGAGGCTTGTGATCCGATTTGGTTAAGTGGTTTAAACATAAGTTTATCAAGCGCTTCGATTTGTTTCTTTTACAAGATTCAGTGCTATATAAATTCCATTTCTTCTTCTTCTTCTTCTTCTTCTTCTTAGTATTATTATTATTATTATTATTATTAAAAGTACATACTTCTCAGCTGTAATTTTTGCATTTTGGGGGGGTTTAGTTTTTTGTTGTTGGTTGGTTGTTCGGTTTGGGGTTTTACAACAAAATCTTTGTTGTTTTCTCTATACTACCCGGTTGTTTGGTAATGTGGTGTCTATTCTTGGTCTGCTTTTTCCTGTTACGTTTCCTTCTGTTTATTTTTCAGTGTCTTTGTTATTCATTTGTCTGTCTTTGTTTTTCGTGCTTGCTTAATATAGAACTCTTGGATTTATTTTCCTTTTTTGTTGTATATGTAGTGTTTGTTTCTTCTTTTAGCTTCTAATTCTTGTGCGCTCTCTCTCTCTCTCTCTCTCTCTCTCTCTCTCACTCTCTCTCTCTCTCTTTTCTCTCTCTCTTTCACCCCACAAAACCCCACAAATGGCAATAACGTTTTCTGATTCTGATTCACATTCACACACATTAGCACACACTGACACACACACACAACACACACACATACACGCACGCACGCACACAAATGGCAAGTCGTTTTCCGATTCTGATTCTGATTCTCTCTCTCTCCACACACACACACACACACACAATAATGGCAATA
>CM054143.1:11435399-11445399 GCA_028751875.1 Rapana venosa | reverse complement strand
GGGTGGTGCTGGGTGTGGGGTGGTGGTGGTGGGTGGTTGAGGGTGGGGTGCTGTGTGTGTATGGGGGGGGGGTCAGGTGGTTGTGTTGTGTGATGGTGTGTGTGGTGTGGTGTGTGTGTGCGAGCGGCTGTGTGTGTTTGTGGGTGTGTCTTATGTTTATATCTTATTCTTTTATTTCGAGGATGATGGAATAAGCACCATGTCTTTTTTTAATCCAGTTCCGTGTGTATGCAATTTGTACATTTTGTCATCCGTTCCCACGGCACACAAGGCTTACATTTCCCGAAAAGCGGAATGATTTTAACGTGTGCGCAGACGTTTGGTCGTTCGCAACGGGACCTCGGTTTATATAGTCTCAGCCGAAATATTTTTAGGGAGAGTGGAGTCGGCACTGATGTTAACTCCAGAGGAAAAATCCTCTTGAACGAGAATCGAACCCGGGTCAGCAGATCACGAACACATCACTGTAACCACCAGGCTATCCCTATACAGCGATGTTAACTCCAGAGGAAAAATCTTCTTGAACGAGAATCGAACCCGGGTCAGCAGATCACGAATACATCCCTCTAACCACCAGGCTATCCCTATCTGTGTGCGCGCGCGCACACACACACACACACTAAGACACATGCGCATGAGTGCGTGCTAGCGTGCTAACGCGTGTAGATCTATCTGCGCATTTGCTACTGATACGATATTACGCACTTAGCTAGAAAAGTACTTGGGCAGTTCTGGCTAAATGAGTGCTGGCTACCTACCTACCTACCTACCTACCTACCTACCTACCTATCTACCTACCTACCTACCTACCTACCTGTACCGCCTGTCTCCTAGAATCCTGCCTCACCAGCCAGAATTGTGCTAACTGTCCCCATCTCTCTCTCTCTCCCCACAATGTTCTTCACCCTACTTTTCATCTTCTTCATTCTCTTACCATTCCGGACTTTTTTGTTTGTTCTTCTTTGCCTCTTAATTTCCAGCTTTGTTACCGTTAGATGTTGCTGCTTCTGCTGCTGCTACTACTGCTGTTTCTGTTGCTGCTGTTTCAAGAGACCACTTTACGGCTGTCGTGATGTATAGAAATAATGCTTCTGTTTCGTGTGGGGATTGGTCTTTATAGTGAGTGTGTGTTCTGTCCGTGTGTGTATATATTTTTTTGTATGTAAGTCAAGAAAATTGATTTAACGACAAAAAGGCTTTTTTTCGAAAAATAAAAATAAAGGACTGGAATTTGAGAGAAGAAAATCGAAAAGGATTCTGTTGAACAAATAAAGACTTCTTACTTGCCTTGTTTTGGCTACAAAGTGAGAGAAAAAAAACACACAACAAAAGAGGTAGGAGAGGTTCATATAAGATCTAAAGCACTTTGCCTTAACAATAAAAAACAACAACCCAGCAGCACAGCCAAAATCAACCAACCCAAAAAATGGAAGAAGAAACGGACAGAAAAGTCAGGATTGATGATCATTCCGCAAAACACACAACCGGAAGTTTCGTTTGCTGACATTAAATGCCGTTTTCAATTAACACAACATCTTCATGCCCTCTTCAATTAAAAGCTTGCTTGCCTATCAAGTGCGGCCTTTTTCCAACAGATAAACCCATTGCTTGGAAAAGGGGGCCCAAAAAAAGAAAGAAAAAAAACCAAGAGAGAGAGAGAGAGAGAGAGAGAGAGAGAGAAGAGAGAGAGAGAGAGAGAGAGAGAGGAGAGAGAGAGAGCGAGAGAGAGAGAGAGAGAGAGAGAAAGAGAGAGAGAGAGACAGAGAGAGAGGGAGAGAGGGAGGGAGAGAGAGAGAGAGAGAGAGAGAGAGAGAGAGAGAGAGAGAGAGAGAGAGAGAGAGAGAGAGAGGCAGCTAGCTACCTGGGAGGATTTCAAAGATTCCCGTCTTCATTTTCAACTTTGCTTTTCAAGTCTAATGAAGTTGTTGGCGAACGTCCCTGCTTTACGTGGCTATCGGGAGACGGGTACGCGTGCGAGAGGTCCATGCATTCATATTCTGTGTCAAAGCGGTGACAGACAAAAGCTTCCAGCTTTGAACTACAGCGTAGGCTTTTATGCCAGGCTTCAAACGCAAACTTTTCCAATTACATCAGAAAATTGAGAATCATTTTCTGAGATGTCCAGTTTTGTGTTGTTTTGTTGTGGTGTTGTTTTTTTTAAACTTTACTTTTACTCTTGTCAGTTTTTGTTGTTGTTGTGTTTTGTTTTTGGTTGGTTTCTCTCTGTTCTTTCTTCTTTTTTTCTTTTCTTTTTCGTTTACGTGTGTGTGTGTGTGTGTGTGTGTGTGTGTCTTTCCTTCATCTTGACAGATCTTGTCAGAGAGAAGGTGGGTAGATATGTGATAGAGGCAGTTGAACGGTTACACGGAGGTTTAGGTCAGCGAGACCTGACCGACGTGTTTTTAATGAGCGTCATAATTAAAGGAAAGAGGGTGGGGGGTTGTTGCAGGGCTATTTTCTTAGTTTGTTTCTTCATAGTTGTTGTGTTCAGGACAGTGATGTCAGCGGTATAAGGCTGTCTTTAGGTCAGGTCAGTGTCTTTTCTTTGTTGTGTGTTTTGTTTTGTGTTAAACAGCAGTGGTGCTAAAAGAGAGTTACTGTGGAGCCAGTGTTTAAGTCAGCAGTGCCATGAAATCCGTGTTTATAGAATGTTGCTAGTACTGTGAAAGAAAGGTACGGTCGTCCACGGCTAGTTGTGTGACTCCACACAAATCGTTCCACACAAATCGTAGCTGCACAGTTAATGAAGATGCTGGGTTCGAAATGTGTACTTTTTTCTTTTGTTTCGAGAATCCTTGATAATGAATTTAGATGGTTTTTTGTAGTTGTTCTTTTTCCCTTTAAGAAAAACATTTTATTTTTAAAGCATTCTTCTTCTTTTTCTTCGTTGAACGCTCTGACAGCTACTCTTGTTGTCCGTTATTTGAGCAAAAATGTGTCACGCTGCCGTGAAGCGCCTGACAAGTCAGGCCTAGCGTATCGGATTTAGGCGTAAGAGAGAATTGTTATCTGTTAAGTCTTTCTGGGGGGAAAAAGGCAGGGAGAATGGACCAAGAAGGCAGAAAATAGACTAAAAAAGAGGTGATAGGAAGAACAAGAGCAAGGCAGAAACAAAAAAAGGATAGAAAAGAGGAAATTTCTAGCGCAGAATTTTCAGAATGTGGGGATCCTATTTATACTGACAGGTCCCCGGCATCCCCACAGGGGATTTTAAAGTTTTGACAAATTAATGTTACTGATGACAGTTAAACCCTGTTTCCGTATGTTGGTGCTTTAGAAAGCCATTGCATTTATAAGTGAACTTTGATTTTGCTTCTTCTTGTATTTTGATCGCGATGTTAAAGTTTTCGTTTATATGAAAATGTTACTTTGAAAGTCCTTACAGAAAGAACGAACACCATTTTGGCGGCAGATTTTAATCAAAAGGTACTGACGAAGAGAAATCTTGAGAAAGAAAAAAACTGAAATAGTGTAGTAAATTTGAAAATGAATTTTCAGGACTGTTGAAAGTAAGCAGTGCACTCTATATGCCCAGAAATGCTTCTGGAAGAAGGGAATAAAACTTTGTGTTTTCAGGTATAGAAGGAAAAGTATCCTGTCCTATGAGTTAGATTTTTCTAAGAATAACTGTTCGAGAAATAAGATGTTAATGTTATTTCTACAATCCTACTCATCTCAATGAGATCAGAACGAGTGACACTGCAGTACATCAACATAAGCTTTGAATCACTTAGCTATATCTTAAAGCAACTAAAGTTTTGTTTTCACATAATTGGTTGCAAACATATTGATGAAGTTTATATTATTATCCTAACCAATCTGTAGGGGCATATTCGGAAAAGTCACCATCAGAGAAATTCAATAAACATCCAAGTCCGGTATATCAACTGCATCAAAAGCCAAATCGCTTCATGAGGAAAATAATCTGCGATCCATCACAAACGTTTCTGACATATCTTCTTCTTCTTCGTCGAACGCTCATACAGCAACTATGGTTGTCTGTCATATGAACGAAAGTGTGTTGCGCTGCCAGTTAGCACCTGACAGGTCAGGCCCAGCACATCCTACTTCAGCGTAGGAGAGAATTGTTATCTTTCAAGTTTGTTTTCTGGGAAAAAAAGGCATGAGAATGGACCAAGAAGTCATAAAATAGACAAGAAGGAGGTGACAGGAAGAAAAAGAAGCAAAGAGAGGGATAGACAAACTATCTTGACCATCCTAGTTTACTCCCTAGGACTGTCAGCAAGTATGACTAGGCTGCAGTGAGGAACGTAGCTTTTTCACAGACTTTGCTTTCAGATTTTTAAAGGAAGGAGGCTTCAGCTGAATGGTGTAGCCCGTCTGTCCTCATTCCCGTGTCTCCATGAGATGATGGCTTCGAATCTCAACGGCAATGTCTAGTGAATTTAAGGGTGAGGATTTCTATGACCTCCCACGTAAACTTCATGTTGCAGATCAGCCAGTGCCTTCATTCCCTGTGTGTATATAAATATCCATGCAGAAGAGTAAATATGCACGTTAAACATCACGTAATTCGTGTCAGCGTTCGGCGGGTTTACGGAAACCCAAACATACCCAGCATGCAACATGTTCGATGAAATGAGCTGCTCTGAAGTAGGAATGTTGTCGGCTGAGGGCCAGCAGGCAGACCTCCTGCAAAATGACAAGCACAGGAGAAGACCAGGCACTATGCACCCCACCCTGTAAAGAAACTCAGAGAGAGAGAGAGAGAGAGAGAGAGAGAGAGAGAGAGATTCGGATGATTTATCATGTTGAGGCCACCGCCCTTCGTGAAGGGAATGGTGAAAGAAAAAAGTACAATAACACTCGATGAAAAAACATAACAAAAACAATGCATCAGTCACAGTTAACAACATGTTGAAAAACAATCATCTATGACGTTGCAATATCTCGAAGCTTAAATGCGTGATGCAGAAAAAGAGAAAAATTCCAAACATCGGTATGCCTTGTAGATGCTATCAACAAACTTTGCTTGAACATACATGGTTGTCGATGATACTGCACTGGGATAAACCGCTGTCTAAGTCTATTTAAGGCATGGCAACATAAAACAGAGAGAGAGAGAAGATTGTTTTTAATCGATAAAAACAGAGTCTCCCATCCCTCTCTTCCCCCTCTCTCGAAGGTAATGATGATAACACTTAAAGATTATATGGGAGAATATTCCTCTAAAATAGACGGTTTCTTGTTTGAATCTGAATATTTCAAAATACTGGTAGAACCAGCATGTATTATAATTATCAAAGACTGCAGGATATATATATATATATATATATATATATTATATATATATATATATATATATATATATATATATTATATATATATATATAATATATTATATATATAAAACAAGAACAGTTTCAAAGCTTGCGTGATGACAGACAAAGGATCCAGATAAACCAAGAGGTCAAAAGGAAGAAGAAGACAACTCGGAAACAAAAGGCCAGCAATAGCAAAGAAAGATATTTCTTGAACATATTTTTCCCCACCCTTCTGAAATGGGGAAAATCGCGTATACTGACAAAAACACGAACATTATCACAGCGAGACTGAACGCTTGTAATTATGTTAGGAATTGCAACGTCGTGTGATATAAGCGGAGACTAGTAGAGTCCTTTACCTTAAAGGTAAAATGATGTTTCGGTACTGGCATATAAGCTAGATTATTAGCACTGTAATAAACATAATTTACAATCTAGTCCACAAGTCAGTTTGCAAAAGCAGATATACTTGCTTGTGAGTGAGTAGCAGAGTTGAACATAGACTATATACTTGCTTGTGAGTAGCAGAGTTAAACATAGACGATAGACATGCTTGTGAATAGCAGAGTTAAACATAGACTATATACTTGCTTGTGAGTAGCAGAGTTAAACATAGACTATATACTTGCTTGTGAGTAGCAGAGTTGAACATAGACTATATACTTGCTTGTGAGTGGGTAGGAGAGTTGAACATAGACTATATACTTGCTTGTGAGTAGCAGAGTTAAACATAGACTATAATTATACTTGCTTGTGAGTAGCAGAGTTAAACATAGACTATACACTTGCTTGTGAGTGAGTAGCAGAGTTGAACATAGACTATATATTTGCTTGTGAGTGAGTAGCAGAGTTGAACATAGACTATATACTTGCTTGTGAGTGAGTAGCAGAGTTGAACATAGACTATATACTTGCTTGTGGGTAGCAGAGTTGAACATAGACTATATACTGCTTGTGAGTGAGTAGCAGAGTTGAACATAGACTATATACTTGCTTGTGAGTAGCAGAGTTAAACATAGACTATAAACTTGCTTGTGAGTAGCAGAGTTGAACGTGGACTTTTTACTTGCTTGTGACTAGCAGAGTTGAACATAGACTATATACTTGCTGTGAGTAGCAGAGTTAAACATAGACTATATACTTGCTGTGAGTAGCAGAGTTTAACATCGACTATATACTTGCTTGTGGGTAGCAGAGTTAAACATAGACTATATACTTGCTGTGAGTAGCAGAGTTAAACATCGACTATATACTTGCTTGTGGGTAGCAGAGTTGAACATAGACTATATACTTGCTTGTGAGTTAGTAGCAAAGTTGAACATAGACTATATACTTTCTTGCGAGTAGCAGAGTTAAACAGACTATATACTTGCTGTGAGTAGCAGAGTTGAACATAGACTATATACTTGCTTGTGAGTAGCAGAGTTGAACATCGACTATATACTTGCTTGTGAGTAGCAGAGTTGAACATCGACTATATACTTGCTTGTGAGTAGCAGAGTTGAACATAGACTATATACTTGCTTGTGAGTAGCAGAGTTGAACATATACTATATACTTGCTTTTGAGTGAGTAGCAGAATTGAACATAGACAATATATTTGCTTGTGAGTAGCAGAGTTAAACATAGACTATATACTTGTTTGTGAGTAGCAGAGTTAAACATAGACTATATACTTGCTTGTGAGTTGCAGAGTTGAACATAGACTATATACTTACTTGCTTGTGAGTAGCAGAGTTGAACATAGACTATATACTTGCTTGTGAGTGAGTAGCAGAGTTGAACATAGACTATATACTTGCTTGTGGGTAGCAGAGTTGAACATAGACTATATACTGCTTGTGAGTGAGTAGCAGAGTTGAACATAGACTATATACTTGCGTGTGAGTGAATAGCAGAGTTAAACATTGAGTATATACTTGCTTGTGAGTAGCAGAGTTGAACATAGACTATGTACTTGCTTGTGAGTGAGTAGCAGAGTTGAACATAGACTATATACTTGCTTGTGGGTAGCAGAGTTGAACATAGACTATAATTATACTTGCTTGTGAGTGGCAGAGTTAAACATAGACTATATTCTTGCTTGTGGGTAGCAGAGTTGAACATAGACTATATGCTTGCTTGTGAGTGAGTAGCAGAGTTGAACATCGACTATATACTTGCTTGTGAGTGAGTAGCAGAGTTGAACATAGACTATAGACTTGCTTGCTTATGAGTAGCAGAGTTGAACATAGACTATATACTTGCTTGTGAGTAGCAGAGTTGAACATAGACTATATACTTGCTTGTGAGTAGTAGAGTTGAACATCGTCTACATACTTGCTTGTGAGTGAGTAGCAGAGCTGAACATTGACTATATACTTGCTTGTGAGTGAGTAGCAGAGTTGAACATAGACTATATACATACTTGCTTGTGAGTAGCAGAGTTGAACATAGACTTTTTATCCGGTTTTGCCTAAGAAACAAGAAAAATCAATGGTGGACATTGTGAGGCAGAAGCAGACTATGGTAGGTAGGTAGCCTGCCAGTAACTAACTTAGCTTGGTGCAGAGGATAGGGTTTCAGTTCTCTGCTGCCGTCAGGGAGGTGAAGACAAGGGCTGACCACATGGGGATTGATACCTCCTTTCTCCTGTCTCTCACTCCCCTTGCAGACTGTATTCTTCTGTTCTTTAGTATCTCTTTTACTCCAGTTTCATGTTCTTGTCAGTCTGTCAGGAGATGGACGTTTAGCAGTGGTCTGTTCGTTCTTCTGATGTGTTCCATCCGTCCTTCTCATGTGTTCCATCTGTCCTTCTGATGTGTTCCATCCGTCCTTCTGATGTGTTCCATCCATCCCTCTATGTTCCATCCGTCCTTCTGCTATGTTCCATGCGTCCTTCGGATGTGTTCCATCCGTCCTTCTGATGTGTTCCATCCGTCCTTCTGATGTGTTCCATCCGTCCTTTTGGTATGTTCCATCCGTCCTTCTGATATGTTCCAGCATCCGTCCTTTGATATGTTTCATCCGTCCTTCTGATATGTTCCATTCGTCCTTTTCATATGTTCCATCCGTCCTTTTGATATGTTCCATCCGTCCTTTTGATATGTTCCATCCATTTTTTTGATATGTTCCACCCGTCCTTTTGATATGTTCCATCCTTCTGCTATGTTCCATCCGTCCTTCTGGTATATTCCAACAGTCCTTTTGATATGTTCCATCCGTCCTTCTGATATGTTCCATCCATCCTTATGTGTTCCATCCGTCCCTCAACACGTTTCATCCGATCCCAAGTGTGTGCTTTAGACCCTCGTCCTCGTATCACTGACATAAACGAAGTCAGAATGCGGCTACCTTAGTGATCGGGAAAGAAAAGTTTGCCTACGCAAAATCTGACCATCGGTGAACTTCGGAGATCTAGCGAAAAAAAGAAAATGTCTTCCTGACATAGATTTTCAAGTCCTATAATTTTATTGTTTATTGTATTTACCATTCTAAGCTTGGTTTGATAGGATATTTAAGGATTTCTTTCTCTTCGACAAGTTACAAGTGAAAGCAACCGTACAGTTCAAGGTGAACATTGAACCGAACAAAAGCAAAGGAAAATGACAAAGCGATGATGTTCGTATGGTAAAGCTGCTTAACACTTGTGTTTGTGAAATTCGCTCGATTCTGAATGCAAGAAATATCACGCTCTCGCGCGTACGCGCACACACACACGCGCGCACACAAAGACACTCACAGAAACACACATACACGTGCACACGCACACACACTCACACACACGCACACACACACACCGCACGCACGCATGCACGCACGCACAGACATTGTATGGCTTATCATTGTTTAGGTTTTTTCTTCTATGCATGCATATATTATAATTGTTATCAATATTTTTTTCATTATTACTTTATTTTGAGATGGGAAAAAGCATCTGCACTGCTTATTCAATGTACAATCTGAAAATAAAAGTTTGATTTTGACAAACACATACACGCGCACACGCTCACGCACATACACACAACCACACACACACAAACACACACGCGCGTGTATATATATATATAAACATGTATATATATATATATATATGTATATAAATAACCGAGGGCGCTAACAATTGATCACATGGAGATGCAGTATTTCTTCCCTTGACGTTGCCAACATACTGCCAACATTCCAATGCTAAAAATACACACACATACACAATACACTTATACACGCACACAAACACCACACACACGACACATATAAACACAAACACACACAATTACACACACACAGAGAACAGGCACACACACAAAACAACACAATTACACACACACACACACACACACACACAACACACAACACACAACACACACACACACACACACACACACAAAACACACACACAAAACACACATACAACACACAACACATACAAACACAAATGACAGAAACCATTTGCGTGGCTGCCAGAGCTGTGATGATATATGCTAGCTTCCAGAACGGTGAATGTTTTGCAGTTTCTTGTCAAATACCACAGATGACTCTGCCATTTCCCACCGCCTGAATCCCCTACACACTCTAGTTTCTTGACAAAATGTTCATGCCATAGCATTACCGTGCCACTTTGGGTTGTACCACACACACACACATATATATAATGCACACACACACACATACATACATACATACATACACACACACACACACACACACACACATATAATATAATTATATAATAATAT
>CM054143.1:11407899-11422899 GCA_028751875.1 Rapana venosa | reverse complement strand
TTGGGGAAGCGATCGTTTTTAATTCCAGGCATGACTCGCTTGAAAGGCAATAAAAGGCAATTACCCAATTAAAAGAAAGCTAACCGCACGCTGGGTATGTATGCACTCTTTTCTCTCTGTCCGTGTCTCTGTCTCTGTGTCTGTCTCTCTGTGTCTGTCTGTCTCTGTGGCTGTGGCTGTCTGTCTCTTTCTCTGTGTGTGTGTCTCTGTGTCTGTGTCTGTCTGTCTCTCTCTGTCTCTGCCTGTCTCTTTCTCTCTTTCTCTCTTTCTCTCTCTCTCTCTGTCTCTCTGTCTCTGAGTCTGTGTGTCTGTGTCTCTTTCTCTTTCTCTCTCTGTATGTGTAAGAATATACTCAGGCACATACACACACACACATGAACATACACACACAACACCACACACACACACTCTCTCTCTCAATCTCCATTTATCTCTTTTCTCTACCTCTCCCTCTCTCCCCTCCCTCCCCCCCCCCCCCCCCCCCCTCTCTCTCTCTCATGCACATACATACCCACACAAGAAGCGATTAACTTCAAAACAAAAAAACAACACCCCCCCCCCCCCCCAAAACAACAAAAAGACACGAGAACGTGATATGCACACAAATGAGCAGAAGAGTCTGTAAAATAAAAATAAAATAAAACCCCTCAAAACAAAATTAACAAAACAAAACCTACCATATAATTATACGTGTATATACAACGAGGGATCAGAAACTTGGAAATTAGGAAAGTCAACGAGTGGTTACTGTTAATTAAACAGAGGTTTATTTTTCGATGGGAGATCAGACGAGAGAAACATGCTTAGTGAGATTGCGTTACTAATTGATAAGGATGAGGGTTTTTTTGGCTGAAGGGACTATCCTTCGCTTGATGATTCGTTGATATCTTCATCATGATTTTCAACGTTAGGTGGAAGAAGACACACGCATTCACACACGTACGCACGCACGCGCACACACAGAGGCAGCATACACACGCATGCACATACACACACAAACATAAACGAACGCACACATACACACGCACGCACAGACAATCACACACATATGCATGCACACTTTTTTTTTTATTGTATTCTATTTTATTCTTTTATATCGAGGATAATGGAATAAGCACTTATGTGCTTATTTACATCCAGTTCCCGTGTGTATGTGGTTTTGTAAATTCTGTCATCTGTTCCCACCTCCCACCAGCACACAATGGCCTACTCTTACGAAAAGTGGAACAGGATTTAACGTGTGCGCAAGATGTTCTGCGTGCGTTCGCACACGGGACCTCCGTTTATAGTCTCATCCGAAGGACTTTTGGGGAGAGTGGAGTCTGCCCTGATGTTAACTCCAGGGGAAAATATCCCTTTGAACGGGAATCGAACCCGGGTCGTCAGATTGCGAGCACAATGTTCTAACCACTTGGCTATCTCGTCCCCACACATGTATGCACATATATTATCTCTTTCTTTTTTAGATGGCTTGATGGGAAAAAAACAACTGCACTGCTTATTCAATGTACCATCTGAAAATAAAAGTTTGACTTTGACTCTGACTTGACTTTGACACACACACACACAAATACATACACACACACATACTTACACACACATACATACACACACATACATACACACTTACGTACATACACACCACACGCACTTTACGGGCCTTCCCTCTTCTACTTATACTGGCAATTAACGGGCGTAAAATTAGATACAAGAACATGCAAACACACAAACAGAGAGACAGGCCGACAGACACTCACTCTGTCGTTCTCTGTTGCTCTGTCTTTCTGTCTGTGTATATCTCTGTCTCTGGCTGGCTGTCTCTCTCTGTGGCTTTGTCTCTGTGTGTGTGTGTTTATCTCTGTCTTTCTCTCTTTGTCCCTCTGTCTCTCTTTTTGTCTCTCTGTCTGTGTCTGTGTGTCTTTTTTTCTGTTTGTGTCTCTGTCTGTCTGTATCTGTCTCTCTCTGTCTGTATCTCTCTCTGTCTGTCTCTGATTGTCTCTGTCGCTCTCTGTCTCTGTCGCTCTCTGTCTCTGTCTGTCTGTCTGTCTGTCTGTCTCTCTTCTATCTCTCTCTCTCTCTCTCTCTCTCTCTCTCTCTCTCTTCTTTCTCTCTCTCTCCAAGAGATAGAGAATTGGCTCAAAATATGGAACTAGAATTTTTACTTTATTAAAGGTTAAATGGATAAGGCCGAAAACAATTTACACCCTCCATACCCCTGGCCATAAAACCCTTATTACCTTCCACGTCCACCCTCCCCAGCAGTAAAATATCAGAAAAGGAAAAAAAACTGAAAACAAAGAACCAAGAAAGAAAATAAACAAAGAACAAATAAAGATATAAAGTTAAATCCGCAAGTAAATACAAAGAAAATAACAATACTTCATTAATCTGTTAGTTAATTAGACAGAGAAGAAATAAGAAAAATTACACAGAATAGGGGGACACAGCAGCTGTCTCCTCTGCTGTTTTTGGAGGTCATCTTCGAACACGACGGACAAACATATATAACGAGGGAAAAGGATAGATACTTAAAACAATATTTTGGCAGGGGGGGGGGGATGTGGGGGGGGGGTGGTGGGGGGGGGGGGGGGGGGGGACTGGGGCAGAATAACGTAGTGGTCAGAACCTTGCGCTCGTGGTTTGATGACCAGGGATCGAGTCTAGGTTCCAGCCTGTTGAATGTTGTTTCTTTTCTACCTGGAGTTAACCTCAGTTACTTAGTCCACAATTCATTTCATATCACTTTTAGTCACGGCAGATTTCTCTGCGTGAAATTCGGGGCTGCTCTCCCCTGCGGAGAGCACGTCGCCACAAAAGAGCAGCGCCACCCATTATTTTCGTCTTTTCCTGTCTGCAACTATATTTTGTTTCCCTATCAGAGTGTTTTTTCTACATAATTTTGCCAGGGACAACTCTCTTGTTGCCGTGGGGTTCTTTAAGGTAAAAGATAAAGGTTCCCCATAACCTATAAGGTCGTAGGGGAGCGAGGCGCCAGATACCTCAACTTCTCTAGGGGTCAGCATATTGAGTGGTGGCGCCCATCTCCTCTCCCTCGCTGCTTTACCTTCCCTGACCCTAAAAGAGGGTTCTTTTAGGTGTGGTAAATATTTTTGTGTAACACAGGGAACCTCGGTTTATTGTCTCATCCGAGAGAATAGCACACAGCCCAAACATCATGTTATGGAGGGGGGGGGGGGGGGGGGGGGGAAATTTTCGGGCCCAAACGGGGATCGAACCACCGCCCCACTTCCGACAGGACTTTTCGCTTTCTAGGAGGCGCGTTACCTCTAGACCACCGACCCACTACTAGGGGATGGACCCTGTGTTCGATCCTCCACCCAGAGGCCTGTTCTAATGGGACCTCCCCCCCCCCCGCCCCCCCCCCGGGCCCCCCCCCCCCCCCCCCCCCCCACACACACACACACTCCCTGGAGTTAACCTTATTTACTGAATCCACTATTCCGAAAGTCCTTCGGATGAGACTGTAAAACCAAGATCCCACGTGCGAACGTCTCTCGGAACATCTTGCACGCACGATAAACCCCGTTCTGCCTTTCAGAAAAGTAGGCCATTCGTGCGGATAAGAATCGATGACATAGAATTATAATATATATATAATTATATATAAATATATATAATATATATATATTATAAAAATTATATATATAAATTCCGTGCGGGTAAGAATTGATGACTAGAGACATATATTTTTTTAAAATCCTATGCACAGTGGTGTCGTGTGTAGACACCATCCCCGAAGTCGGAATGCGGCTACCTCATAATGGTGGGCATAAAAGACGGGGTCTGCCTTTTGAAAATGATTGACCACCTCCTAGTCGTACCGTAAACAGAAGAAAATTTTGGCATAAATGTATGAGAAAACTGTCAGAATCCAGCGCAATAAAATGTGTGTCCGTGCGTGCGTGCGCGCGCGCGTGTGTGTATGCATGCGTGTGTGTGTATATATGCTTACCTGTCTGAATCGTATTATCATCCCACCCAAGTAATGTGTCCCCAGAAAGCCAAAGGGTGCAGGCATCCCCGTGACAGAGGTGACAGGGATGTTGGAGGGGAAGGGACAGGGAGGGGAACAAAATTAGGGAGTAGGGAGTAAAAAAGACTATGCCAAGAAGGGGATGGGGGCGGGGGGTTTGGGGGGGGGGGGGGGGGGGGGGGAGAGAGAGAGAGAGAGAGAGAGAGAGAGAGAGAGAGAGAGAGAAGAGAGAGAGAGAGAGAGAGAGAGAGAGTGAAAAAGAAGAAGGGGGAGGAGGAGGGGAAGGAGGAGGAGGAAGAAAGAAGAAGAAAAAGAAGAAGAAAGAAGACGACGACGAAGAAGGAGAAGGAGGAGGAGGAAAAGAAGACCAAAAAATTGGGAAGAAGAAGAAGATGATGATGTTGATGATGATGATGATGATGACGACGACGATGACGATGATGATGACGACGACTAAGGAGAAGGGAAAAAGGGAAAAACAACAACAAACAACAAGAACAACAAGAACTAGAAGAAAGAAACAAGAAAAAGAAAGAAAAAACCAAGAAGAAAGAAAGCAACGGAGTTGCAGGCCTTTTTCTCGCGACCCTGCCAATATTTGAAGCCCAAACACCCCCCACCTACCCCCTTCCCACCCCCCACCACCCCACCCCACCACCACCCCACCCCACACACACACCACACCCCAGTTCCCCCCCATTGCTTGAGGGGGTAGAGGAGGGGCGAGGAGAGGGGAGGAGGCTGAACTGGGTAATAATATTGATTCGAAACATGACTTTGCCATCAGCGCCTCTCTGAAAAGAGCAGAAAGGCCCAGCGCTCTTCAAGCTTAAGTTCGTTTCCGATCAGGACCCCCCCCCCCCCCCCCCCCCCCCCCCCACCCCTCCCCCGTCTTTTCATCCGTCAATATTCTCCCTATTTGGGCGACAGAAGGGGCTCTCCCCCCCCCCCCCATCCCCCCCCGTCTTTCCCCCTAGCTACAGCCGCTCCTCCGAGTTGTCATGATCCCTTCCGGGAGAAAACAGTATTTCCCCGACAGCAACAGCATGCTGAAAATGATTTCCAAGATGCCTCCTTCCCATCTTCTCCCTCTCCTTCTCTCTCTCTCCCTCTTTCTCTCTCTCCTCACTCTCTTCTCTTCTCGAAAACTCCTCCGAAGGCGACGGGCGGCCATGTTTTCTCGGACCTTGACTTCCGGCTCGCGCCTCCTCACACGAAAGAACGATCAGGGGAGACAAACACGCGGCGTTAGAGAGGGCGGAAAGGGCCCGGGAGTATGAGAGGATGGTATGGAGTCTGAAGGATAAGATACAAATTTGAATAAACGAAAGAAATACAGGAGTGGTTTTTTTTTCATCTCATGGAGGGGAGGTGGGGAGGGAGGAGGGGGGGTGTAATCTTCGTGTTGCCAATAGTGCATCCCATTCCCTCCATCCACCCCCCACCCCACCCACCCTCTCCAACACACACACCCTTAAGGGTGAGTTGGGGTGTGGGTTGGCAGTGAGGGTGGGGGGGGGGGGTAGGGGGGGGGGTAGGAGGGGGGAGGGGATGTTGAGAAGAAAAGTTCGGGAAGCCAAATAGCTGCCCATTCAGAACTCTGGAAGGATGAGGGAAGGTTGGTGGGGGGGTGGGTGGGGTAAGAGATGTTTGGGAGGAGGAGGGGGGGGGGGGGGCTGGGTATGGAAGGAAGTGCTAGTGTCTTTTCATGCCAGGTCTCATAGATTTCCCCTCCACACGCACACACACACACACATCCTCTCTCTCTCTCTCTCTCCCTCTCTACCAGTCCATCCCCCCCCCCACCCCCCACCCCCCCGCCCCACTCCCCCTCCACCTCGGATTGGGGGGCCAAATCCGCTCTCTCTATATTCCCATCCAAAATTGCTGTTTGCATATCAAACAGGACTTAATCTAAAAGCGGGCCAAGTCCAGTTCCTTCGGACAGCGCACACGGTCCCCATCCCCCCCTCTCCCCCTCCCTCCGCCTCACCCCCCCCCCCCCCCCCCAATCCCCCCCGCCCCTGCGCGCACGCGCAAAGTGACTAGCTGACATGCGCAGTGATAGGGAGAGGATGCCAGGTTGGTTTCTTTCACAGAGAGAGAGAGAGAGAGAGTCACAGTTGTCTAAGAGAGAGAGGGGGGATAGGGAGGGGGGGGGGGTGGAGGGGGTTGGGGGAGGGGGAGTCCTTCCTTTTCTTGTTCAGTCACACTGACTTGGGGGAAAGTTGCAGTCTGAATATTAATTTAGTTTTCTCTTGCAGTGTGGCCGTGTTGGACTCACTTTTTCCTTGGGTGGTGGTGGGGGAGGGGGGGTGGGGGTTGGGGTGGTGGGGGTTGGGGGTAGGGTGGGGCGAGTTTAGAGAGGGGTGTGTGGCTGTGTTTTAATTTTATTGAACAATTGTGAGTGCAAATGTAGCGTTCCTTTTAATTTTGCAATGGTGGTGCTGGTGTTGGTCCTCTCTCTCTTCTTTCTTTCTCTTTCTCTTTGTGTGTGTGTGTGTGTGTGTGTGTGTGTGTGTGTGTGTGTGTGTGTGTGTGTGTGTGTGTGTGTGTTGTGTCTGTGTGGTAACAGTAGTGGTAGCAGTAGTGCTTAGTGGTGGTGTGAGTCTGTTTAAAGGCTCCTGTCTACAGGATGTCAAGGTTCAGAGAATCGGTATGGCCAAGCAAAAGATGATCCATTTCTACAACACGAGAAAGACAGAGGCATACTTAAGTCTCTCAAAATTTAGATTTGTCAAACTACTAATCTAGCCTGAATTGCTGTATGGGTCAGAAACCTGCACACTACGAACATTGGAAAGATACCAAATAAACGCCGCAAAAACATGGTTCTACAAGCGACTTCTAAGAGTCAAATGGTTAGAATAACAAATTAAGCTCAATGCAAGAGCATAATTGTAATGTTGGCTGAAATGGAAAAGCGCAGGCTGGGATATGTTGGTCATGCAAACAAGAAACACACAGACAAATCTGATGACGACATTCTCCAAGGTAAGGTTGAGGGCAGAAGGAAAAGAGGCAGACCACCAACATCCTACATTGCCAACAACATCACTGAGATCAGTGGTCTGGGAGGAGGGCTACAGGAGATCGTAGAACTCAGCAGAGACAGAGAGAGATGGCGAACCCTGGTGGCATTGAGTGGAGCTCCTACCGACGACAGCGGTGATGGAGACAACAGAACTGCACTGCACTGAACTGAAGTGTGAATAACGAAACTTCAGTTTATTGTCTTATCCGAAAGACTAGTACCCAGAACACTCCTGAAAGTCGAGTAGATTGAGGGAGAAGTTCGGATTTTCGGGATCAAACCCAAAACTTCTTAGTTTTCTAGACGCGTGAGTTACCTTTACACCACCGATGCAGTGTGTGTGTGTGTGTGTGTGTGTGTGTGTGTGTGTGTGTGTGTGTGTGTGTGTGTGTGTGTGTGTGTGTGTGTGTGTATGTGTGTGTGCGTGTGTGTGTTTATTTCTTTATTTCTTTCTTTATTTATTCTTTTATATCGAGGATAATGGAATAAGCACTCATGTGCTTTTTTACATCCAGTCCCCGTATGTATGCAGTTTTGTAAATTTTGTCATCTGTTTCCACCGGCACACAATGGCCTACTCTTCCGAAAAGCGGAACAGGATTTAACGTGTGGGCAAGATGTTCTGCATGCGTTCGAACACGGGGCCTCGGTTTATAGTCTCATCCGCAGGATGTGTGTGTGAGCGCGCGTGTATGTATGTCTGTGTTATTTTTGTGTAGCTTACTGCTTAGCTGTAAATGGGTACCCACCTCTTTAGGGTCAGGGAAGGTAAAGCAGTGAGGGAGAGGAGATGGGCGCCGCCCTCAATAAGCTGGCCCCCTGGAGAAGCTGAGGTCTCTGACATCTACCTCACTCCCCTACGACCACATAGGTCATGGAACACCTTTGCTGTTAAGATGTAAAGGTGGCTAAACTACAGGAAACTTTCGTCATGTTTTTTGGGGGGGCACCGAACATCAGATATTGAAATAATATGCCATTGGAGAGCCTGGTTGCAGGTTGTATCATCAATCTGCTCCTTAGTTAGACCTCTTCTTCTTCGTCGTCGTCGAACGCTCAGACAGCAACTCCTGAGGCCCTGACAAATGCTGTTCTGCGCTGAAGGCCCTCCAGGAGTCCAAAGAGTCTGTCCCTCATCGGCAGGTCAGTAGTAGGCCAGATATCGGCCCTCAGGTCTTGGAGTGTTGGTGACAGGTCTGGAAAACCTTTATATAGACCCTTGCTCTTCAATCAGGCCCTCACCAAGACCTAACACGCAGTCCGGCCAAAGCCAACATGTACTGACGCTTGTAAAAAGAGAACTCATTTTGGAGGAGAGAAAAAAAGATAGAAGTGTAGGTTGCTCACGAGAAAGTCAGAAAGTTAGGTTTCTAAAACCTGTACAGCTGATTTGGATAACTATTGCAATTCATGCACAAGCTGTTTCGCAGTTTGGGAAGGGACGACTCTCTCTCTCTCTCTCTCTTCTCTCTCTCTCTCTCTCTCTCTCTCTGTCTTTCTGTCTGTCTCTCTGTCTCTCTCTGGGTATGTGTGTGTTTGAGAGAGAGAGTGTGTGTGTATGTGTGTGTGCTTGCGCGCCTGTGCTTGCGTGTGTGTGTGTGTGTGTGTGTGTGCGCGCGCGCGCGCGTGTGTGTGTTTCTGTGTGTCTGCTGCGAGTGTTCGTGTGTGTTTAAAACCTAATAACAGAGCCATTCCTTTCTTAAAAGTGTTCTCGTGTAAAAAGAACAATGTTCCAAAACTTTAATTCTAATAAGAGAAAGAGAGAGAGAGAGAAACACCAAACCATTTTCTCAATACCACTGTTCAGGTTACCATAATGCATGGGTATTGCGTGAATGCTGCATGACCGAATGACACTCCTGCCCTCCCTCTCTCCCCCCTCTCCTCCCTATCCCCTCCCCTCCCTCTTTATTGTGTTTCAGTCTTCAATTTTCAGTTTGCTGTGTTGGCAAGTTTCATGCCCGAAAAAACGTGATCAAAAAACAAGGGACATCATTAGCCCGCGCTATAAACACAGGGGAGGAAACCAACACCTGCCCAAGCCGTGATTTTCACTGCCAGAGACAGAGAGAGAGAGAAGGAGACAGATAGAGAGAGAGGATCCTAGTCAATTATTTAATTAACACTGCCCAGACCAGCTCACGGTTTGGGGTTTCTGTTGTTAAATGCTGTTTGGAGTGTCTCTGGATATCTCTCTTCATTTTACTGATTGTTTTTGTGTGAAATATAAAGTTTTAAAGTGCGATTCAACAACTAACTGCAATGGGCAAATGTTTAAGCTCGGCAACATGCTTAAGGTGTTTTATCAACAAGGAGAAAATTAATTTCGGTTTCAGTTGTTTCATTTTCCAGGGTAACGTAATAACAGGCGGCGCTACATTAGGCTAGAGCCAGAACGGTTTATCTCCAGTGCGCGCAGAGAAGGAGATAATCTGGTTTGACTCTGATGTAGTGAGATACTCTCGTGTGTGTGTGTGTGTGTGTGTGTGTGTGTGTGTGTGTGTGTGTGTGTGTGTGTGTGTGTGTGTGTGTGTTGTGTATGTTGTGTGTGTGTGTGTTAAACATTCAGTCCCTGTGTGTATGCGAATTTTTGTAGATGAAGGATTGGTGCAATCATTCATTCAACCTGCTATGCAGTTTATGAAATTTTAATATATTTTAATCCCTGGTGGGTGTGTTATGGATTTTGATATGGTGGCACTGTGAGCACAAATCCATGATTATCGATGGACGTACAGCAGAAGAAAAACAAACACACAAAAATGGATAAAACCTTAACAATAAAACACGTATGCGATGGTGTGCATATGCATACTAGCGTGCGCGTGCGCCGCACAGAGACAGAGAGAGAGAGAGAGAGAGAGAGAGAGAGAGAGAGAGAGAGAGAGAGAGAGAGAGAGAGAGAGAGAAGAAGAAGAGAGAGAGAGAGAGAGACAGACAGACAGACAGACAGACAGACAGACAGAGACACAGAGAGAGAGCAAATTTCCTTGACGAATCAGAAATCTAAGAGTAGTCATTGACTACAGAAAACCCTGATTATCCTTAAGAAGCAAAGCTATTCATATTAGAACCATCCATGGTCTAACATTCCAACAGAACAACATTTTACACCAAAAAATAACTGAATATAAAAACAGTCAAGCCATTCCAACAGCTGTGATTCTGAAAGAAAAGTTCTTTATCAAACTGCTGGAGTCTCAGCAAGCTACACAAGCTAGTCTTTAATGGATTCATTCTGACGCTAGCAAGCATCATTATCATCATCATCAACACACACACAGACAACACACACGCACAAGACAGCACGCACATAACACACACAACAACACAACACACACAACACAGCACACACACACACACACATAACCCCCCCCCCCCCACACACACACACACACACACAAAATACACACACACACACAACACAAGACAATACAACACACATAACACCACATACACACACACACCACATAATACCCCCCACCCACACACACCACACACACTCACACAACACATAACACCCCACACCCACACCATACACCACACCACACACGCACCACACCACACAACACGCACAACACACATACAACACAGCGCACACTCAAACTCAAATTACACACACACACACACACACAACACACACACACACACACAAACGCCACACACACACACATCACAAGACAACACCCTACCCCCCAACCCCCCCCCCCCCCCCCCCCACACACACACACACACACAAGAAAAACAGATCAAACAAGCACGTGCTGTGAGACAGGACAACAGATGATATTCAAACATTGACCAACAAAACACACAAAAGAAGGAGAGAGAGAAAGACACAGACAGAGACACAGACAGACAGAGACACAGACAGACAGAGACACAGAGGCACAGACAGAGACACAGACAGAGGCACAGACACAGACAGACAGACACAGAGAGAGATAGAGACAGACAAAGACAGTCAAAGACAGACAGACAGAGACACAGACGAAGCTACTCCAGTAGTTAGTTATCCGAGACCTATAACAAGCTATTAACTAGCAAGAAGGGGCAAGCCATCGACATACACTAACACACAACACACACACACACACACACACACACACGAACACACACCACACTACACACTACACACAACAAAATGATGAGGAAAAGAGCTGTCATTTTCCATAACAACCCCAGAAACAAAAGACGAAAGGGTGAGAAGCGGCCAATTTCCTCTCCTGCCCCTTAATCGGGAAGACCCGGATGACAGAACCCAAAAAACACAACACAACAACCGGAAGTAAGAGAGAGAGAGAGAGAAGGAGCCGCTCGGCCAGCGCCACCACTACCACGACCTCCTGTGTGGTGTGCTGGTTGCGCTGCATGCTGGGTGAATTGGGGGGGACGGAGGGGCTGGGGTGGGGGGTAGGGTGGAGGGGGTGGGGGGGAAGAGGCTAGCAGTGTGCTTTGCCCCTCTCTCTTGACTTCGATTGGACAGCTGTTTGCGTTATTGGTGATCCTTCTACTCTGTAGTGGCTGCTGGACATTGTGTGTGTGTGTGAGTGGAAGGGGGGGGGGGGCAGGGTCAGGGGGGGGAGGGGGTCTGATGACCCATCTGCTAGCTGTCTCTGGGGCTGGACAGTGTCCAAGATGAAGCTGTGTGTACTCTTGCCCTGCCTAGGTGCCCTGTGCTCCTCCTGTGCTCTGCCCTTCCCTGCCCTTCCCTTGTTGAAGAAGAAGAAGCAGAAGTAGAAGAGGAGGAAGAAGAGGTCAAGCCTTTAGTCCTTCATCAACTTCTTCTGTGGCAATATAATTGACGCGGCCAGACACGTACTAAGCGCGCCACTCTGACCCTTATTTTGTAGGGGTTTTTGTGTGGGTTTTTTGTTCTTTTTCTTTGTGGGTTTTTTTTTCGGGGGTGGTGGGGGTGGGGAGGGGTATAGTTTGTTGTGTTGGGTTGGGTTTGTTTGGTTGTTATCGCTGTGCGCCTTTATCAACATCATTATTGTAAAAAAAAAAGGAGGACTGTTTGTTCTCTGTCACTCTGTCTCTGTCTGTGTCCGTCTGTCTCCTCCCTCACCCCCTCCCCGCTCTCTCTCCCTCTTTCACACATATACACTTAATCTCTGACCCTTATTTTGTCTCTGTCTTTGACTCTCGCTCTCTCTCGTCATCCTGAGATTGTGCGCAGCTTCGCTTTATATTTGTGTCAAGTCTTTAGAATAAGAGATATCTTGTTATCTTAAGTCATATTTTTTTGTAACTGGCTTTTGTTGTTGCTTTTGTTTTGTTGTTGTTATACAATAACATTTTGTAGTTGTTCCCCCCACCCCACCCCCCACTAAAAATTAATACTAAGCAGTTCGGCAACTCTCTTCGTGTATGGGCCAATGGACTTTTTGTGAATAAATCTTTCGAGTTCTCTCTCTCTCTCCTCTCTCTCTCTCTCTCTCTCTCTCTCTTTCTCTCTGTCTGCCTGTCTCTCTCTCTCTCTCTCTCTCTCTCTCTCTCTCTCTCTATCTATCTATCTATCTCTCTCTCTCTCTCTTGGGGGTAGGGTGGGAAAGGGGGCTATTTAGGCCTGGCAAGGTGTAAACAATGGTTGAAGATCGCTCTCTCTTCAAAGCTCTCTCTTCTTCTTCTCTTGAGTTTTAATGAATGCTCTATTTCAATTATCTGATTGTTACGTGTAACAACTCTGTGTACCATTTTACAATGTGTAGATGTTTATTTTTATGACTTTATATGTTTGGGGGTTTTTTCTTTGTTTTTTTGTTTTGTTTGTTTTTCTCTTTTTCTTTTTTTTCCCCTTTTTCTTGATGTTTGTTTGGTCCTTTTTGGGGTCTTTTTTGTGGGGGGTTTTGTTGGGTATTTTTTATCTCTTTTGTTTGCTTTTTGTTGTTTGTTTGTTTGTTTGTTTTAGGGGAGAGGTTGTTTTGGGGGGTTTTCTTTTATTTGTTTGGTCTTTTTTTTTTGGAAAGGGTTATTTCCCTTTGTTTCTACTGTGTGAGAGTATGAGTATTGAGTTAGTATTAAGATGTATCCCTACGGGTGGGGACTGGATGTAAAAGAAAAAGCACATGAGTGCTTACTCATTATCCTCGAAATAAAAGAAATTGTCATTGTCACTGCCATTGTCAAGACAAATTCCTGTGGTTCGAGCGTTGCGTGGGACCTGACACCTTGCAAAGTCGACATCATGCCTGCTGTACCCTTGTCATTTCGGTCAGCGTGTGGCTGTTTTCTATGGACTTTTGGAGCCTTCATGCATAGACAGAGTGTTGAAGAAAATGTCAACACTCTACCCGACATTGAAGGTGACAAACTTGGAGGACACCACTGAAGATTTTGCAACCAGTTTCCTCCACTCCCCCAACTGTCTTCTGCTTCCCAGTAGCAAATCGTTCCACTCAAGACCACTCCACACTCTCTGATGTTGTCTTATTCCCATCGTTGTCTCTGTCTGCCTCTTCTTCGTCTCCCTCCTTGTACTGTTCCCTGTAGTAGGACAGTCTTGGCCAGTCCAGAATGTTCTGTGTGACGTGCCCGTACCATTTTAGTTAGCGTTTTTTCACTGAAGTCAGGAGCTCTTCATATGGTTGGATGGCGTTTTTAATGTTGGTTTTCACTTCCTCATTAGTGATGTGATCTCATCGACTTCAATTAAAAATAAAGAAATTCCCATGAAATCTCGGTCATTTGCACTAGTTAGCAAACAGGCTGTGGAGATTATGGGATGGAGATGGTAGCTATAGATACATATAGAGTTTGTAGCTATATAGCTACACATTCTGTAAAGGAGTATTATTTTCTGTCATTTGCATTTATTTTATTTATTCTTTTTATTTCGAGGATAATGGAATAAGCACTCGTGTGCTTTTTTTTTTCATCTAGTCCCCGCGTGAATGCAGATTTATCAATTTTGTCATCCGTTCCCACCAGTACACACATAATGGTCTACTCTTCCGAAACACAGAACGGGATGTGCGCAAGACATACTGCGTGCGTTTAATCACTGGACCTCGGTTTATATAGTCTCATCCGAAGGACTTTTGGGGAAAGTGGAGTCCGCGCTGATGTTAACTCCAGAAGATAAAAATCATCTTGAACCAGATTCAAACCCGGTGTCAGCAGATCATGAGCACATCACTCTAACCACCAGGCTACCCCGTCCCTATTTCGTGTTTGTGTGTGTATGTGTATGTGTGCATATGTGTGTGTGTGCACGCGCGCGTGTGTGTGTTTGTATGTGTACATGCGTGCGTGCGCACGCGTGTGTGTGTGTATGTGCGCGCACAATCATATTGTATGGCCTGCCCCTGGTATACATGCAGCGTTGAGGAACCATTGTGATCTGGAATTTCAGTGAAGGGGGGGGGGGGGGGGGGGGGGGGGGGGGGGGGGGGGAGGGGGGGGGGGGGGGGGGTGGGGACGTGAGTGGTAGAATGAGTTGTGGCAGGTGGTAGGGTGGTTTGTGTTAGTCCTTGCAGTCTTGGAGAATCAGAGGAGGGTGGAGGGGGACAGAGGACAGAGAAAGCAGACGAGAAAAAAAAAAGAGAAACAGACAGACAAGAAATACGAATATGTGGGTGACTGAGTGCATGAGACAATGCAGTACAGGCTAGTCGCTGAGGACCTTTGACACACACGCTCTCCTCTCTCTCTCTCTCTCTCTCTCTCTCTCTCATCTCTCTCACTCCTCTCTCTCTCTCTCTCTCCTCTCTCTCTCTCTCTCCTCTCTCTTTCTCTCTCTCTCACACACACACACACACACACCACACACACACACACACACCCAAACCAAAGAGATGATTATAACTGATGCTTGCTTGTATTGTTGTTGTGTCAAATAAGTCTACTTGACTTCAATGGCAAAAAAAAAAAGTTCTGAATCTGAATCTGAATCACACCCACTCGGTGTGTGTGTGTGTGTGTGTGTGTGTGTGTGTGGTGTGTGTGTGTGTGTGTGTGTGTGTGTGTGTGT
>CM054143.1:11390399-11402899 GCA_028751875.1 Rapana venosa | reverse complement strand
ACTGACTCTATTCTACTCTACTCTACTCTACACTTTTCTTCTCTACTGACTCTATTCTACTCTACTCTACTCTACTCTACACTTTTCTTCTCTACTGACTCTATTCTGCTCTACTCTACACTTTCTTCTCTACTGACTCTATTCGACTCTACTCTACATTTTTCTTCTCTACTGACTCTATTCTACTCTACTCTACACTTTTTCTTCTCTACTGACTCTATTCTACTCTACTCGACACTTTTCTTCTCTACTGACTCTTTCTGCTCTACTCCTACACTTTTCTTCTCTACTGACTCTATTCTACTCTACTCTACTCTACACTTTCTTCTCTACTGACTCTATTCACTACTACTCTACTCTACACTTTTCTTCTCTACTGACTCTATTCTACTCTACTCTACTACTACACTTTTCTTCTCTACTGACTCTATCTATCTATTCTACACTTTTCTTCTCTACTGACTCTATTCTACTCTACTCTACTCTACACTTTTCTTCTCTAACTGACTCTATTCTACTCTACTCTACTCTACTCTACTCTTCTACTCTACTCTACACTTTTCTCTCTACTGACTCTATTCTACTCTTACTCACTCTTACACTTTTTCTTCTCTACTGACTCTATTCTACCTCTACTACTACACTTCTCTTCTCTACTGACTCTATTCTACTCTACTCTACACTTTTCTTCTCTACTGACTCTATTCTACTCTACTCTACCTACACTTTTCTTCTCTACTGACTCTTTCAAATCTACTCTACACTTTTCTTCTCTACTGACTCTATTCTACTCTACTCTACTCTACACTTTTCTTCTCTACTGACTCTATTCTACTCTACTCTACACTTTTCTTCTCTATCGACTCTATTCTACTCTACTCTACACTTTTCTTCTCTACTGACTCTATTCTACTCTACTCTACACTTTTCTTCTCTACTGACTCTATTCTACTCTACTCTACACTTTTCTTCTCTAACTGACTCTATTCTACTCTACTCTACACTTTTCTTCTCTACTGACTCTATTCTACTCTACTCTACACTTTTCTTCTCTACTGACTCTATTCTACTCTATTCTACACTACACTTTTCTTCTCTAGCACTCTATTCTACTCTACACTTTTCTTCTCTACTGACTCTATTCTACTCTACTCTACACTTTTCTTCTCTACTGACTCTATTCTACTCTACTCTACACTTTTCTTCTCTACTGACTCTATTCTACTCTACTCTACACTTTTCTTCTCTACTGACTCTACTCTACTCTACTCTACACTTTTCTTCTCTACTGACTCTATTCTACTCTACTCTACTCTACACTTTTCTTCTCTACTGACTCCATTCTACTCTACTCTACACTTTTCTTCTCTACTGACTCTATTCTACTCTACTCTACACTTTTCTTCTCTACTGACTCTATTCTACTCTACTCTACACTTTTCTTCTCTACTGACTCTATTCTATTCTACTCTACTCTACACTTTTCTTCTCTACTGCACTCTACTCTACTCTATTCTACTCGACACTTTTCTTTTCTAGCACTCTATTCTACTCTACACTTTTCTTCTCACCTTCAAATTGCTGGTCCCCTAGAGAAGCTGAGGTCTGTGATGCCTCGCTCCCCTATGACCACATAAGTTATGGCACACCTTTACCTTTAGCGGGAGGCACCGTGGTCGAGTGGTTTAGGCGGTCAACTCGTGATCCAGAGGTCGCGGGTTCGATCCCCGCTCGGCTCGGTGTTGTGTCCTTGGGAAAGACACTTTACTCCTATTTTCCTCACTCCACCCAGGTGTACAAGTGGGTACCAGCTCTGCTGGGGAAGTATCTGGCGACAGACTAGCGTCCTGTCACAGGGGTGGTGAAAAACCATCAGTTCGCTTAACGCTACAGAAACCGGGATAAGCTCCGGCTCTATGGGCCTTCTGGCTCGAAAGAACATACTTTTTTTTTACCTTTAGTAACAGGAGGTACATGCCGTTTCACATCGGTGAATCCATGGGTACTTGGTCCCAAGTTGTACCCCCCCCCCCCCCCCCCCCACCAACACCAAAAAACCCCCCAAAATAATCAACAACCCCAAACAACAAACAAAACAAAAAAACGAACAAACAAACGAGCAACAACCAACAAAAAAAAAACTCAGAACAAAGGAAAACCCAAACAAACTTTGCCAATATCAGCATATTCTTCCTTTTTCTTTTTCTTTAAAAATGTTCATCTCTATTCGCATTATAAACCTGTTTATCGTTTTGCGCTTTGTTTGGTTTTTTTGGATCCTGAATATTTCATCAGATGAACGCACCGCACCGCACCGCACCCTCTGACATCACAAAAGGAAGACCCAACAACAAGCACACAAGCAACAGTATACACAACAAGCTGACAGCCACCGCCAACGTCATAAAACCGCACCACAATGTTCTTTTTCTTTTCTTTTTTAAAAATTTTTCCCCCCTCTCTATCCAGTCCTTATATGGGCGGATGATGGGAATGCTCGCGCGCGAATTTAATCACTCTTAACGGTCGCCAAATGCCCTGCCGATGATCACAAAAATGATAATTGAAAATGTCATCTGATGGCAGTAAATCAAGCGCATGCGCACAGAGAGACAGAGAGAGAAAAAGAGAGAGAGAGACAGAGAGAGAGAGACAGAGAGAGAGAGAGAGAGAGAAGCGAGCGAGAGAGAGAGAGAGAGAGAGAGAGAGAGAGAGAGAGAGAGAGAGAGAGAGCTTGGTGCATGCATTTTGAATGCAACCAAACAATTTTAGTTAAAAATGAAAAAAAAATAAAAGAGAGTGGGTTGGAGGTGAGGGTTGGGGAGGGAGGGAGCAAAATGTGATACAGTGTTATTTTTCACATTAACAGCAGATATGAGGTTTCTCCCCCTCCTCACCCCCCCTCCACCCCCCCCTCTCTCTCTCTCTCTCTCCTCTCCCCCCCCCCTCCTCTCTCTCTCTCCTCTCTCTCCTCCTCCCCCCCCCCCTCCCCCCCCCCCCCCCTCTCTCTCTCTCTTTCCCTTTGTACCTTTTAATGAAGTTTGCCGACGACGCGTCTGTCTGTGTGAGTGAGATGTTTGTTTCATGTTTGAAATTGCATGCAGTAGTTTGTGAAGTGAAGGCAGTATGCGTGCGTAATGCAATGTGATGTATGAAGAGGGAGACAGAGAGGAGAGAGACAGGCTTGAGAGAGAAAGAAAGAATGAGAGAGAACTCTGAACTCTGAACTCTGAACTGGTTTAATTGCACATCGGCCTTGGGCCACAATACAATGCAAAGTTGATTTGGGAAAGCATCACGATATAACGCAGTATATAACACACAGTAATCAAATTCAATACATATTCATGCGTTTTCAGTATACGGAAACACTTCTAAGGTGCAGATTAAATTTAGTTTTGCTTAATTTTGCTTAGCTAGCTTTATCGGAAACAAGATTACTGTACATATACAAATGAGTAGAACATTGTTCCATACGTTATGGTTACTTCTATTACAATGAAAGTTTTTTTGTTTTCATTCTTTGATATTAGACTTAAATCTCACACTTAAGTAATTATACTTTTCTTCGGTTTATATATTATAACACAACATTTGCAAATAGTTTTGTCTTTCTTTGTCATTATTTTGTTTTAGTCTTGAACACAAAACTGTTAATATTCTATAATGCATACTATTCCCTGCAGTTTGCTGCATACTGGAGCACCAAGCTTTTGTTCAAATAAAGAAAGTTGAGAAACACACACACACACACACACAACACACAGAGTACTTTAAAGTCATAGCAAACCAAATACATCTACTAGACTATGAGAAAACATGTGTAAAGTACATTTATAGCTAGTATTGATAGTGGAAGAATGAGAGAGAGAGAGAGAGAGAGAGAGAGATAGAGCGAATGATTGAATGAATGAATGAATGAATGAATGAATGAATCTTTATTTTTCAAGGGTAACAGAATAAGCATACGCATACTTTTTTTTTCATCCGGCCCTTGCCCTGATTAGGGACTATCAACAAAACAAGGGGAAAAAACCCTACTACAACAACGACAACATGATTTTAAAAAGAGATAAGTGTATATTTAACAATACATAATCCCTAACTGACCTGAACATTAATGTCTAAAGATACATAATCTCTCTTTTTTTCTGTAGAAAAGAGATATGCGTTCAATAAACACATAATTCTCAAATGAATCAAACAGTAACATGAAAACTGATACACTGATCATAATTAAGTAGTATGGATAAAGTAAAACAGAGGGGAACAGCATGAAGCGAGAGACAGACAGACACAGACAGACTGACTGACAATCAAAGAAACAGACAGAATGGAAAGAATGGAACTTGTAACTGTATATTCAAAAATGTTGGGAGAAGGAGATTGGGGGGGGGGGGGGGGGGGGGGGGGGGGGGGGGGGGGGGGGAGAAGCCGGCAAAACAAAAAAAGGCTTTTATTCAGTGGATGAAGTTGTTGGGTTTTTTTTAGAAAATATCAAATTACCCGAAAAACTGTTTATCAAAGAATAATCTCACGAAAAGACCCCTTTAATATTAAAAAAAAGAGAATTACCAAGGCAAAAACAAAAGCAAATCTAAAGTGATGCATGATGTACATGGAAGCAAGGCTGACAAAAACAGCAGCAACAGCAACAACAACAACAGCAACAGCCACCACCACAACAACAGCGACAACAACAATCAAGAGAAACAGTGCCTTCACCCAACCATAGCTCATCATTCATAGTCATGAACACAGAAAAACACACACAACACACACACACATACAACACACAACAACATAGAACACATCAACAACATACACATACATACATACATAACATACAAACATACATACATACAAACACATAATACAACATAGTACATACATACATACATAACATCATACAAACACTACATACATACAATACATACATCATACATACATACATACATACGTACTACATACATACATACAAACACATACACACACACATACATACATACATACAAATACAATACATACAACATAATACAACATAATAATACATACACACATACACATATACACACACATGCATACATACATGCACGCATACAGCATAAAATTACATGCGTATACGCACGCGCTCACAAACCCATCCCAACACACACACCACACAACACACACCACCACACACACACACCAACACCACACACACACACCACCCACACACACACACACCACACACACACACAACACACACAACACACACACACACACACACACACACACACCACACACACACACACACACACACACACAAAGTTATCAACAACAGTAACAAAACAACCAAACACATCGATTATCCTACCATCAACAACCAAACATCCCCCCCCTCCCCACCCTCCCCCTCTTCCACCCTGCCCCCCCCCCCCCCCCCCCCCCCCCCACACACACACCCCAACCCCTTCCCACCAACCCCTACCCCCACCACCACCACCCCATCATCACACCACCACCCCATCACCATCTACCTCATCACTCCTTTACCCCCTGCTGAGAGTGGCATTTTCGGTATGACCATGTTTGGACCCTCAGCCATATAATTTCTGAAGATTAACTGCCAGCGGGTGTATGTGCCTTGCCTGCCGCTTTTTGCTGCCAGAGTTGGGAGGGGGGAAGGGGGGAAAGCCAGGGCAAGTTTACTCACTGCCCAATAACGAACCATTGACACACCACACAGACACAACATGGTCCTTGCCCTCCCATCCCCCCCTGCCTTCGGCTGCACACCGGTATTAGAAATTCGCACTTTTTCCATCTGTGTTTTTTTTTTGTGTCTTTCTTTCTTCCATATGACTCTTTATATTCTTACCGCAAGTACTTAAGGAATCCGCAGAAATGTTTTTTTAAAAAGCCACTTTTTGTGTGTGTGTGTGTGAAAGACTAGCCTCTGACTGAAAACTCGTGTGATTTTGCACAGATTTGGTATGTTTTTGACATTTAAAAAAAATTTCAGCAGACACTGTACCCTACTCAGTACTATGTCGTCTGCTAGCTTCCTTACCACAATAATTATCTATGCGCGGGGTCAACACTGTACAAACACAAGCAATCTTGAGCTGATGACCATTTCCAAATTTCTCGTAACTTACTGGTATTGCTCCATGTCCTCAATCCCCAAAACAAGTACACAGTACATTTCTTTATACTTTAAAAAAATATATGTGAAAATCACCCCCCAAAAATTTCCAACTCGCACTCTGTAGAAGATACTACATGACCCGAAAGCTAACACAGGAGTGTAACCTTTTTTTTTTTTGAGGGCGAGGACTGACTGATGACAATGACTACTGCGCATGACAGGACGTATGATTTCTACATCCGCCCTTAGTATAGGCCTATAGTCTGCCTGCTTTGTGTTGGCTCAGGAACGGGAGACCCCCTCTGGGGTGAGTGGGAGGGTCAAATTATTGGGTGATGACATCCTTAATAACGGTAGTAGATATCTCCCCATATTTGGGGGAAATTGGGGAATTAAAGGAATAGGGGATGGCGGGTGGGAGAGGTGGTGGGTAGGGGGTGGGGGTGGAGTGAGGGGATGGGGGTGGGGGTGGGGGATTCGGATGGCAGTGAGGCATATCATGCAATATTTTCACTGTTGGTTGGTTTCCTGTTTTGGGGTGTGGTGGGTGGGTGGGGGGTATTTTGGGGTTTTTTTTTTGTTTGTCTGTCTGCTCTTCCCAGTCGCTTTCTAGCATTGGTTTTCTTGTCATCATTCTTGATTGTTTTAAATCTGGAATCAGCCACCACCCTTTTTCAAAAGGATTTTTTCCCGAGGTGGGGGAGGGGTGGGGGTGGGGTGGGGGGACAGCATCGGATAGCCGCACATTTGTTTGTGTTGTTGTTGTCATAATTTCGGGGGGGGGGGGGGGGGGGGGGGGGGCGGTAGTTGTTGATGTATTGGGAGGATTGTTGTCATTTTTAGGTGGTGTTAAGTGATCAGATTATTGAATATTTGATAGAGTTTTATTAGGTGTAACTCTATTCTAAAGTTTGCTAACGTCTAGATATAATAGATTGAAAATGTCAAGCTAATAATGTTGGTCTTTCTTAACACAGCTAGAGAAAATTGGCGGTACTGTATGCGTAATTACTTGCTTAAAAATTAATATTTCATGTCTTGAAGGAAAGTTTCAAACTATTGTATTTTTTGGGTTGACAATAAAACAGACGGACACGCAGTTTTCTTGTTGCTGCTGTTGTTTATTTTGCTGTCAAAATTGTTGTTTTAGTGCTGGAAATTGAACTGCTTTAAGATCACGTTCAACAAATATTGAGGTGCTTTATTGATAAGTCTCGTTTTATTCAACTTTATGCTCAGAATACAAAAGAGCAACAGTTCAGAGGACATATTATATAGCTAGCACATCCTTCTGGGCTACTGTATGCTTTAAGCTTTGACTTGATTTTTTTCGTAACAAGTTTCGTTGAAGTCTATACAGAAATCATGGACTGGCATGTCTTCTTCATTGACTTCAGCAAAGCTTTTGCTCACGTCCGGTTCGAAGGTTTGTGACAAGGTTTAGGAACCTACAGCATTTATCAGAACTTAATGCCAATTATAAATGCAGCCACAGAGGCATTCAGGCAATGCTGTTCTTAAGAAAAACAAGCATGACATAATTCTTTGCATCAGCTGTAGGTGTTCATCAAGGCTCTCTCCTATATCGAATCTTGTTCAAAATTTATCTCGAGAACATCGTGTAATAGACTTTAATAACTTTACATTTTCCGTCCTTATTGGACGATGTCTTCTTTATTGTTTGAACTTTAGAACAGATGTTATGATATGGTAGGAAGCACGGATGGACTTGGAAATTTCAGTTAAAGACTAGACTAAAAAGCAAGTTTGTATTGATGGAAATATGTTCCAAGAACGGAAAGAAGAATAACGATCATCACTTCAGCAGATGCATTTAGCAGATGTTGACTGCTACATTGAGCATTTACTCGAAAACACTTAATTTTATAACTATACTGCAGAAGTAACCAAAAAAAATAACACATACCATTCTTAAAAAAATAAACAGAACACATTGACCACTAATTCCATGTAGTTAAAATCCTTACCTTGAAAGTTTTCAATGCAGAGTAAACAAAACAAAAATAGTGCTTTAAAAAAACACGAAGCTGTAACTACATTTACATACATCCCCATCCCTCTCTAGTGTACGCACGCAGAAACACACAACACACACACACACACACACACACACACACACACACACACAACACACACGCACACACACACACGCACACACCCCACCACTAACACACATTTACACACACACACACCACTAACACACACACACACCACTAGCACACCCCACACACACACACACCCACTAACACACACCCACACACATACACTAAAGAACAGGTAGATCATCACATATTCAATCCCTGCACATAACACACACCCAACCCCCCCATACACACCACCCCCCACCCTACCACCACCACCCCACCCCACAAACACACCTACCAGTACATCATCAGACATTCAATCCCTGCCACATAACACATTTGTACCACAGCATCGGAAATAAAGACAGGAGCAACAACAACAAAACCAAACCAAAAAACAAAAACCAAAAACACAAAACAACAAAAGTCCAACTAACAGCCAGCTGTCATCAATGCTGGCGAGGCTGATAACGCCCATATCACTTCTCTCCTCAGACTCGCCATAGGGTTAGGGGCTATTGCGTTTCCTCCCCATCCTCCCCTTCCCTCCCCTTCCCTCCCCTCCCTCCACCCCCCCCCCCCCACCACCCACAACCATCTTAGGGCCACGTACATCCATGCGCACTTTTCTCCCCTAGCACTGTTATGGCTAAGTCACAGAGAGAGACAGAGAGCGAGAAAGGGGGGGGGGGGGGGAGGGGGAGGGAAGAGAGAGAGAGGGAGAGAAGAGGGAGAGAGAGACAGAGAGGGGGGTGGAGGGAGAGAGAGAGAAAGAGAGAGAGATGCGAAAGTTTATTCATGAGAGGGACAGACAGAGACAGACAGAGACAGAGGCAAAGAGAGACACAGACAGAGACAGAGAGACGGAGACAGAGACACAGAGAGAGACACATAGAGAGAGAGAGACACATAGAGAGACATAGACACACAGAGAGAGGCAGACACAGAGAGACAGAAACAGAGAGAGAGACAGACAGAGACAGACACACACAGAGATACAGAAAGAGAGACAGAGACAGACAGACAGAGACAGACAGAGACAGAGAGAGAGACAGACACACACAGAGATACAGAAAGAGAAGACAGAGACAGACAGACAGGACAGACAGAGACAGAGAAACAGACACACACAGAGCGAGACAGACACAGACACACACACACACACACACAGAAGAACGCACAGACAATCATGGCCTAATCTAAGGTCCTATCACTGATGCAATGGAGCGTGCGTGAAATGTGTATCAATTATGAAGTCGCTCCATGTGAATGGGGTCCCTCCCTTTCCTCTTCCCCCTCTCCCCCCACCCCCACCTCCCCTGTCCTCCCCACCTGCAGCGAAAATATCCGATTCCATTTTTCTAATCAAGCGACATATGCTGGGGGGTCGTTTGATGAAGATTAAGCCGGCTATTTGAGTTGCACACGCAACGGTGGAATAAGAACGCATGTCCCTCTCCCTCCTCCTTCCTCCTCTCCTCTTCCTCTCTCCTCCTCTCTCCTCTCTCTCTCTCTTCTCTCTCTCTCTCTCTCTCATCTCTTATCTCTCTCTCTCTCTCTCTCTCTCTCTCTCTCTCTTCCCTCCCTTTTCCCCTCTCTCTCTCTCTCTCTTTTCTCTCTCTCTCTCTGTCTCTCTGGTTGGTTGGGATGGTATGTTTGGTTTGATTTGTGTGTAGTGGTGTAGTAGGTAAGTTAGTAAGTTAGTAAATTTTACCTGGCCTTTTGTGAAATTTTGTCCCTATGTATGTCTCGATGTATGTAGTGATGTGGTACTTGGACATGTTTGTTTGTTTTTTTAGGATTTAAAAGTGAGATAGTTTGATTTTGTTTGTTTTTGTGGTGGCAAAAATGAAGGGGGGGGGGGGAGGGGGGGGGGGGGGGGGGGTTGAGAAAAATTCAACTTTTTTTTTGCAGTATCATAAAGCAATGGTTAGGTAGTAAGCTTTTCGTTTTATTGCAAATCATTATCAGTTTTTGTTTGGGTTTTTGTTTTTTGTATTTTTATACCACTTTAAGTCACGGTAGATTTCTCCCCCTGGGGTTTCCCCGGGAGAGCGCTCGCCAAAGACCCAGCGCCCCCCTTTTTCTTTTCCTGTCTGCAACTGTATTTGTTTCCCTATCAGAGTGGCTTTTTTCTACAGAATTTTTCCAGGGACAACTCACTTGTTGCCGTGGGTCTTTTACGTGCGCTAAATAATTATGTGTAACACACGGGACCTCGGTTTATCGTCTCATCCGAAAGACTAGCGCCCAGACCACCACTTATGGTCTAATGGATGGGGGAGAAAGTTTCAGGTCCAACGGGATTCGAACCACCGCACACTTCCGACCCGGACTTTTCGCTTTCTGGACAGGCGCGTTTTACCTCTAGACCACCGATCCAGTTTGTTACTGATCTTATATTCTGCCCTGCATCCTTTTTCCCTCTTTTTTCTATATATTATGCTCTCTTTATATATTATTCTCTCTGTGTGCGAATTTCTTTCTTCACTTCTATACCTTCCCCAAATCACTTTTTTTAAAAAAAAAACACCAAACAAACATTTTTTCATGGGTGGGTAAGGGCAGACGTTTATTGACACAGTCACGAAATTTCAGCGCAGCAGCAGGAACAGTCCCTGAGGTACAGAGCAAAATATAGGGTGTGGGGGGTGAGTACACCCACGGCGTACGGTGAAGGTTTTAAATTATTGGCTGAAAATCGTAACGCCTGCTCTCCTCCTAAGCATTATTATAACTCTGCATGAGATCTGCCCACTGACCTCAGCCGACACATTCTGACTTCAGAGCAGCTCAAACTTCTTCTTTTTTAAATACAGGATGCATGCTAGGTATGTTCGTGTTCCGGTGACCTACCACCAAACTGCTGGCATGAATGAATGAACGTGTATATTTGGAACTTTTGAATGTCTTTTTATTATACACGAAAGGAAGTAAGGCACTGGCAGGTCTGCGTTTCAAGTTGACCTATGAGATTGTGAAACGCCACACTCTTTACTTTTCAAGACCTGGACCAGGCCAAAAGCTGTGTCTGTTATTACTTACTTACTTACTTAGGCCCATCACTCCCACTGGAGCATAGGTCGCCGACAACAGTCCGCCAGAGTCCTCTGTCCTGGGCTATTCTCTCCAGCTGTCTCCAGGTATATCCCATCTTCCTGGTTTCTGCCTCAAGGTCACGTCGCCAGGTGTTTCTTGGCCTTCCTCTTTTTCGTTTTCCCTGGGGGTTCCATGACAGTGCCTGTTATTGATGTCAGCTAATTGCCAAAGCCTACACTAAAAATGTTGTTAGGTTGTAAAAAAAAGTTGTTTTTTGAGATTGCCTTCAGCCCTGGACAACTATTAACAAACAAACCTGCACTTCCTTTAAAAAGGGGTAAAAAAAAAAAACCCCTGAAGTCGGAGTATGCTGCCTATATGGGGGAGGTGCTTTAAAAAAAAAAAAACCCAGTATACACACACCAAAACTTCTCCATCGTGTGTAAATTTCATCTCACAGGATTCCCCGGTGGGAGGTGAGTGATGTCAGAGTGCACATTCTGGGTGACCCCCCAGAGTGTTAACTGGGGAACACAACAACAAGACCCTTTTTAAAGACCCCAGCCCAGGTTGGAAACCCATTTCATGGAACGTATTTAAAATTTTTTTTTTATATCGAGGGTACTGGAATAGCCTTACGTGCTTTTTTTACATCCATTTCCCCGTGGTATGCGGTTTTGGGAAATTCGTCATCTGTTCCCACGGCACACAATAGCCTACTCAACAAACGAAAAAGGGACAAGGGTTTAAAGTGGACGCAAAAGATGTTCTGCGTACGTTCGCACACGGGGCCACGTTTTGCTCATCGAAGGACTTTTTGTGGAGAGTGGGTCGCACTGATGTTTAAATCCCGGGGAAAATACCCCTTGAACGGGAATCGAACCCGGGTCGTCAGATTGCGAGGGGGCAATGTTTCCCCCAGAGGATAGAGTCAAGAGGTCTTAACCACTGGCTACAGCGTCCTTCATGCGTGAATCTAATATGTCCGCCCTCCACGTGAAACAGGATTCCGGATCAGCATTGCTGATGCCAGCCGTCAATCCAAATGGACACTACGAAAAACACACACACACACAACACACACACACACCAAAATACGACCCAACACCAAAATTTACACACACATACACAAAAACACAACAAACCACACGCACCACACACCCTTCTATACAACACGCACGACACAACATCACACACACATACCCTCCTCCACCACAAAAACAGCA
>CM054143.1:11377899-11380399 GCA_028751875.1 Rapana venosa | reverse complement strand
ATTGATAAGTTTGGGGGTGGGGTGGGGGTGGGGGGTGTATGTGGAATTGTAAGGTTTAGGGTTTGGGTTTTTGGTGTGTGTGTGTGTGTGTGTGTATTGATAAGTTGAGGTCAGGGATGGGGTGGAGGGTGGATGTGGAATTCGAAAGGTTTAGGGGTTTGGGATTATGGTGTGTGTGTGTGTTGTTGTTGTTGACTTCAATTTTACGTCTGTTCACTTCTAGTGATATTAGACGAGGGGGTGCAAATGGAGGGGTAGATGTCTTGTTTAAAATTAAAATAAATAATACAATAAATAAATAAATAAATAAATAAATATAAATTTTTAAAAAATTAAAAGATAAAAAAACAACCAAAAATACAACCAAAACCCCCCAAACCCCATGCTTTTACAAAAAATCATATAAAGAAACTTGGCAATGCAACAGGAATTATAAAAAAACATAAAAACAAGTCATTAACGTTAATGCAACTATAACAAATGTCCTAAGGGACTGCGGTAAAGACCTTTCACAATTTCAAATGCCAGTTTTAAATTATTGAATATGCTGGTAAGGGAATTTTCAGAAAAATGGGCATGAAAGGTTTTACACTCGGCAATCAAAAAGTATATGAGTATTGGTGATATTCTCACCACATAGACAATTTACCATTTTTGCTGAATTTGGTGTGGTGTGTTGTGTGTGTGTGTGTGTGTGTGTGTGTGTGTGTGTGTGTGTGTGTGTGTGTGTGTGTGTGTGTGTGTGTGTGTGTGTGTGTGGTGTAGCTGATGATAACGTTTCGAATAAGTTGGAGGGGGGGGGGGATTAAATGTAAAAATATAAATAAGACTTGTAAAATAATTATGACAAATCGATTTTTGCTTGGTGTCTTGAATTTGTTGGATTGGATGAGTTAGTGTCAAGATGAATCTGTGCAAATCACAATAAACATAATGATTTTGATAATTGCGGCTACCTTCATTGAGGGCCAAAAAAAGTCGCATACGTAAAAATCTCACCATTGGTGAACCTCGGAGCTCTAGCCGAGGAACGAAGAAAAAAGAAAGTAAAAATAAAATGCTCATCATCTGTTTTGAAATGCTCAGACAGAATAATCATTGTGGATTAAAGACACAGCATAATAAATACCATTTTTGGGGCTGATACAATTCACTATAGATCTAAAAGTTCGTGTCAGATTTCATCTAAACGAATAAATCCACAGGTTTACTGCCGTATTTGGCACACAGTTATCAGCAGAAAAAGAAATATTTGCTAAGAAAGAACCCCCCCCCCCCCCCTCCCCAAACCAGGAATAATCATTTGAACCGCCTGTATTTGACACCCACACTGTTTATCCAATCCTTGTATGTAAAGGTAAAGGAGTCCCATAACCTATGTGATCGTAGAGGAGTGAGGCACCAGAGACCTCAATTTCTCAAGGGGCTAGCATATTGAGGGCGGCGCCAATCTCCTCTCCCTCGCTGCTTTACCTTCCCTGACCCTAAAGAGACAGGTACCCATTTACAACTGAGTGAACAGGGGGACTCTACTGAAGCCAAGGCGCGCAAACGGTCACCCATCCAAGTGGAAACCATACTTGATACTGTTTAACCTTAACTGAGCAGAGCGAGTGCTCTGACCACTGAGCTTTCCCCGTCTCCAATCATTATGAAAAACCTTTTTTTTTTTTTTTTAAATTAGATAAATAATGCAAGAAGGGATGTTTCAGTCTTTGTAAATGATAAAGTAAATGATTGGTTGGTTGGTTTTGTTTTTATAAAGTAACCCCCAAAAGGTAACATATCACACAGAGGGAGGAGTTTTGCTTGATTGGTTGATCCAGCGGATGAGACCTTGTTTTTCGTTCCTTGGCTAACTAGAGCTTGGAAGCTTACCAATGGTGAGATGTTTGTGTATGCGAGACCATTTGTTTTTAACCCACCATGAAGGTAGCTGCATTCCGTCTTCAGGGATTGATAGGATATTTTGACGCTTATCAAAAGAATGAAGGAGAAATACAGAAAAAAAAGATAACAAAGAGAACGAAACGAGCAAAGCATGAACACATACAAAAGACAGAAAGACAGATGGAGTAGCAAGAAACCAACAAAGAAAGAAACCGCAACAAAGAAAGAAAGACAGAAAGAAAGAAAGAAAGAAAAATGAAAGACAGAAAAAAAGAAAGAAAGAATAGAAAAGAAAGAAAAAAGACAAGAAAAGAAAAAAGAAAGAAAAGAAAAGAAGAAAAAACTTAAAGGAATGAACAAAAGAAAAAACACTTTTAAAAAATCATAGAAAATCCCCCAACCACACACACATGTACAAAACTCTCTTCAACCATTTGTACACGCACCCCTCTTACCACCACCCCTCAACACCTAAACCCCCCAAAAACCATGACACCGTATGCAAATCAAAGCTAACACCCCCCCCCCCACCCCAACCCCCAAACCCCAAACCCCAACCCAACCCTTCCAACCCACACACCCACCCTAGGCTTGTTAACTAATGAAAAGA
>CM054143.1:11360399-11375399 GCA_028751875.1 Rapana venosa | reverse complement strand
GTATGTTCTTTCGAGCCAGAAGGCCCATAGAGCCGGAGCTTATCCCGGTTTCTGTAGCGTTAAGCGAACTGATGGTTTTTCACCACCCCTGTGACAGGACGCTAGTCTGTCGCCAGATACTTCCCCAGCAGAGCTGGTACCCACTTGTACACCTGGGTGGAGTGAGGAAAATAGGAGTAAAGTGTCTTTCCCAAGGACACAACACCGAGCCGAGCGGGGATCGAACCCGCGACCTCTGGATCACGAGTTGACCGCCTAAACCACTCGACCACGGTGCCTCCTAATAGATTGATAAGCGAATTTTAAAAAAAAGAAATAAACAAAAAGGAAAGGAATGGGTTTACACGGACCCAATACAACAATCACCCCCCCCCCCCCCCCCCCCCCCCCACACCCCACCTCTCTCCTACCCTGTATTCGCAAAGATAAAGGCGTCCCATAACCTAAGTGGTCGTAGAGGAGCGAGGCATCAGAGACCTCAACTTCTCCAGGGGCCAGCATATTGAGGGCGGCGCCCATCTCCTCTCCCTCGCTCCTTTACCTTCCCTGACCCTAAAGAGGCAGGTCCCAATTTATAGCTGTGTGAACTGGGGGACTGTACTGAAGCCAAGGCGCGCAAACGGTCACCCATCCAAGCGGTAACCACGCTCGATGCTGCTTAACCTTAGCTGGGGGGAAAGCGAGTGCTCCGACCACTGAGCTATCCCGTCCCCCATACTCGAAGTCGTAGTACAAGGGAAAATGTCAGTCCAAGCATCAAGGGGTATCAGTATCAGTACTGACTGCTGTTTTACTGTTTACGAAACAAAACCTGAGTGAAGCCTAAAGAAAATGGAAGAAGATGGACATGTGGCTGAATGAATTTTGTCTGAAACCAAACAGAAGATAGGAAAGGTGGACATGTTGCTGATTCCGTCTTTGAATTAAGCCCCTGGCACTGTCTCTTCTAATGAAGTTAGTGACCAATTACTGAAACAGACAGTTTTGTTTTCTTTTTTCTTCCTTCCCCTTCACCTTATCCCGAAGTCCCGTAGACCGTGGGGGCACCACTGAAGATTTTGCAACCAGCTTCCTCCACTCCTCTCGGTCATCTGCTTTCCGTAAGCAAATCGTTCCACTCCAGGCCAGTCCTCTCTCTGATGCTGTCTTCCCATCGTTTTCTCTGTCTGCCTCTTCGTCTCCCTCCTTGTACTGTTCCCTGTAGGACAGTCTTGGCCTGTCTAGATGTTCGTGTGACGTGCCCGTACCACTTCAGTTTGCGGGGGTTTTTTCCACTGAAGTCAGGAGCTCTTCATATTATGGTCTGATGGGGTTTTTAATTCTGGTTTTCACTTCCTCGTTAGTGATGTGATCTCTGTGTGAGATCCAGTTAAAAAAATAAGTATACCCGCACTTTGAAAAAGATTTCTTCTTGTGAAAAAAAACCCATTTTGACAATTTGCCTCTCTTTTTTGTGGTAACAATAACCATTCCATATTTTTATGAGTGAAAGTGTGTGTGCGTGCGTGCTGCGTGCGTGTGTGTGTGTGTGTGTGTGTGTGTATGTGTGTGTGTGTGTGTTGTTGTTGTTGTTGTTGTTGTTGCTGCTGTTGTCTTCAATTTAACGACTGTTCACATATGTGTGTGTGTGTGTGTGTTTAACTCCAAAATCTGTTAAATCTTTTGTGAACGGTTGCCCGCGTGTGAATGTTATGAAAGCAAGCGCTTTGATTTGTTTGTTCGTTTTACAAGATCCAGTGCTATACAAGTTCCCTATATTATCAGTAGTAGTAGTAGTAGTAGTAGTAGTAGTAGTAGCAGCAGTAGTGGTAGCAGTAGTAGTAGCAGCAGCAGCAGCAGCAGCAGTAGTAGTAGTAAAACTGCCCCACTTGAACATTGTTTCGTATTGTAAATACTATAGCATGGTTATGTTTGTTTTTTTAAAGACATCTGTCAACCTTCCCTCCCCAACACAATCCTCTCCCTCACTCTCGCTTTATCTGTGTATTCAGTCCTTAATTTCGTTCAAGTGTTTCAGTATTTTTTTTTTAACAATGAAGCAACTCAATGGCAATTGTGTGTGTGTGTGTTTTACTCTACAAATTGATGTGTTTCCTTGTGTTGTTTTCCTTTTTTCTTATTTTAGCAAAGATTGCAATAGCTGAAAATGTTTGTTGTTGTTGTTGGTTTACACTTTGCAGTTCAGCAGCCGTCATGTTCATGTTAATTTTCATTGTTTCATTAAGCACACACCATAAGTTACATACATACAAGCTTGTTATTGTTGTTGTTGCTATGATTCCAACATGCTGTTTGTTCCCAATGTTTATTCCTATTTCTGAATAAAGACTACTTCAACCAACACAATGGCAAAATGACACGAGTTTATTATTATTATTATTATTATTATTTATTACTTTTTGGAGTACTTTTCTTCTTTCATCCAGTATTTGCTTCTCTTATTTTTTGAGAATTTCAATATGACAGAATCCCTACAAAGCAGACGTTGTTTGGCTTCATGGAGACCTCAGCATATTATGTTTCTATGATTAGTCCCTGAGTTGTATAACTATCGACCTGCGATCCAACGTGAACTAAGATTATACTTGGTGTGTTGTCTAATTCGCCATGCAGTACACACACACCCTACACACTCACACTACACATACACTATACAACTCTTCACATACATACACACACAACACACACACACACACGCACGCATGCACACATACATACACAGACATATATACATATACACATATACATAATAACATAACATAATATACATACATACATACAACATACATACACCTACCACACTACGCCATACCCCCCCCCCCCCCCCCCCCCCCCGCCCACACACCCCACACACACTCAACACACACACACACACCAACCCACACATCTCCACCCCACCCCCACACCCCACCCACACCCCCACCACCCCGACCACCCTCCCCCACCCCCACCACCAGCCCCACCACCACCCCACCTCACCACCACCCAACCACCCACACAACATAACACAACATACTCCTTCAACTCTTCCTCTCACACCACCCTTCCCTCTTCCCCCTTCCACCACCACCACCTACCACCATGTACCATCACCACCGCCACCATCACCACGACCACCATGTACATCACAACCACCACCACCACCACCACCACCACCACCATGTACCATCACAACCACCACCACCATCACCATCACCATCACCACCACCAGGACGAAGATTCATAATCACCTGTCACCACGAGTCACCTTACAGGGAATCAGCACAAGTGACACGCCACTAATACGCCAGACATCCATGCTTCTTCCCCTCAACCAGTCAGTACCACACACCTCAACCAAAGCCTGGTAACTGGAAGAATTTTTCTTTTTGTCTTTTTTTCTTTTGGTGGGGGTGGGGAGAGGGGGTAGGGATGGAGAGGAGGAAGGGGAGACGAAGGGGAGAGGAGGAGGAGGAGGAGGAGGAGGAGGGAGGGGGCAGGCGACGATATCAAAGTAGTCAGCGAAGAAGAAGAAGACTTGTCTCGTGGACCCGAACAGGACAGGGTTGATTCCGCTGACGGAACGGTCGTGACAGGTTTTGGGTTCTTTTTTTGTTGTTTGTTGGTGTTGGTGTTGGTTACGACTGGAAACGACATTGTTAAGTCTAAGGTAGGTGGTGGGGTTGGGGGTGGTGAGGGGTGTGGGTTGGGGGAAGGTTGGGGGTGGATGGGGGGTTAGATTGTGATGAGACGAAAATGTGTTTGAGAGAGAGAAAGGAGCGAGAGATAGAGAGAGAGAGAGAGAGAGAGAGAGAGAGAGAGAGAGAGACTCAGAGAGAGAGACTCAGAGAGAGAGACACACACAGAGACAGAGAGAGACACGAGACAGAGAGAGGCAGGGAGAGAGAGAGAACTCGAACTCGAATGATATATTCACAAAAATGCCATTTAGCCCATACATGGGAGAGAGAGAGAGAGAGAGAGAGAGAGAGAGAGAGAGAGAGAGAGAGAGAGAGAGAGAGAGGGGGGGGGGGGGGCAGAAGAGGGTGAGGCAGGGGGTAGGGGAGGAAAGGTGTGAGAGTAGGTTAGCGTTGTGAAACTGGTTTGTTGGACCGTTTTGTAATGAGGGTTTCTTTTTGGTTTTGTTTTGTGTGGTGGGGAATTTTACAGCTTGTGTGTGTGGTGTGAGTGTGTGTGTGTGTGTGTTGTGTTGTGTGTGTGTGTGTGTGTGTGTGTGTGTGTGTGTGTGTGTGTGTGTGGTGTGTGTGTGTGACAGACAGACAGACGACAGAACCAAACAAAGATTGCGTGATCCTGTCAGAATAAAATTGACAGCATCTCCACCTTCCTAAAAAAAAATTCTGTGCTAGGAATTCCCTCTTTTCAATCCCTCTTTTTCGTTTCTGCCTTCTTCCTGTTACCTCCTTCTTGTCTATTTTCTGCCTTCTTGAATCCATTCCCCTGCCCTTTCTTCCCCAGAAAGACTTACAAGAGAACACTTCTCTTGAAATGTCAAAGTCGGATGCGCTGGGCCTGACTTGTCAGGCGCTTAATGGCAGCGCAACGCATTTTTACTCATTGTGATGATAGACAATGACAGTTGCTGTCTGGGTGGTCGACGAAGAATGTGCAAATGATTCTGTCTGTAATCTTCATTCTTGAACAGAAAGTAAACCTAAACCCATGACCGATTCGCAAAATTGGTTTTGGAATTGGAAATCACTGTGAAACAAATTTCCTTTTTATAGAATTGAGTGTGAATGTGTGTGTGTTTAACAAATGTTACCTTTATCATATGCATTCATTATATTATTTTTATTTATTTATATATATATATATATTATATATATATATATTATTATATATATATATATATATATATTTATATATATGTCTGTATTCTTATGACTTTATTAGATATGTTTTTAATCACTGCAAAGCAAATTTCCTCTTAACAGAGGACAATAAAAGAATTGAATTGAATCGAACGTGGTCTTTTTCTGCTATCAGGGTGGGTTATTTTGGTTGTTGTTGTTATTGTATGTTTGTTTGTCCGTCGTGTTCGACGATGACCTCCAAAACAGCAGAGGAGACAGCTGCTGTTTTGGCAATTGGGCAGAAATTGGATTATAGTGGAGATGCCTTGCCCACAGTACATCCCCACTCTCTCGGCCAAGTGGGCATAAGGACAGTCAGCGTTGGAGATGTTCTCCAAAGGCCAACCAGCCCCCAGGGCTGCAGCACATAAGCACTGTGTGAGTCAAGCCTCCTAGTCAGAGAGTCATAGTCGATCCCTAAAGACTAAGCTGTAAAGTGGAATTCCATGAGTGACTACTACTACTACTACTACTACTACTACTACTACTACTACTATTACTACTATTACTACTTCTTCTTCTTCTTCTTCTACTCTACTACTACTACTACTATACTACTCTTCTTCTACTACTACTACCACTCTATACTACTACTACTACTACTACTACTACTACTACTGCTACTTCTACAACTACTACTACTTCTACTACTATACTATATACTACTTACTACTTCTTCTTCTTCTTCTTCTTCTACTACTACTACTACTACTACTACTACTACTACTACTACTACTACTACTACTCTACTTCTACTACTACGACTATACTACTACTACTACTACTAACTACGACTACTACTACTACTAATACTACTACTTCTTCTTTTCTTCTTCTTCTTCTTCTACTACTACTACTACTACTACTACTACTTCTACTACTACTACTACTTCTTCTACTACTACTACTACTTCTACTACTTCTACTACTACTACTACTCTCAGGCCATCTGACAAGCTAAGTTCAGTCTCTGGTTTTTCTTGATTGTGTGGCTTCGGTTTCGGAGACTTGGCGACACCATTCCTTTTTTTCCACAGGAGATAGATGATGAGAGACGGCAAGCAAGGTCAGGTCAATGTCACTTGCAGAGTTGGGAGCTTATGACTATGACCTTGTCACCCTCCACTTCTTCCCCCCCCCCCCCCCCCCCCCCCCCCCCCCCCGCCCCACCAAAAAAATGGAAGAAAAACCCCCCAGCATATCTTGCTTCTCTGGGAGTGAATATGCTTGAAGTCTGGATGGAGTCATTAGAAGTCATGATTTTTGTTGTTGTTGTTGTTGGTCGTAGGTTTATAAAAAAAAAAGAACTTCTCGAACATGTATGGTGTGAGAAGAAACGAACACAACCCCCCAAAAATAGATAACGCTGAAGAGAGTCTCTCTCTTTTTGTCTGTCTCTCTTTGTTTGTCTGTCTGTTTCTGTCTGTATCTGTCTGCCTGTCTGTCTATCTATATCTATATCTATCTATCTATCTATCTATCTATCTATCTATACTTTGTTACCCTTGGAAAATAAAGATAATTAATTCATTCATTCTATGTATGTATCTATGTATGTGTATATTATATATATATATATATATATATATATATATATATATATATATATATATATATATATAATCTCCTCGCCAGTGTTATGTTTTTTTTCTGTACATAACCCATGTATCAGGTATCAGCATGGTAAACACACACACACACACACACAACACACACACGCACAAACACACACACACACACACACATACATACACACATACGCACACAAACACACACACACAAATACACCAAAATAAGACATCATACGTCTCATGTAATTTTCAAGCATTATTTTGTTCGTTATCGTGTATTTATTTATTTATTTTAATTTTTCAATCAGCTCGGTGTTTAATAACGTATTTAGATTAAAAACAAACAAACAAACAAACAAATAAAAACACTCTCTTTCTTTCTAAGAGGGGTTTTTGTGTTGTTGTTTTTTGTTTTGAAAACTGGGAAATAAACAAGCCATCGTGTGTCTAGTTCTCATTTTACACATGTATCTCTCTGTCTCTTTCTCTGTCTGTGTCTGTCCTTATGTGTGTATGCCTGTCTGTCTGTGTCTGTCCTTATGTGTCTCTATGTCTGTCTGTCTCTTTCTCTGTCTCCCTTTTGTCTCCCTGTGTGTGTGTGTGTTTGTGTCCTTATGTGTCTATATGTCTGCCTGTCTGTCTGTGTATGTCATAATGTGTCTGTTTGTCTGTCTGTCTTTTTATTTATCTATCTATCCATCTATCTATCTATCTATCTATCTCACCACTCTCCCTCTGTGTCCGTGTATGTGTGTGTGTGTGTGTGTGTGTGTGTGCGTGTGTGTGTGTGTGTCTGTCTGTCTGTCTGTCTCTCTCTCTATCTGGATCTCTCTGTCTCTGTCCTCATGTGTCTGTCCGTCTGTCTGTCTTTCTCTCCTCCCTGTAGTGTCTGTCTCTCTGTTTCTCTGTCCGTTCTGCGTATCTGTCTGTGTCTCTGTCTCCCTCGATCTCTCTGTCTGTCTCTGTCTTTCCGTGTCTGTCCATCTGTCTGTCTCTCTATTCTGTGTAGTGTACTGTCTGTTTGTCTGTCTGTGTCTACATCTGTCTCTGACTGTCTCTCTCAAAAGAAAGAGATGAAAGTATGGGTGTTGTTTTTTTTGTGTGCTTGTTTACTGTTTTGTTGTTTTCGTTTCATTTTTATCATATCAAAACTCTCTCTCTCCCCCACCTCTCTCACTCCATCTCCTCTTCTCCCCTCTCATCTTATCTCATTTTAACTCATCATCTGGCTTCTACAGCTTTGACTGAAAAAAACCCCACAAAAGGGGATGGTGGGAGAAATTTAACGCTTTCAATCACATGCTGGGTAAATAAATCATGTTCTACGTAGTTCTTTCTTATCACGTAAGGATGCCAGAGTGTTCGTCGTCATATATCTTTCTCCTCCTTTCTTTTTGTTTTTCTTCTCTTTCCGTTTTTAACTGGTGGCCTAGGGCGAGTGTAAATTTTAATAAGAAAAGCATCTCATATCACTTATTTTGTTGTACAGTAGGGTTGCGGGTTGGTTTTTATGGTTTGTTTTTAACTCTGTCATCCCTGTTTGTTTATTTGCGGGTTTTTTTTTGTTGGGTGTTTTTGGTGTGGCTTGTATGCCATTTTTCCTTGTCTTCTCAAATTGTTCAAACTCATGTTTCGTTTCTTGCCCACCCATCATTATTTTGTGTCGTCTGGTTTTTGGTGTTTTGGTGGTTTTTTTTATTTGTGATTTTGGTTGTGTTTTTTGCATTTCGAGGGGTTTATTAATGTTTGTTGTCTACAAATGTAGTTTTTTTTGTGTTTTGTTTTGTTTCGTTTTGCTTTTGATTTGTAGGGGTTGTAGGGGGGAAGGGTTGTGTGAGTGTGTGTGTGTGTGTGGTGTGTGTGTGTGTGTGTGTGTGTGTGTGTGTGTGTGTGTGTGTGTGTGTGTGTGTGTGTGTGTGTAGTGTGTGTGTGTGTTGTGTGTTTGAGAGAGAGAGAGATGATGATGATGATGATGATGATGATGATGATGATGGGGGGGGGGGGGGGATGGTGATGATGATGATGAGGGGAGGAGGAGGAGGAGGAGGGAGGGAGGGAGAGAGAGATAGAGAGAAAGAAAGAGAGAGAGGGGGACAGACAGACAGACAGACAGACAGACATAGAGTATTTGCATATATTTTTATGTTTTCCTATACTTTCTGAGATGAGTGGGATTTTTTTAAGGAGATGGTGATCTTTTTAATTGTGGTTTGACTGGGTTTTGAATTGTTGTTGTTTTTGCTGTTTTGTATTTGCTTTTTTGGTTGCTTTTTTGTGTTCAGAAATAAAGATTTACAAAAAACATTAATGATCCCAGAGACTCGTGGGCAATTTTCAAACGACGTTAGGGAGTGGATACATTGAATCCCGGGAAGACGGGATAGCCTGGTGGTTAGAGTGATGTTTTCGGTATCTGCTGACCCGGGTTCGATTCTCGCTCGAGAGGATTTTTCCTCAGGAGTTAACATCAGTGCCCACTTCACTCTCCCCCAAAAGTCCTTCGGATGAGACAATAAACCGAGGCCCCGTGTGCGAACGCACGCAGAACATCTTTGCGCACACGTTAAAACCTGTTCCGCTTTTCGGAAGAGTAGGCCATTGTGTGCCGGTGGGAAACGGATGACAAAATGTACAAAACTGCATATACACGGGGACTGGACGGGGGAAAAAAGCGCACGAGTGCTTATTCCATTATCCTCGATATAAAAGAATAAAAAATTAAAAAAATAAACACACATGCGTAAGTGCCTGCCTGCGTGCGTGGGCGTGTGCGCGCGTACGCGCGCGCGCGCACACACACACACACACACACACACACACACACACACACACACACACAGAACAACAACATAGGGGGAAAAATCAGCAAAAATAAAAGTACATTATAACTTTCAGAACCGCTATTGCATCCTGTAAAACGATACGATCATATCAAATAAACTGTGTGTGTCTCACGGCAAAAAACGTGGAAAGAATTATGTAGAATTTTTACCCCCCCCCCCCCCCCCCCCCTCCCTTCATTTGTAAGGAAAAGAAAGAAAACAGCCTCCGTTGTGGAAACAAACATCGATTTTGCCGCGAAGCGAGGCGAGAAACGAACCGTCAGAAATCATCTCCCCTTTCATAAAACGTCATCAAGATACGTTAAGGAGTCACGTGTGCCGGTGATTATGACAATCTTTGCGCGTCATAACGTGAACTCTTTTTATTTGTGTGTGTGTGTGTGTGTGTGTGTGTGTGTGTGTGTATTGGGTTTTTTTACACTTTGAAAAAAAAATTAGTATCATCTTACAATCTATATCTTTTTCGACATAGAGTTAAGGTTTCGTGTATGTTTTACTGCTGTTTCGTGTGAACTGTAGCGAAAGGAAGGAGAAAAAAGAAAGAAAGAAAGAAACAGGCTTTTTGCTTGTTGAATTTTAACGTAGAATTGTGTTCGTTGTAATTTCATCGTTCATGTCTTCTTTGTTTTGTTTTGGTTTTTTCTCTTCTCTTTGCTCCTTTGTCACTTGTTCTTCTCACTAGTGTTTCTCTAGTATCTCTCTGTCTCTCTCTGTCTCTCTGTATCTCTCCCCTCTCTGTCTGTCTGTCTGTCTCTCTCTCTGTCTCTCTATGTTTCTGTATCTGTCTCTCTGTCTCTCTGTATCTCTCTCTCTCTCTCGCTCGCTCGCTCTCCCCTCTCTGTCTGTCTGTTTCTCTCCCCGTCCCCGCCCCCACCCCCCCCCCCCCCCCTTTCTCTCTCTCTGTCTCTCTGTGATACACTGTCTCCGTGTCTGTCTTTCCGTTTGTCTGTCTGTCTGTCTAAAAGTGTTCGGAACGACTAACGATAACATCTGCAATGTCTTTTACAGGCAAGTAAGACCTAACAATTTATATGTATATTATTGTTCTTGCACATTTGCGGCGATTATATTTGTGTGTTATCTATGCGATATTTATTTATCTGTGTCCCCTTATTCAGAAGGAACTGTTGTATATCCTCAGTAAACTTCGTTTCACTTCTCCTTCAGTGCCCCAGACGAAAAAGCTGTGTCAGTTATTGCGATGTCAGCTAATTGCCAAGCCCTGCACTAAAAAAATGTTGTTTTGTTGTAAAAATGCTATGTTTGAGATTGCCTTCAACCATAACAAGCTCTTCACATAACAACCTGCACTCTCGTTTTACAGGAGAGAGAGAGAGAAACAAAAAGAACATCCTCTGAAGTCGGAGTATGGCTGCCTATATGGCGAGGTACATTGAAAACAGCGTGTGCTTCCTATCTCACAGTGATTCCTCCCAGGTGCGATGAGCGAGTGAGTCAAGAGTGTATAATTTATTCTGGGTGACCGACCCCCCCCCCCCCCCCCCACCCCCACCCCCCCACCCCCCACCTCAGGGTGTTAAGCTGGGGAACGCACAAGAACAACATTTCCTTTTTTTGTTGTTGTTGTATTTCTGTCTGTCTGTCTGCTTGTCTGTCTCTTTAGTTTTTCAAGAGTTATTAGCCTGGGGGTGGGGGGGGGGTTGTTGTCGTGTTGTTGTTTGTTTGTTTGTTTGTTTGTTTTGTTCTGTTTTGTTTGCGTGTTGTTTCTCTGTATTTTGGAGTTGTCTCGATCTCTTTTTCACTGTCTGTCCTTCTTTATGAACATGCTAATCTCTCTCTCTCTCTCTCTCCTCTCTCTCCTCTCTGTCTGTGTCTGTCTCTCCTCTCTATGTCACTCTCTGTGTCTCTGTGTTGGTCTGTCTTTCTCTCTCTCCCCCCCCCCCCTCTCTCTCTCTTGTCTGTCTCTTCTGTCTGTCTCTGTCTGTCTCTATCTGTCTCTATCTGTCCTCTGTTTGTCTGTCTGTCTGTCTCTCTCTCTCTCTCTCTGTCTCTCTGTGCGTGTGTGTATGTATGTATGTATGTACGTACGTATGTGTGTATGTATGTGTGTATGTATGTGTGTATGTACGTATGTATGTATGTATGCGTATGTATGTATGTAGTATGTATGTATGTATGTATGTATGTATGTGTGTGTGTGTATGTATGTTGTGTGTGTATGTATGTGTGTATGTATAGTATGTATGTTATAATATATATATATATATATATATGTGTGTGTGTGTGTGTGTGTGTGTGTGTGTGTGTATGTATGGGGGGAGGGTGTTGTGTGTGTGTGTGTGTGTGTGTGTGTGTGTGTGTGTGTGTGTGTGTATGTCAAACAAAAGCCAAATGTAGAAAATTTTCTTGGCGGTATGTTAGAAAAAGAAAATGAAAGGTAGCTACTTATAAGACAGGCAGACAGCAGTACTTATATAATTAACGAGAGCACACACACACACACACACACACACATACACACACTCTCTCTCGCTCTATCGCTCTCTCTTTCTCTCAACCTAATGCTACTTGCATAATATACATCTCGACTTTTCTCTTTGACTTTGCGAGGTTATAATAGAATCATGTGGAAGAAAGAAGGAAAAAAACACAACACCACCATACTAAAGACTTTTTTTTTCTTTCCAAAAGTAACAAAAAGTAAACAAAAGTTACACAGTTCGTAGCAGAATTATCATCGATTTCTCATTAAGCGAGTTGGAAATGAGCCGTTAGAGACATTCAACAAAATGTCATAGAAATGCCAGTGAGATTGGCAGATGAAGAAGGTGCATCATCTATACTTTTGTCATTAAAGGCATTGAGAGGGCATTGGGGGGGAGGGGGGGAAGAACGGGGGGTGGGGGGTGGGGTGGGGGTGGGGGGTTAGAGAGATAGATCTATGTACGTAGTGATCTATTTTAGAGATGCACGGGTAGACTTCCCTTTGTCACTGTCTGCATCTCTGTCTGTCTCTGTGTCTGTCACTGTCTGTGTCGTGTGTGTGTGTTTGTGTGTGTGTTTGTGTGTGTGTGTGTGTCTGTCTCTGTCTGTCTCTGTCTCTGTCTGTCTCTTTCTCTTTCTCTGTCTGTCTCTCTTTTTCTGTCTGTCTGTCTGTCTGTCTGTCTGTCTGTCTCTCTCTCTCTCTCTCTCTCTCTCTCTCTCTCTCTCTCTCTCTGTAACCCTTGGGAATAAAGATTCTCTCTCTCTGTCTCTGTGTGTTTCTCTTTCTTTGTCTCTTTCTCTATCTGTCTGTGTGTGTGTGTCTCTCTCTGTCTCTGTCTCTCTGTTCTCTCTCTGTCTCTCTCTTTGTGTAACCCTTGGGAATGAAGACTCTCTCTCTCTTCATATATTTGTGTGTGTGTTCTTCTTTCTTTCTTTAATTTAACGTCTGTTCACTCAAGTGATATTATTGTGTGTGTATGCTCGCGCATGTGTGTGTCTGTGTGTGCGCGCGGTGTGTGTGTGTGTGTGTTTGTGTGTGCGCGTGCGTGCGTGTATGTGTATGTGTGTGACACGCGTGCGTAAAGTGTTCTAGTTTCTTCTTCCTCTCCTGTGGCTTGCAGTGCAAACTCCTAAATTCATTTTTTCGTATGTATGTGAAGTTTGTGTGAACAATCTTGTTTTATGGGTATATTCATGCGTATCGTGTCCTTGTAATAAACCCCCTTTTCGAAACCTGATACTCAACATCTCAAAACAAAAGCAAAACCCCACAAAAATCCGGAAATATATATATATATATGCCATATATATATATATATATATATATATATATATATATATATATATATATATATATATATATTATCAATTAACAACACACAATTGGGTTTTTTTGGTAAAGGAAACTTTATATTTATTGCAGGTCATTAACGCATCAATAAACAGCTAATTACCAGGACTGCTACGAGCATTGATACTCTTGTAATCAATAAGACATAGACACAAAACATCAAACAAACACAGTCGATAAACAAAAGCAAGAAGCGTAGCTAATAAAGTAAACAAGAATTCCATTTCCTCTCCCAAAAAATTAAAGATAAGTTAAAATAAATAAATAAAATAATAAGTAAATAGATAATGAATAAAATAATGTTCCAGCTATCAATGCTTCGAAATCATAATACTTGTGCCAGGGTGTTTTTTCAGCGAGCAAGGATGGTGAAAGCTGCATATTGAGATAAAAAAATTTTCATCAATAACGGTAAAGTTAACTTTAAGGTTTTTGAAATTAATGCAATATGTAATTCACATGTTTATCAACAAAGCCAAACAAAACAAAACCAGAGGAAATATGAAAATGAAAGGAATACGCACCAGAAAAATTGAGAGAGAGACAGAGGGAGAGGGAGAGAGACAGACAGATAGACAGACATACAGAGAGACAAACAGAAACAGACAGACACACAGAGAGCGAAAGAGAGACAGACAGACAGACAGAGAGAGACAGAGAGAGAAGAAACGAACGTATTTTATTTAAAGAGAATGGTAGAATAACGAAGAAATATAAAATTTGCTTTCTATATAAAAAAAACCCTCAAAACAAACAAACAAAAAAGAAAGTAAAGTATATGTAAATAATTTTGATTGTACAAGAGAGACAGACAGAGATACATAAAGACAGGAAAACCAACAACAGATAAACGCAGACAGACAAACAAACAAACAAAAAACAAAAACTTATTACATAAGAAAAACACTACGAACAAACAAATAAACAAGCCAACAGATTGTTTTCACGTGCTCCAAAGACGAAAAAAAAAGAGTAATAATTTCATTGTCCAATTTCTGTCTAAAACAACCGAGCTTGTTTCTCTGGGAAAAAAAACATCTCTATAAGCCAAAAAATACTCCCCCCCCCCAAAAAAAAAACAAAAAAAACCCCCAAAAAACACAACAGCCAAGATTAATCATAATAAATGGAATTTATATAGCGCTATATCTTGCAAAAAAAAAACAACAATAAATCAAAGCGCTTGAACAAACAAAACAAAAAACCCAGTCATAATTATTATAGTCTCATCAAATCTGTTCATGCATACAGCACACATAAAGCACACAGGACCCACAAACACCCACCACCAACAACCAACCAACACAACCAACCAGCCAACCAACAGCAGCAGCAATACTATATACCATACCACCCATGCATGTATCAAGCTTTAATATAGCCAACTGTCTGTGTATGCCTCCCTTTAAACTGCTTTCCCCTTCTCTCTCTCTCTGTCTGTCTGCTCCTATCCCTTCCCCCTCACTTTTGTCAGACAACACAGGCTCTGGCTGGTTGGGAGGGCGAACCCTCCCCCCCCCCCCCCCCCCCCCCCCCCCACAGCTCCCCTCCCTCCCCTTCCCCACCCCCTGATATGATATGACGGCAACTATCAATCTGCCCATTACCTCTAGTTACCCCCTGTTAACCCCTCTCGGCTGTTCATTCACGGTGAACGGGGCAGGGTGGGGGAAGCTTTAATACGTCCCAGCCAAGGCATCATCCAATGTGTGTAATGTGCAAGGACCTGACTGCTAACCCTGCCAAACTCCCTTGTCGGTTTCGCCTGTCATAAGCCATCACAGGCCGTTTGCGCTATCTAGCCATCATGGCCGTGCGCTTGTCTGTCATACTGCGCATGCGCGCGCGCCTGTCGGGGCAATGCGCAACCCGTTTGCGGTGTTGCTCTGGTTTGTAGGGGTTTGTTGAGGGGGGGGGGGGGGGGGGGGGGGGGG
>CM054143.1:11350399-11355399 GCA_028751875.1 Rapana venosa | reverse complement strand
TTACTAAAGGGGAGTAGAGAGAGAGACAGAGAGAGAGAGAGCGGGCTGTGTCGGAATGCTACGTGATCGGCCATGTGGTCTTGCCTGTCAGCGGGGACAAGCCAGGGCGACACTGGAGATGCTTGGGGGATTTGTTGGCTGACAGTGTTGACAGCTCCCTATGGCTGGCGGCTGGCCGGGAGAGAAATATGAATATGATTTGTAGTAGCTGGGAGCAGGCAGAGGAGGAGGGAGGGAGGGATGTCTGGCTGGCGTGTGTGTTGTGTGTGTGAAGATGATGGTCTTGGCTGCTAGAGGCTTTCACTGCCACTTGATGATTGGCTGTGGGAGTGGTGGTGGTGGCTTGTGGGGAATGGATGGATTGGATGGAGAGAGGGCACTTGTGGAAGGATTAGGAGGGAGTCCTTGTCCATCTGATCTTGCCTTGGTCTTGGGAGAGGGTTGATGAGGTCTGCTGCTGCTGCTTGCTGCTGCTGCTGCTGCTGCTGGTGCTGCTGGAGGGGGAGGAGGAGGAGGGATTTTGAGGGAGGTTCTGAAGTGTGGACATGTTTGAGGAGGATGAGGCTGATCTGTGATTGAGATTTGGTTTGGTGAACATTCCGAGGCTTGCCCAAATATTGTCCTTAAGCAATTGTAGATTGACTTTTTTTTTTAGGTTTTGGGGGTTGTGGAATATGATACTTGATAGAATTGATGGAATTTGAATTTGAGGTTTATGATTAGGATACTCGGTGGTAGAATTAATGGGATTTGAATTTGAGGTTGTAAAATATGATATTTGGTGGTAGAATTAAGGGGGTTTGAATTTGAGGTTTTGAAATATGATACTTGGTGGTAAGATTTCATGGGATTTGAATTAAAATTTCCAGGTTATAAAATTATGATACTTGGTTGTAGAATTAACGGGATTTGAATTTGTGGTTGTAAAATATTCTAGGTAGTAGAATTGACAGAGTTTGAATTTCAGGTGATCAAATGCGACACTTGGTCGTAGAATTTAACGGGATTTGAATTAAAATTTTGAGGTTATGAAAAACACGATACTAGGTAGTAGATTTAACGGGATTGGAATTTGAGGATACGAAAATATGACACTTAGTGGTAGAATTACTGGGATCTGAATTCGCCAGTAATTAACCGAAGTTGAATCCTTTCCAAACCTCAAATAAACTCATCTGTATTCCAGAAGAACAACCCAGAACCTTGGGTCAAAACAATGAACCCCAATGCATCATCACAACCCCGTGCCTCTAAAACTGCATACTCCTACTAACCAGCACATAGCGAAGGCATCCATCCAGTCAACACCCTCCAGTCCCCTCCCTCCTCCCAAGCCTTCTTCTTCTTCACTCGCCTAACGTCAGAGACAGGCGACAGGGCGAGGAGGGACTAGACGGTATGCATATGAATTTATTATGAAAAACGTCTCAGACTGTCATCTCTTGTCTCTCCTTCACCTATCTCCTCTGTCCAACCCCAATCCCCAGCCCTCTCTCACTCACGCTCTCTCTGTGTCTCACACGCCAGTGGAGGAGGAGACACAGACAGAGAGAGACAAGAGAGAGAGAGAGAACCCCCTCGCCCACGCAGCAAAGCCGCTGGGAGCTTGCCTAGCCCTGGCCGGGTTGTTTTAACAGACAGTTGCGTATGACAGCTGGGCGTGCGATATGAATATGAATATGAAATGATACACCAATGAAGGCTGGACCTGTTGAGGAAGCCTCGGGCACGGCACGCCCCGACACTAGGACAAGACAGCCAATGGAGGAGGACCAGCTCTGTGGGGGGGACCCCCGACCCCCCCCCCCCCCCCATCCCCCACCCACCCCACCCCCAAGCTCGTTGGAGGTCTCCTCCCTCCTACCTCTCCAGGCTGGTTCATCTCTACACTAACCTCCCAGCCCTGGCTGGCCTTGCTTGGGTCAGAGGAGACTCCGGAGCCTGGACCTGTGTCTTCTCTCTCCCTCAGCATCTCGGCCCACATCCAGACAGCAGCAGCAGCAGCAGCAACTCCCCAGAGGTCGGTCGTCCAGCCGTCCATCATAATCATGATCATCAGCCAGTCTTTGTCCTTTTAGGGGGCAACATGATGTAGCGAGGCTCTGCTGTTATGCGAGCGTTGCGAGCTTGCTGCTGCTGCTGCTGCTGCTGCTGTTGTTGAGCAGCGCGGGAAGGAAGGAAGGACGGACGGAAGGAGGGAGGAGGCCTGTGGGGAAGCAGGAATATCAATATTGTATGATCATCATAGCGCAAAAGCAAGGCTGGCTGGCTGTCATATTTCCTCGCGCTCGCTCTCGTGGTCTCTGGCTCTTTTCAGCGCATGTATTGATCTCGGGAGGGCTGCAGGGGATGGTGGAGATGTTTTACGGCAGACGTTTATTGACATCATACAGACCGCGCGTGTGGCTACTGACAGGCCCAAATGGCAGCTGCTGCAAGGGGAGCAAGCTGACAGCCAGCTCAGAGGCCGGCGGCTCATGATGGTGATGATGATGATGATGATGTTCATGTCAACATGATGGGCTAGGCTATTTGCCCCCTGAGGTCTTCGTGGAGTGGAGCTGCGATGGCTCAGCGGGTTTTGGTTGGATTGATGATGCTTCTTTCAGTTTGTTGAAAGGACTTAGGATTTTTTGGGGTTTGGATTGTAGAGTTTTCGCCCAGTGATCTTCTTAGTGGTGGCGTGGTGTTGCGGCTTTACTGCCGCCATAACTGTGTACTTTTTTTTTTTTTTTTTTTTTTTGTTGGCTTGAAGTTTGGTCTAGTTTTATAAAAGGATGAGGGATTTTTTTTTATTATTGGCTGGGTTTTCCCCGATGTTTCCAGTGCCTTGGCACTTTAGCTTTAGCTTTAGCTGCTGCTGCTGCTGCTGTGGCTGACGGTTTATGGGCGGGTTTTTATTTAATGGTGTGGTTTGACTTGCCCTGGGGTCTGGCGTAATCAGTGCAGGGTTATCCAGGTTGTCTGACTAGCTTGCCACTTTGGTTTGTGTTTGGTTGATTGGATGGACTTTGTGGTTGCGGGTTTGGGTTGGGTTTTGTTGTTGGTTTTTTTTTCGTTTCTCGGCTAAGAGCTCTGAGGTTAACCTGTGGTGAGATACCTGTGTATGCGACCGTCTTTTTCCATCACCATGTAGGTAGCCGCATTCCGACTTCGGAGATTGGTGGTTGGGTGATTGGTTCTTTTTGGGGTGTGTTTTTTTTTTCTTTTCCTTCCAGGATATACTCCTTTGACCACCTGAGTGGTTCGGCCTTGGATGTTTAAGTGGCGTTTAGCTTTTCCTTGATTTTGAGTTGTTGTTTTTTGTTTATTTTTTACAGCTTGAGGCTTGTTGCTAATTAAAGTACAGTTTTCGTTTCCAGTGTCCACAAGGATAACTTAAGTCTTTGTATGCCTGGTATGAAATCCAAAATTCGCTTTACACTATGTCGCGGAGAGCGGAGAAAATACACAGTAAGCGCACACACTAAGACGAAACGGAAGAAAAAGGAGTGAAGTGGTGGTCTTGGCAGATCCCTGATCCGTCCGTCCCTCGGAGTCAATGCGCTGGTCAGGCCTCGGGTTTCTGATGGCTATGCCTTAAGGCGTTCTTCTTTGCACTGTCATTACCGGCTCAATGATTGTTGTTGACGTGCGTGCGTTCAGTTGAATATCTGTAGGACAGCCGATGTAGCCGAGTGGTTAAGACCGTTTGACTTCTCCAACCCCCGTGTGTCCATGAAGCCGTGGGTTCGAATCTTGGCGGCAGGATTTGGTGAAGTAAGGATGGGGGGATTTTCACAACCCTCCACGTCAATTTCAAGTGCAGACCTCTCCCCCCCCCCCCCCCCCACCCCCCCCCCCCCCCAACCCCCCCCCCCCCCCGTGTGGATGTTAGTATAAATAGCATCCCCACCGTCTGGAAATTCTGTGCGCTAGGAATTCCCTCTTTTCTATCCTTCTCTTTGCTTCTGCCTTGATCCTTTTGTTTCTTGCTGTCATCTCTTTCTGGTCTATGTTCTGCCTTTAGGGTCCGTTCTACTGCCCTTTTTCAGAAAAAAAAGAAAGTTAAAAGATAACAATTCTCTCTCACGCCGAAGTCGAATGCACTGGGCCTGACTTGTCAGGAGCTTATCGGCATTTCAACGTATTTTTGCTCATATGACAGACAACCATAGTTGCTGCCTGAGCGTTCGAAGAAGAAGAAGAAGAAGAAGAAGAAGAAGAAGAAGAAGAAGTGAAGAAGAGAAAAAGAAGAAGAAGAAAGAAGTAGTAGTAGTAGTAGTAGTAGTACTAGTAGTAGTAGCAGCAACAGCAGCAGCAGTAGAAGAAGTAGTAGTAGTTTGGTAAAAGTGGTGGTAGTAAATAGTAGTAGTAGTAGTAGTAGTAGTAGTAGTAGTAGTAGTGGTAGTAGTAGTGGTAGTAGTAGTAGTAGCAGTAGCAGTAGCAGCAGAGTAGCGGCAGCGGTAGCGGTAGCAGTTTGGGGTAGTAGTATAGTAGTAGAAGTGGTAGTAGTAGTGGGAGTAGAAGTAGTAGTGGTGGTAGTAGTAGAAGTGTAGTAGTGGTATAGCAGTGGGGGTAGTAGAGTAGTAGTAGAAGTAATAGTAGTGGTAGTAGGAGGAGGAGGAAAGAAGTAGTAGCAGTAGTGGGAGTAGTAGTAGCAGCAGCAGCAGCAGCAGCAGCAGCAGCAGTAGTGGTTTGTAGTAGTAGTAGTAGTAGTAGCAGTAGCAGCAGCAGCAGTAGTGTAGTGTAGTAGCAGTAGTATAGTAGTAGCAGCAGCAGCAGCAGCAGCAGTAGTAGTAGTAGAGTAGTAGTAGTAGTATAGTAGTAGTAGCAAGTAGTAGTGTAGTAGTAGCAGTAGTAGTAGCAGCAGCAGCAGCAGCAGCAGTAGTAGTAGTAGTAGTAGTAGTAGTAGCAGTAGCAGTAGCAGTAGCAAAATAGTAACATAGTAGTAGTAGTAGTAGTAGCAGTAGCAGTAGTAGTAGTAGTAGTAGTAGTAAAAGTAGTAGCAGTAGTAGTAG
>CM054143.1:11342899-11345399 GCA_028751875.1 Rapana venosa | reverse complement strand
AAAATCATTCATATGCACCCTTGTAATAATAATACTAATACTACTACTACTAATAATAATGTATGGAATTTATATAGCGCTGAATCTTGTAAAGCAACAAATCAAAGCGCTCAGATAACTTTTTTTTTAAATCGAGGATAATTGAATAAGCACTCATGTGCTTTTTTTTACATCCAGTCCCCGTGTGTATGCAGTTTTGTCAGTTTTGTCATCTGTTCCCACCGGCACACAATGGCCTACTCTTTCGAAAAGCCCGGGACAGGATTTAACGTGTGCGCAAGATGTTCTGCATGCGATTGCATAGAGCAGCAGCAAGCTCAAACCCCTAAACTGAATAGAACACAATAGTAGCTGTCTGAGCGTTCGACGACGACGACGACGAAGAAGAAGAATAGAACACTCGTTTTAAGTTTGTTTTCCCCTCCTACTTACCTAGCGACGGGATAGCTCAGTGGTCGGAGCACTCGCTTTCCCCCAGCCAAGTTAAGCAGCATCGAGCGTGGTTACCAGTTGGATGGGTGACCGTTTGCGCGCCTTGGCTTCAGTAAAGTTCCCCCAGTTCACCCAGCTGTAAATGGGTACCTGCCCTCTTTAGGGTCAGAGAAGGTAAAGCAGCGAGGGAGAGGAGATGGGCGCCGCCCTCAATATGCTGGCCCTAGAGAAGTGAGGTCTCTGACGCCTCGCTCCTCTACGACCTTATAGGTTATGGGACTCCTTTACCTTTTTTTCTTTTACTTACCTACCCGTCACTTTTGAAATAGACAGGTTCGTTTCACTTCGCAGTGAGAAATGTAACTGTCAAGGGAAAGGGAAGCAGCATGGCCTAGTGGTTAGAGCATTACATTCGCGACCTGAAAACCAGGGGTCGATCCACCATAGAGGGGGAATTTTGACTCCCTGGAGTTAGGCCTAACTCATCACTACGTACCCCTCCACCACCCCCCCCCCCCCCACACCACCACCCCCCCCCCCCCCCCCCCCCCCCGCCCCCATTCTCTCTCTCTCCCACAATGTCTTTTGGGTGAGATTATAAACCGAGGTTCCTGCGTGCAAACTCTCGCCTGCAGAGCATCATTCTTGCGCACATGTTAAAATCCCGTTCCACATTTCGGAAGAGTAGGCCATTTCGTGCTGGTAGGAACAAGATGTCATTATTGTGAAAGATGCTGACATTCTAAATGTGTGCCAATGTCCATCGTAACCCTTCTCCCCAATCTCTGCCTGTCTGTCTGTCTCTATCTGTCTCTATCTGTCTGTCTGTCTGTCTGTCTCTCTCTCTCTCTCTCTCTCTCTCTCTCTCTCTCTCTCTCTCCCTCTCTCTCTCTGTCTATATATATATATATATCTGTCTATTTCTCTCTCTTTGTCTATCTCTCTCTCTCTCTCTCTCTCTCTCTCTGTCTATCTCTCTCTCTCTGTCTATCTCTCTCTCTATCTCTTGATGCAGTATATTAATATGTTTACAAGTTTTACAAAACCCAAGCTCGTTCAAGGCAGGGCCAATGTGATCATGCGCCACAAGGAATGTGTTTGTTTTCCTCGTTACACTGAATTCGGCACGACATCAGTAGTTTTGTTTCCTCTCCCCCCCCCCCCCTCCCCCCCATCCCCCACCCCCACCCCCGGCACTCCAGGTATTGTGGCCAAAGGCCAACGTACATACATTATTAAACCTGTTCAGAGTTCAGAGCTCTCACTCTCTCTGTCTCTCTCTGTCTCTCTCTCTCTCTCTGTGTCTCTGTCTCTGTCCAGTTGTACTTGGTCTAGGCCTCAAGGTTGCCTCGGACATGTCCGCTCTCACCCATGACCATTCCAGGAAGACCCCCCCCCCCCCCAACCCCATCCCCCCACCCCCAACCCCCCAAAAAACAAAAAAAGAACCCACCAAACTAATCACACGTACGTCAGTCAGCCCCGTCCCTTCCCCCAATCCGTTTTCTTTCCTTCCATCCTTCCATCCTTCCATCCTTCCATCTTTCCTTTTACAGTCTTGTTGTGGGGGCAGGTAGGTGAGGGGATGGGGGGGGGGGGGGGGGGGCGGGGGGGACCGGGAGGGGATGAGTGGGATGAGGTGATGATGAGCAATGAGGGAGTGCAGACTGTTTGACCAAACAGAGCGGGTGTGGATCTGGCCTAAGGGCTGCACAAACATGGCCCCCCCCCCCCCCCCCCCCCCCCCCCCTTGTGGGGACTGTCCACTTCTGTGCAGTGTTCATCAGAAGACCTCCACGGCAGCAGGGCTGAAGGGGTGGGAGGAGGGTGGGGGGTTGGGGGGATGGGGTGAGGGTGGTGGTGTGTGGGAGGTGGTGGTGGTTGGTGGGTGGTGGAAGGTGGTGGTGGGTGGTGGGGTTTTGGTGCAGTTAGTGATATATATATATATATATATAATAAATATATATATATATATATATATATGGGGGGTGGGAAATGGGTCGGAGATGATGATGATGATGATGATGATGATGATGATGATGATGATGATGATGATGATGAGGGTGAT
>CM054143.1:11317899-11337899 GCA_028751875.1 Rapana venosa | reverse complement strand
TTTCTTACTGTCTGATAAAAGGAAGACAGGTGGGTGTATGTGCGTATAGAGACTGATGTGGTAGTAGACAGTGCAGTGCAGTGCAGTGTAGCGCAGAGCAGTGGAGCGTAGTGCAGCGCAGTGCTAGTGAGAGTGTGCAGTGCAGAGCCTGTGACCAGACAGGACTGTACAGTTACTGTCCAAACAGGTGAGAGTGACCACGTCGACTGACCGCTTCATTCTGTCCACTGCTGTGTGATACGTGTGTGTGTGTGTGTGTGTGTGTGTGTCTAGTGCGTGTGTGTGTGTGTGTGTGTGGTAGTGTGTGTGTGTGTGTGCGTGTGTGTGTCTAGTGCGTTTTTGTGTTGTGTGTGTGTGTGTGTGTGTTGTGTGTGATGTGTGTGTGTGGGTGTGTGTGTGTGCGTGTTTGAGAGAAAAAGATTTTGATACTTTGTTTTTTTTTTTCGTGAATGATTGCATAAGTGGAAATGATTTGAATGTCAGCGCTTTGATTTGTTGTTCCTTTGCAAGATTCGGCGCTAGATAAATGCCATACATTGTTATTATTATTATTATTATTTATTAATTTTTTTAATGATTTTTATCATTGTCATCATCATCATTATTATCATCATCATCATCACCATCATTATTATTATCATTATAATAATCATTATTATTTCTTCTTATTATTATCATTATTGTTATGATGATAATGATTATGATTATGATCATTATGATTATTACATGGTATTGTTCATCGCCAGATCAAGTTGAATAAACAAAAGGGTAAGTAGTAGGGTTACAAAGAGAATACCACCCCCAGCCCCTCCCACCAAAAAAAGAACACACAAAAAATAACAACAACAACAACGAAGGAACTGTCACAGAGCAGCCTAGGCGTGCGCGCGCGTGTGTGCGTTGTCCAAAATTTATGACCCCCCCCTCCCCCCCCCCCCCCCCCCCCCCCCCCCCCCCCCCCCTCCCCCCCCCCCCCCCCCACCCCCCGCCCCAATTTCACATGGCTTACTGCACTGGGGTGGCAAAATTTCAATGTAAATTACCCCCCCCCCCCCCCCCCCAAACCCCACACCTCGCAATCCCGACCTACCCCCCCCCTACCCCCACCCCCACCAACCCCTTCCCTACCCTCACCCCCACTCCCAACACCCACCCACCCACCCCTTCCTAGCAAGTATCTGGTCGAAGTTATTAGGAAACTAGCAGAGAGGGCATCGCGCGTAGGGGCCAAGTCAACTTTATGAAATTCAGCTTTCTCTCTGCCCTTCTTAGTTGTGCTATTCTTCTGCTGCCTCTTTGCCTGTTAACTGCCTTGGTCTTTTTTTCTTTTCTTTTCTTTTCTTTTCTTTTTTTGTTTGGCCAGAAGAAGTCATTAATTCTGTCTTCGCTCCCCTTCTTCCCCCCCCCCCCCCCCCTCCACACACACACTTCTTCAGCAAAAGGCCAATCTCCTTTCTGGTTGGTTCTTTTAACTAATCACATTTTGTGTGGGTTGTGGGGGTGTGTGTTGTGTGTGGGTGTGTGTTGTGTGTGGGTGTGTGTTGTGTGTGGGTGTGTGTGGGTGTGTGTTGTGTGTGGGTGTGTGTTGTGGGTGTGTGTTGTGTGTGGGTGTGTTGTGTGTGTGTGTGTGGGGGGGGGGGGGGGCGGGGGGGGTTTCGTGTTGTGTGTGTGTGTGGGTGGGGGTGGGGGGTGTAGTGTGTGGGGGTGAGTGGGGTGTAGCATGTGTGTAATAATAATTATAATAATAATGATAACAAAAAAATAGATAAAATGGAACCTATATAGCGCTATAGCTCTATATCTTGCAAAGACAAATCAAAGTGTAGTGTGTTGTGTGCTGTGTGTATGTGTGTGCTGTGTGTGTAGTGTATGTGTAGTGTGTTGTTGTTGCTTCCATTTTACGTCTGTTCACTCAAGTAATTAGACGACCATTTGTGTGTGTATGTGTGTGTTTAGTGTGTGTAGTGTGCGTGTATGTGTTAGTGCACGCGGACGCGCGCGTGCGTGGTGTGTGTGTGAATTTTTTTCATAAATTATGCAATTTTCTCTGCCAGTTCCTTGCAGCAATATTTTCTCTCTGTTCTTCTTTTTTCTTCTTTGTTGTCGGCGGAATTTGAAAGTGAAGACAAGACAAAGAAGATGAGGGCAGGAGGTTGGGGGGGTGAGGGATGGGAGGAAGGGGGATTAATAATGTGTGACAGTGATTGTCATTTTGCCCATGATTTAAAAAAAATTCTAGGGGGGGTGGGGGGGGGGGGAGGATGTTGGGATTGCAAGTGCAGGCATAGAAGAAGGTTGAAGTGACGTGGGGAATTTTTTTGTTTTTGATTTTTTTTAATTTAATTTATTTATTATTATTATTTTTTTATTTTTTTTTTTTTATTTTTTTTTTTTTGGGGGGGGGGGGGGTTCTCTCTGTTCAGATATCAAAACTGTGGGCAGCTGAAAGTGTCATGAGGGGGAGATATAACTGATGAGGGGTGAAGGAGGGCGGGTGAGGGGGGGGGGGGGGTCGGAGGGAGGGAGGGGGGTGAGGGGGGGATGGGTGTGCAGGTGGTCAGCTCTTATTTCTCTGAATGATGATGATGATGATGAAGATGATGTATGTATGCAGCTGGTATTTCATAATCTGGTCTTTGTTTCGGGTTCAGTGTTGAATATCGTTCCCTCCATCATCTCATCTCTTCTCTCCCCTCCCCTCCCCTCCCCACCCCCTCCCCACCCACCCCTCCCCATCCCACCCCACCCTCTCCCCTCCCCTCCCTCCCCCCCCACCCCACCCCCACCCCTCCCCTCCCCTCCCCACCCCACTCTCAGTCTTCAGTTGTGACTTAAAAGCTTTCGTCTTGCCTTGTTCTTTTTTTTTTTTAAAATAATAAGGCTGTGTGTGTGTGTGTGTGTGTGTGTGTGTGAGTGTGTGTGTGTGTGTGGTGTGCATGCGTGCGTGCGTGCGTTTTGTGTGTGCGTGTGTGTGTGTGTGTGTGGGGTGTGTGGTTGTGTGTGTTGTGGTGTGTGTGTGTGTGTGTGTGTGTGTGTGTGAAGTCAAGTCATAAGCAATGCGTTTGCTTTTTTTCATCAAGCCATCTATCTAGCTAAGAACAAAATTTTTTCATGATAATAGTGAAATACTAACATTATTGCAACTTTTCCAATAAAAGTGTACCAATAAAAAAAGGAAAAAGTGGGGGATGTGTGTGGTGGGGGGTGGGTGGGTGGGTGTTGTGTGTGTATGTGAGTGTGTGTGTGTATGTGTGGGTGTAGGTGTGTGGTGTATGTGTGTGTGTTGGTGTGGTGTGTGTGGGGTGTGTGTGAAGTCAAGTCAATAAGCAATGCGTTTGCTTTTTTTTCCATCAAGTCCAATAAAAAAAAAAGAGGAAAAAGTGTGTGTGTGTGTGTGTGTTTCTGTCAAATTTTACTCTTTCGTCCCATACCCTGTCTTTGATTTTATTTTCCTCAAAGTAGGGTTGGGTTTGTTTTTGTTTCTTTTTTTTTGTAAGAAAGAATTTGACTTGACTTGTGGACATTTCTGTCTCTGTTTCTGTTTTTAGAAAAATAAAATGTTTGTTTCCTTAGGTAAAGAGAAATCCTGTTCTCTGTGTCTTAATCTTAGTCTCTGTCTCTCTTCTCTGTCTCATATATAATATATATATATATATATTATAAATATATAAATATATAATATATATATATATATGCACTCTACACATACACATCACTCTACAAACACACACATCCCACACCTACACAACACACCCATGTGTTTCTATATCACGTTTAGTTTTTGATTATGTTCACACACACACACATCACACACAACCCTCACTCTTACACACATAAACACACACACACACTCACGCACACATACATCCACGTTTGTATTGCACGCACACAACACAGCACAAACACACACACATACAAACAAAACACCCCCCATCCCTCCCTCCGTAACACACACGCACACCTCTTACCCCACCCATCCCCTCCACCCCCCCTCCCCCCACCAACTCTCGACCCCCTACCCCAACCCCACCTACTCCCCTCCCCCCCCCCCACCACACACACACAAACACTGCCCCTACCGTCTCTTCATTTCTAATTGTTTTAATATAACGACAATATCTTAACAGTCCCTCCTGCTGTCGTTTATGATGACATTCCGCCAACAACACGCCCCCATTTTTTTCCCCGCAGTTCCCTCCCATATTCCTTTTCCTCCTCCCTCCCCCTTCCCTCACCCCCCTTCCTCCCCCGCGCCCCCTACACACACACACACCTACACACACAAACACACCTACACACACACACACCTACACACACACCTACACACACACACCTACCCACACACAAAACACATACACCACACACACAACAACCTACACACAACACACACTACACCTACCAACACACACACCACACACTACACACACACACACACACCTACACACACCTACACACACACACACCTACACACACACAGACACCACACACACACAGACACCACACACAGAACACACACACAACGCACACAGAACACACACACAGACACACACAGACACACAACACACACCACAGAGACACACACACACAGACACCTACACACACACCTACACACACCTACACACACACACCTACACACACCTCACAACCTACACACTCACAACCTACACACACACACCTACACACACCTACACACACACACCCCTACACACATACACACCTACACACACACACCTACACACACACACACCTACACACACACTACACCACACACACACACACACACACACACACACACACACACACACACACAAACACATCTCAACTTCCATCTTCTAGTCGCTCATTGTATGTGCATGTCTTTGTGGTTTGTCAAAAGTGGCTGCATTTCGAAGGAAGTACTTTGATCATTATTTGGTCGAAAAACAAGTGATTGGTGTGGGGGTGGGGTGGGGGAGTAGTGGCGGTGTAGGGGAGGCGGAGGGGGGAGGGAGGGAGGATATAGGGAGAGGTAGAGTAACATTCGATTTTTTGAGTTTGTGATGGGAAGAAGAAATAATTATACGTACACGTGCAAACAGACACACACACACACATGTATGTTCTTTCTTTGTTTTCTTTTATTGTTTTATATCGATGATAATGGAATAAGCACTAATGTGCTTTTTTACATCCAGTTCCCGTCTATATGCAGTTTTGTAAATTGTGTCATCTGTTCCCACCGGCACACAATGGCCTACTCTTACGAAAAGCGGAACAGGATTTAACGTGTGCGCAAGATGTTCTGCGTGCGTTCGCACACGAGCCTCGGTTTATAGTCTCTCCGAAGGACTTTGGGTGAGAGTGGAGTCTGCACTGATTTAACTCCAGGAAAAATATCCCCCTTGAACGGGAATCGAACACGAGTCGCAATTGCAAGCGCAATGTTCTGACCACTAGCTTCCCTATCCCTAGTATGCATGTATGTATGTATGTATGTATGTATGTATGTATGTATGTATGTATGTATGTATGTATGTATGGTATGTGTGTATGTATGTTTGTATGCATGTATGTATGTATGTTGTGTGTGTATTAGATAGACAGAAATAGAATAGATAGTTTAGATAGATAGATAGATAGATAGATATGATAGATAGATAGATAGATAGATAGATGTATACATACACACGCGTACGCATGCATGTATTGAGAGAGAGTGAGAGAGAAAGAAGGTAGACAGACAGAGAGGGGTCAAATTAAATAAAATTGTGCATGTATGCGTGCACTGAAAGAGAGCGAAAGGCCAGACAGACAGACAGAGACGGAGAGGGGTACACAGAGAAATATACTAACAGACGGACAGACAGTCAGACAGAAGTTATTGGGAAAAAGAAACTGAAAAACCTGGAAGAAGAAGACGACGACGATGACGACGACATGATGTGATAGATGGAGAATGATGATGATAATGATGGAGAAGTAGAAGAAGATGATGATGATGAAGGAGGAGGAGGAGAAGAAGATGATGATTGAAGGAGAAGTAGGAGGAAGAGAAGAAGATGAGATGATGATGATGATGATGATGATTGAAGAAGAAGAAGAAAATGATGATGATGATGATGATGATGACGACGACGACGAAGACGATGATGATGATGATGATGGTGATGAAGGAGAAGGAAAAGAATGAGAAGAAGAAGAACAACAAAAACAACAACAATAATAACAAAAAACAAGAAGAATCAAGAAAAGTGGAAGTGAGGGGGGGGGGGGGGGGGAAGGAGGAGGGGGATGTGGGGGAGGAAGGGGGGCTGGATGGAGGTGGAGGTGGCCGAAGGAGGAAAACCACTTTTATGACTCCCCCCTGAAGTGAAGGGCGGACTGAGCGTCCTGTAATCTGGAGGTGCTTTATGGAAGTCCTGGCTTTGGAGAGCTTCCGATCATCAAGATCACAAGCTTTTATTTCTTCTTCTTCTTCGTCGTCGTCTTCTTTTTCAAAAAAAAAAAATTGTCCTTTGGACATTTTTCTCTTTTTCTTTTTGTTTGGTTGGTTCTTTGTTTTTTTCTTGTTTGTTTAGTTGGGTTTGTTGTATTTTGTGTGTGTGTGTGTGTGTGTGTTTTGGGGGGCTTCTTCTAAGACTGGGTGATTTGGATTTCGGTTTGAAAGAACTGGTAGAAAGTCTTTGTCCCCAAGTTTTTATGGCTGAGGGTCTGGCACTGCGCCTTGTTCTTTCTGTCTGCTTTGTTCTGTTCATCTCTCCCTGTTGTCTCTGTCGCAGTCTGGCTCTGTCTCAGTGTCTGTCTGTGTGTCTGTTGGTCGGTCTGTCTGTCTGTCTCTCTCTTTCAGTTATTCACAAGCCATACAACATGTACATACACAACACAACACATTACACACACACAGACAGAGAGACAGACAGGCAGATAGACAGACAGAAGACGCAAGAGAGAGAGAGAGAGAGAGAAGAGAGAGAGAGAGAGAGAGAGAGAGGAGAGAGAGAGAGCGAGAGAGAGAGAGACACTACAGACAGACAGACAGACAGACAGACAGCAGACAGACAGACAGAGACATACACCACACACACGCGCACACACGCGCACACACACTACACACTACAACCCCTCTCCCCCCCCCCCCCACACACACTCTTCACAACACACACTACAACCCCCAACCCCACCCCCTACAACACACACTACCACCCCCCCCTCCCCCCCCCCACCCCCACACACACACACTTGTCTGTCACCTGCAAGCTTTTAAGTCACCTTTCCTTCCTTCCTCCTCCTCCTCCTCCTCTTTGTCCTCCTCCTCTTCCTCCTCCTCCTCCTCCCTTTCTTCCTTCCCTTTCCTCCAACTACTACTTTGAGGTGAATGGAGGTTTTATGAGGGATCATAACACGCCCATCTCTGCTGCATTATTATAGCCAGGTAAGAGCCGTCTGACCCCCACCATTGATGATCAACTTTGGTAGTCATCTTACAGTTCCAGCCCCACCCTCCACCCCCTACCCCCCACCCCCCACCCTCCGCCGTAGAAGTAGCTGCCCCGGGGAGCCAGCCTGTCAATATATTATAGTGTTAGCATCCCCCACCTTCTGGAAATTCTGTGCCAAGAATTCCCACTCTTTTCTATTTCTTTTCGTTTGTGTGTTGTGTGTGTGTGTGACAACCTTGTTCATTTTGTTGTTTTTGTTGTTTGTTGTTGTGTTTTTTTTAACTTTTCGTCGCCTCCTCTTCTTTGTCTGTTGTGTGGTTTTTTTTTATTCAATTCTTCTGCTTTGTTTTCAGAGAAGACTGTAAAGGTTACGGTTTTCTCCCAGGCCCGAAGTTGAATGCGCTGGGCCTGGTTTGTCCAGGCGCTTAACGGCAGCGCGAGGGTTTTTTGTTGTTGTTTGCGCTCACGTGACATACAATAGTCTCTCTGTCTATCTCTGTCTGTCCGTCTGTCTCTCTGTCTATCTCTCCTTCATCGATTTCATTGATTTCATTCAATAATTGAATGGCAATGTGAATGATTCATTTCATTGCTTTTTGACATGATCTTGTTTGTTGATCAATTGGTTGATTCATGTTTGTTTCACTTTTGTCCCCCCATGAGGGCCTGGTGTAAAGAAGCCTCTGGCTTATCCATTACCCTCATTAAAATATTCGAGTTCGATTCTCTCTCTCTCTCTCTCTCTCTCTCTCTCTCTCTCTCTCTTCTCTTCTCTTTCTCTTTCTCTCTCTCTCTCTCTGTGCCTGTCCGTCCGTCCATCCGTTCATCCGTCTGTCCTGTCTGTCTGTCTCTTGTCTGTCTGTCTGTCTGTCCGTCTGTCTCTCTCTGTGGTGTGTGTGTTGTGTGTGTGTGTTTAACACAAAGAATGGGGGTGGGGGAGGGAGAAGGGGGGGTTGGGGTGGGTGGGGGAGAGAGACAAAGAGCCGTCATTGCAGTCAGAAAGGCTCTTTGTTCTCTTCCTTTGTGTGTATTATTATTATTGCTGCTCTGTTTAACTCTGGCCATGACAGATTAGACATGCAATAAAAATGGAAGAATCTTCTCTGTGTGTGTTTGTGCGGTGGTGAGGGGGTTATTTATTTATTTATTTTTTATTTTATTTGTTTATATCGAGGATAATGGAATAAGCACGTATGTGCTTTTTTACATCCAGTCCCCGTGTGTATGCGGTTTTGTCAATTTTGCCATCCGTTCCCACCGGCGCACAATGGCCTACTCTTACGAAAAGTGGAACAAGATTTAACGTGTGCGCAAGATGTTCTGCATGCGTTCTCACACGGGGCCTCGTACGTGTGTGCATATGCAAGTGTCTGACAATGACAATGACAAATTCTTTTATTTCGAGGATAATGAATAAGCACCCATGTGCTTTTTTTTTTTTACATCCATTCCCCGCCCTTACGGATATATGAGAGACAGAGAGAGACAGAGAGAGACAGAGACAGACAGAGAGAGACAGACAGAGAGACAGAGTGTGTGTGTGTGTTTGGGGTGGAATTGAACCTAAGACTTTTTGTGTGTTTTTTGTCCACCTGCGTGTGTATGTGCGCACGCGCGCTCGCCCTCGCCAGCGCTCGTGCGTGTGTGTGTGTGTGTGTGGTCGTGTGCAGGTGAGCGGTTCTTTAATGCTCACTCGTCTGTCGGTGTTTATGTGTGGGGGCGGGCAGAGATGGAGAGACAGATTGGTTCTCATTAGTTCAGGGGGATGACTAATGGTAAACAGGGGATGTCTGCCGTTTCTGGCTCCTTTTGTTTGTGTTTTTTAAACCAGGGATGAAAGAGCAACTGGACAAAGCAAGTCAGGTTTTTTTTCAACATTTAGTACGATTCGCTGTGTGCGTGCGAGTGTGCGTGTGTGTACATACACTCACATATACACATATCCACACACACACACACACGTACTCGCAGGCAAAGACACACACAACTGCACACACACATGCATGCATGTAATTATGCAAACACACGTGCGCGCGCGTGCGCGCAAACACACGCACAAACGGACACATAAACACACACGCACAATAACACATACATACCATACGCACGAGCACGCATATGCACACACGCACTGCCGCGCATGCACAAACGCACACACACACGAACATGCACAGACAAAGAACACACACACACACGTACACACACAAGACACACACTACACACTCTCTCACACACTACACACACATAAACACAAACACACTACACAAACCTATACCAATACACACACACACACACACTCTCTCTCTCTCCTTACCTCTTGCAGTAACAACACAGTAGTGTGAATAGTGATGGAAGGTAAAGGGGGAAAAGAAGACAGAAATGTAAAAAATAAAAAGACGGAAAAAATATAGAGAAGATAATATGGGAGTAACGGTGCTAATTAGAAAAGAATAGGTTTTGAAGGAGGTGATGTTAGACAGGCTGGCCAGAAACAGACTTATGAGTGGCAAAGCTGGCAAAAGTGGCAAATCTAGCAAAGCTGGCAAAAGTGGCAAAGCTGGCAAAAGTAGCGAAGCTGGCAAAAATGGCAAAGCTTGCAAAAGTGGCAAAAGTAGCAAAGCTGGCAAAAGTGGCAAACCTAGCAAAAGTGGCAGAGCTGGAAAAAGTGGCAAATCTGGCAAAACTGGCAAGAAAAATATGTATGTACTGTGCAGGTGCAGATTAATTAACTCTCTGGCAACCAAGTACTACTCCAGCACACCTGACAAAGCAGGCCCAGCACATCCGACTTCGGTGTGGGAGAGAATTCTTAGAAGTCTCTCCGGGAGGGGGAGGGTGGGGGAGAGGGGTGGGAGCAGCAAGAGAATGAACCAAGAAATAAGGCAGAAACATAGACAAGAAGGAAAGTGACAAGAACAAAAAAGGAACAAGGCAGAGACAAAAGAGAGGGATAGAAAAGAGGGAATTGGTAACACAGAATTTGCAGAAGGTAGAGAGATGCTTATTGACAGCCCCCCATCCTCACGGGGGTGATGATAAGGACGTTTATGAAGCAATCCCTTCAATATGCTGGCCCCTTAGAGATGCTGAGGTCTCTGACGCATCGCTCCCCTACGACCTTATAGGTTAATGGACACCTTTTACCTTTTACTTTATGAACTAATGGTGTGTCTTCAGCTTTCACATAGGCGTCTTTCTTTTTCAAGGCCAACAAACACACAAACACACACACACACACACGCACGCACGCACGCACGCACGCACGCAGATGCTGCTGGAACATTTCTTAAGAGGAGGAGGAGGAGAGAAAAAGGCTTCGCTTGACAAGGTTTCAAGACTAGAACAACACAGAAGTGTCAGGAAAAAGAAAGAAAAAAAAACAGAAAACGAAAACGAAAGAAAATGGGTCTAGAATTTACTTGGAAGTTCTCTCTCTCTCTCTCTCTCTCTCTCTCTCTCTCTCTCTCTCTCTCTCTCTCTCTCTCTCTCCTCTCTCTCTCTCTCTCTCTCTCTCCTCTCTCCTCATCTCTCTCTCTCTCCTCTCTCTCCTCTCTCTATAGTTGTTATGTCTTCTAATAAAGGGCTTTTTCATACGTTCTATTTTCAATATTATTTTGGGCTTGTTGACTGTACTTGAGCTCCAGTAAATGTCCTATTTCAATATCTTATTATTACGTGTAACAAATATGTGTGCTATTCTGCAATATGAAGGTGTTCAATTTTATGATCTATAAGTTTGGCTTACTCTCTCTCTCTCTCTCTCTCTCTCTCTCTCTCTCTCTCTCTCTCTCTCTCTGTTGTTATTGCTGTTGTTTATTGCTGTAGTTGTTTTTTGTTGTTTGTTGATTGATTTGGGTTTTTTTGTCTGTTTTTTGTTTTGGTGTATGTGTGTGTTGGTGGGGGGGGGGGGGGGGGGGGGTGGACGGTGTTGGTTTTTTGGGTTTTTTTTTCCTCATTTGTTTGTTTGTTATTTCTTATTTTTCTTTTTTTGTTTGTTTGGTTGGGATGTTTTTTTTTTTTTTTGTTTTTTTTTTTTTGGGGGGGGGGGGGGGGGTTCTGGGGTTTATTTTGTTTCTTGTTTGTCTGGGGTTGTTTGTTTCCTTTTTTCTCTCTTTTTATTTTTTTAAAGTTTTTCCCTTTTGCTTCTACTGTTTGAAAGTATGAGTACTGAGTTCATTATTAACATGTGACCCTACGGGCGGGGACTGGATGTAAAAAGCACTTGAGTACTTTCATTATCCTGGAAAAAAAAAGAATTTGTCTCTATTACTTACAATGTTTAGATGTTCTTTTTATGACTTTATTGAGGTTTCCCCCCTCTTAATTGTGTGAGTGAATGGGTATTGGACTTATTTTTATTATCATGACATTCAATTTGTATGAGTATAATTAAAAAGTGTTGGTGTTGTTGATCGTGTGCTCTGTGAGTATTATATATTTAGTATTATCCCTCACACACACACACACACACACACACACACACACACACACACACACACACAAACACACACACACACCACCACTCACTCACATCACTCACCACATACACACACACACACACACACACACACTCACTCACACCTCATTCTCTCCCTCAATGACTGTATAGGTTTAGATTCTTCTTTTGTTTTGTTTCTTGTTTTTATTGTGTGAATATATGAGTATTGAGTTTATTTCATTATAAATGACCTATAATTTGAAACGAGTATAATCAAAAATGAGTGTTGATGGTGATCGTGTACTGTTTTGGGAATTATAAATTGGATATTATCTTTGAAATACACACACACACACCCTCTGTCTCTGTCTCTGTCTCTTCCTCTCTCACCTTTTATCGTTTTGCTTATAGTTATGGTGTTTTCCTGATGAAGGATTCAATATTTTATATTTTCAATACTTATTGGGGCTTGTCCTCTGCACTTAAGTCTTAACGAGTGCCCTATTTCAATATCTTATTGTTATGTGTAACAAGTATATGTACCATTTGATAATGTGTAGATGTTTATCTTGTGACTTATTAAGTTTGGTTGTTATTCTTCTTGGTTTTGTTGTTGTTGTTGTTTTCTTTTTCTTTTTTTCTTCTTTTGTTGGTTTGGTTTTCTTTCTCTTTTCTTGTTTGTTTTGTTTTGGTTGTGGGTTGGTTGTTGTTTTTTTTGGGGGGTGGGGGGTGGGGGTGGTGGTGATGGGGGAGTTTTTAGGGTTTTCTTTTATTAGTTTGCTTTTCGGGGGGGAAGTTGCTTGGGGGGAGGGGGGCTGCTTTGAAAAGGTTATTTCCCCAATGTTCTACTGTGAGACTGTATAAGTGTTGGTTATTATTAAGATGTTAACCCTACGCGGGGACTGGATGTAAAAAAGCACATGATGCTTATTCATTATCCTCGACATAAAGAATTTGTCATTGTCTCTCACTCTCAGCACAAAACACAGCAAATGATAAAGCATAGCCACCAGCCACCATGTAGGGTTAAAAAAAGGGTATATAATAATATATATATATTCCTCTTTGAGTAGTGAAGTGTTTTTGAATGATTCTTCCCACAGCCAAATGTCAGACAAGAAATAATGGAGCGTTTAGTAGGGGGGTATGGGTAGGTAAGGAGGTGTGGGTAGGGGTTAGTAAGGTAAACGGAGAGTAAAAGTGGTTGCGTTATTTATGAGGTGGGAGAAGGATGGGGGGGGGGGGGGGGGGGGGGGGGGGGGGGGGGGTGGGGGGGGGGCGGTGGGGGGGGGGGGGATGGGAGGTGGGGTGGTGGGGGGGGGGGGGGGGGGGGGGGGGGGTGAAACAAGGCACACATGAAGTTTTTTTGAAGCGGAAGGGGTTAATGTCGTCACAGTTCTTTCCCCCATTTTTGTCCTTTCTTTCGGTTACACTCCCGTATTATCTTGCGTCATGTAGTATCTTCTATGGGAGTGGTGGAGTCGTGAAAAAAATGTTTATGTGATTTCACAGTTTTGTTTTTAAATAGAAAAAATCCCAATGGCTTGATTTCTTATTGAGGAAGGGGAATGGGGGAGGATTGGGGACGTAGAGCAAATCCAGGCAGTCACGTGAAAGTTGGAAATGATCAAAGGAGGATTGCTTGTGTTCCTACAGCGTTGACCCCGCGCAGACATATTGCGGTAAGGAAGCTAGCAGACGGCAAAGGACTGAAAGGGGTACAGTGTTTGCTGAATTTTTTAAAAAATTTCATACCTACCAAATTTGTGCAAAATCACAGGAGTTTTGAGTCAGACGCTCGTCTTTCACAAACATGTGAGTTTTTATTTCTGTAGATGCCTTAGTGCGTAGGGTATGAATATAGGATTCGTATGGAAAAACAGAAGGAAAAGTGGCGAAATTTGATACAGGTAATGAAGCCTTTCCACTCAAATGTCTCACCCTCACCTAACTCTCTCACTCTTTCTCTCTTCTCCCTCCCTCAGTCCTCTCTCTCTCATCTCTCTCAACGTCGTCATCTCTCTCTCTCCGATCCTCTCTTCCTCTCTCATCTCTCTCTCTCTCTCTTCTCTCTGTCTTTCCTCCCACCCACCCTCTCTCTCCTTTTTCTCTCTCCCTCCCTCCGTCTCTCCTCCCTCGCCTCCCTCTCTCTCTGTCTCCTCCCTCTCTCTCGCTCACATCCCACTCTCTCTCCCATCTCACTCACACCCTCTCTCTCATCATCTCTCACCCCTCTCATCACTCCCACCTATTTCCCTCTCGTTGCCCCCCCCCCCTCTCTCTCTCCCGCCCCCCCTCACTCTCTCCCTCTTCTCTCCCCCCCCTCTCTCCCTCCCTCTCTCTCTCTCGTGTCTCCCTCCCTCTCTCTCCCCCCGTCACCCCCTCTCTCATCCCCCCCTCCCCCCCCTTCTCTCCCTCTCCCCCCCCCCACCCCCCCCACCTCTACTCTCTCTTTCTCTGTTTCTGGGCGGACGACAACAAGGAGAATCAAGGAATATAAAAGGTGGGGAATGAAGGAGGGAGGGAGGGAGGGAGGGATGGATGGATAGAGGGAGGGAGGGACAATAACGAGGAGCAACATTTTCATGGCTCATCCCAGACTGTAGCCGAGTCCTGTAATCAGGAGGTGCTTTATGGAACTCTTGTCTTTGGAGAACTTCCGATCATCAGACTCTGGTATCAGTTGATAGTTTTTTCTTTTTTGGTTCTTTTTTAGTGTGTTGTTTTTTGTTTTGTTTTTGGGTGGTGTCTTTTTTTGTTGGGTTTTGATTTTTGTTTGGGGTGTTGGTCTTTTTTATGTTGTTTTTGTGATTGGGATGGTGTCTTTTGGTTTTTTGGTTTTTGGTGTGCTGGTCTTATTTTTGTTGGGTTTTGTTTTGTTTTGGGGTGGTGGCTTTTTTTGTTTGAAATTTTGTTGTTTTTTTTGGGGTGGTGGTCTTTTTTTTGTTGGCTGCTCTCTCTTTTTTCTTCATTTCTTTTCTTTTTTCTTCTTATTTAAAAAACCCCATCGTTGCTGGTGTTGTAAAATCATTTGGTCTTTCAAGTCGAGTTAGAAACACTTTAATTGTTTGATGAAGGGCAATTACAATTCACACACATTCGAGCGCGCGAACGCGCGCGTGCACACACACACAACACACACACACGTATGCACACATACACACACACACACACGTATGCAGACACGCACGCACATACACGCGCGCACGCACACACACAACACGTATGCAGACACGCACGCACATACACACGCGCGCACGCACGCGCGCGCGCGCGGTCTTCAACATATTTGAAATAAAGGAAAGCAGACTTTCGATTCTTGTTGTATTGTTGTTTGTTTTTCTCCACTCTCAGCTGTTGTAGTTGATCTCTTTGTCCTATGTCTGTGATTTCAACTCTTTTTCTTTCGGTGTGTGTGTGTGTCTGTCTCTGTCTGGCTTGTTTTGTTGTGTTGTGTGTGATTTGGTGTGTTGTGTTATATGTGTGTATGTGTTGTGTGTGTGTGGGGGGGGGGGGGGGGGGTCTGTCTGTCTTTTTCTGAGTCTCTCTGTCTACCCCCCCCCCCCACCCCTCTCTCTCTCTCTCCTCTCTCCGTCCCTCTCCCTCTGTCTTTCTGTCTGTCTGTCTGGTCTTCTCTCCTCTCTCTCTCTCTCTCTCTCTCTCTCTCTCTCTCTTTTCTCTCTCTCTCTCTCTCTCTCTCTCTCTCTGCTTTCTGTGTCTGTGACTCTCTCTGTAGGTCAATCTGTCTATTTATGTCTGTCTGTCTGTCTGTCTGTCTGTCTGTCTGTTCTGTCTCTCCTCTCTCTCTCTCTCTCTCTCTCTCTCTCTCCTCTCTCTCTCTCATCTTCTCTCTCCCCTCTCTCTCAAGAAGTAGGCTCTCTGAAATGAATAAGCTTTCGCCTGCATGTGTCTGTGTCTGTCTTTCTGCTTGTCTGTCTGTCTATTTGTTTGTCTGTGTGCTTGTCTGTCCGTCAGCCTGTCGTCTTGTCTGTCTCTTCCGCCCCCCCCCCCTCTCTCTTCCCCCTCTCTCTCCCTCCCACCTCTCTCTCCCCCTCTCCCTCTCTCTCCTTCCTCACCCCTCTCTCTCCCCATCCGTCCTTCCCTCTTATCTCTAAAACAAAAACAACCCCCCACCCCCAAAAGTTCGACCACTGTTTTGATGTGGATGATGGAAGAAAGGGGGAAGAGGGGGGAGGGGGGAGGGGTGGGTAGGACGGTTGTTTTATGTTGGTTTTTTACGTCGGATCATAACACGCCCATCTCTGCTGGCTTCCAGCCTGGTAAAAAGCTGCCTGACCCGCCCAGTGATGCTCATCAACTAGGCTATGGCTGTAGCAGTCGTCTTAAAAGCTGTCACAGGCTTTGACTAGATTGATGGATGTATGGCTGGCTGGCTGGCTGGCTGGCTGGCTGGCTGGCTGGCTGATTGGCGGAGAGAAGGTGGGTTTGGGTGGTGGTGGTGTGGGGTAGGGGGATGGGGGTGGGGGTGGAGAGACAAGGGGAAGAGAAGAAAGAAGAAGGAGGAAAAAAGATAACGCTTTCGTACTCATTCGTACCTAGATACATTCGCGCAGGGAAATGCAACAGTGCGCGCGCGCGACACATACATAAAATTATATATATATATATATATATATATATTATAATATATAATATATATATATATATATATATATATATAATATATATATATAATATATCACACACATTTATATTATAATATATATATATAATATATATAATAATTAGTAATATATAATATATATATAATATATATATATATATATATATGTGTGTGTGTGAGTGTGTGTGTGTGTGCGTGTTGACTGATTGGATTGAACCAGCTTCCTCCACTTCCTGCGGTCTTCTGCTTTCTGTAGCAAATCGTTCTCTCAAGGCCAGTCCACTCTCCTGATACATACATATATGTATTATAATTATATTATATATATAATGTATTTATATATATAGTATATGTGTGTGCGAGTTGTGTGTGGTGTGTGTGGTAGTACACATATATATCGCTCTCTAATAAATTATATAATATATATATATATATATATATATACAGATATTATATAATACTAATATAATATAATATATATATATATAACATATAAATATATATATATAAAAATAATATATTTATATATATATATATTATATATATATATATAATATAATATATAAGGGAAAAAGGTAAAGGAGTCCCCCTAAACTATAAGTCGTAGAGGACGAGGCGTCAGAGACCCCCACTTCTCTAGGCCAGCATATTGAGGGCGGCGCCCATACTCCCCTCCCTCGCTGCTTTACCTTCCCTGACCCTAAAGAGGGCAGGTACCCATTTACAGCTGGGTGAACTGGGGGAACTGTACTGAAGCCAAGGCGCGCAAACGGTCACCCATCCAACTGGTAACCACGCTCGACGCCGCTTAACTTGGCTGGGGGAAAGCGAGTGCTCCGACCATTGAGCTATCCCGTCCCCTATATATATATATATATATATAAACCTGCTGGTACATACATGTTTAAGAAGGTTGGAATGAAAGGACATGGGATACAGCACAGCAACGTGCAGCAGTGAACTAGTGGGCGAGGGAAGAAGTAGCAAGACATGGATAGTGAAGTGCTGGCGTACCACACGGATTCACTATGAAATCAGATACAATATAAAATGGGCTGGGGAGGGGATTGGGGGGGTGCAAAATAGGAAACAGATGGGGGATTGAGAGAGATAGAGAGACAGAGAGAGTGAGAGAGACAGAGAGAAAAGAGACAGAGAGAGAGAGACACAGATAGACAGAGAGAGAGGGAAGACAGATAGAGACAGACAAGGTGGGGAGAGACAGATAAGACAGACAGAGAGAGACAGACAGACAGAGAAAGAGGAGAGACAGACAGACAGAGAAAGAGGGAGAGACAGACAGACAGACAGAGGTGGGAGAGAGAGTTGAAACCCCCCCTCCCCCCCCCAGAGAGAGAGATAGAGACAGAAAGAAAGAGTGACAGACAGACAGGGGAAAGAGAGACAGACAGACAGAGCAAGTCACAGAGAGAGAGACAGAGAAGGTCATATTAGCAACAACAACTAACAACAACAAAAACACGAACGTGTGAGATTTATGAGTGGCAAAACCTGAATGTTGTGGGGATGAAAATAATATGTGTATGCAGGTGCATGGTAACCTTCAGTGCAATAACACACCTCCCCCACCCCCCACCCCCCACCCACCCACCACACCACCACCCCCCTATGCTCTCCTCTCCACCACCACCACCATCTTAACCCTTACATCCATCTTTCTTTCCTCCACTTTTGTCTCTTTCCTGGTTATCAATGTTAATCCAATGTGTGTGATGTTTTGTTTAATGTGGTGTGGTGTTTTTTCTTCGTCTCATGTTCCTAACTGGGTTTTTAAGGCCTTCCCTTCAACCTGCCACGAACCTGGCCTCTATACACGTTACTAAATCCCGAAAATGGAATGCGGCTACCTTCATCCTCACCTCGGCTATCCCATATTATTAATATATCCCGTGGACCGTGGGGGCACTAATGGGAGATTTTGCAGCCCCTGATAATGATGGCCTCTGTGGTCGGCGGAACTATAAGCAAAGGACTGGATTGGATTGAACCAGCTTCCTCCGCTTCCCGCGGTCCTCTGCTAAATCGTTCCACCCAAGGCCAGTCCACTCTCTCTGATGTTGTCTTCCCATTGTTTTTCTCTGTCTGCTAGGTTAAAGATGGGGGAAAAAGCAAACCCCCACCCCCCCAAAAAAAAAAGAAAAACAAAACCCGGTCCGCATACGCGAAATGTCATCTTTGATGAATTTCGGAGATTTAAACCGAATAACGATAAAATAAAATATAACTTGGAAATTATGTTTTAAACAGACAGTTTTATAATTATCAACACACAGGGTTAAAAAAAAAAACCCAGCAATACGACCCTCGAAAAAATGGTGATAGAAAAGATCATTATTACATAAAAGAACTCGGTCGAGTACGGCGAACGTAAAACAACAAGAACTGTCCTACTAACTTTCCCTGCGGAAAAAAATGTATTGTTTTACCTGATTCGTACACTCACAAAGTAATAATAATAGTAATAATAATATATGGAATTTATATGGCGCTGAATCTTGTAAAAACAAACAAATCGAAGCGCTTGCACTCAAATCATTTACACGCATGCAATATAATAGACAGGCAGAGAAAGAGAATCTGGGTGTTCGAAAGCACAAAGTATCTGCACAAAGTACAAAAGGAATTGTCAGATTTTGGAATCTTGTCTTGCAATTTTGCAGTCTGTGCATTGTCATCCCACCTGGGGAAGGAAAGAAAGAAGGTGAAAGTTTCTACAGAAAGCTCCAGAATCCAGACAGAAGACAGTTATCTCTGTTATTGTTCTTGTTTGTGCGTTCCCCAGCTTAACCACTCTAGAGGGGTCACCCAGAATGTGCACTCTTGACTCACTCATCATCCCACTTGGAATCACTGTGAGAATTGAAATGTGAAACACTGTGAATGAGAAGTTTGCGTTTTGACTGTTTTCAAGTACCTTGCCATAATTATAGGCAGCCACACTCCGACTTCAGAGGATTTTTTTTTCGTCCTGTTAAAGGAGAGCGCTGGCTTATGTTAAGAGCTTGTCATGGTTGAAGCCAATCTCAACACACATCGTTTTACAACATAACATTTTTAGTGTAGGTCTTGGCAATTAGCTGACATCACAATAACTGACACAGCTTTTGGCCTGGGCCAGATCTCTGGTTGAGTCTGTCCATTTAATGACTGTGACCATTTAGCGACACAACACCGGTACGGTGTTAAACTTGCTAATCGCCAGTTGAAGCTGTATTTTAACACCAATCACTTCTTCTTTTTCTTCTCCTCTTCCACTTATCTTTCCGTTGTGGTTTGTGGTGTGTGTGTGGGGTGTGTGTGTGTGTGTGTGTGTGTGTGTGTGTGTGTGTGTGTGTTTTGTGTGTGTTTCGTATTATTTTTATTATTTATGTTTGTTTGCTTTCTCTTTTAGAGCTCCAAGGTTCACCAATGGTAGATTTCGCGTATGCGACCGTTGCACACGCGTGCGCGCGCACCCATACAACCCCCCCCCCCCCCCCCCATAAAAAAAAAAATGAGC
>CM054143.1:11285399-11312899 GCA_028751875.1 Rapana venosa | reverse complement strand
CATCGGACAGATTTTTTTTATACTAGTCTATGACAATAAGGGAGGCAGAATATCGCCCCGGGGGTTTGGGGGTTTTTTTTTTTGGGGTTTTTTTGTTGTTGGTGTAAACGTTTACCAAAATAACGTGGGTAAATTCTGTTGGGAGGGGGGACCGAACAAATGCAGCAGAGGAAGGAGGGAAAAAAAAGAAGTAAGGAAGGGAAAGGAAAAAAAAGAAGGAAGGAAAAAAAGGAAAGGGAAAGGGAAAAAAGGAAGGAAAGAAAGAAAAAAGGGGGAAGGAAAGGGGGGAAAGAAGAAAAGAAGTAAGTAAGGAAGGAAAGAATGGAGGGGAAGGGAAAGGGAAAGGGAAAAAATGAATGGAGGAAAAAAAGAAGGAAGGAAAGAAAGGGAAAAAAAGGGGGAAAGGAAAAAAAAAGAGGAAAAGGGAAAGGGAAAAAAAGAGGGGGAAGGAAAGGGGAAAGAAAGAGAAAAGGGAAAAAAAGAAGGAAAAGGAAAAAATAAAAAAGAAGGAAGGAAAGAAAGAAGCCGGAAGGAAGAAAAGGGAAAGGAAAAAAGGAAAGAAAGAAGGAAGGAAGGAAAGGGAAAAAAGAAAAAGGGAAAGGGAAAGGGAAAGGGAAAAAAAGAAAAGAAGGGAAAAGGCGGGAAAGAAAGGGAAAGGGAAAAAGGGAAAGGGAAAAAAAGAAGGGAAAAAAAGGGAAAAAAGGAAGGGGGAAAAAAAAGAAAGAAGGAAGGAAGGAAAAAAAGAAAGGGGAAGGGAAGGAAAGGAAAAAAAAAGGCAAGGGAAAAAGGAATGAAGGAAAAAAAAAGAAGGAAGGGAAAGGGAAAAAAGGAGGAAACGGTTTGGGGCGGGAAGAAGGAAGGAAACGGTGGCGGACCCCTTGGGGGGGGGGAGGGGGGGGGGGGGTTTTAAATTAATGAAAGTGGTTGGAAATTTAAAACGACTTTGAAAAGTAGGGGCATTTTTTGAGAGTTTGGGGGGGGTAGAGAGAGAGAGAGAGAGAGGGGGTGGGGGGGGAGAGAGAGAGGGGGGGGGGGGAGGGGAGAAAAGAGAGAAAGAGAGGGGGAGGAAAAGAGAGAGGGAGGGGAGAGAGGAGAGGAAGGGGGGGGGGGGGGAAACAGAGAATGGAGAGGGGGGGAGGAGAGAGAGAGAGGGTGGAAAAGGGGGGGGGGGGGGGGGTGGGGGGAGAGCAGAGAGAGAGGGGGGGGGAGAGAGGGGCAGAGGGCAGGGAGGGCAGAGAGGGCCCCAAAAGGTTTGAGGGGGAGAGATAGGGGGGGGGGGGAGAGGGGACAATTTTGAGAGGGCAATGGGGGAGACAGAAACAGAGACAGAGAGACAGAAAAACAGAGAGACAGACACACAGACAGAAACAGAGACAGAGGGAGTAACTATCAGCGTTTGTGCATGTGTTATCTTGTGAGCGTGTAAACAGATCTTGCCGAGTCACTGATACGGCTATCTGAAAGAAGTGACAACAAGTGCATAAAATTTCTTGCTAGCGGAAAACGACACCTGCAACATAGACTTAACATTCATGGTACATTTTCAGGCAATAAACCATTCCCACCCACCCCCCACCCCTATCCTCCCCCCTCCTCCATCCCACCCCCCCCCCCCCACCCACCTTGCCTCCACTACCCCTCCTTCCTCACCCTCCCCTTAAAAAGAATCATCTTGTTAAAGGGGGGGGAAGGGGGGAATGAGAGAGGATTTGAAACAAAACAAAAACCTAGTTTAGTTGTTAGGAACTAATAAATTAAGTTAGTTTTCGCACACTATCATGTGTACATATAATTATGCATATACACGCCCTCTTCCTACCTGTACAATTATAGCAGATGTGGATCGGTGGTCTAGAGGTAACGCGCCTGTCTAGAAAGCGAAAAGTCCGGGTCGGAAGTGTGCGTGGTTCGTATCCCGTCTGGGCCCGAAACTTTTCCCCCATCCATTAGACCATGAGTGGTGGTCTGGGCGCTAGTCTTTCGGATGAGACGATAAACCGAGGTCCCGTGTGTTACAGAAAATTATGCAGCGCACGAAAAAGAACCCACGGCAACAAGAGAGTTGTCCCTGGCAAAATTCTTAGAAAAAAGCCACTCTGATAGGGAAAGAAATACAGTTGCAGACCAAAAAAAAAAAGGTGGCGCTGCTCTTGTGGCGACGTGCTCTCCCCGGGGAGAGCAGCCCGAATTTCACGCAGAGAAATCTCGTGACTTAAAGCGGTATAAATAAATAAATAAATAATAGAGCAAGGCAGATTTGGATAACAACAAAAGAAATGTAAGTAAGGGACGAAAGTTAGCTGATTACTTAAAATCAAGTGAAGGGAAGGGTAGGGGGTGGGGAGTGGGGGCATGTGCGCGCACATGCACACACACACACACACATATATAAACACACATATGCACACATATGTAAACACACATACATATTCACACATACACACGTACACAAAATCTTCATTAGCGCCCCCACGCTCCAGGTAACTACTATAGGATAGGTGAGGTGAGGACGGTGGATGGAGTGGAGGGTGCAAAGTGTCCGTCATTCACCCAAAGTTTCGGTAGCGCATTGGGTTACATGGTCAGTGAAGCATCTCTATATATTTACTCTGCTGTAGTATAAAGTGCATAGAATATCAGGCTGTCTGGGTTTTTTTGGGGGGTAGGGGATAGCCTAGTGGTTAGAGTATTGCGCTCGCGATTTGACGGCTTGAGATCGAGCCCAGGTTCGAGCCACTACCGAGACATCATTATTTTCAAGAGGATTTTTTTCCCCCAGGAGTTGACATCAGTACTGATTCCACTCCCCTGGAAAATCCCTCGGATGAGACTATAAACCCAGGCCACATTATTGTGCAAACTGCACACAGAACAAACCCTTTCCCCCCCCGCAAAAATTTGTTTTAAAAAAATGTTTTAATTTTTTGGAAAAAGTAGAACCTTTCCTGTCGGTTTAAAAAAAAAAAAACCCAAAGGATTTAGGGGTTTTTTTGGTTTAAAAAATGGACAAAAAACCCCGTCTCGTGTTTTGAAAACCCTTTCCCTTTTCCGTCAAATTTAAAAAACCCGTTTTGGGGTTTCAAAAGGGGTAGGCAAATCATGCAGGTAAGGGAAAAATAATTTTGACACACAACACAAATTTTTTTTTTTTTAAAAAAACCCCCCATGCACATTTTGGGGTCCCTGTTTTAGAAAAACAACTCTGAAATCAGAATGTGGGGTACCTTTTAAAGGGTGGGCAAAAAAAATTGGGTGGGACAACCCCCAAAAAAAAATTCCCCATTTAAAGAAACCCTTGGGGGCTCGAAGCCCAGAAACAGAAAAACAGGGAAAAAACCCCCAAAACAAAAACCCGCACACAAAAAACACACACACACAACCCCCACAAACACCAACCACACACCACACACACACAAAACCCCACACACTAAAATCCTTGAGTTTAACAGACGTTTTTAAATTTAATTGAAGACACCCAAAAAAAACACACCAAATTGTGTGCATTTTTTCCCCTTTTTTAGGGAAAACCAATCCCCCCAAAACCCCCCTTTTAAAAAACTTCGTTCAATATTATAAAACCCCCCTTTTCCGCTTGACCATCAACCACCCAAACCCCGAACAACAAAAAAACAACAGGGGAAAAAAAGCTGGGAAGGGGGAAAAGGGGGTAATAAATTTTAAGCTAACCAAAAAACCCCTCCATAAATTCCAGCAAAAAGGCCGGGGGAAAGTATGTACCAGGGTGAAGGTTCAGTCCACTTGTTATTTATTATTTTTTTTTTTATGTGTTTGAAGAACTTTTTTTCAAAGAGGGTAGTAAGTTGTTATTGTTGTTGTTGTTGTGCGTTTCCCGCTTAACGCCTTAGGGGGTCACCCTGAACGTACACTTGACCACTTCATCACCCCCTGGGAATCACTTTGGGGAAAAGGAAATACACCCCGGATGAGAAGTTTCGTGTTGGCTCTTTTTCCAATAAACCCCGCTCGCCTTAAGCGCCCTACTCCGACTTTAGAGGGTTTTTTTTTTTTTGCTCTTTTAAAAGGGGAAGTGCATGCAGGTTTTTTTTTGTTTTAAAAGCTTGTCATGGTTGAAGGTATCTCAACACACACAAAGGGTTTTTTTTGTTAATACTTTCATGGTTGAAGGTAATCTCAAACCAACATTTTTCAACTTTTAGTGCAGGCCTTTGGGAATTAGGCATCAATAACTGACACAGCTTTTGGGATGGGCCCGGGGGGTAACTAAAAAAAATAAAACAAACAAAAAAACCCAACCCCCCCAATGTCAGCTTTGAAAAACAGGTTTTTGGGAAAAAAAAATAAAGAAGGAAAAAAAAAATTAGTTTATTTAAACTAAGGGGGGAAAGGTGGTTTGGGGGGGGTGGGGGGGGGGGGGGGGGGGAAGGGGAGGGGTGGGGGGGTGGGGGTTGAATGAAAAGGAAGGCGTCATTTAAATTTTTCCCCCCCTTTTTTTTCTTCCTTCTCCAGTGCTTTTTTTTTGGCACACTTTTTTTTCCTTTTGGCATCGTTTTCAAATATACCCACTGTTTCGTTTTCTTTTTTCCCCCGGTGTATTTTTTTCTTTTTTTCTCTCCAAAAAATTGGATGTTTGCATCAAGTTTGACAATATTTCGAGATGCATCCCAGGATGGAGAAGGGGAAGAGGAGAAAGGGGGGGAAAGAAGGAGGAGATGATGATGATGTGATGTGAAGATGATGATGGATTGGGTGGGTGGAAGAAGAAGAAGGAAGAAATAGAGTAGTAGTAGTGTATTAGTAGTAGTGTATAGGTTGTACAAGGAGAAGGAGGAGATAAAGATGAGACGATGTGATGAGAAGTTTTTAATTAGTAGTAGTAGGAGGGGAGTCGTAGTAGTAGTAGTAGTAGTAGTAGTGTAGTAGTAGTATGCAGTAGTATGATAAGAACAAGAACAAAAACAAGAAGAATGGGGAAAACAAGAAGAAGAATGGAAAGAAGAAGAAGAAAAAGAACAAAAAAAGAAGAAGCAGCAGCAAAAAAAATTGTGAAAAAGATTTGTGAAGAAAAAGAATTTGAAGACGAATTGTTGAAGAAGAAAAGAAGAAAAGAAGAAGAAAAAAGAAAAGAAAAAGAAGAAAAAAAAGAAGAAGAAGAAGAAGAAGAGATGAGATGAGAAAAAGAAGAAGAAAGTATTTTGAAGACGAATTGTGAAGAAAATAAGAATTGTGAAGGGGTTTTTGAAGAAGAAAAGGAAGAAAAAAGAAAAAAGAAAGAAGAACAAGAAAAAAGGAAAAAAAACAAGAAGAAGAACAAGAAAGTGAAAAGAATGCGATGAAGAAGAAGAAGAAGAAAAAGAAGAATTGTGAAGAAAAAAAGAACAAGAAAACAAGAAGAAATGATGATGGATGACGATGACGGCGACGACGACGACCAAGAACAAGAACAAGAAGAACAAAAAGAGGAAAGAACCAGAAGAACAAGAAGAAGCCATCCAAGTAGAAAATAAATGCCTTTCTGGGGATGTCCATTTGTTGTGTGATGTTTGGCAATTTTGCTGCACAGCGGTGTGGGGGTAGTTCTGCAGCTTCGGCCCTTGCTCTGCCTGCTGCTGCTGCTGCTGCTGCCTCTGCCTCTGGGTGTGGTTGGGTTTTATTTTTTTATTTTTACAAATTTGATTTTTTGGGTTTTCTCTTCTTCTGTTTTTTTTCAGTTTTTTCTGTCGGCTGTCAGTTTTGGGAGATATGGGTTTAGCTTTTTATTTTAAAAAAAAAAGAAGAAAAACAAAGTGTGCAGTCGTGTTTGATCATTAGAGTACTTTTGTTTTTGATGGTGATGAAATGTGCTTTTATCTCTTTGTATATCTATATTTCTTGATCAGTTTATGACTCTGTCTATCTTGTCTGTCTGTTTGTTTTCTCTGTCTGTCTGTCTGTTCTTCTCTCTTTCTTGACTCTCTCTTCTCTCCTCTTTCTTGTCTCTTGTTTGTCTGTCTCTCCTTCCCCCTCTTCACCCTCTCTTCATTCTGTCTCTCTCTCTCTCTCTCTATATATTTATTGAATAATTATATATATATATATATATATATATTTATATATATCTCAGAAGTTGATGTTACTTTTATTAGACAAATGTAGTTTCTAACCTTCGAATACACAATACACTCAGAAACGCTCCTCCCTCCTCTCTCTCCCTCATTCTCTCTCTCTCTCTCTTTTGCAGCTGTCTTCCTCACATTAATAACCAACACATCTTATACGACATGCAAAGTTAAACATGCACATCATAATTTGCTTGCACAAATACACACACACGCCCACACACACAACTCACACACTCAACCTCTCATCACACACACACACACCCAACACCACACACTCACTCACACACAACCATTCACACACACACAGGTTTGTTTTATAAGCGCAAGTGTGTGTAAATTAAAGCGTCCATGTTTAGGTAAGCACTGTCAGTTATGATGCACGTAATAATAGAAAAAAAACTTGTGTATGTATGCTTGAACATGTGAATGAATGTTCATGCGCATATGCACATTCTCGAAGAGGGAGGGGGGGGGGTGGGAGATGGGCGTGTTAGACAAACGATGGGGTGGGGGTGGGGGGTGGGGGGGGGGATTTCATGAGTGGCAAAATCTAGGCAGGGAAGACTAATAGTTGTATGCTGGTGCAGAGTTGTCCCATGTGCAAGTAACAGTCCCCCCCTTCCCCCCCCCCCCCCCCTAAAAAAAAAAAAACACCGATAAAAACCCCAAAAAAAAAGCTCCAAAAAAACCACACCCATACAGCAGTTATTATTGGTTTTTATTGTTTTTTTAATGTTATCAGTCTTTGCCTCTGATGTCAAGACTTGCTATCGTTTGCTCAGTTGTCCTTAATACCATCACTTCTTCTTTCTCTGTATCTCTCTTCTGTTATGTTGTTCTGTCTGTCTCTCTCTCTCTCTCTCTCTCTTCTCTCTTCTCTCTCTCTCTCTTCCACATTCATCTTCCAAGAAGGAGGGTGGCAGGATGGTTAAGACCGCTCGCATGCCAAAAGTATACCGTGAGTTGTGGGTTCGATTCCCAGCCTCCTCGCCTTTCTCCCAGTTTGACACTCACACAAAAATCGAACTGGAATGTCACAAAGTCCTTCGGATGAGACTATAAACCGAGGCCCCGTGTTTGATCGCACGCAGAACATCTTGCGCACACGTTAAATCCTTTGTTTCGTTTTTCGAAAGAGTAGGCCATTGTGTGTGCGTGGAAACTTGACCAAAATTTGAAAAACGCATACACACGGGGGACTGGTGTAAAAAAGCACGTGAGTGTTATTCCCAATATCCTCGATATAAAAGAATAAATAAATAACTAAATAACTAAATCTTCTCTTCTGTCTCTCTGTTTTGGTCTCTGTCTTGTGTCTCTCTCTCACTTTTTCCCTTTCTCCTCTTTTCTCTCTCTCTCCCCCCTTTCTCTCTCTTTCTTTCCGTTCTCAGTCTCTTATGTATCTTTCTCTTTGTCATTCTCCTCTTCTTCTCTGTCTTCTTCGCTCCCACTTAACTTCTCTCTGTCCTGTCTCTCTCTGTTGTCTCTGCCTGTCTGTCTTCTCTGTGTCTCTTTCTCTTTTTCTATTTCACCCTCTCTTTCCCACTCCCCCTCTCTTCACCCCCCTCTCTCTCTCTTTTCTTGTGTCTGTCTTGTGTTCTCTGTTTCTGTCTCTTTCTTTTCTTCCCCCCCCCACCCTTCTCTCTCCCTCCCTGGCACCCCCTCTCTCTCTCTCTTTGTTGTCTGCCTCTCTCGATATATATATCTCTCTCTCTCTCTCACACACACACTTTTTTTTTCCTCCGTTCCTCTCTCATTTTCTATGAGTGGTTTTTAATAGGAGGTGTCGTCCACAATATTTATGACTTCAGTAAATTTCCTAGACCCCCCCCCCCCCTCCGCCCCAGCCTATCTACAATCTGTTCTCCCTTGGCGTGAATGCGTACATGCACGTGTTACTTATTTATTCGTCTATTTATTTATTTATTCGTTCATTTATTTATTCATTCATTCATTTTATTTCGAGGATTTACTTTAATTTATTTTTATTGTATTCTTTTATTTCGAGGATTAAAGGATAAGCACGAATTTGCTGTTTTTTTACTTAGACATCCAGTCCCCGTGGTATGCATGGTTTTGTGAAATTCTCTCATCCGTTCCCACGGCACACAATGGCCTACTCTTCCGAAAGTGGAAAAAGGGTGTTTAAAGTGTTGCGCAAGATGTTCGGCGTGTGTTCGCACCGGGACCTTGGTTTATAGTCTCATCGAAGGACGTTTAGGGGGAGTGGAGTCGCCCTGATTGTAAAATCCAGAGAAAAATCCCTTGAATGAGATTCGACCGGGTCAGAAGATGTGTGTGTGTGTGTGTGTGTGTGTGTGTGTGTGTGTTGGTGTGTGTGAGTGTGTGTGTGTGATGTGTGTGTGTGTTTATGTGATATCTCTTCATGGATGATTCAGATGAAATGATGTGTGTAATCTGTGTGTGTGCGTGGTTGTTGTGTGTTCGTCTGTGTGCGAGTGTGTGTCTGTGTGCCGTGTGTGTGTATGTGTGTGAGATATCTGCCATAGGTGAATTCAGAAAAGATAGTGTGTGCGTGTGTGTGGTGTGTGTGCGTGCGCGCGCTAGCGCGCCGTTGATATTCTGCTATGGATGATTCAGACAATGTAATGTGTGTGTGTGTTAGAATGCGTGTATGTATGTATGTATGTGTGTTTTGTGTGTTATCTGCAATGGATGATTCATACAAAATAATTGGATATTTTTCACAGCATCTGTGTTGTCTTTGTGTGTGTGCGTGCGTGCGTGCGTTCGCGCGCGAGCGAGCGCGCGCGTGTGTGCATGTGAATCGTCAAAGTAAATCGTGGGGTTCAGAGGGTGCATTGGCTGAGTCGTGAGTATGTGCCAGCCTGATGACATGTGAATGTGGTGGTGATAACACTGATGTATTCCTCCCCCCCCCCCCCCTCTCTCTCTCTCTCTCTCTCTCTCTCTCTATCTCTCTCTTTTCTCTCTTTGTCTTCTCTCGGTCTCTGTCACTATCTCTGTCTCTCTATTTGTTCTTCTTTGTCTCTCTTGTCTCTGTCTCTATTCTCTCTCTTTCTCTCTCTTTGTCTCTCTCTCTCTCTCTTGTCTATCTCTCTCTTCTCTCTCTCTCTCTCTCGCTCTCTTTGTTCTCTCTCTGTCTCTGGTTTCTCTCTTTTCTCTCTATGGGGACTTGATGTTAAAAAATATAAAAAAATTTAAAGGGCAAGAGTGCTTATTCTTTTATCCTCGAAATAACAGAATAAATTGATGAATAAATAAATAAACACCTTCTCTCTCCTACCCTCCCTCTCCCCCCTCTCTCCTCTCCCCTCTTTCTCTCTCGCTCTCTCTATCCTTGCGCGCACGTTAAATCCTGTTCCGCTTTTCGTAAGAGAAGGCCATTGTGTGCCTGTGGGAACAGATGACAGATTTTACAAAACCACATACACACGGGGACTGGATGTAAAAAAGCACATAAGTGCTTATTCCATTATCATCCCTCGCTATCTCCCCCTCCCCTCACTTCTCTCTCTCCCTCCCTCCCTCTCTCTTCCCTCCCTCTCTTTTATCTCTCTTCCCCCTCTCTCTCTCGCTCTCTCGCTCTCCCCCCTCTCTCAGCTCTTACCTCAGTTTCGACTCCCCCATCCTCCTACTCTCCTCTTTCTCTCTCCCTTATTTATTTGTTGAAGATTTTTTGGGGGGGATGGGGGGTGGGCGGGGGTTGGGGGGGGTGGAGGGGTAACGGTAATATGGTAAAGTGGGGGTAGACTGTGTTTTTGATCAGGACTGGGTTTTTTTTCTCTCTCAATGATGTAGTTTGTTTTCCTTCTTCTGAGTGTATGGGGTGGGGGGGGGGGGGGGGGGGTGGGGGGGGGGAGTTCCTTTGTGAAGAGAGGGCTATGCAGTTTGTGTGTGAGTGTAGTGTGTGTGTAAGTGTGTTTGTGAGAGTTTGTAAGGTGTGTGTTTGTGTGGTGTGTGTTTTTTTGTTTTTTGTTGTGTATGTAGAGTGTAAGTGTGTTGTGTGGGTATATGTGTGTTTGTGTGTAATGTATGTGTCTATGTGTGTTTGTGTGTGTATGTGTGTGTTTTGTTGTTTGTGTGTGTTTGTTTGTGTGTATATGTGTGTGTGTTTGTGGTGTACATGTATGTGTCTAAGTGTGTGGGTGTTTGTGTATGTGTGTGTGCTTGTGTGTGTGCTCTGTCTGTCTGTCTGTCTGCTGTCTTCTGCTCTTTTATCTGTTGTCTGTCTGTTTATCTGTCTGGTCTGTCTGTCTGTGTGTGAGGGTGACTTATGACACTGTAAACCGACTCTTCACGTTCGCCGATATGGTATCAGAGCGGAGTAGTGACAACAAAGTGCATACAAATGCTGGCTGAATGCCGCACACTGCATGTTATGTGTAGACACCATTCATTGTAAGACAGCACACACACACACACACTACCCCCGTTCCCCCACGACCATCCCCACCGCCATCCACCACCACCATCCCCCACCACCATCTCCCACCCCCATCCCCCACCACCATCTCCACCACCTCCACCACCACCACATCCCACCACCATCCAACCACCTCACACCCTCCCCCACCACCATCCACCACCACCAGAAAAAAAAAGTTTCCCTCCAATAATCCTCCCCTCTTTACCCTTCCTCTTCTTATTCTTCTTATTCTTATTCTCCTAATCATCTCTTCTTCAATAATCATCATAATCATATCCTCTCCCTTCCTAATCATAATCATTTAATGTCCATCCCACTCCTCCTCTGTCCATCCTACTCATCATCATAAAATCAATCATAATCTTATAATCCTACTACTCACTAATCATCATAATAATAATCATCCTCTATCCTCCTCATCATAATAATCATCTCCTCATCCTCCTCATTCCCCTCTATCTCCCTACCCTCCCATCCTCACTCTTACATCCTCTCTCTATCCCTTCTATCCATCTCCCTCTACCTCTTACACTCACTCCCTATCTCTCTATCCCACTGATCTATCTCCCTCATCCCCATCTCACTAATCCATCTATATTATATCTCCATACCTACATACATCTATATCCCTCTCACATCTTCACACTAAATCACTATTCTATCCCAATCTCCTTCCCCCATTACTATTCACTATCTCTATATATCTCTAAATATTTATATTATATAATATATATATATTCTCTAACGTCCACCCTTCACACTCTATACTCTCTCTATATATATCCTATCTATCTCTATATCCTATCTATTCTTATCTACTCACTCACCACCTCCATCCTATTTTTTAAAATAAACTAAATAAATATATTAAAAAAATAATTACAAATTTATAATTATTTAAAATAAAATAAATAATTAATTAAATTTAAATTAAATTTATTTTTTTTTCAATATCTCCTAATCTATGATCTATGTATTTCATCGAATAACCTTATATAATCTCTCATATATATCTAATATACTCTCTACTCTATATATATCTCATTCCATCTCTATTCCATACTCTACTGATGCATCTCATCATATAATATCTCTACTATATATCTAATTCTTCGATCCTATATCTTATAACCATCTAACTATCTTCTGTATCAAATATACTATAATCATTATCTCTCTATCTATTAATCTTAGCTATATTCCTCTATATCTATTATTGTAAAGAGAGAGGACCGAAGAGAGAGAAGTAGGAGAATAAGAAGGAGTAGATGAAGGACGGAAAGAGAGAAAGAGAGAGAGAGAGATGAAGAGAATGATAAAGAGAGGAGAGGCAGAGAGCGAGATAGAAGTAGAGAGAGAGAAGAAGAGAAGAGAGGGAGAAGAGACAGAGAGAGCGAGAGTGGCGACCGAGAGAGAGAGTAGAAGAGAGAGAAAGAGAGAGAGTGTTGGAGTTATGTGTAGAGGAAGAAGAGAGGAGGTAAGAGAGAGAGAGAAAGAGAAAAGAAGACGAAGAGAAAGAGATGGAGAGTATGAATGGAGAGAGATGTCGAGAAGGGAGAAGAACGAGACGAGAGAAGTGGAGAGAAAAGAGAGAGCGAGAGAGCGAGAGAGAGAAGAAGAGAGAGTAAGAGAAGGAAGAGAGAGAGGCGAGAACGAGGAGAAGAGCAGGAGAGAGAAGGAGAGAGAGCAGATGGAATCTGCAGTAGAGAGAGTAAGATAGACGTGCTACGAGAATGAGGAGAAAGAACGCGATAGCGCGAGTAGCTAGAGCGAGAGAGAGGACGAGAGAAAGGAGAGAGATGAGAGAGAAGAAGGAAAGAGAAGAGGAGAGGGACGAGAGAGAGCAGATCGATGATGAGAGAGAGAGTATAGCACGGCAAAGCGACCGAGACTAATTGATTAAAAAAGGAACTATACTAGATCTAATAAATATATAACCTCACTTCTAGAGCCGATATCACACTTAATATATTAATATATTCTATATATAGAGAAATCTAATAAAATCCTACTATATCGAGAAATGCATCTATTAACTATACTATCTCTCTCATCTATTATCTAGAAGAGAGAGAGACGAAGGGAGCGAAGAGAGAGATCGTAGAGAGAGAGGGAGAGAGAGTAGTAAGAGAGAGTAGAGAAGAAGGCTAGAGTGAGTAGAGAGGAAGGAGAGAGAGAAGGATAGAAGAAAGAGAGAGGTAGAGAGATAGAAGAGTTGAGAAAGAGTAGAGAGTAGCAGAGAGAGGTATAGAGAAGAGTGAGAGAGATGAGATAAGAAGAGAGAAGTATAGGAGACGAGAGAGCGAAGAAGGAAGACTGAGAGAAAGATAGAGAGAGAAGATGAGGTAGAGAGAGAAGAGAGAGCAGAAAGAGTAAAGAAGAGAGCAGCGAGAATGAGAGTAGAAAGAGAGAGGAAAAAAACGAGAGTAAGAGAGAGTAGAGTAGTCGAAGAGCGACGAGAAGGAGAGCAGAGAGAGAACGAAGATAGAATAGATAGAAGAGAGTAAGTAGATAGAGAGAGATAGAGTAAGAGAGAGATGAAGCAGAGGAAGAAGAAGCGAGAGAAGAGGAGAGAGAAGAAGCGGAGAGGAGAGAGAGGAGAGTAGGAAGCGAGAGAAAATGGAGAGAGATAGAGAGAGCGAATAGAGAGAAGAAGCATGAGAAAGAGAAAGAAGAGGTGAGAGACAGATTGAGGAGAGGAGAAGAAAGAGATAGAGAGAGAGAGAAGATAGTATGCAGAGAGAGAGAGAATAAAGAAGAGTATAAGAGAAGAGAGAGGTGAGAACTAGAGAGGCGAGAGAGAGGAGAGAGAGAGAAGAGACTCGATGAGAGAAGGTGAGAGAGTCGATAGATGAGCAAGATAACGACGAGAGAGAGAGAGAGATAGATAGAAGAGAGTAGTAAGAAGCCGCAGAGAGAGTAGAAAAAGAAGAGAATAGGAGAGAGCAAGGAGAGAGTCGGAGAGAGTACAGAAGAGGACGAAGAGAGAAATAGAAAAGAGATAGGAGAAAGATAGAGAGAAGATGATGATAAGATGCGGAGCGAGAGAATAGAAGAGAAAGAAAGTAGAGATGGTTCTAGGAGAGAGAGGAGAGAAGAAGAAAGGCGGAAAGTAGAGAGAGAGTGTAGAGAAAGTGAGAGGAGAGAGAAGGCGAGAGAGAGAGAGATAGAGAGAGCAATGAGAGAGGAGGAGAAAGATGAGATAGAAGAATAGAGAGTCAAAGAAAGAGTAGAGAATAGAGTGCCAGAGTAGAGGAGAGAGAGAGAGAACGAGAGTTAGAATAAGAGGAGAGAGTAAAGAGAGGACAAGAGGTAGAGAGTGAAGAGAGAGAGAGAGCGAAGAGTGAGTGAAGGAGATGAAAAGAGAGCGGAGATGTTAGTAGAAGGAGAGAGAGAGAGAGAAAAGAACAAGGGAGGAGAGAGGAAAGAAGTAGTAAGGACAGAGGAGGGGGGGGGAGGGGAGGGAGAGTAGAGGATGTAGAGAGAAGAGTACTTAAAGAGAGAGATATAGAACAAGAGAGAGAAGAGGGTAAGAGAGAAGAGAGAGGAGAAGTAAAGATGCGAGGAGAAGGGAGAGAGAAGAGAGTGAAGAGAGAGAGAGAGAGGAAAAAGAGATGAGTGAGAGTTAGGAGGAGTAGAGAAGTGAAGAGAGACGGGAAGCAGAAGTAAGAATGAAGAGCAGAGAGAGAGAAGCGTAGTAAGAGAAATTAGAGAGATGCCAGAAGAGCAGAGATAAGAGAGATTAGAAGAGCGAGAGAGAGAGAGAAGGAGAGGAGATAAGAGAAGAGAGCTAAAAGAGTAGTAAAGAAGGAGACGAGGAAGACAGAAGACTGCGAAGGGAGAGAGAGAGTGAGAAGAGAGAGAGAGGAGAGAGAGAAGAGAGAGAGAGAGTGTAGAGCAGAGAGTAAGAAGAGAGAGACTGAGAGACGAAAAAATGTGAAGAGCGAGAGAGAGGAAGAGAAGAGGAAGTAAGAGAGAGAGAGAAGAAGAGAATGAGAGAGAAGAAGAAGAGTAGAGAGAAAGTAGGAGATAAGAGAGTAGAAGAGACATGAGAAGAGGAGAGAGAGAGAGAGAGAGAGGAGTGAGAGAGCGAGGAGAGATATTGATGAGAGAGAGAGAATAGACTGATTTAGGAGAGCAGAGAGAGATAAGTTTGGAGAGAGGAGGAGGTAGAGAGAAGTATGAAAGAGAGAGAGAGGTAGTGAGAGACAGATGAGAGAGAGTATTTAGAGAGAGAGTGAGAGAGGAGAGAGATCTTTAGAAGAAGATAGACTAGATGAGAAAGAGAGAGAGTTAGATGTAGTGAGAAGGAGAGATGAGAAGGAGTGAGAGAGAAGAGAGAGAGAAGAGAAAGGAGATGAGAGAGAGAGATAAGAGAAGAGAGAGAGTAGAAAGAAGAGAAGTAAGAGTTAGTGAGCGAGAAGAGAGAGAGTAGAGTTAGAGAGAGAGGGGGTGGATATAGAGAAGAGAAATGGAGGTGAGGAGAGAAGAAGAAGCAGAGCAGAGAGAGAGGAGCGAGTATGAGAGGAGAAAGAAGAGAGGAAGAGAGGAGAGAGAAGAGAAGCAAGAGAGGAGAGAAGTAAAGAGTAGGAGAGAATGAGAGAGAGATAGGAAGAGAACGAGAGGAGAGAAGAAGAGAGAGCAGAGAGATGAAGAGAGGATGAGAAGGAGAAAGAGAAGAGAGAAAGAGTAAGGAGAAGAAGGAGGAGAGAGTAGAAAGAGAGAGAAGCAGATATGAAGGAGGATGAGAGAGAGGATAAGCAAGAGAGTAATGTAGAGATGAGTAGAAGAGAGGAGAGAGAGTAAGTAGAGAGAGAAGGAGAAGAGCAAGAGACGAGAGATGAGATAGAGACGAAGAGAGAGAGAGAGTGGGAAGAGGAGAGTAGAGAGAGGGGGTAGTTGAAGAGATGAAATGAGAGAGTAGAGAGAGTAAGAATGAGCAAGGATGAGAGAGCTAGAGAGAGAAGAGGAGGAGGAGAGAGAGATGAGTGAAGTGATGAGAGATAAGAGAAGAGAAAGAAGAGTAGAAGAGATAGAGAGAGATTACGATTGAGAAGATGTAGAAGAGAAGAGAGTTAAGTTAGAGAGAGGAAAGCTAAGAGAGAGAGAAAGAGTAAGATGAAAGAGAGGAAGAGGAGAGGGAGAAGAAAGAGAAGAAGAGACAGGAAACGGAGAGAGAGTGAGAGACGAGGAGCGATTGAAGAGTAGCAAGAGATGAGAGAGAAGGGAGTGAGAGAGAGTAGGAGAGTAGAGAGTAAAGAGAGAGAGAGAGAGAGCTAGTAGATGGAAAGAAAAGAGAGAGAGAAAGAGAGGATGGGAAAGAGAGAGGACAGGAGAGAGAGAACGAGAGGATAGAAGAATGATGCAACAAGAAAAGAGGTAGCAAGTAGAGAGGAGAACGAGTAAAGATAAGAGACAATAACGATAGAGAAAGAAAGAGAGAGAGAAGAGAGAGATTAAGATAATGACAAGGGTGTAGAGAGATCAGAGAGAGAAGAGGAGGAGAGAAGAGAGCGAGAAGAGAAAGTTAGAGAGAGTAGAGAGAGAGAGAATACACAGTAAAGAAGAGAAAGAGAGATAGAGTTGAGCTATGCGAGAGACGAGGGAGAGAGATAGAGAGAAAGAGATAAATAGATAGAGATAAGCGACTAGAGAGACAGAGAAGCGAGCAAGGCTTAGAGCTAATATAATATGAATCGAGTAGATAGAGCGATTTCTGATCTAGGCACGAGAGATAAGAGAGAGAGATATCGAGAGAGAAGAGCGACTGATAAAAGAGAGAAAGAGAGAAATTGAGACAGAGCGTAAGCGCGAGAGTTAGAGATAGAAGTGAGAGAGAGAAAGAGCGAGAGGCAGAAGATAGAAGGCAGAAGAGAGACTACTCGAAGAGATCAATCAGATAATAGAGAGCAAAGTTGAGAGAAGAGAAAGAGGAGGAGGTGGGAGAGTAGAGCAGAGATAAGACAGAGAGAGAACCGAAACGAGAGAGAAAGAAAACGAAGTAGCGAGGAGAAGAGAGTAATATAGAGAGAGCCTAAGATAGGAGAGAGAAGAGAGATGAGAGAGAAAATGCTGAGAGAAAGAGAGAAGATAGAGAAAGAAGAGAAAGAGATAGAGAGAGAGAGAGAGAAGAGAGAAGAGAGAAAAGAGAGAAGAGAGAGAACGAAGTAGAGATATGGAGAAGAAGAAGTAGAGAGCATGGAGAAAGAGAGAAAGATTGTCGCGAAGAGAGGTAGGGAACAGAAAAAAGCTGAAAGAGAGAGAGGAGTGTAGACAAGAGACAAAGAATGTGAGGTAGAAGAGAGAAGAGAGCGAGCAGCAGAGATCGAGAGAAGGAGATGAGAGCTAGAGCGACGAGAGTGAAGAGTAGTAGAGAGAGAGAAAGAGAGAGCGGTAGAGCAGAAAGAGAATTGAGAGAGAGAGGAGAGAGAGAGAGAGATGGAAAAGAGAGAGGAGAGAGTAAGAAAGTAGAGAGAAGCGAAGACCAAGAGAGAATATAGAGGAAGAGAAGAAGAATGAAGAGAGAGTAAGGATAGAGAGGAGAGATGAGACGAGAAGCAGGAGACAGAGAGGCGAGAGAAGGAGCAAGAAAAGATGAGAGGCGAGAGCGAGTAATGCAATGTAAGCGATGAATAGAGAGCAAGAGAGAATGGATAGAGATAGGACGAGAGGCAAGAAGAGAGTGTAGATCGCGGAGATAGGAGCGAAGCGAGGAGAGAAGATAAGATGAAGAGAATGAGAGAGAGAGATGAGGAGAGATACGTGCCGAGAGTAGAACGAGGAGATAGAGAGAAGAGAGAGAGGAGAAAGAGAAGAGAGAAGTAAGAAAAAGAGCAGGAGAGGAGAGAGAGAGTACAGAGAGAGAGCAATAGAGAAGAGAGAGAGCAGCGTGATAGAAGAGAGACGCGCAAAGAGAGAGGAGAGACAGAGTAGATAGAAGGAGGAGAGAGAATCGGAAGCAGAGAGACTTATCGACGAGAATCAGGCGGAGAGAACGAGAGAAGCGAGAGGTAGAGTAGAGTAAGAGTGTGTAGAGAGATAAGCAGGAATAAGCGATAGTAAGAGGAGAGAGAAGGAGATAGAGCAGAGACGAATGAGGAGAGAAGTAGGAGAGAGAGATGAGAGAGAGAGGAGAGTAGAGGGAGAAATGCAGGAGAAATAAGCAGAGATAGAGAGGAGAGAGACATTAGAAGAGGAAAGAGAAGGGGGGGATAAGGGGGGGGGGGGGGGGGATAAAGGAGAGAAGAGAGAGGAGAGAGAGATAGAGAGAACAGTAATGAGGTAGAGAGAGAGAAATGGAAGAGCGAGTCAGAGAAGATGGGAGAGAAGAGAGTATGAGAGAGAGAAGCAGAGAGAGAAGTGAGAGAGATAGAGAAGAAAAAGAGTAGTAACTTTAAGGAGAGAAGAAGATGAAGCGAGCATAAGAGAGACGAGAGAGAGAAGAGAAGAGAAGAAAGAGACGAGAGTAGACGAGAGAGTGAGAAAGAGCGATAAGAAGAGGTAGAGAGTAGAGTGGAGAGGAGAGAAAAGTTTATGGAGACGAGGGAGAGAGGAGAGAGAGAGAGGAGAGAGAAGAGAGAGGAAGATAGAGTTGAGAAGCGGTACGCGAATATGAGAGGAGAAAGCAGAGAGTCGAAGAAAAAAGGCGGAGAAGATGAAGAGAGAGAGAAGAAGAGAGTGAAGAGAGAAAAGATGAGAGAGAGAAGAGAGAAGAGAAGAGAGAGAGTAGAGATGAAGAGATAGAGAGAAGAGCTAGAGGAGAGAAGGAGAGTAAAGAGAGAGAGAGTAGAGAGAGAAGAGGAGGAGGAGAGATATGAGATGAGGTTAGAGAAGAGAGATGGAGAGAGAAGGAGTTGAGAAGAAGTAGAGATAGAAAGATCGTTAGAAGAGAGAGAGATGAGTAGGAGCAGAGAGCGAGAGATTAGAGAGAAGAGAAGAGAGAGAGAGAGAGAGAGAGAATAGAGAAGAAAGAAGAATGAGGAGAGAGATGAGAAGAGAGAGAGGAGAGGAGAAGTAGAGAGAGAGTAGATAGAGAGGTAACCGAGAAAGGAAGAAGGAGAAAAAGAGTGAAGGAGAGAGAATGTTGAGAAGAGAAGAGATAAGAGGGAGAGAGAAGAGTAAGGAAAGAGTCGAGAGAAAAGAGGGGAGATGAGAGTAGAGAGAAGAAGGAAGAAGGAGAGGAGAAGGAAGGTAAAGAGACTGAGAGAAGAGGAAGGAGGGAGTATGTGAAGAGAGGAGAGCATGGGGAAGAGTGTTGAAGAAAGGAGAAAGGAGTTTATGACGTTAGAGATATTGAGGAGGAGAGAGAGAAAGAGAAGGAGTAGTAGAGAAGAGAGAGTATAGGAGAGATGAAAGAAAGTGTGAGGAAGAGGTAAGAGAGAGAGGAGTAGAGAGGGAGATGGAGATTCTAATGTTTTTTTTGTAAGAGAGACCAAGAGGGTAGGAAGCTAGGTTCTGGATAGAAGAAGAAAAGAGAGAAAGAATGAATAGAGAGAGAGATAGTAGAGAGAGGAGAGAAAAGAGAGAGAGTAAGGAGAAGAACGAGATGAGAAGATGTAGAAAAGTATGAGAGAGAGAGAGATAGAAGAGAAGAGTAGAGAGGAAAGGAGAGAGAGAAGAGATTTAGAGAGAGAGAAGAGAGAGTATAGGAAGAGAAGTAGAGAGGACGAGTAGAGAGAGTTAGGAGAGAGAGAGAGAGTAAGAGAAGAGAGAAAAGTAAGAGAAGGAGGAGAGAAGAGTAGAGAAAGAGAGAGAGAGAGAGAGGAGAGATTAGGAGAGAGAGAGAGAGAGTGAAGAGAGAGAGAGAAGATAGAAAGAGAGAGTGAAGGGATGGGGGGAGATGAGAACCAGTCAGAGAACGATGGGAGAGAGAAGAGAAGAGAGAGAAGAAGAGAAAAAGAGGAGAGAAGGAGACGATGAGAGAGAAGAGAGAGAGGAGAGAAGAGAGACGGATGAGAGAGGAGAGAAGGTACGTTGATGAAGAGAGGAGAGAAATTAATTAGGAAGAGAGAAGTGAAGATGAGAGAGAGAGAGGATAGAAGTAGAGAGAGGGAAGAGGGGAGGAGAGAGAGAGCAAATCAAAACATCAAAAGCAGTTGTGAAATTTGATAAGCCTGTTGGGTAAGAGGTCCTCTATCCCATCACGTGCAAACTCTCCATATTTTGTACTACGGGCATATAGCCAACACCTTCCTTACATCTAGCAACCCTGCCCCCTCCAAACACACAACACACACGCCACACACATTGCCACACACTCGTACACACACATATGCACACACACGCCCGCACGCACCACGCACGCACACACACACCATACACCTTACACCCACCCGCACGCAACACGCTACGCACACGCACGCATATACCCTTTTTTTTTTCTTTAGATAGATGGCTTGATGAAAAAAAACAAATGCACTGTTTATTCAATGTACCATCTGAAAATAAAAGTTTGACTTTGACTTTGACAAACACACTCATTGTCACACACACTCATTCACACGTTCATATATCATGAATGAGCTGAGCACTTCGATTGTGGCGAAATTTTCCCTTGGGATCAGTTTAATTCTGACTACTTCCCCCAACCCCCCCCCCCCCCCCCCACCCCCCCCCCCCCCCCCCCCCCCCCCCCCCCCCACCCCCCACACATCTGACTACATTGCCTGTAAAACCTTTGTTCTGACTATACACCCCTTTGCCAGTGTATGGTATCTATATCAACTCAACTCAACTCTCGTCTCCACACCGCGGTCGTCGTTAGGAAGCTCCACTCAAATGCCACCAGGATTTGCCATATCTCTCTCTCTCTCTCTCTCTCTTCTCTCTCTTCTCTCTCTCTCTCTTTCTCTCTCTCTGTGTCTCTGCTGAGTTCTACGATCTACTAGAGCCCTCCTCCCAGACCATGACTCAGTGATTTTGGGTTGGCAGTGAAAACATGTTTGACACTTCTGCCTCTTTTCGATACCAAGGGTGTAAACGCATTGACAAACAAAACGAAGTAATATATGATAACTCCTCAAAATGTGGAGCAAACGCAGAGAAATTTTGTGTAAGTTTGCATTTGGCAAATCCAGCATAACACAGTCAAGGTACAGGGCCCAGTGCTAAATGCCCTTTCCCTTTTTAACCAAGTCCAAAGTGTGTAGTTTCTGCTATATTAGAAACCCAGCTGGGATGGGAATGGATGGGGCTAAGAGAGCTGAAAGTGGAGAGACTGACAGCTGTGTATTGTTAAGTCATTGAATTCAAAAAATTGTTTACCTATGAAAGTATGCACCTGAGCCCCCAAAAAGCATGGTGGGATAGAGTAAAGAAGAAATGCAATGATACTAAAACTAAAAAAAAGAATGGTTGGAATCAAAAAAGGAAGTCAGAGTGAGAGAAGAGAAAGAAGAGGAGAGGGAAGAAGAGAGAGAGAAGAGAGACGAGGAAAGAGAAGAGAAAAAAAGGGGGGAAGGAGAGAGAGAGAGAGGAGAGAGAGAGGAAGAGAAAAGAGAGAGAGAGAGGAGAGAAGAGAGAGAGAGAGAGAGAGAGAGATACAAACAAGCAAAAAAAATGTGCACGTGAGTGCAAGATGATTCAGGAAAAACGAGGAAAAAAGCACCGCAGCAAGCTTGATTACTTAAACTCAAACGTGGAGGGAAGTGGAAGAGGAAGTGCGTCATTATTATTCCCGCCTTTTTCCCCCTTCCCCCCCCCCCCCCCCCCCCCCCCCCCCCCCCCCCCCCCCCCTCAAATACAGGAACGCTTTTTTTTTAAACTCGCTCTGTCATTGTGTTTCACATTTACCCCCTGTTGCCTCTGTCTGCGATTTCTTCAAGAAAACTTGACACAATTTTCGTGGTGTTTGTGTGTGTGTGTGTGTGATTTGACAGATATTATTCATTGTTTGCAACCAGACGAAGCCTTGCAAGGGAAAATGGCGTTTCTGGTCCTGTCAGTTGTTTTGTGATGGTGGGCAATTTTGTGCACAGCGGTGTGCGTGTGGGTTTTCTGCTGCTTCGTCTCCAAGTTTTGTTGCGTTCTGATTTTGATTTGTAAGGATTTAATTTTCTGTTTGCGTCGTGCTGGTTGGTGTGTCGGTGTGTCTGTCTACTTATTTTTTTTGTGCTGCTGCACCCGTGCTCTCCTCCTCTCTCTCTCTCTCTCTCTCTCTCTCTCTCTCTCTCTCTCTCCTCTCTCTCTCTCTCTCTCTCTTCTCTCTTGTGCTTGTCTTTCAATGATATTTTTGTCGTGTTCGTGGAAAATTAATTCTGTTGTCAAATGGTTTTTAGGTTTTTGTTCAAGCTCTATCTTTCCCCTTGTTTTGTCTTTCCTCTGTATCTCTGTCTGTCTGTCTCTGTCTGTCACTCTCTCAAATCTCTGTCTCTCTCTTTCTCTCTCTCTCTCTCGTGCGCGCAAACCCCACACAAAAAAACACACACACACACATAACACACCTTGCAGTACGTGCACAAATCTGTGCACATAATCTGCCTCTTACAGGCCTTGTCTGCGATGAGTTTTGGACGTTGTTGCAGTGTGTTTTTATATCATATCAGTGTATCAAAGGCATCGTTTTAGGGATTCAATCTGACCAGAAACAGTTTTACGCTTAAGTTTGTGTTTTCACTAAATGCCCTTTTCATTTTCGTTGTCATTTCAACGGACTGCTGGAATGCAAAAGTCATAGAGTCTGCAGCCCTAGGAGAATGGTTCTAAGTTTTGTTTTTATGAAGGATCGATGATAGTCATATTATAGTTTCTTCTTCTTCTTCCTCTTCTTCTTCTTCGTTGACAGCAACTATTGTTGTCTGTTATATGAGCGAAAATGCGTAACACTGCCGTTAACTCCCCCAAAGTCCTTCGGATGAGACTATAAACCGAGGCGAACGCACGCAAAACATCTTTCGCACACGTTAAATCCTGTTCCGCTTTTCGTAAGAGTAGGCCATTGTGTGCCGGTGGGAGCAGATGACACAATTCACAAATCCGCATACACAAGGGGACTGGATGTAAAAAAAAAAAGCACATGTGCTTATTCCATTATTCTCGATATAAAAAAAAAATTAAATTAAAAAAAAAATTTTTTTTTTTAAATGAAGCGTCTGACAAGTCAGGTCCAGTGCATCCGACTTCGGCATAAGAGAGAATTGTTATCTTGTAAGCCTTTCCGAAGAAAAAGGCCGGAGAATGGACCGAGAAGGCAGAAAATAGACAAGAAGGAGGTGACAGGAAGAAAAGGAACAAGGCAGAAACAAAGAGAGGGATAGAAAAGAGGACATTTCTAGCGCAGGATTTCCAGAGTGTTGGGGATGCTATTTATACTGACAGGACACCGGCATCTCCACAGGGAAATGTTGTAGTTTCTATTCCATATGTTTACTGCTCTCTCTCTCTCTCTCTCTCTCTCTCTCTCTCTCTCTCTCTCTTCTCTCTCTCTCTCTCTCTCATCTCCTCTCTCTCTCTCTCTCTCTCTCTCTTCTCTCCTCTCTCTCTCTCTCTCTCTCTCTCTCTCTTCCCGTTTCCTCATGTCTTCCTTTCTTTCTCTTTTTTGAATGCCAATAGATATAGATATACGTGTGTGTGTGTATGTATTATATTATCTTTTATTATATTACATTGTATTACATTATATTATATCACATATTATAAAATATTATATTATATTATATTGTATTACATTATATTATATTATATTATATTATATTTCGAGCAGCCCAGAATTGATTACATTTTGGAGTTTCATTGTTCCACATCATGAGATTTGAAAGTTTCCTGATTTCCCCCACCCCCACCCCGCCCCTATTCTTTTTTTTATTATATTTTTGCTTTTTCAGTTTTCAAGGTACTGTTGAAATTTCGTTAAAACATTAATGCTATCTATGAATATTAACTCATGCGTTTTCTTTTGATTTCAGATAAGCATTCAGAAGAAGGTAACGACTTCGTCATTCTTGAAAAAGCCACTGAGGCATCTGTGAAGTCAGTAAAGAAAGGGAAGGCAGCCGAAATGAAAACACTCCTTCGGAAATCTTCCAGCCACTCAAATACACGATCATAGGATTGCTGAACAACTTCAAGCCATAATCTAGCAACTTCAAGCTATATTCTATAGCAACTTCAAGGTATAGTCTATAGCAATTTCAAGCCATAGTCTATAGCAACTTCAAGCCATAGTCTAGCTGTAACTTCAAGCCATATCTAGCAACTTCAAGCCATTAGCAACTTCAAGCCATTAGCAACTTCAAGCCATTAGCAACTTCAAGCCATAGTCTATAGCAACTTTAAGCCATTAGCAACTTCAAGCCATAGTCTAGCAAATTCAAGCCATAGTCTAGCAACTTCAAGCCATAATCTAGCAACAGTTCAAGCCATAATCTATAGCAACTTCAAGCCATTGGCAACTTCAAGCCAATAGCAACTTCAAGCCATAATCCAGCAACAGATAAAGCAACTAGCAACTTTAAGCCATTAGCAACTTCAAGTCATAATTTAGCAATAGTTCAAGCCATAATCTATAGCAACTTCAAGCCATAATGTAGCAACGGTTCAAACCATTAGCAACTTCAAGCCATTAGCAACTTTAAGCCATAATCTAGCAAGAGTTCAAGTCATAATCTATAGCAACTTCAAGCCATAATCTATAGGAACCGCTCAAAGTCAATCCATAGTCTGCCAACCATAATTATACAGACAGATCTTGCTAGGGGATAAAAAAACAAAACAACACAACCCCAAAGTAACTTATGTTAGATAGTCAGTCCACCCCGCCCCAGCAATCTTACTAGGTTTTGGGATTCAGAATCTGAAGTTGCAGCTGCAGCAGAATGAAAGGAGGACTTCCCACCCATCCCCAGTCTCTGTGTATGTGATGGACACTTACTTACTTACCTCTCTTCACACACCAGTGATCCGGAACATCCGGACTTGGACGGAAGGCACCGGGTTATCAGCCGTTGGAGCTCCAAGTGCCGGATGAATACGTCAAGGCGGTAAGTGGTGACCTCTGTTATTTATGTGTTCCTCTCTGTCTCTTCTCTGTCTGTCTGTCTGTCTTGTCTGTCTCTCTGTCTCTGTCTCTCTCTCTCTCACGTGGGAACGCTAGGGGTTCTTTCAGTATAAAATAGCATTCCTCACTTTCCGGAAAATTCTCTAGTACTATAAATTTCCCCTATCCTATCACCCTATCAGAGTGGCCTTTTTCTATAGTTTTGCCAGGGACAACTCTCTTGTTGCCGTGGGTTCTCTTACGTGCGCTAAATAATTTTTGTCTAACACACGGGACCTCGGTTTATCATCTCATTCGAAAGACTAGCACCCACACCACCACTCCCGGTCTAATGGATGGGGGGAACATTTTTGGGGCCCAAACGGGGGAATAAAAACCGCCGCACACTTCCGCCCCAGGATTTTTCGTTTTCTAGGCAGGGGTTACCTCAGACCCCCGATGCGCCCTCACAACATAAGCAAAATTTTTATTCCACACTCTTTTTTTTCCCCGTGTGTTTACAAAACTCAAATCCTTTTTGCTATTTTTGTCAAGATTCCCCCCCTCCATCCCCCCCCCCCCACCCCCCCAAGCCAGCCCCGTTTATATCCTCTTCCTCTTTTTTTTTTTATGTGTAGTTTGGGGGGAAATATATTTTATTGCTTTTTTTTCGCAAGGACCCGCATGAAAAAAAGTTTTTGGCCTTTTGTTGTCTAACGTTTTTGACTTGGTGTGCAGTGTGTGCTTGCTTTTTTTCTGGTTTATGTTTCTTTGTTAGTTAATTTTTCATCCGTTTTTAAACTTTGGTGCGCACAGTTTTCTGCCTGTCCCTCCCTCTTTCGATTATTGGTCTTTGGAATGTTTTTCTTTTTGTTGTTGTTTTTTTCTTTTTTCTTGTTGTTGTTGGGGTTTTTTTGGGGGGGGGGTGGTGGGGTTGTCTTACTTTAATTATATAGGTTATTTTCTTTTTGTTACAGCGCCAGTTTGTGTTTGTTTCTTGTTTGTTTGTATTATGTTATCTGTTTCCGGAGTCTTCTTCTTCTTCTTCTTCTTCTCCTCCTCATTCTCCTCCTCCTCTCCTTCCTCCTCCTTCATCTTCTTCGCAAATTCTTCTTCTTCGCAATTCTTCGCAATTCTTCTTCTCATCGTCCCACCCCCTCCTCCTTTTCCTCCCCTCCTCCTTCTTCTTTGCTCCTCCTCCTCCTCCCCCTCCTCCTCCTCCTTCTTCTTCTTCTTCTTCTTCTCCTCCTCCTCCTCCTCCTCCTCCTCCTCCTCCTCCTCTTCTTCTTGTTCTTCTTCTTCTTCTTCTTCGTAGTCTTCTTCGTAGTCTTCTTCGTAGTCTTCTTCTTCTTCACAGTCGTCGTCTTCTTCTTCACAGTCTTCTTCTTCTCCTCCTCCTCCTTAGCAAAATTATAACGGAAGGTGGAGAAGTATGGTTTCGACATCTTTAGAAGAATGCATGAATCATTTTGTTTTCTGCTGCTGTCAAGGCAGTTGTCTGTTTGCCTGTCATGTCACTGACACTATGGCAGTGAGTTATTGCCAATGTTGCCTGCCTACTGCTGGCAGAGAGGGGCCAGGGGGGGGGGGGGGAACGAGAGAGAGAGAGAGAGAAGAGAGAGAGAGAGAGAGAGAGGAGAGAGAGAGAGAGAGAGAGAGAGAGAGAGAGAGAGAGAGGAGAGAGAGAGGAGAAGAGAGAAGAAGGAGAAGCAGAAAAAGACTGTGAAGAGGAAGAAGAAGAAGAAGAAGGAGGAGGAGGAGGAGGAGGAGGAAAAGAGGGAGAAGAAGAAGAAGACAAAGAAGAAGAATGCAAAGAAGAAGAAGAAGACAAAGAAGAAGAAGCAGAAGAAGAAGGATGAGGAGGAGCAAAAGAAGAAGAAGAAGAAGAAGAAGAAGAACAACAACAACGACAACAACAACAACAACAACAACGACAACAACAACAACAACAACAACAACAACAAGAAAGAAAGAAAGGAAAAAAAAGAAGAATGTGTGACTTCCTGAGGTGACTGCTAGCTAGCAGTCTGCCGTTCTGTTCTGATGCTACTACTCCTGATGGTGATGCTGTGTGTTGTTGTTGGTTGGTTTGTTGGTGGTGGTGGTGTTGGTGGTGGTGGTGGTCTGTGTATGTTGTTGTGTTTTGTGTGTGTGAGTGTGTTGTGCGTGCGTGTGTGTGTGTGTGTATGTGTGTTTGTGTGTGTTAACTCTTTTAATCTGGTTAAGTTGGTTGGGGGTGTGGGTGTGGGGGGTGACTGATAAGTGACACATGAAATAATCGTAGTCGTGGTTGTTTCAATGTTGCACACACACAAAATAATAAACATGATTGCCTGATAATAGTTATTATTTTTTGCAAAACATGGTACTAATTACAAAAATTGTTGAGAGTAGGAACAATAACTTTGTTAAACGTTTGTTTACAAATTGCAGCTTATTACTTAATTTTTATGTAGACTTTTTCTTTTCTTTCTGTCTTTTCTTCCTCTTCTTGCAGGGAATATGGGGGCTACGGGGACAGTCTCTTTAAGCGCTTCAATTTTTTTTTCTTGCCTTTTCCTTTTCTTTTTCCTTTTTTTTTTTACTTGTTGCTTTCTTCCATCTCTCACCCTGATTCTACAAGGTTTTATCACAGTTCTTGATTAAACCATTGACGCTGGGGGCAACAGCAAAGTGAGAGGCTGTATGACCAGTGGCTTTCTTTTCCACTCATGGAATTCCACTTTACAGCTTAGTCTTTAGTGATCGACTATGACTCTCTGACTAGGAGGCTTGACTCGCACAGTCCTTATGTGCTGCAGCCCTGGGGGCTGGTTGGCCTTTGGAGAACATCTCCAATGCTGACTGTCCTTATGCCCACTTGGCCGAGAGAGTGGGGATGTACTGTGGGCAAGGCATCTCCACTATAATCAAATTTCTGCCCAGTTTCCAAAAACAGCAGCTGCCTCCTCTGCTGTTTTGGAGGTCATCGTCGGACACGACGGACAAACATACATACATACATTTTATTTTATCTAATAATTTATTCTTTTATATC
>CM054143.1:11277899-11280399 GCA_028751875.1 Rapana venosa | reverse complement strand
AGACAATCAGACAGACAGGGGGGGGGTATAGAGACAGAGAAACAGACAGACAGACAGAGACATACAGACAGACATAAACACAGACAGAATACAGACAGACAGGGACAGGGGGAGAGAGCAGAGAAACAGACAGAGACAGACAGAAACACAGACAGAACACAGACAGACAGACAAACAAAAAAGCTATAAATTTGAAGAAAAAAAGAAGTTCAGGCATTGAAAAGCCATTGGCCCATACGTGAAGTGATGGATGAACAAATGATAACGAAAATAACGAAGAGTGAAGATTGTATCATTCTATTTCAGTAAATAAACCTCATAAAGTTCAGAGACAGACAAACAGACATGCAGACACACTGAGAGGCAGGCAGACAGACAGGCAGACAGACAGGCAGGCAGACAAAGAGACAGATGCTACAATAGAAAGGGTTGACATGACGGTTGGAGAGAGAGAAGGGAGACAGAGAGAGAGAGAGGGAGAAAGAGAGAGAGAGAGAGAAAAAAAAAAGAGAAAGAGAGAGAGGCACAGAGAGAGGCACAGAGACAGAGACAGAGAAATAGACAGAAAAACAGAGAGAGAGACAGAGATAGACAAAGAGAGAGAAACAGAGAGAGAGACAGACAGAGACAGGGAGAGAGAGACTGACTGATACAGACAGGCAGAGAGATACATAGATACATCCATCCATCCATCCATACACACACATACATACATACATACATACATACATACATACATGCATCCATACACATACATACATACATACATACATACACACATACATACATACATACATACATCCATACACACATACACACATACATACATACATGCATCCATACACACATACATACATACATACATACATGCATCCATACACACATACATGCATACATACATACATACATATACATGCATACATGCATACATACATACATTACACCCACTTTATCATACATACATCATACATACATACATACATCCACACACACACACACATACATACATACATACAACATTACCATACATCCACACACACACACACACACCCCCACACACACATATATTATATATAAATATAATATATATATATATATATATATATATATATATATATTTTATAAAATATATATAACAAGCATAAATAGAGTCAGAAAGACAGACAGACACAGAGATACAGAAAGAGAAAGAGAGACAGACAGACACAGAGAGACAGAAAGAGAGAGAGAGAGACAGACAGACACAGAGAGAGAGAAAGAGGGAGAGAGAGAAAGACAGGAGGAGAGGGGGTTGAGGACAGTTGCTACTATCCTCCCTGCTGTGATTTCCCCAGGGCAACCTCCTTTCTCCTGCCCTCTCTACAGTCACTGTCCAAGCCTGCCCTCGTTTGGGGGGTCGTTTTCCTCGGGATAATTATGGACAAGTCTCCTTCTCCTCCTTCTCCTCCTTCTCCTTCGTCTTCTCCTTCTTCTTTCCCCTTCTTCTTGCTCTTCTTCTTCTTGTTCTTCGTCTTTTTGTTCTTCTTCGTCTTGTTGTTTTCTTCTTCTTTTTTGTCTTGTTCTTGTTTTTGTTTTTGTTCTTGTTCTTGTTTTTTCTTGTTTTTTGTTCTCTTCTTGTTCTTGTTGTTGTTCTTTTCTTCGCAGTCTTCTTCTTCTTCGCAGTCTTCTTCTTTGCAGTCTTCTTCGCATTCTTCTTCTTCTCCTTCGCAGTCTTGTTGTTGTTGTTCTTGTTCTTCTTCTTCCTTCTTCTTTTTCTTCTTCTTCGCAGTCTTCTTTTTTCTCCTCTTCCTCTCCTCCTCCTCCTTCTTCCATCTTCCTTTCCTTCTTCTTTGCTCCTTCCTTTCCTCCTCCCTCCTCCTTCTTCTTCCTCTTCTTCTTCTAACCACACACCCCTCCTCACCCCCTCAAACCCCAACACAAAACACAACACACAAAACAAAAAACCCCCACACACACACACACACACAAACAATAAACAGAAAAGTTGAGAAAACGGGCTAAGAAATGACTGACTAACTACAGCCCACCCACCTACCCCCAACTCAAAAAAACCAACCCCACCCCAAAATCAAAAGTGATGCTACCTAACGGAGTAATATTTCTTTTTAATTTAATTTAATTTTTTAAAAAGAATTCTTTTCTATCGAGGATAATGGAATAAGCACGTGTGTGCTTCTTTTTACATCCAGTCCCCGTGTGTATGCGGTTTTGTCATCTGTTCCCACCGGCACACACTGGCCTACTCTTACGAAAAGCGGAACTTAACAGGATTTAACGTGTGCGCAAGATATTCTGCGTGCGTTCGCACACGGGGCCTCGGTTTATAGCCTCATCCGAAGGACTTTTTTGGGGGAGAGTGGAGTCTGCACTGATGTTAACTCCAGGGCGAAAAATATCCCCCTCGAACGGGAATGGAACCCGGGGTCGTCAAGATTGCGAGCGCAATGTTCTACCCACTAGGCTCTCCCGTCGTCCGCTAAGCAGAATAAACCAAGACAGG
>CM054143.1:11269637-11277399 GCA_028751875.1 Rapana venosa | reverse complement strand
ATCTTCCCAGCTCTTCTCTTCCTCCCCCCCCCCCCCCCCCCCCCCCCATTCCTTCCTCCCTCTTTTTTCTATTAATGTATCCACATCTCCAAGCACTGCTCTCTCTGTTTGTCTCTGTGTCTGTCTCTGTCTCTGTCTGTCTGTCTCTGTGTCTGTCTGTCTCTCTTTGTCTGTCTGTCTCTCTCTTTGTCTGTCTGTCTGACTCTGTCTCTGTCTCTCTGTCTCTCTGTCTCTCTCTATCTCTCTCAGTTTGGAAAATTCGAGTTTCGAGTCTACGTCTGCCTCTGTCTCTCAATCTCTCTCTCTCTCTCTCTCTCTCTCTCTCTCTCTCTCTCTCTCTCTCTCTCTTCTCTCTCTCTCTTCCTCCTCCTCCTCCATCCACCCTCTATTCTTCTTCTTCTTCTCCTCCTCCCCACCCACCATACCCCTCCTCTCCCTACTTTCCTCCTCCTCTCCTCCTCCCTCCTCCTTCCTCCTCCTTATTCCTCCCCCTTCTTCCTCCACCTCCTCCTATCTTTTGTTGTCTTGCTTTTTTCTTCTTCTTCTTCTTCTTCTCCGAGAATCTTTCCAGGAGGCCTCCTTGCTCATCTCGCATAGCGTCTGCCATCAAAAGTCGATTTGGAGTTTGGCAGAAGCGTAATTGGCCGGCCCAGAGAGCAGAAATGACTGCCGTAGACCCCCCTGTGCCAATTCCAGCGGGCTAAACAGGCTTGACATCCGACACCAGAGAGAGTTTTGTAAGGGAAAGCTTCGTTTGAAGATATGACATGAAAATATACTTCAGCTGCTGCCAAAAAAGGGTTGGGTAGGGAGAGAGAGAGAGAGGAGAGAGAGAGAGAGGAGGGGGGGGGGAGGAGGAGGAGGAGAGAGGAGTGAAAGGGAGAGAGAGAGAGAGGGAGAGAAAGAGGAGGAGGAGGAGAGGAGTGAAAGTGGGAGAGAGAGAGAGAGAGAGAGAGAGGAGAGAGAGAGGAAGGAGTGAAAGGGTGGGGTGGGGGTTGGTGTTACTCTTGTGTAGGTAGGAATAATACTTTCCCTCCCTTCCTCGTCCATTCCCCCCCCCCCCCCCCCCCCCCCCCCCCCCCCCTCTCTCTCTCTCTCTCTCTCTCTCTCTCTCTCTCTCTCTCTCTCTCTCGCTCTCTCTTTCTCTCGTTCTCTCTCTCTCTCTCTCTCTCTCTCTCTCTCTCTCCTCTCTCTCTCTCTCTCTCTCTCTCTCCTCTCTCGCCCTCCCCCTCTCCTCTCCATCTCTCCCTCTTCTCTTGTTTCCCCTTTACAGCGGTTATCTGCCTCCTCCTCCTCTTCCTCCTTCTTCTTCTTCCTTCGCCTTTCCAGTCCTGGGAGTTAAAAAGTTAATAAATTTCTAATTGGCAGCTCTCTGCTTGGCATTCTGGTTTCTGGCTCCTTTGCGATGAAGAAAGTTGCTCCTCAACTCTGGCAGGCAGGCAGGCAGGCATTCAGGCAGGCAAGGCAGGCAAAGGGTTCCATCCACCACCACCACTACCACTACCACCACTACCACCATCCAGGTGTGGTCTTCGCTCACGCTCACGAGTAGCAATAGGCTAGGTAGGGAAGGAGGGAACCCTCCCCCACCTCCCCCCCCCTCCCAAACCCCCCCCCCCCCCCCCCCCCCTCTTTCCACATGATTCCTCCAACACGCGTTCAGAGTCGTTTCCTTTTAACCGTGGGCCACCACACACCAAACCCCTATACCAGCCTATGCTAGACCACCCAGCATTGAGGTGAGAGAGACACAGAGATAGAGAGAGACAGAGAGAGAAACGTTTGTGGATAGGGTTCTACTACTAGTAGTAGTTTGCTATATAGCATATAGGTCTGGTTTGGGCAAAAAGATTTTTGGGTTTATGATTTATGTGTATGTGTGTGTGGGGAGGGGGGGGGGGGAGGAAGTGGGGGTGTGTTTGCTTGTTTTGTTTTTTGTTGTTTTTTTAAAGTCTCTCTCTCAATACTTATGGTGGTTTTTAACATTTTGGTTTGGTTTGTTTATTGGGGGGTGGGGAGGTTGGGTTGGGTTTTTTGTGGTGTGTGTGTGGGTTTTTTGTGGGGGGGGGTTTTTTGGGGGGGGTGTTTGGGTTTGGTGTTTTGTTGTGTGTTTGGGTGGTTTTTTGGGTGGGTTTTTTTTTTTTTTTTGGGGGGGGCGGATGTTGTTTTGGTTGTTTCGTTGTTGGTTTCATGTGGGGGATTTTTTTTTTTTTTTTGTGGGGGGGGGGGGGGGGTGTTTGGGGTTTCGGTTTTTGTTTAGTTTTCTCAATACTTGGGGCGGTTTTTAATTTTGGTTTGGTTTGTTTAGTCGGTGGTGTGTGTGTGTGTGTTGGTGTGTGTGTGTGTTGGTCTTGATTGTTTTCTTGTTTTTGGTTGTTGGGTTTTTTTGGGGGGAGGGTGTTTTGGGGTTGGATTTTTTTTTTGGAGAGGGGGGGGAGGTGTGTTTGGGTTTTCTGTTTCTGTTTAGTTTTCTCAATATTTATGGCGGTGTTTAATTTTGGTTGTTTTTTTCTCGGGTGTTGTTGTTTTGGTTGTTTGTTTGGTATTGTTGTTTTGTTGTTGTTGGGTTGGGGGGTGTGTGTTTTTGTTGTTGTTTGTTTGGGGTTTCGCTTTTAAGTTTTCGGTTTCCGCGGTACGTATTCAGAGAGTATTGATTTTCATTTTCTTTTCTTTCTTTTTTTGGAGAGTCTGTTGTTGTTGAGTAAGAGACTAGACACTGAATTAATAGATCTAATAAGCCCGAATGCAGATTTCAGTCCCATGCTATGTTTGTGCATTACGTTGGGTGGTTTAGATGTATGTGTTTCAAATAAAGGTATTTAGTATGATGTATCTGGTGTGGGTGGTTTGGTGTGATAATTATTTTTAACTCCGGCCTCAAGACACATTTATTTCAAACCTTAAATTCTCCCCCCTTGCATTTCATTTTTGTCCCTGCCCTCAACAGCCAAAACCCCATCACCCTGCGGGAGTGTACAACCTTTATGTGTGTGAGTGGGTGTGCATGTGCGTGTGGGTATACATTTGAATTTGTTATAAAAAAAAACTATTAATGGTAACTGGCTGCATGTGAATGAGTAGGATGAATGAAAGCGCTTTGATTTGTTTTGTGCGAGATATAGCGCTGTGTAAATTCCATTTATTATCATTATCCTCCTAGGTGTGGTACCACATATTTCTCTGTTATCGGGTTTTGTGTTGTTTTATTTATTTTTGCTGTTGTGTGTTTGTTTGTTTTTGGGGTGTTGTTGTGGGTTTTTTTTCAATCATTGGCTACAGCTCCGAGGTTTACCAATGGTGAGATTTGTGCGTATACACCTGATTTTGTGTGTGTGTGTGTGTGTCCACCATTAAGGTAGCCGCATTCCGACTTCGGTAAGAATTTTCTGTTTTGGAAATCATGGCTGCCGTTTCTGGAAAGACCATACCACACACTGTGCAACACTCCCCACCACCCCACCCCCACCCACCCCCTCCCATCCCACCTCTCTGTCTCTCTCTCCCTCCCTCTCCCTCCTCCCTCCTCTCTCTCTCTCTCTCTCTCTCTCTCCTCTCTCTTTCTCCTCCTTCCTCTCCCTCTCTCACTCTCTCCTAAGTTGTTCATTTCATTCCCATTCTTTCTCTCCCGAATTACATTTTCTCATTAATTTTTACTCTGTCTCTGTCTGTCTGTCTTGTCTGTCTCTCTCTTTGTCTGTCTCTGTCTCTCTGTTGTCTGTCTCTCTGTCTGTCTGTCCTCTCTCTTGTCTCTGTCTGTCTCTCTCTCTCTCTGTCTGTCTCTCTCTCTCTTGTCTCTCTCTGTCTGCCTCTCTCTTTGTCTCTCTCTGTCTGTCTGTCTGTCTGTCTCTCTGTCTGTCTCTCTTTCTCTCTCTTCGCTGCGGCAGACTCTCTCTATACCTTGTTATTGCTGCCATTTCCACCAATTATCAGCCCAGCAGCAGAGGCCAGAGAGAGAGAGAGAGAGAGAGAGAGCCGGAGGGAGGGAGGGAGGGGAGAGATAGAGGGGGAGGGAGGGAGAGACAAAGAGGGAGATATATATAGAGAGAGAGACAGACAGACAGACAGAGAGAGAGAAGAAGGAGGAGGAGGGGACAGGTAGACAGACAGACAGACAGAAACAGTCAGTCAGTCAATCAATCAGTCAGTAAGAGACAGAGAGATAGAGAGAGAAGTAAGTATGGCGGAGGGAGAGGAGGAGGTGAGTGGGGGGTAGGAGGAAAGGATGGGATGGGGAGGAAGGAGGAGGAGGAGGGATAATGATTATGAAGGAGAAGGGTGGGTGGTGGTATGGGAGGGTTTATTGGGATGTGGAGGACTACGGTGGAGTGGGAGGGTGGAAGGGGTGGGGGATATAAATGTTCTCCTTACTCCATACCTCCCATCTGGAAAGCTTATTTTGACGCGCACATTTGACGGTAGTTGCACCCCAGATGATATGGAACACTAACAAGGGTGAAGGGGGGTTGTTGGGGTGTATTTCTGGGTGGGTAAGGGGGTGTGGGGAGGTGGGGGTGGGTATAGTGGGGGTGGGGGTGAGGGTTACTCTGTGTGTGTTGGGGGTGGGGGAGATGAGGGTTACAGTGTGTGTGTGTGTGTGTGTGTGTGGTGTGTGTGTGTGCCTGTGTGCTGTGTGTGCTGTGTAGCTTCTTCAGTTTAGTCTTTTCACATTATGTGATATTAAACATGTGTGTGTTTCTTTGTGTGAGTGTGGTGTGAGTGTGAGTGTGAGAGAGAGGGGAGAGAGAGAGAGAGAGAGAGAGAGAGAGAAGAGAGAGAGAGGAAAGGGCAGGCAAACAGAAAGACAGACTGACAGAGAAAGACAGAGACACAACGAGAACAGGAAAAAAGACATGGACAGAAAGACAGAGAGAGAGAGGCGCACACACAGTGGCAGAAAAGCAAGCAGACACAGACAGAGACACAGACAGAGAAAGGCAAGTAGACAGACAGACTAACATAAAGAGAGGTCTATTCAAATCTAATCCAATCATACTGTGTATAGCCCGCCAACCAGAGAGGTCATATTTATTATCGGTGCTCTTTCCTTGTAAAAAAAAATAGCTAAAGCTCCGATTAAGGCTGCAGGAACAATGCACAGATTAAAACATGATTTTATAACTAACTCTCCTGTCGTTTTGCCTAGTAAATGCCCTGACCAAACCATAAGAGTCAATTTAAATTCAATCCGATTTCAAAATACTTTTATCATCCTGTGAATGGCAATTACAACACTGACAGGCGCATATTTTGATGGAAAATGATTCTAAAATACACGAAGAAAAATATAGATTGATATTTTGTTTAAACACACTTGACGGGGAACGTTTAATAATAGGTGTGGGCATGTACATATGCATCCGACTTTGGTGTAAAAGAGAATTGTTATGTTTATAGGTCTTTCTGGGGGGAAAAAGGCAGGAGAATGGACCAAGGAGGAAGAAAATAGACAAGAAGGAGGTGACAGGAAGAAAAGGAACAAGGCAGAAACAACGAGAGTGATAGAAAAGAGGAAATTTCTAGCACAAAATTTCCAGAAGGTGGGGATGCCATTTATACTGACAAGCTCCCCGGCATCCTCGCAGAGGGGGGGGGGGGGGGGGGAGAAAATGAATCTGGGGAACATAACTTTGGAAGAATGAATATTGATCTCAGAGCACAAAACTGGGATCACCTGTTACCAACTTATCACACAATGGCCAGGTAAATAAGAGGAAAGCGTGAGGAACTTTCTTGAATAAATTCTGTTTAAACCAAAGGGTAAGGCACGGCTGAATGGTCTCTCAACTGATGGATGCTTATTTTGACACTCTGTGGGTGGCATCCGAGGGGGATATGGAACACAAATATCTGGATGAAGGGGTCCCTTCAGTTCACGACAGGGGTGGGTTAATACTCTCCTGCTTTTAATGTTGACTCAGTGAATACAGGAGCCCTGCTCTTGTGAGTTTGTTTGTCTGTCTGTCTGTCTGTTTGCTGGTCCAGCTGTTTGGCCAGTACTCTGTCACTTGTCAAGAACACTGCATGCTCAAGGAGTTGAGCATGCACACATGCATCCACATATGCACACGTGCATGCATCTTTGTCCTGTGCAGCTAACTGCATTATAATAATAAACGTCCAATGCAAATCTGTTTTTATCCATTCCCCAACCAGAGCTCCAAGGTTTACTAATTGATGATGCGATTTTGCATATGTGACCGCTTCTTGGTTGGTTTTTGCCCACCATTAAGGCAGCTGCATTCCGACTTCAGGGGATGAACACAGTGCTACTAGTATGCATGCATTTTTGGAAATATTGTCAATCCATTCCTGCCGGAATGCAATGAATGGCCTACTCTTTCAAAGGGTGGAACGAGTTTTAATGCGTGAAAAAGATGTTTTGCGTGCATTCACACATTTGGACGTCGGTTTATACGGGATAGCTCAGTGGTCAGAGCACTTGCTGTTCCCAGCTAAAGTTAAGCTGTATCGAGCGTGGTTACCAGTTGGATGGGTGACCGTTTGCGCGCCTTGGCTTCAGTACACCCCCTACTTCACCCAGCTGTAAATGGGTACCTGCCCTCTTTAGGGTCAGGGAAGGTAAAGCAGCGAGGGAGAGGAGATGGGCACCACCCTCAATGTGCTGGCCCCTAGAGAAGTGAGGTCTCTGACGCCTCGCTCCCCTACGACCTTATAGGGTACGGGACACCTTTTATATTATCACCAAAAGGACTTCCTTCCTTCCTACACCTACCCTGTAGTCCCATGGAATAGTTTGCAACCAGCTTCCCCGGGAGATGTCAAAAAATGATTAAATACACAAATTCTCTCCATTTATGAATCTCGGAACTGTATCCGAGGAATGAAATAAAATTCTGTGTCTACCCTTTCCTGGCGTAATTTAAAACTTAGGTGGCATCAAAGTATCAGTTTTCATCTTACAATATGAACATGTATGAGGAAAAACTGCATGACAATCCAATTTCTTACCAGAACATTGCTGTAAGTCAAGAAGATCCCAGAGGCCATCTCTCAAAATCCTTCTTGGAAAAGTTTTGATTGCTAGCTCTAGGAAGTTCCAGAGATGCACAAGCCTGCAGGTTTACAGCACGCGTGCACACACACACACACACGCACACACACACACACACATGCACACACACACATACACACACACATACACACATACACATACACACACAAACACACACACACATACACACACACAGAGTCAGATAGAGAGACAAAGACAGACAGTCAGAGATAGAGACAGAGACAGTCATGCAGACAGACAGACAGAGAACATGCCCACACTTATTAAAAGTTCCCTATGGAGTGCATCACCTCTGCAGAAAATATAATAAGCTCTCTCTCTCTCTCTCTCTCTCCTCTCTCTCTCTCTCTCTCTCTCTCTCTCTCTCTCCTTCCGTACCCCCCCCCCTCTCTCTCTCTCTCTTTCTCTCTCTCTCTTTCTCTCTCTCTCTCTATCTCTCGTTGTGTCCTAAAGTGGTTTATTGTCATAAAGTGGACAGAATCAACGGAGACGAGAACTACTTCCTAGGTCTGGAAACTTTCCTGTGGAAAACGACAACCAGCCCTTCTCTTATCATTTCCTTCACCAGGTGGGCTGCCAGTGCACAGACTGCAGATCTCAAGACACACGATTCCAAAATCGAACAATTCCTTTTGCCTTTGTGAGTGTGCGAATCGTTTAAAAAACAACCAATTTTCCTGGGAAAAGTTAGGGAGTACTCTTTTAAGTTCCAAGTCTGGACTGATTTGG
>CM054143.1:11252137-11264637 GCA_028751875.1 Rapana venosa | reverse complement strand
CCGGCGTTAGCTTGCAGGGGGAATGTAGTATCTTCTATAGAGTACCTGTCAGAAAGAATGTTTTCTGGTTTTCACTTTTTTTTTTAATATGAAAAAACGCGCTGTGTGCTGATTTCTTTTATTTTTTATTTTATTTATTTATTTTATTATTTTGGTGGTTTTTTGGGGGGGGTTGAGTCCATAGATTAACACCAGCTAGTGATGAGAAAGTGGGAAATAATCATCAAAGGAGGATTGCTTGCGTTCCTACAGTGTTGACCCTGTGCATGCATATTGTGGTGAGGCAGCTAGCAGACGACAAAAGGACTGAGGGGGGTACAGTGTTTGCTGAAAAATAAACTTTAAAGTTCAAACCTACCAGATGTGTTCGTATTGTCCTGAGTTTGGAGTCAGGAGCTAAGTCTTTCACACAAAAAGTGTGTTTATTTCTGTGGATGCCTTAGTACGTGCAGTAATACGAATGCAAAAGTGATATGATTATGAAAATAGATGGAAAAGTGCCAGAATGTAAGCGAAGAGTGGACAGGATGGATGAGAGGTTGACAGAGAGGGAGAAGGAACACTAACACATCGACAGGGGGAACGGGATAGCCTAGTGGTTAGAACATTGCGCTCGCAGTCTGACAACCCGGGTTCGGTTCCCGTTCAAGGGGATATTTTCCCCTGGAGTTAACATCAGTGCAGACTCCACTCTTCCCCAGAAGTCCTTCGGATGAGACTATAAACCGAGGCCCCGTGTGCAAATGCACGCAGAACATCTTGCGCACACGTTAAAATCCCGTTCCGCTTTTCGTAAGAGTAGGACATTGTGTGCGGGTGGGAACAGATGACAATTTACAAAACCGCATACATACGGGGACTGGATGTAAAAAATCACATAAGTGCTTATTCCAGTATCGTTGATATAGAAGAGTAAAAAAGAAAAAAAGAATTTTTTTTTAAAAAGACAGCTCACCCTCTCCACCCTCTCTCTTGTCGACTTTCTCCACCCCCCACCCCCACCCTCAACCCCCACCCCGTCCCTACCCCCCAGCCCCAATCGGTTCCCCCTATATATTGCCTGGTGGCACTGATGAAAGCATAGCTTACCTCTGAGGATTGAACACAAACAAAAGGGTACAGGTTTTCATTCACAAGGGGATGATTCTGCCAGTAGGTTTCTGATTAGCATTACTTTCGGTGATTGCAATAATTATAGACAGAATTTTTGCCGTCTTGCCTGTCTGTCTGTCTGTCGAAATTTTGTTTTGTCTCTGTCGCTGTGCCTATCTGTCTCTTGTCTTTCTGTCAGTGTCTGTCTGTTTGTCTTTCTGTCTGTCTGTTTGTCTTTCTGTCTGTCTCTTGCTGGATGAAAAAAAAGTATGCGTATGCTTATTCTGTTACCCTTGGAAAAATGAAGATTCATTCAAAAATTCATTCTCTCTCTCTTTCTCCTTCTCTCTCTCTCTCTCTCTCTCTCTCTCTCTCTCTCTCTCTTTCTCTTTCTCCCCTCCCCTCTCTCTCTCCTTTCTCTCTCTCCCTCCTCTCTCTCTCTCTGTCTCTCTGTCTCTCTGTCTCTGTCTCTCTCTCTCTCTCTCTCTCTCTCTCTCTCTCTCTCTCTCTCTCTCTCTCTCTCTAGCTACCTGCCTAGCTACCTACCTTGCCTTTCCCCTAAGGATGGGAGAAAAGCATGCAAGTGCTTATCTACAGCCCTTGAAAATAAAAGACCATCATGATCACCATCGTCATCATCGTCATCATCATCATCATCATATCATCATCTAACATCATCATCTGTCTGTCTCTCTCTGTCTCTGTCTGTGTGTGCGCCTCTCTCTCTCTCTCTCTCTCTCTCTCTCTCTCTCTTCTCTCTCTCTCTCTCTCTCTCTCTCTCTCTCTCCCTCTGTGGAATCAATTCGTAAGAAATTTGTTTGCTTTATTAATTAAACTATCTATTTTGTCAAGTGATGTGGCCTCTTATCAACCAATCAGTGTGATGTAAGCCTGCCACATATGCGAGCAACTTTAAAGGGTGAAGTAGCCATTGAGCTCAATGTTGTTAAATTTCTTCTTCGTCGAACGCTCAGACAGCAACTCCTGAGGCCCTGACAAATGCTGCGTGCGCTGAAGGCCCTCCAGGGGTCCAAAGAGTTTGTCCCTCATCGGCAGTCAGTAGGCCAGATATTGGCTCTCAGGTTTTGGTGTGTTGGTGACAGGTTTGGAGGAAGCGTTCCACTGTCATGTTGTTAAACTGAGATCAATTATGCAAAACTTGTCATTCTATTTTACACTAACTTTTAAAAGGACTTCAATAATTGGAATTCTCTCTCTATGTATTGCTAACTATACACTTAACTTTTTAAATGATATTGTCGTTGTTGTAGTAGGGTTTTTCCCTTGTTTTATTGATAGTCCCTAATCAGGGCAAGGGCCAGATGAAAACAGTATGCGTATGCTTATTCTTTTACCCTTACAAAAATAAAGATTCATTTCATGTCATTTCTCTCTCTCACGACTGAATGTTCTTCCGTTAAATAATAATCTTAATAGATACAGCAACAACTACCAAGAAAAAAACTGGTTTTTTGTGCAAAAAATGTTATTGAATATGAGTACCATCTCATATACATTTGTTCCTTATATACAGATCTCCAAACAACTTACCTGAAAGATTTTCTTCACGTGCCTATTCCTTTTCTTCTTCAGGCACATGGTAAACATCGTGCAATGCAGCTGGCAAAGTTTTTGTTCCACGCTGTTCGAAGAAGAAAGACAATAGCAGAATTTAATATGTAAACTAAGTGATAGATATCAATGCCTTTAGTGTAAAAGCAGATTTGTGTCTAGTGTGTAGTTTTGCTTTTATTTTGAAATTTTGTACAAAGTCGTTGTATACACGAAACATACACTCCCCCTCCTCCCCATTCTTTTGAATTGTGGCCTAAGGCTGATGTTCAATAATAACATTTTCATTTCTCTCTCTCGCGCTCGCTCTCTCTCTCTCTCTCTCATCTCTCACTCTCTCTCATCTCGTCTCTCTCTCTCTCTCTCTCTCTCTCTCTCTCCTCTCCTCATCTCTCTCTCTCCTCTCTCTCTTGGCGAATAAAGCAAAAGTAACGGGCATGTCTGGTTCTCCATAGCTCCTCCTCATTTTCTGGTATTCCCGGCCAATTATCAGCAGAGCAGCATGCGGCAGCAGATGCCAGAAGTAGGTAAGCATCACACAGGACGAGCACAGCACAGTACAGCACAGCTACAGTTAGAGGGAGAATCAGACAGTTTCAGCAGTTAAATGCAGGGAAGGGTGGGGGGGGAACGGTAGGGGGGATGGTGGGGGGTGGCAGGGTATGGAAGGCTGCATGCAGTGCATTTTTCTTTCTCTTGTGGGGGTGGTGTGGGTGGCGTGGGAGGGGGGGGGGGGAGGTTTGATTGGCTTTGATGCTGTGGAAGAAGTTTGGGTTTTTTTCAATCTCAGTCGTATTGTAGTGTTGTGTTTATATCGCCGGGCGTTTCGTGCGACATGTTTTGAGAGGGCGTCTCTTTCTGACTCAGGGTTCGAATCTCTCGTCTGTCCTGTGCTAAGCTAAACTCGCTGGGTCCTGATGTTATGACCTATGATGTTGTTTCAGTCGCCCTACAGGGAAAGAAAAGGACAGACAGTGGTAGACAAGAGATCAGAGAAGACAGCGGGATCGTAATAACACAACTCCATCACACCAGAAGCATGCACACAATGAAAATATGCAGCTTAGAAGAGAGAGAGAAGAGAGAGAGAGAGAGAGAGAGTGTGTGTGTGTGTGTGTGTGTGTGTTGTGTGTGTGTGTTGGGTGTGTATTGACGAAGCACAGATGGAAGAAAATAACAAAAGCTACATACCAGACGGGATAGCTCAATGGTCGGGGCACTCGCTTCCCCCCAGCCAAGTTAAGCAGCGTCGAGCGTGGTTACCACTTGGTGACCGTTTGTGCGCCTTGGCTTCAGTACAGTTTCCCAGTTCACCCAGCTGTAAATGGGTACATGCCCTCTTTAGGGTCAGGGAAGGTAAAGCAGCGAGGAAGAGGAGATGGGCGCCGCCCTCAATATGCTGGCCCCTAGAGAAGCTGAGGTCTCTGACAGCTCGCTCCACTACGACCTTATAGGTTATGGGACACCTTTACCTTTTACATACCAAACGCATGCAATCAAGAAAGATTCCGTTTCTAGGTTAACATTCATTTATTACAGGATCACACTAACGTTTCAAGAAGACACATGAGATGCTTACAATCTCGTGTTGAGGGTAGGATGGGGGTCTAGGTTTGATTGGATGGTTGGGGAGTGCCAGACTGCCCCCCATCCCATCTTATTAGTCCTGGTGCTATGCTGGGGCAGTCTACGGGTACACACCGGTATTAAGTTGTGAGTCATGTAGTATCTTCTATAGAGTGCGAGTCGAAACAATTTTTGGTGATTTTCACAGATTTTGTTTAAGTATGAAAAAAATGCACTGTGCACTTGTTTTTTGGGATTGAGGACATAGAGCAATACCAGGTAGTCACGAAAAAGTTGGAAATAATGATCAAATGAGGATTAGTTGGAAATAATGATCAAATGAGGATTACTTGTATTCCTACAGTGTTGACCCCGCACATATGCATATTGCGGTAAAAAAGTTAGCAGACGACAAAGGACTGAGGGGGGGTACAAAGTTTGCTGAAAAACTTTTTAAAAATTTCAAACCTACCCTATTTGTTCAAAAATACATGAGTTTTGAGTCAGAGGCTAGTCTTTCACTAAAAATATATATATATATAACAGTTTCCCTATCAGAGTGGCTTTTTCACTTGCAGAATCTTTTATAAGGAACAACTCTCTTGTTGCTGTGTGGGGTCCTTTAACGTGCTTTAAAACATACGTTACGCACGAGACCTCGTTTAATATTATCGTCTCACCCCAAACACTAACACCCAGACCACCAAGTCGAAATCTAGCAGATGGAGGCAAATGTCTCGCTCAAATAGGGATCAAAACTTGAGATTTTTCGTTTTTCGGGATTGCGTGCATTACGTCTAGACCACCAATCCAGTTGTGTAAATTTGTCTGAAACCAAAAAAACAGTGGGAGGAAAACTTTTCCACCTGTGATTTTCTGTTCATTCATTTGTTGTTTGCCGTTTTGTTGTTGTTGTTGTGGTGGTGGTGGGTGGTGGTGGTGGTGACCACCAGCACGGCAGACTGGCAGGCTTGTTGATTCTTGAAGGGCTTGTAGAGTCACCTCTTGCCTGATTTTCCATCTCCTTTCTACTGGAGAAAACAAGCAAGCGGTGGTCGGGGATTTTGTTTGTTTTAATTTTTTCTTCAAAACGGTGTTGCGCGTGTGAGACCGCACAAACGTACACACGCACGCATACACAGGTATGCATACACACAGACACAGACACACACATGTACATACACACACAGACACACACCCGCATGCACGCACACACAAACACACAACCCCACACACCACACACACCACACACACACACACACACACACACACAACCCAGCCCCCTTTTCACATAATCCCCTCCCCGCACCCAATGACACTTTAAAGAAAGGCAAAACTTAACCCATACCCACCCATTCCCTACCCCCACCCACACCACCACCACCACCACAACATCATCCCAATCCTAACCCCACCCCCACCCCTCCCCTCCTCTCTTCCCCTCCCCCCTCCAAAAAAACATACACATACCTACATCATTCCCGATGATTTCCATACAAACCCACCACCCTACCCACCCATCACGCTGTTTAGTTGACCCACCAACAGTAAAACAACATCATCATCAGACCTCCGCAAATCCATCTGTTCTTCAGGCAAAAGACAGAAACAAACCCACATAAATAATTAGATTGCCTCCCTCTCTCCCTCCCTCTCTCCCTCCCAATCCTCCCCCCAATTAAACATACACACAAATCTCCGGGTGCAGACTGCTCCGATTTCATAATCACCATCAGGACCTTTTATCACCACTCGAGAAACGAAAGCATAAAAAAATGTCCATCTGTTCACCCCCCACCCCTACCCCTACCCCTACACACACACACACACACATACACACACATACATACACACACATACACGCACGCGCACACACATACGCACACACACACACACACACACACACACCCTAAGACCTATCCTTGGGTACCTCAAAACCCTTGTGTGTGAGTGTTTGGATTTACAGACACAAGCATCCAACGCGGCAGCCCTTCTCGGGTTCCTCAATCTCTGGGATGGATTTCGGGCAGAATTGTGAGTTTTGGACACATACAAAAAGGTCGTGGCGTTCGCCAGCGCCCTTCGCCAGTGCAGGAAAATAACCAGCGATGTTTTGTGAATCTAAACACACTGTCTATATGCTCAGGTTGTGGAGGAGGGGAAAGAGTTAAAGGTACAGTAAGACGTTAAAGCTAGGTGGTGATGATAATAAGGGTTAATGTTTTGTACGGGGAAAGGGTCCTGTTTTCAGTTTTTGTTCGTTAGGTTGGCTGTTGTGTGTGTGTGTTGTGTTTTGTAGTGTGTGTGTTTTGTGGGTGTGTGTGTGTTGTGTGTGTGTGTGTTTTGTAGTGTGTGTGTGTGTGTGTGTGTGTGTGTGTGTGTGTGTGTGTGTGTGTGTTGTAGTGTGTGTGTGTAGTGTGTGTTGTAGTGTGTGTGTGTGTGTGTAGTGTGTGTGTGTGTGTATGTTGTAGTGTGTTGTAGTGTGTGTGTTTTGTAGTGTGTGTGTGTTGCAGTGTCTGTGCGCGTGTGTGTGTGTGTTGTGTGTTGTGTGTGTTTGTGTGTGTGTGAGTGTGCGTGTGTGTGTGTATGTGCGTGTGTGTTATGTGTGTGTGTCGTTTTTAATGTGTGTGTGTTTGTAGTGTGTGTCGTTTTTAATGGGTGTATGTGTTGTATGTGTTGTGTGTGTGTGTGTCATTTAGTAGGTGAATATTCCACTCCAGTGAGTGTTTTTTTTTTGTCCCTCTTAAGGCCTGTAGCACAAAAAACCCACAACTTCTTGGTGTTTGTTTCTAATGGGTTAATATTTCGTTCAGTTTGTTTCTAATGGGTTAATATTTCTTTCAGTTTGTTTCTAATGGGTTAATATTTCTTTCAGTTTGTTTCTAATGGGTTAATATTTCATTCTATTTGTTCCTAATGGGTTAATATTTCATTCAGCTGTGGGTGAGGGAATTTGGGGGGGGGGGGGGGGGTGGACTCATCTGCCATGGTCTATAATAAAAAAAATAGTTATCTCCTTTTTTTCTCCCTGGCTTGTCTCCCCCTTACATTTGTTATTTATATCTTTGTGTCTCCTATTACTTCTATCACCCGTATGAAAGTTCAGCATGTGGTTCGTTGTTTTGTTGTTGTCGTCACCATCGTTGTTCTTGTTGTTGATAATGTTGTTCTTGTTGGAGTTATTGGCATTTGTTTTATGTTAAAAGGACACAAAAAATCGTTGTTCAGAGAAAAAAAAGAAGTTCGGTTTCTTGTAGCATCTTGAAGAGTTATTTCTTTGTGTGTATGTGTGTGTGTGTGGTGTGTTTTCTCAAGATGTTTGGTTTAGAGGGTATGTGTGTGTGTGTGGTGTGGGGGGGGGGGGGGGGGGCGTTTTTCGGGTTTTTTTGTCTGGTAAATAAATTTGTTATTTGGGTGGTTGTGTGTGTGTATTGCTCTCTGTCTGTGTCTGTATGTATCTGCCTGTCTGTCTCTATCTGTCTCTGAGCTTCTATCTCTCTCTGTCTCTCTGTCTCTCTCTGTGCCTGTGTCTTTGCCCTCTCTCCCACCCCTCTCTCTCTCACTCAGACTCTCTCTCTCTCTTGCTCTCGCCCCCCACCCGCACCCCCATTCCTCTTGATTGTGTTTTTAAGGGGGCGAGAGTGGCTTGCTCTTTGTCTGGTCTGTCTTTCTTCCTCTCTCTCTCTCTCTCTCTCTCTCTCTCTCTCTCTCTCTTCTCTCTCTCTCTCTCTCTTCTCTCTCTCTCTCTCTCTCTCTCTCTCTCTTTTTCTCTCTATCTCTCTCTCGCTATGGGCTTTATTTTATTTTATTATCATATATATCCTTAAGGGCGGGGACTGGATGTAAAAAAGCACATGGGTGCTTATTCATTATCCTCGAAATAAAAGAATTTATCATTGTCATTGTCTCTCTCTCTCTCTCTCTCTCTCTCTCTCTCTCTCTCTCTCTCTCTCACCCTCTCTCCCTTTCTCTTTTTCTTCTTTCTTCTTCTCCCTGACTGCTTCACAGGCTTGACCCTAACGAAGATGCTAGCGGACAGCAGAGTGACCACTAAAGTGGACAGCAGACACGTTCGGCCTTTTGATGTGGACAAAGCACGGGGGTCCCTCCCGTCACCAAACGAAAGCCGCGCCACCTTTTCCGGAAGTGGTCAGTCAGACGGCCATTTTGCTTCCCAGAAACCCTTGCGAGGCGGGGCGGGGGGAGGGGGGTGGGGGAGTGGGGGGCAAGGCCATGATCACCCGTTTTCAGCTTCATCCGTTTTCGTGCGTCCGGAAAGAAAGGTCACTAGGAGGGGTTTAAAGAGAAGAATGGGGTGTCTTTTTTTTCTTTTTTCTTTTTTTTTCTTCTCCCTTGCCTACCCTGGGTATTAAGAGCTGATGTGGTGGGTGGGGTGGGTGGGTGTGGGAGAGGAGAGGGGGGGGAGGAGGGGGAGGAGGGATGTTTGTGTGTGTGTGTGTGGGGGGAGGGGGGGGGGGCTGGGTGTTCGTGTGTGAGTGTGTTAGTGTGTGTGTGTGTGTGTCTGTCTGTCTGTCACTCTATCTCTGTCTGTCTGTTTGTATGTTTCTCTCATCTCTCTCATATCGCATCTCTCTCTCTCTTCTCCCCCTCCTTCTCTCCCCTCCCCCCACCCTCTCTCTTCTCTCCCTCTTTCTCTCTCTCTCTCTCTTCCCACCCCCCCCCCTCTTTCTCCCCCCTCTCTTTCAATCCATCTTTCCCCTACCCTTTCATCACCCTTCCCCTCTTCTTTAACCTGTTGTCTCTACTCCCCACACCACACCACACCACACCCACACCACTTCACACCACGCCACACCATGCCACACCACACCACACCCACACCACACCACACCACTCCCACACCACACCACACCACACCCACACCACTTCACACCACGCCACACCACGCCACACCACACCACACCCACACCACACCACACCACGCCACACACCCCCACAACCACACCACACACACCACCACCCACACCACACCACGCCACACCACACCATACCACACCACACCACACACACCACACCCACACCACACCACACCCACACCACACCACACCACACCACACCACACACACACCACACCACACCACTCCCACGCCACACCACACCACACCCACACCACACCACACCACACCACACCCACACCCACACCCACACCACACCACACCTCTCCCTGGGGCAATACAATGCCTGTGTCCCTCTGTGTACTGCTAGCTAGTTGTACATTTCAATGCATCAGTCAGTTAGCAGTATACGTATCTGTCTGTCTTGTCTTGTCTTGTCTTCTCTTGTCTGTCTGCCTGTTTGTCTTGTCTGTCTTGTCTGTCTGTCTTGTCTGTCTGTCTTGTCGTCTGTCTTGTCTGTCTGTCTGGTCTGTCTGTCCTGTCTGTCTTGTCTGTCTGTCTGTCTTGTCTGTTTGTCTTGTCTGTCTGTCTTGTCTGTCTGTCTTGTCTCTCTGTCTTGTCTCTCTGTCTGTCTTGTCTCTCTTGTCTGTCTGTCTTGTCTTGTGTGTCTGTCTTGTCTTGTGTGTCTGTCTTGTCATGTCTGGTCTGTCTAGTCCTGTCTGTCTTGTCTGTCTGTCTTGTCTGTGTCTTGTCTTGTCTGTTTGTCTTGTCCTGTCTGTCTGTCTTGTCTGTCTGTCTGTCTTGTCTGTCTGTCTGTCTGTCTTGTCTTGTCTAGCCTGTCTTGTCTGTTTGTCTTGTCTGTCTGTCTGTCTTGTCTTGTCTTGTTTGTCTTGTCTTGTTTGTCTTGTCTTGTCTGTCTGTCTGTCTTGTCTGTCTGTCTTGTCTGTCTGCCTGCCTGCCTGTCTTGTCTTGTCTTGTCTTGTCTATCTTGTCTGTCTGTCTGTCCGTCTTGTCTGTCTTGTCTGCCTGTCTGTCTGTCTCACGACACGCATAAAATAGGCATTAAGTATTCCTCCTCCTCCTCAGCTGCATAAAACCGTCACTGCTGCCTGCATAGCCAAGAAGACAGACGGAAGAAGAAAGGGCAGGTTTAAAAGTCTCTTAAAATATGGAGAGAGAGAGAGAGAGAGAGAGAGAGAGAGAGAGAGAGAGAGAGAGAGAGAGAGAGAGAGAGAGAGAGAGAGAGAGAGAGAGAGAGATGAGATGGAAAAAGAAAAAAAAAAGAATACAATCGAACGAAGGATAAGAAGAATTAATGTGGGGTTGTTGTTTTTTTAAAAAGGGACGTGATATGGTTTCCACGTTTGTCAAGTATTTTTACAAGTAGAGGGTATTTGTGTTTAATACCTCCCCCCCGCCCCCGCCCCCCCCCCCCTTCCCCTCTGTCTGATTCTCTCTCTGTCTCTCTCTCTCGCTCTCCCTCGCTCTCTCTCTCTCTCTCTCTCTCTCTCTCTCTCTCTCTTCTCTCTCTCTCTCTCTCTCTCTTCTCTCTCTCTTCTCTCTTCTTCTTCTTCTCTCTCTCTCTCTCTCTCACTCTCTCTTCTTCTTCTTCTTCTTCTTCTTCTCTCTCTCTCTCTCTCTCTCTCTCTCTCTCTCTCTCTCTCTCTCTCTCTCTCTCTTCTTATCTATCTTGATGTTATCCCTAATAGAGACGGGGACTGCATGTAAAAAAGGACGAGTGCTTATTCATTATCCTCAAAATAAAAGAAGTTGACTTGACTTTGACTTGACTCTCTTAGTTTCAGTACGCACGCGCGCACACATAGATACACACACATGCGCGGACACGCGTGCATCCGCGCACGCACACACGCACGCACGCACCAATTCACTTCCAAATCTTGTTTCAAGTGTGATTGGTTTTGCCTCTGCTTGTTGTTTTCTTCTTCTTTTTCATGTTTGTCTTGTATATACCTTCTGAAGACTATACCCATTATCATATCGTGTTCTTTTGCAGGTGCATATCCGCCACTACAAGCTTAATATCTCTAAGGAGGTATTATAAATTACCCCGTTTTGGGCGGCGGGGGGGTGTAGGTGGTGTGGGTGTTAGGGGTGGGGGGTGTTCCCATTGCTGTGTTTGTTGACACTGATATTTGAGAATGTCATACAGCAATGTTCTAACAATAATACAAAACAAAAAAATATATTTTAAAAGGAGTTACTTACCTCGTTTGCGGACGGGATACCTCAGTGGTCAGTGCGCTCGCTTTCCCCCAGCTAAGGGTTAAGCAGCATCGAGCGTGGTTACTAATTGGATAGGTGACCGACCGTTTGCGCGCCTTGGTTTTAGTACAGTTCCTCCAGTTCACCCAGCCGTAAATGGGTACCTGCCCTCTTTAGGATCAGGAAAGGTAAAGCAGCGAGGGAGAGGAGATGGGCGCCGCTCTCAATATACTGGCCTCTTGAGAAGTTGAGATCTCTGATGCCTCACTTCCCTAAGACTACAAAGGTTATTAGGACACCTGTACCTTTTTAATCCCCACCAAAAAAAAGGCTTTGATGAGAGTCACAGCAATTGAAACATCAATGCATATGAGAAAAGACAACAACAACAACAAAATCATAACATCCCCCCCCCCCCCACCCCCCCCTTTGAAGAAGGGTAAAAAGGAAAGAGGAAAGAATAAAGAGAATTCAGGGTAATTAGACTTGTCTGCAGGATCTATCATAGAATTCTGAAGTTGGATCTGGACATCCTATATATTCAGAAAAGAGCGTACCGCGCACAGTTCCAAGAATATTTGAAACAAAAGTCCGAACAGTTTATTCATTTTCTGTAATGCACTTTAGTCCATACTCCCTGGAGTACAAAGCGGTAGCACGCGAAGGTAAAGAAAGGTAAAGGTGTCCCATAACCTATGTGGTCGTAGGGGAGCGAGGCATCAGAGACCTCAACTTCTCCAGGGGCCAGCATATTGAGGGAAGCGCCTACCTCCCCTCCCTCGCTGCTTTACCTTCCCTGACCCTAAAGAGGATAGGTACCCATTGACAGTTGGGTGAACTGGGGGACTGTACTGAAAAGGCCCACAAACGGTCACCCGTCCACTTGGTATAACCACGCTCGATGCTGCTTGACATTGGCTTGTGGAAAGTGAGTGCTCTGACCACTGAGCTATCTCGTCCGCATGAAAAATGCACCTGAAGTTAAGATTTAATGAAAGTCAGACTGCCTCTTTATTTAAAGCCGTTCATCTTTTGTTACTTTTAAAAGTTGTCATGTTGAATATCAATATCAATTACTTGTGTACTAATCATTAATATGATCAGTTGATTTTTTTAAAAAAACATATCCCCGGCTTTAAACAAAGTAAGTAATCAAGTAAATAATAAAGCACTTAGCATTACAGGTAA
>CM054143.1:11244637-11249637 GCA_028751875.1 Rapana venosa | reverse complement strand
TGCGTGTGTGTGTTTTATTTATTTATTTATTTATTCTTTTATTTCGAGGATTATGGAATAAGCACTCGTGTGCATATTTTTTCACATTCAGTCCCCGTGTGTATGCAGTTTTGTAAATGTTTGTCATCCATTCCCACCGGCACACAATGGCCTACTCTTGCTAAAAGCGGAACGGGTTTTAACTTGTGCGCAAGATGTTCTGCGTGCGCTCGCACACGGGACTTCGGTTTATAGTCTCATCTGAAGGACTTTTAGGGGGGAGTGGAGTCGGCACTGATGTTAACTCCAGAGGAAAAATCCTCCTGAACGAGATTCGAACCCGGGTCAGCAGATCACGAATACATCACTTTAACCACCAGGCTATCCCGTCCTCCCCTTGTGTGTTGTTGTGTGTGTGTGTGTGTGTGTGTGTGTGTGTGTGTGTGTTGTTGAGTGTGGTGTGTGTGTGTGTGGTGTGTTATGTGTGTGTGTGTGTGTGTGTGCGCGCGCGCGCATGACTGTGTGCGTGCGCGCGCGCGCGATTCGGGTTCCAATGCTAAGCACAGCGGCACTAAGGTAAATGGTTTTACCTATAATTATAAGCCAATGCCTAATTTACTTGTGGAGGTGATGGCAAATCAATGTCCTCAGTTGTTTTTATGCAAAAAGCAATTAATTTTGACTTCCCATTATTCAGCCTCTTTTGAGGAAACGTTTTAACCATGCTCATTTTTTCTTTTTTTTAAAGCAAAGTTCCCGTCATTTAGTTGTAAAATATCAGGATCGTGAAAAGGGGCTAAAAGAAAAAGATTTCTTTAGCAAAAACAAAAAAGCAAAACCAAACAAAATCCCCACTTACAACGAAAAAACCTCAGGTACAAAGCAGTAATATAAATAGTATTCCCACCACCGTTGTAGACAATTCGTGCTAGAAATAATATCCTCATGGTAGGATAACAATAATTAAAACCTCCCCCCAAAAAAATTATTGTCACGCGTTGATGTCTTTCATTGTCATGCCACTTTAAGTCACGGCAGATTTCTCTGTGTGAAATTCAGGCTGCTCTTCCCCAGGAAGAGCGCGTCGTCACAAGAGCAGCGCCACCAGTGGGTTTTTTGTATTCTTGTCTTTAACTGTATTTGTCAGAGTGGGTTTTTGTTTGGTTTTTTTGGTTGTGTTGGTTTTTTACAGAATTTTCCAAGGGACAACTCTTCTTGCCGTGGGTTCTTTTACGTTCGCTAAATAATTGTTGTGTAACACACGGGACCTCAAGATTCAAGATTTTATTTCAAGAAAAACCCCCAAGGGGTCGGTTTGTCGTCTCATCCGAAAGACTGGCACCGACACCACCACTCATGGTCTAATGGATGGGTGGGTGGGGTTCTGGCTCAAACGGGGATCGAACCACTGCACACTTCCGACCCGGACTTTTCGCTTTCTAGGCAGGCAGGCGCGTTACCTCTAGACCACCGATCCACCCTGCTATAATTATGATTATCATTGTAAAGTTTGTTGTTTTTGGTCACTTGTTAATTACACGAGGCATTCAGAAAGAGGATCTGGCCTGCCCTGACCCCTACCAGCCCAGTGGCCAAGAAGCTCTGTGGAGACTGGGAGAGAGGACCTGCGGCAGAGTACAGCTGCCTTCATCACAGAGGCTACGCTGTCTGTCCATCTCGCAAACGAAACAAAAGAAAAAAAAAGAATCAGGTTATTTTTAGGGTTTTGTTTGCTGGGTTTTGTTGTTTGTTTTGGGGTAGTTGTTGTTTTTGTTGGTGTGGTTTTTGGCGTGGTTTTTTTTTCGGGTAGGGGGGGGGTGTTTTGTTTTTTTTGTTGTTTTTTTGGAGGGGTTTGGGGGGTGTTTTTGTGGGTTTTTTGTTGTTGTGTTGTTGTGTTGTTGTTTTGGGGTGGGTGGTTTTGTGTGGTGTTTGGGGTTTTGTTTTTGGTAGGGTGTTTTGTTTGTGTTCTTGTTCTTGATACTGCTGTTGTAGTTGTTCTTGTTGTTTTTTGCTGCTGCTGTTGTTGTTTATCCTCGGCAAGTTTCCAAGGTCACCAGTGGTGAGATTTTGCGTATGTGATCTGACCGTGGTGGACGACCGTATGTGATCTGACCGTGTGTGATCTGCCGTATGTGTCTGACCGTGTGGTGTGTCTGCCGTGTGTGATCTGACCGTATGTGATCTGACCGTATGTGATCTGACCGTGTGTGACCCACCATTAAGGTAGCCGCATTCCGACTTCGGGGATGGTGTCCAAACACGACACCGGTGTGTATGCTTTTTAAAAATATTTTTAAAATAGATTTTATCATCCGTTCTTACCGGCACACAATGGCCTACTCTTCCGAATTTTGCAGAGCGAGTTTCAGCATGTGCGCAAGACGTTCTGTGTGCGTTCGCACGCGGGACGTCGATTTATAGTCTCATCCGAAGAACTTTTGAGGGGAGTGGAGTCAGTACTTATGTTAAGTTCAAGGGGAAAGTTCCCTTAAAACGGGCGCCTCTGTGGTGGCTCGAACCCGGGCCGGTTAGATCACCAGCGTAATGTTCTAACCACTAGGCTTTCCCCCTCCCTAACATAGTTTCAGTTTCTCAGTGTTTACAATACTTTATTTAACTTTTGTCGCATCTATTATGTAGAAAGTAGAGGAGAAGAGGAACATATAAGCTATAAAAAAAAAACCACGAAAGTAAAGACATAAATAAATAAACGCAAATAAACTAAGTGATATAAAATACAAACGGAACAAACCGAATACTACTAGAACGAACAGACTCCAAAAATAAATAAATAGATAACTAAAAGTAATAAAAACTGCAACTACGAACTCGAATGAATAACTGCGTCGAAGTTAAATAGCTTTCAAGCGAAATAAATTAAAGACAAGGTACAAGAAAACCAAAAGTTAAAAAAAATATAATAAAAGTAAAAAATCTATAATATAAAACCACATGCACAAAAATAATGATAAAGGAAAGGACACTAAGACCTCATGATACGTAATGTAAGATCAGATTTTTTCCCCCATGAACTAAACCAAAAAAACAACAACGTAAAAACAAATAGATAAAAGGTGAACGAGAGAGTGAGAGAGCGAGCGAAGGGGAAGAGAAAGAGGAGGGGGAGAGGAAAGAGAGGGGGGGAGGGAGGGAGAAAGAAGGAGGCGGAGAGGAAGGAGAGAGAAGGGATGGAGAGAGAAAGGGGAGAGAGGGGGGTGGGGAAGAGAGAGAGAGAGAGAGAGAGAGAGAGAGAGAGGGGGGGGGGGGGGGGGGAAGAAAAAAGAGATAGATAGAGAGAAAAGGAAACAGAGAGAGGGAGAGACACACAGGGGCAGAGAGAGAGAGATAGGGAGGGATGGAAGAGAGAGAAAGAGAGAGAGAGTCACAGAGAGACACAGAGAGAGACATACAGAAAGATATATATATATATTTTATATATATATATATATATATTATATATATATAAAATACAGAAAGAGAGAGAGGGAGACAGAGACCGACAGACACAGACTAAAACATTTTTTAAAAATCAACAACAAAAACAAACCAAAAAAACCCCAAAGACACAGATTATTGGTAAGCCCCCCCGCCACCCCACCCCACCCCCAACCCCCTCAACCCTCCCCTCAAAAAAAAAAAAACAGAAAAGAAAAAAGGAAAGTTGCAAATGTGACAAAGGTGAATAGTAATGAACGTGATCAGTTTTCGCTGTAGCCATGAGAGGCCCACAAAAGCAACAATAAAGTTTTGCGTGCGAAAAGAGAGAATGCCACAGCAGACGGGACCGCACAGACAAAAGGACCTAAAAGACACAAACGAGTTGTCTTTACACCCTTCCTCCCTCCTCCTCCTCCTCCTCCTCCTCCTCCCCCTCCATCTCTCCCTCCCTCTTCCCCCCCCCCCCCCCTTACCTCCCCTTCCCCCCTCCCCCCTTCTCCTCTCCACCTCTCCTCTTTCCCTTTTTTGTGTGTGGGGTGTCTTGCGTCCTCTCTAATATATTTTGTCTCTCTGCTCTCTGTCTCTCTGTCTGTTTTTCTCTTTGTTTCTCTGCCTCCTGTCTGTCTGTCTATCTGTCTGTCTGTCTCTCTGTCTGTCTTTGTGTTGTCGTGTGTGGTGTGTGTGTGTGTGTGTGTGGTGTTTTCCACTCTCTCTCTATTATCCTTCCCACCCACCTACCTCTCTATGTCTGTGTGTGGTGTGTCTGTCTGTCTCTCTCTGTTTTTCATTCATTCTTTTCTCCTCCTCCTCCTCCGCCCCCCCCTCTTCCCCCCTCTCTTTCTCTCCCGACATCCATCTCTCCTCGCACTGTGGTATTTACTTTAATGAAAAGTTGACAGAAAAGCAAAATGTGGAGCCTGAGCTATCGATGGTCTTGCAGCCTAGTGTTTCCTCCCTATCTCATCCCGGGCTATAGCATTTACAAAATGCATGTTGGAAACACTTTAAAAAGAAACCCAAAGTACCGTTATTCCTGGAGTGATGATGTAGCCCATATATTTATCTTTTGATAAATCAAATATCGTAATTTACATGAATATAGAAATTTGTTCTCTCTATTACAGTTTAACTCAATCTTTAGAACAAATTTTTTTTTTAAAGCAACCATAAATCTGTGTGAAAATCTTACCAATATTCACATTCTTTTACGATGCAGAGATCTAAAAACATCCTTACCTGCCTTCCCAGTCCGTAGCTTGCAGCAAGTTCCTAAGACATTCCATTAAATGAAAGAAATTGTATTGTCATTAAGCCATACTCCTATTTTCAGACTCCTCTGATATAAGGTAGCCTTTAAGTTATAGAATTGAAAGTTGGTATTTTGCTGTTTGATGTTTTTGGGTTGTTGTTTTTGTTGTTGTTGGTTGTTGTTTTTTGTGTCCCCCCCCCCCCCCCCCCCGTTCTTGTTTTATGCTTTTTTCTAATAGTTTGTATTATTGGATTGATGTTTATGTGCATACCCCTCCCCACACACACACGCACTACTCACACACGCACGCACACACACATACACACACTTTCCT
>CM054143.1:11232137-11239637 GCA_028751875.1 Rapana venosa | reverse complement strand
ACAGAGAGAGAGAGAGAGAGAGAGAGAGAGAGAGAGAGAGAGAGAGAGAGAGAGAGAGAGAGAGGAGAGACAGAGAGATTTAGACACAGAAAGTCAACAACAACACAGAAAGAAACAGAGACAGAGAGACAGAGACAGGGAGACAGAGAGAGAGAGAGAGAGAGAGAGGAGAGAGAGAGAGAGAGAGAGGAGAGAGAGAGAGAGAGAGAGAGAGAGAGAGAGAGAAAGCGGAGAGAGAGAGAAGAGAGAAGGAAAAGAAGATTGAAAACTTGGAGAACCCAAGGGGTTGGGTGGATTAGGGGGGGGGGGGGGGAGGAGGTGGGGGGGGGGGGGGGGGTTGGTTAGTAAGTAGGCATAAGAGTTAGGGGTGGGAAGAAAACTAGTAAGTGGGAAAACTAGGGTATAGGGTAAGGGTAAAGGGCAAAGGGTCTTTGGCGCTGTGGGCGCGGCGTCTATTATGAACATTGCACAAGTTGGCATTTACACCCGGAGCTGCAGAGAAATTTACTGTCTTCATCTTACCTCCAGACTCTTATTCCCAAGGTCGCCTGTGGGCTGGAGGAGGGTAGGTGGGGGGTGGGGGGGGGGGGGGGGGGGGGAGGGGGGTTGGGGGGTTGGGGGGGGGGCACCTTTCTGGTCGACAGGTCTATGTCCCTCTTCCCTCTCCTCCTCCTCCTCCTCCTGCCAACTACGTAAGAATCAGCGCCAAAGAAAAGTATCCATAACGGCCATAAAGTAGCCAAACCCTTAACCTTCCACCCTCCCTCCTCCCCTTCCAACCCCCCCCCCCCCCTCCCCCCCCCCTCTTCCCCAACCTCCTTAAAAAGATAAACTTCGAGGGTCGAGATTTTCCGTCCAGCGTTGTTTTTTCTTTGGCAGGAAAATCGGCAGATAATGTATTCATTCACCTTCATTGTCATTGAAATGAGATTTCACATAAAACATGGAAGTGGTGTAATAGCTTTTTGGTAAAAAGGGAAGCTCGGTTGTTGGGGTGTGGGGGGGTGGGGGTGGGGGGGGGGGGGGGGAGGGGGGTTGGCATGGGGGGGGGGGGGGGGCGCATTTTTGGGTTGGTGGAGGGTGGGTTTTTTGTTTTTGTTTTTTGTGTGGTGGTTGGTTGGTGATGATGGTGGTGGTAGTGGCGTTGTTTTTTTTTCTATGTCTACTTGTCTACTTTTCAATTCTTCTACTACCCCTCCACACACACACACACACACACACCTCCCCAACACCCTACTTTCCTTCACTTTTCCACTTGTTCTCCTCCCCTCCCTAAACACTCTCTCTCTCTCTCTCTCTCTCTCTCTCTCTCTCTTCTGTGTTACACAGCAAGCACTTGACACTAACACCCGGCTATCATTCGGAGAGGTTTAGATTTCCTCCAACTATATATTTCTTTTATATTCGAATTGCTAAACCAAATGATCCAGGGTGGTTGGTGGGTTTTGTGTTCCAGAAGCTGGCCTTTAATTGTTGATTATAATTTCAAATTTATGGACGGGGCGGTAAGGAGGAAAATCAATGTCGGCAGTTTATATGTTTTTAACTTGACAGTTCACCGTGGCTGGAAGGGGTACGGTGAATACAATGTTTTGAGGTGCGAAGATGGGAAGGGTGGAAATGGTGGTGGTGGTGGTGGTGGTGGAGTTGTGTGAGGGTGGGGGTAGGGGTGGGGAAAAAGAGGGTTGGGGGTTGGGTGGGATCTGTAGGCAAAAATTTGGAAGAGGGTGGATGGTGGAGGGATAGGGGGATGAAGGGGTGGGGGTTGAAAGAGAGAGAGAGAGAGAGAGGAGAGAGAGAGGAGAGAGAGAGAGAGAGAGAGAGATCTTTATTGTCCAAGGGTGAGAGAGAGAGAGTACATGTCCACACACACCTTGCTTTCGAACAGAAAGTTAAAAGTGTATGTAGCTTTTTTATTTTGATCCTAGTAAAAGAATAATAAGCTTGCTGTTTATATGTTTTTAATTAAGATTTCAATATGTTTATTCACAAAAAGCCACGTCTACAACAGTAACAAAATCTGCAATGAGAGCAACAACAAGCTCACAGCTCATATACCTCGCTCTTCCTATTGGAAGGCATACAACAACAACAACAAACAATATTGACGTAGCGGCAGAAATGAAAATACAGAGCAAAAAACACAGGTAAAGCATGCATTAAAGATTATTCGTCCCATGCTAATTGTTGATAGTTTTATCCTGAAAAGGGGAGAAAAACCTGTAAAGGACGAGAGAGACAGACAGACAGACAGAAAGAGACAGACAGACAGACAGACAGAGAGACAGGGAAAGAGATACAGAGAGACACAGAGAGAGACAGAGAGACAGAGAGGGTAAACGTCAACAGTGTAAGCAGTACAGAATATATTTTCACTCTTATCAAAATAGAAACAAGACTCTGATAATGCATTAATGATTTTGTCACGAAACCCACTGACCAGGAGTTAGCAAACCTTTTTGGAATCTTTTAAACCAAGCAACTGAACTGAGCACATTAAGAAATACAAAATCGGGTTTTTTCCCCAGTTATTTAAGAGAGGAGTTGTCATGGAACAAGATGTCATTTTCTTTTATTCTTCTTCGTTGAACGAACGCTCAGACAGCAACTTCAGAGGCCCTGACAATTGCTGTTTTGCGCTGCGCTGAAGGCCCTCCAAGGGTCCAAAGAGTTTGTCCCTCATCGGCAGGTCAGTAGGCCAGATATTGGCCCTCAGGTTTTGGTGTGTCGGTGACAGGTCTGGAGGAAGTGTTCCACTGTCATGGGAGAAGTTGTCACAGGGGTACGCCTCAGAATCACTAATGTGGAACTTGGTCAGCATGTGATGTCTGAGTCTGCAGTGTCCAGTCCTCATTCTCACAGTGATCACTTGGTCTTCTCTGGGCAGGAGGTTGTAGTCATCCTCCTCACTGTTGAAATCAGGGTGCTGCTGAAGTCATCTTCTCTTTTTGCTTTTCCTTCACTATTGTCTTTGATCCTTCCTATGTCACTTTCTGCTCCTCTTGGGACACCTGACTTCCTACATCCGCCAGAAGGTCAGCTTCCTTGTTGCCATGGGCGCCGCAGTGTGAAGGAACCCACTGAATGACTGTATTCTCAGTGGACTGTTGCGGGACAAAACAAGAGTGGAGGCAAGTCTTTCGATGAGATGGTAAACCCAGGTCCCATGTGCAACATGCACCTAATGTATGTAAAAGAACCCACAGCCTTAAGAGAGTTGTCCCTGGCAAAATCTGTAAAAAAAAAAAAGCCACTCTGATAAGGAAACAAATACATATGCAGACAGGGTGACAAATGGGTGGCGCTGCTATTTGGCGACGTGCTTTCCCTGAGGGAACAGCCTGAATTCCACACAGAGAACTTTGCTGTGACTTGAAGCGGTATACAATACAATAAAAATTAACCTGAGATATAACTCCATGACTAGGTACAAAAAAATCAACCTGCGATATGACCCAGTGACTAGTTACGAACTAAAATCAACCTGATATATGACCCAGTGACTAGTTGCAAACAAAAATCAACCTGATAATATATGACCCAGTGACTAGTTGCAAACAAAAATCAACCTGATAATATATGACCCAGTGACTAGTTGCAAACAAAAATCAACCTGATAATATATGACCCAGTGACTAGTTGCAAACCAAAATCAACTTGATAATATATGACCCAGTGACTAGTTGCGAACAAAGATCAACTTGATAATATATGACCCAGTGTCTAGGTACGAACAAAAATCAACCTAAGATATGGCCCAGGGACAAGATGCGAACAAAACTTGACCTGAGATAATTATGACCCACTGACTAGGTACGTACAAAAATCAACCTGAGGTATTACCTTATGACTTAGTATTAACAAAAATCAACCTGAGATATGACCCACTGACTAGGTATGAACAAACATCAACCTGATACGTGACCTTATGACTAAGTATGGACGAAATAACCTGAGATATGATCTAGTGACTAGATACGAACAAAAATCAACCTGAGATATGACCCAGGGACTAGGTGCCAACGAAAAAAAATCGACCTGGGAACTTTTGGGTTTGTTTCTTGGCTAGACCTCTAAGGTTCACCAATGGTGAGATTTTACCTTTCCCTGACCGTTTTTGCCCACCACGGAGGTAGCTGCATTCCGACTTCAGAGATAACCTCAAAATATGACCCAGTGACTAGGTACAGAACAAATACAAAATCAACCTCAGATATTTATGACCCACGAACTAATAGGTATGAAAACAAATCAATCCCCCAGTAAATATGACAGGATTATCATAAGTTTACTTGTTGACCTGTCAAGGTATGCTTCTATTTTTTGGTGACACTGTTCTTGAATAAATTCTGTTTTAAACCAACCTCCTGTAATTCATAAGAAGAATTCGAATCAAGTCTATTCAAAGCGCAGACAATCAGTATTCTAGTATTCTTACCATTTGGGTTTGATTTTCTGAAGAGGGGCGAAGTGTCCTACTTTTTTTTCCTTTTTATTTGGGGGGTTGGGTGGAGGGGTGAGGAGGGCTGGGGGCAAGGTTTCCATTGCAAACAGTTTGGATGGAAATTAGGTAGCATTAAAAGGGCGCCAAACCACTCACCACTCCTCCCCCATCCCCCCTCCCTGGTGTGGGGCTCAGTTAAACTGAAATCTGTATGTTAGTCGGGAGGTGTCCCATTGTTCAGGCACCCCCACTGTGAATCAGAAATTATATTGTTCGCAAATTTCACACCCCTTGTCCCCAGAGAGACTTTTATGCAGCTAATACTCCCCTCTCCCCCCTTCCCCCCTCAACTTCTTCATTCTCCACCTTCCACCTACCCCCCCCCCCCCTCCCCTTCCACCAGCCAAGGTCTTCCCTTATCCTTGTTTGTGCCCCCTCCCCCCTCCACCGCCACAACACCTCCACCCACACACACACACACACACACACACTACTACGGCTCTCTTTCCCTCCTCTGGTGGCCATTTTGAAAGATTTTGTTGTTGTAAAAAAATGGAATAAAGTGGACAAAATTTAATACGACACAGAAAACTGACTCAAGGACAAAGTAGTTTGAAGAAGAAATAGATACCTTACCCTCCTTCCTTTTCTTTACCGTCTGTCTGTTTGTCCCACTGCTCAATCCTTCCCCCCCCCTGCCCCCCCCCCCACCACCCCTTGTCTTTTTCTCCCCTTGACCCCCCTCCTTCCCCCTTCCCCTATCTTATGCTTTCTCCCCTTCCCTCCTTTCTGTCTCTTGTCTGCCTCTGTTTCTGACTATTTGTGACTGTCTCTATCTCTCTCTGTATATCTCTCTGTCTGTCTGTCTGCCTGTTTCTCACACACACGATCTCTCTCTCTCTCTCTCTCTCTCTCTCTCTCTCTCTCTCTCTCTCTCTCTCTCTCGCTGATTCGAGGTGATCTCCCTTGGATATAGGCAGGGCGAAATTTTGCTGCGTAAATTTTGTGATTAAATTGCCAAATAAACCAGCACCATGCCAATTGTCGGGTTACCAACAACGCTGGAAGTGACGCTAGGTGCCCTGCTGCAACAACACTGCATCACCTCATGGAAGGTCTGTGGAGAAGGCGAGCAAACGACTGTTGTGCTTCGACTGAAGGCTGGCTCAAGTGATGGGAACATGGCGGGTCAACAAACACCTGTGTACTTCCGCAGAAAGCCGCCCAGTCAGACCAACAGGGACCCACGAAGGACAGAGGAGAGGAGACAGGCAGAGGAGAGGAGGCGGGTAGAGGAGAGGAGGCGGGCAGAGGAGAGGAGACAGACAGAGGAAAGACAAGAAGACAAGGCAAGTGCATTGTTCCCATTCGAAACTTCGCCAAGTTTGTTTATGCCAACACCCCCCATCACCCAGTCTGTCTCACACACCAACACCCCAGCCTCTCCAAACCACACGCCTTCGCAATCGCTGCTTCCCACACATGATTATCGCAGTTCGTCAGGTGCTGTCACAGTGTTGGAAGCTGACACAGTCGCTGAACAACAAGGTGGAATTGACCTGGTTGAGGTGCCTGTACCTGACATTACGATGGAGGGGGAGGACTGTGACGAATATCTAGATCAGATTCGGGAGGCAGGCTACAGTGGAGATACTATAAAGAACTATGTGGGTGGGCTGAGAAACAGATCCCTGCAGAGAAATCTCAGGGACGTTTCTAGAAACAAGGACTTTCTTAATGTGTATACCTCTGATGAAAATACCTGATACTATCATTTGTGAAAGTGAAGATATGATTTTTCAGTTTATCTGGACAGATGGACACTCACAACCCTGCTGATTACTTTTGGTTTGCAAAAAAGAACACCAGGCAACTGACTCAGGAGGAAAAAGACATTTATTCCAAGCTGCAGCTGTGGACACCTGCCGATCGTGACAGAATCAAAGACAGAATTAGTGCTGGACTGGATGTTTTACATGTTATGATGGATGCTATCAGATTTTTTCTGGGTTAGAAGTGACTGTGGTTGCCTGTTATATGTGCGTGTGTGAGTGTGTGTGTGTGTGTGTGCATGCGCACCCTCTTGTGCGTGCGTGCGCGCGTGTGTGTATGTGTGTGTTGTGTATGTTCGTGGCGTGTGTGTGTGTGCGTGCGTGTGTTTGTGCGTGCGTGTGTTTTCGTGCGTGTGTGTTCGTGCGTGTGTGTGTGCGTGTGTGCGTGTGTGCATGCATATGTGTGTGCATATGTGTGTGTGAGAGAGAGAGAGCAAAACAGGAGGTTAGGCATATTGTGAGTTAGGTTTTTCAAGTGTTGGAAAGAGCATGAGTTACCGGATCAGACGGAATGTAGGGACAGGAAGCCCTGTCACAGACTCGGTGTTTAAATGATGTTTGTGGTTGTTGTTACCCTCCCCCCACCCTTTCCCTTTCCCCATTAGCAATGGGCGAAAGTGTTAGGCACCAATTCATCTGAATCGTAATGTAAAACACTTCACCATTTCGTGGAATCCATGCCATGTCGACCATTTGGGCTGTAGAAATGATACATCTGTATTTCTGAAAATACGTGTTTTGTGCCCAGTCCCCTTCCCACTGTCCCCTTGTAAATGGGCTTTAACAGCTTATTACAATTACAATAAATATTGTCTCTCTCTCTCTCTCTCTCTCTCTCTCTCTCTCTTTCTTTCTCTCTCTCTCTCTCTCTCTCTCTCTCTCTCTCTCTCTCTCTCTCTCTCTCTCTCTCTCTCTCTCTCTCTATCTCCTCTCTCTCTCCTTCCATCCCTCTCTCTCTCTCTATCACTTCTACTCCCACCCTACCCCCCCCCCCCTTACCACAACCCCCTCCCCCACCTTTGTCCCAAAGTCCAACACAAACCCCCTTCCCTCCCTCCCACCCCACCCACCCACCCACAAACGGCCATGGAGAACTATATGCAAGAACCAAAAAATACAAAACAAAACCAAAAAATAAGGTAAAAATAAGGTGGATAAGAGAGGGGAGGGGAGAAAGGGGAAAGTGACGACACATTGTCTCATACCATCCACCTTTTGTTTTGT
>CM054143.1:11172137-11222137 GCA_028751875.1 Rapana venosa | reverse complement strand
CAGTTCTTCTTGCTTATCCTTTTTGTCTTGTTCAACAGTGGCAGGACAACTTTGGTGGGTAGCTAGCAGTCCATGCCCTAAAGTAAAAATCTCCCTACAAACACAGTGGCAAGTTCTGTATCATCATAGGTGAGCGAAAGGGTGACAAATAGCCGCAATATATTGTCAGGGGACTGTCTGTCTGCAAACAGGTACATACACAGGAGGAGGAATCGTTTGATGAGGCAGTCAAGTGTTGTTTGCTCAACCAGAGCTTTTGATTGTGGGGGAGGTAAGGTGAGGCGGGGGATGTGTTGAATCATCGTTAGAGGCTTGATCCATGAAAGGTTTAGACTGTAGGTCAACCGTGAAGGGATGAATGGTTTAGGTCTGTGTGAAGTTTGGTCTGTCTGGGTGATTTTGTTTGTTTTATCTTTCTGCTTTTGCCTTTTTCATCTGTCTGGGGTTTTTTTCCTCTCTGTACCCCTGTCTCTGCATCTGTTTCTGTTACCTTCACTTTGTCTCTTTTCTTTCTCTCTTATTGCTTGTCTGTCTTGCCTCCCTATTCCCTATTTCCTATTGCTTGAATGTAGATACAAATTTATCCTTTCTGTTTTGTTGTTTCAAAATATATATACGTTTGTTAGTTTTTGTTTTGCTCACACCATTTGGAAAGGTACAAATGTGCAAGTTAACGCTGCTAGCTAATCCTTAGAGAAAGGCTGCAGGTCTGTGTTCTCAGGAATGAGATGCAGGATGAAGAATGACGGTATCATCACCACCACAGGCTGTTTGCACAGCCATTCAGGGTGACAGATGCCTGATGAAGAAGAGCCACAGTGTTTGCTCACTAAAGGCTTTGGACCTGAAAGAGGGAGGGAGGTGTGGTGTTGGATCATCTCTGAGTAATCTGTTTTAAAAAGGTTCCTGTGGAAGTCAAACGTGGACATGGTAAATGTGTTCCCATAACCTTATGCAGGCTCATTGCAGAAGGAGATGTCAAAGGCCTTGTGTTTCTCTAGGGGCCATGACATTGACCAGTGTCAACTTTCAGTTAGAAGCCAATCCTTACAGAACTGATTTGATTGTATTACAGTCCCAGCGGAGTTATCTAATTTAGGGATTGTGGTATTCAAAAAAGCAGCAAGTTCCCTCTCACTCATTCAGCCAGGCAGCAGGCCAAGGCTTCAGGTGAAGATGTAATATCCTTACTGAATTGGTTTGATTGTTGTTTAATCCCAGGAGAGGTATTCAATTCAGGAACCATACCATTAAACAACCCAACCATCACCATAACCTTCCTGACAGAATGGCTTTCAGGTCTGTATTGTCAGGGGTGGGTGGCAGGGTGAAGAATGGCAGGATTATCATCACTGGCTGTTTGCACAGCAGTTCAGGCATGACGCATGTCTGATGGAGTAGATAGGGTCAGTGTGTTCGTTGGCTAAAGACTTTGGGTGTGTAGTAAAGGGGAAGGGGGTGTTGGACCATTACTGGTTAATGGTTGGTCTGTGACTTGCTCATGTGTGGAGGTCAGGTGTCAAAGGAGGGGTGGGAGGGGTATTAGGAGGGGTGGGATAGTGTGTGTGTGTGAGAGAGAGACAGAGAGAGATGAACAGAAACTGTGTGTTTTGAATCACCTGTCAAAAGTTATCAGCAGGGTAACATCACTTTTAAACTTTAGCCCCTCTAGGGACACTTTTTCCATGGATTTTCTTCCCACTTCCCATGACATCATTGCAGATACAATCCAAAACAAAGTATTAATTAACCATTTTAGTTTCTCTTTCTTTTGTTCCAGGCCTATCCCTCGTCTGCTCAATGATCTGCCAGGCCTAAAGACAACACTATCTCATTCAATATTGATTCTCCTTCCTTTTAGACAGGAATATGTGTGGCCAGTCATACTGATTGCACAAAGTGTAATGGTTGAGAGACGATTATACAGATTACAAAAAGGGTGGGGTTATTTAGGTCGATTTTTCACCTCTTTGCCTCTGTATGTGTGTGTGGGGGGAGGGAGGGAGTTCAGGGATGTTCTGAAATCCAATAATCCAAGTGAATGTGAGTTTGGAGGGGGAGGGGAGCAGGGAGATATTGGATGGGTATAGGAGTGTGTATTGATTTATGCATGCATGCACACATAAGTTACTTAATTCTACTTTATTATTATTATTATTATTTTTTTTTTTTTTATTTTTTTTTTTATATTTATTTCTAAGATAATTGAATAAGCACTCATGTGCTTTTTTACATCCAGTCCCCGCGTGAATACAGTTTTGTAAATTTTTGTTATCCATTCCTACTGGCACACAATGGCCTACTCTTCTGAAAAGTGGAACAGGTTTTAACGTGTGTGCAAGATGTTCTGCATGTGATCACACATGGAACCCTAGCTTATAGTCTTATCTAAAGGACTTTTGGGGGGAGTGGAATTGGCACTGACGTAAACTCTGGAGGAAAATTCCTCGTGAACGAGATTTGAACTGGGTCGGCAGATCACGAGCACAATGTACATCACTTTTAACCATCAGGCTATCCCATCCCCCTGCACTTTTTTGTATGTGTGTTATTTCCCATAACTGTCACTGCAGGTCAGGCTGTTAGGTGCTAATCCTTGCACAAGTACCTGCATTGTTACAGGTGAGTGAAAGGGTGATGAATAGCCAGGATATATTGTCAGGGGACTGTCTGTCTGCAAACAGGTACATACACAGGAGGAGGAATCGTTTGATGAGGCAGTCAGGTGTTGTTTGCTCATCCAGAGCTTCTGATTATGGGGGAGGTGAGGTGAGGTGGGGGATGTGTTGAATCATTGTTGGAGGCTTGATCCATGAAAGGTTCAGATTGTAGGTCAACCGTGAAGGGATGCATGGTTTAGGTCTGTGTGAAGTTTGGTCTGTCTGGGTGTCTTTGTTTATGTCTTTCTTCCTTTGCAACTTTCATGTGTCTGGGTTTGTTCTCTCTTTGTCCCTGTCTCTGCATCTGTTTGTTTCTCTCTTTGTCTCTTATTCTTTGTCTGTCTGCATCTGCCTTTCTTATCTCTCTGTCTTTTTCTCTCTTTCTGTGGGTTTGTTTGTCTCTCCTTCACTTTATCTCATTTCTTTCTCTCTTATTGTTTGTCTGTCTTAGTTCTGCCATTTCTCATTTGTCTATCTTTTTCTCTTTTTGTCCCTGTCTGTGCATTTGTTTCTCTTTCCTTCACTTTCTATCTTTCTTTGTTTCACCATTGCTTGAATGTGGATACAAACTTATCTTTTTTTGTAAAATCTATATTCATCCGTTTGTTAGTTTTTGTTTTGCTCAGCTACATTGGAAAGGTACAAGTGCGCACGTTAACACTGCTGGCTAATCCTGACAGAAAGGCTGCAGGTCTGTGTTCTCAGGGGTGAGAGGCAGGATGAAGAATGACAGTATCATCATCACCACAGGCTGTTTGCCCAGCCATTCGGGGTGACAGATGCCTGATGAAGAAGAGCCACAGTGTTTGCTCACTAAAGGCTTTGGACCTGAAAGAGGGAGGGAGGTGTGGTGTTGAATCGTCATCTCTGGGTAATCTGTTTATGAAAGGTTCCTGTGGAAATCAAGCCTAGACATGGTAAATGTGTTCCCATAACCTTATGCAGGCTCATTGCAGAGGGAGATGTCAAAGGCCTTGTGTTTCTCTAGGGGCCAGGACATCGACCAGTGTCAACTTTCAGTTAGAAGCCAATCCTTACAGAAATGATTTGATTGTATTACAGTCCCAGTGGAGTTATCCAATTTAGGGACTGTTTTTTTCAAAAAGCAACACGCTCCCTCTCACTCACTCAGCCAGGCAGCAGGCCCAAGGCTTCAGATGAAGATGTAATATCCTTACTGAATTCGTCTGATTCCATTTTAATCCCAGGAGAGTTTTTCAATTCAGGAACGGTACCATCAAACAACCCAACCATCACTGTAACCTTCCTGACAGAATAGCTTTCAAGTCTGTATTGTCAGGGGTGGGTGGCAGGGTGAAGAATGGCAGGATTATCATCACTGGCTGTTTGCACAGCAGTTCAGGCATAACGCATGTCTGATGGAGTAGATAGGGTCAGGGAGTTAGCTCACTAAAGGCTTTGGCTGTGTACTAAAGGGAAACAGGGGTGTTGGACCATTACTGGGTAATGGCTGGTCTGTGACTTGCTCATGTGTGGAGGTCAGGTTTGAAAAGATGGGTTGGAAGGGTATTAGGTGGGGTGGGATAGTGTGTGTGTGAGAGAGAGAGATATGAAACTAAACGTTGTGTTTTGAATCACCTGTCAAAATTTATCAGCGGGGTAACATCTCTTAAACTTTAGCCCCTCTAGGGACACTTTTCTCATAGATTTCCTTCCCACTTCCCATGACATCATTGCAGATACAATATAAAAAAAAGTATTAACAAACCATTTTTGTTTTCCTTTTTTTCTATCCTTACCCATGCAAAACATCAATCACATGCTGTTGTTTAAAGAAAAAATATATTGTTATCTTTAACTAACTTGGCATAGCTTGCTTTCGCTCTATCTCTGTGTCTCATTCTATTTGCCTGTGTTTGTGTATGTGTGTGTAATTGTGTGCATGTGTGCATGCACATGTGTATATGAGCATGCACATGCAGATGTGATACTGATGTGCATGTAAGTCTTGAACTGCATATGGGCTGTGTATCCATGTTCATACATATGATTATGTGGATGTGAGTTGGGGGGAGATAGGTACTAAATGGGCAAAGGAGTGTGTACAGATATGCGCATGCATGTACACATAAGGTTTTAATTGTACTTTTTATTATTCTTTTTATTTTTATTCTTTTATTTTGAGAATAATGGAATAAGCACTCATGTGGGATTTTTTTAACATCCAGTCCCCATGTGTACACAGTTTTGTAAATTTGTCATTCATTCCTACCAGCACAGAATGGCCTACCCATCCAAAAAGCAGAACAGATTTTAACAAGTGTGCAAGATGTTTTGCATGTGTTTTGCACATCTGACCTCTGTTTATAGTGTCATCTGAAGGACTTTTGGGGGGAGGGGAGTTGGCACTGATGTTAACTCCAGAGGAAAAGTCCTTTTGAACGAGATTCAAACCTGGGTCTGCAGATCACAAGCACAATGCGCATCACTTTTAACCACCAGGCTATCCTATCTCCATGCACTTTTGTGTATGTGTGTTATTTCCTATAACTGTCACTACAGGTCAGGCTGTTAGGTGCTAATCCTTGCACAAGAGGGGGCTGTACCTGCATTGCTACAGGTGAACAATAGGGTGACGAATAGCCAGAATATATTGTCAGGGGACTGTATGTCTGCAAACAGGTACATACACAGGAGGAAGAATCGTTTGATGAGGCAGTCAAGTGTTGTTTGCTCAACCAGAGCTTCTGATTATGGGGGAGGTGAGGTGAGGTGGGGGATGTGTTGAATCATCGTTAGAGGCTTGATCCATGAAAGGTTTAGACTGTAGGTCAACCGTGAAGGGATACATGGTTTAGGTCTGTGTGAAGTTTGGTCTGTCTGGGTGTCTTTGTTTCTTATGTCTTTTTGCCTTTGCCACTTTCATGTGTCTGGGTTTGTTCTCTCTTTGTCCCTGTATCTTCATCTGTTTGTCTCTCTCTTTGTCTCTTATTCTTTGTCTGTCTGCATCTGCCTTTCTTATCTCTCTGTCTTTTTCTATTTGTCTGTGGGTTTGTTTGTCTCTCCTTCACTTTGTATCATTTCTTTCTGTTATTGTTTGTCTGTCTTAGTTTTGCCATTTCTCATGTGTCTATCTTTTTCTCTCCTTGTCCCTGTCTGTGCATCTGTTTCTCTTTCCTTCACTTTCTCTCTTTCTTTTTTTTCACGATTGCTTGATTGTGGATACAAACTTATCTTTTTTGTAAAATCTATATTCATCCGTTTGTTAGTTTTTGTTTTGCTCACACCATTTGGAAAGGTACAAGTGCACACGTTAACGCTGCTGGCTAATCCTTAGAGAAAGGCTGCAGGTCTGTGTTCTCAGGATTGAGAGGCAGGATGAAGAATGACGGTATCATCACCACCACAGGCTGTTTGCACAGCCATTCAGGGTGACAGATGCCTGATGAAGAAGAGCCACAGTGTTTGCTCACTAAAGGCTTTTGGACCTGACAGAGGGAGGTGTGGTGTTGGGTCATCATCTCTGGGTAATCTGTTTTTGAAAGGTTTCTGTGGAAGTCAAACGTGGACAGGGTAAATGTGTTCCCATAACCTTGTGCAGGCTCATTGCAGAGGGAGATGTCAAAGATCTTGTGTTTCCCTAGGGGTCAGGACATCGACCAGTGTCAACTTTCAGTTAGAAGCCAATCCTTACAGAAATGATTTGATTATTACAATCCCAGCGGAGTTATCTAATTTAGGGATTGTGGTATTAAAAAAGCAGCAAATTCCCTCTCACTCATTCAGCCAGGCAGCAGGCTCAAGGTTTCAGGTGAAGATGTAATATCCTTACTGAATTGGTTTGATTGTATTTTAATCCCAGGAGAGGTATTCAATTCAGGAACCGTACCATCAAACAACCCAACCATCACCGTAACCTTCCTGACAGAATGGCTTGCAGGTCTGTATTGTCAGGGGTGGGTGGCAGGGTGAGGAATGGGAGGATTATCATCACTGGCTGTTTGCAAAGCAGTTCAGGCATGAGGCATGTCTGATGGAGTAGATAGGGTCAGGGTGTTCGTTGGCTAAAGGCTTTGGGTGTGTAGTAAAGGGGAAGGGGATGTTGGACCATTACTGGGTAATGGTTGGTCTGTGACTTGCTCATGTGTGGAAGTCAGGTGTGAAAGGAAGGGTGGAAGGGGTATTAGGAGGGGTGGGATAGTGAGAGAGAGAGAGAGAGAAGAGAGAGAGAGAGAGAGAGAGAGAGAGAGAGAGAGAGAGAGAGAGAGAGAGATGGACAGAAACTTTGTGTTTTGACTCACCTGTCAAAAGTTATCAGCAGGGTAACATCACGTAAACTTTAGCCCCTCTAGAGTCATTTTTTCCATGGATTTCCTTCCCACTTCCCATGACATCATTGCAGATACAATCCAAAACAAAGTATTAATAAACCATTTTAGTTTCCCTTTTTTTTCCAGGCTTATCCCTTGTCTGCTCAATGATCTTCCAGGCCTAAAGACAACACCAGTTCATTCAATATTGATTCTCCTTCCTTTTAGACAGGAATATGTGTGGCCAGTCACACTGATTGCACAAACTGTAATGGTTGAGAAATAATTACACAGAATGCAAAAAGGGTGGGGTTATTTATGTGGATTTTTTCACCTCTTTGCCTCTGTGTGTGTGTGTGTTGGAGGGGAGGGGGGGTGAGGGCATGGATGCTCTGAAATCCAATAATCAAAGTGAATGTGAGTCTGGGGGGGTAAGGAGGGAGATATTGGATGGGTATAGAAGTGTGAATTGGTTTATTTATGCATTCATACATAAGTTAATTAATTCTACTTTATCATTATTATATTCTATGTGTATTTTTTTTATTTCTAAGATAATTGAATAAGCACTCATGTGCTTTTTTACATCCTGTCCTTGTGTGTATACAGTTTTGTAAATTTTGTCATCCATTCCTACTGGCACACAATGGCCTACTCTTCTGAAAAGTGGAACAGATTTTAACGTGTGTGACAAATGTTCTGCATGTGGTCACACATGGAACCTTGGCTTAAAGTCTTATCCAAAGGACTTGAGGGAGGGGGGGGGGGGGGGGTGGAGTGGAGTTGGTACTGTTGTTAACTCCAGAGGAAAAGTCCTCTTGAATGAGATTTCAACCTGGGTCAGCAGATCATGAGCGCAATGTCCATTACTCTAACCACCAGGCTATCCCAGCGCCCTGCACTTTTGTGTATGAATGTTATTTCCCATAACTGTCACTGCAGGTCAGGCTGCTAGGTGCTAATCCTTGCACAAGAGGTGGCTGTACCTGCATTGTTACAGGTGAGTGAAAGGGTGATGAATAGCAGGAAAATATTGTCAGGGGACTGTGTGTCTGCAAACAGGTACATACACAGGAGGAGGAATCGTTTGATGAGGCAGTCAAGTGTTGTTTGCTCAACCGGAGCTTCTGATTGTGGGGGAGGTGAGGTGAGGTGGGGGATGTGATTAATCATCGTTAGAGGCTTGATCCATGAAAGGTTCAGACTGTAGGTCAACCGTGAAGGGATGCATGGTTTAGGTCTGTGTGAAGTTTGGTCTGTCTGGGTGTCTTTGTTTGTTATATCTTTCTGACTTTGCCACTTTTATGTGTCTGGGTTTTTTCTCTCTTTGTCCCTGTCTCTGCAACTGTTTGCCTATCTCTTTCTCTCATATTCTTTGTTTGTCTGTATCTGCCTTTTTTATCTCTCTGTCTTTTTCTCTCTGTCTGTGGGTTTGTTTATCTCTCCTTCACTTTGTATCGGTTCTTTCTCTGTTATTGTTTGTCTGTCTTAGTTTTGCCATTTCTCATGTGTCTGTCTTTTACTCTCTTTGTCCATGTCTGTGCATCTGTTTGTCTCTCCTTTACTTTCTCTCTTTCTTTTTCCACTATTGCTTGAATGTGGATACAAACTTATCTTTTAGTTTTTTAAAATCACTATTCAACCGTTTGTTAGTGTTTGTTTTGCTCAGCTACATTGGAAAGGTACAAGTGCGCACGTTAATGCTGCTGGCTAATCCTTAGAGAAAGGCCGCAGGTCTGTGTTCTCAGGAATGAGAGGCAGGATGAAGAATGACAGTATCATCACCACCACAGGCTGTTTGCACAGTCATTCAGGGTGACAGATGCCTGATGAAGAAGAGCCACAGTGTTTGCTCACAAAAGGCTTCGGACCTGAAAGAGGGAAGGAGGTGTGGTGTTGGATCATCTCTGAGTAATGTGTTTTTGAAAGGTTCTTGCGGAAGTCAAGCGTGGACAGGGTAAATGTGTTCTGATAACCTTATGCAGGCTCATTGCAGAGGGAGATATCATAGGCCTTGTGTTTCTCAAGGGACCAGGACATCGACCAGTGTCAACTTTCAGTTAAAAGCCAATCCTTACAGAACAGGTTTGATTATATTGTAGTCCCAGCAAAGCAAGTTCCCTCTCACTCACTCAGCCAAGCAGCAGGCCAAGGCTTCAGGTGAAGATGTAATATCCTTACTGAACTGGTCTGATCATATTTCATTCCCAGGAGAGGTATTCAATTCAGGAACCATACCAACAACCAACCAACCATCACCGTAACCTTCCTGACAGATTGACTTTCAGGTCTGTATTGTCAGGGGTGGGTGCCAGGGTGAGGAATGGCAGGATTATCATCACTGGCTGTTTGCACAGCAGTTCAGGCATGACGCATGTCTGATGGAGTGGATAGGGTCAGGGAGTTAGCTTACTAAAGGCTTTGGGTGTGTAGTAAAGGGGAAGGGGGTGTTGAACCATTACTGGGTAATGGTTGGTCTGTGACTTGCTCATGTGTGGAGGTCAGGTGTGAAAAGATGGGTTGGAGGAGTATTAGGAGGGGTGGGATAGTGTGTGTGTGTGTGTGTGTGTGTGTGAGAGAGAGATAATAATAATAATATATGGAATTTATATAGCGCCGAATCTTGTAAAACAAACAAATCGAAGCGCTTGCACTCAAATCATTTACGCGCATGCAACTTTCCTTAAATATAATAAAGAACATATTTCAAATTTATGCACGTGTATGTACATACATACACACACACACACACACACACACACACCGCAAACACACTTAGGAGATGAAGGATGCTGTTAAAAAGTAGAGACGGATATGAGGGGAAAGTGTCAGGTAGGAAATAAGTGTTTTGAGGCTGGATTTGAAGGTATCAAGTGAAGGTTTTTGGCGAAGTGAAAGAGGGAGGTCATTCCACGTGGACGGACCAGAAACAGAAAAAGATCGACAGCCAACAGTGGTTTGTTTGAATCTGGGTGTTCGAAAGCACAAAGTATCTGCGGCTGAAGGAAGGGAACGGGATGGAGTGTACAGGTGAAGACAGTTACAAAGATAAGATGGTGCAGATTTGTGGAGACATTTAAAACAGAGGGTATTGATCTCTTATACTTCAGTCTTTGTGACACTGACAGCCAGTGAAGAGATCACAGAAGAGGAGTGATGTGTTCGGATTTTTTCTTTCTTAGGACCAGTCGAGCTGCAGAGTTTTGTATGCGTTGAAGAGAGTGGATGGATGATGCTGGTAGGCCAGCCAAAAGAGAATTACAGTGAACATAAACTTGGTGTTTTGAATCAGCTTTCAAAATTTATCAGCAAGGTAACATCACTTAAACTTTAGCCCCTCTAGGGACATTTTTTTCGGTGGATTTCCTTCCCATTTCCCATGACATCATTGCCAATACAATCCCAAAAAAGTATTAACAAACTATTTTAGTTTTCCTTTTTTCTATCCTTACCCATGCAAAACATCGATCACATGCTGTTGTTTAAAGAAGAAAAAATTATCATCTTCAACTAACATAGCATAGCTTGCTTTCTGTCTATCTCTGTGTCTCAATCTATTTGCCTGTGTTTGTGAATGTGTGTGTAAGTGTGTGCATGTGCTTATATGAGCATGCACATGCAGATGTGATACTGATATGTATGTTAGTCTTGTACTGCATATGGGCTAAGTGTCCATGTTCATACATGTAATTATATGGATGTGAGTTGGGTGGAAAGAGGTACTGAATGGGTAAAGGAGTGTGTATAGATATGCGCATGCATGTACACAAGTTTCTTAATTGTACTTTTTATTATTTTTAAAATGTTTATTCTTTTATTTTGAGAAGAATGGAATGAGTACTTATATGGGTTTGTTTTTTTTATTTTCCAGCCCCCATGTGTACATAGTTTTTTTAATTTGTCATTCATTCCCACCAGCACACAATGGCCTACCCTTCCAAAAAGCAGAACAGGCTGTAACAAGTGTGCAAGATGTTGTGCATGTGTTCACACATGGGACCTCTGTTTATAGTCTCATCTGAAGAACTTTTTGTGGGAGTGGAGTTGGCACTGTTGTTAACTCCAGAGGAAAAAATCCTCTTGAATGAGACTCGACCCAGGTCAACAGATCACGAGTGCAATGCCCATCACTCTAACCACCAGGCTATCCCGTCCCCTGCACTTTTGTGTATGTGTGTTATTTCCCATAGCTATTACTGCAGGCCAGGCTGTTAGGTGCTAATCCTTGCACAAGAGGGGGCTGTACCTGCATTGTTACAGGTAAGTGAAAGGGTGACGAATAGCAGGAATATATTGTCAGGGGACTGATTGTCTGCAAACAGGTACATACACAGGAGGAGGAATCTTTTGATGAGGAAGTCAAGTGTTGTTTACTCAACCAGAGCTTCTGATTGTGGGGGAGGTGAGGGGAGGTGGGGGATGTGCTGAATCATCGCTAGAGGCTTGATCCATGAAAGGTTCAGACTGTAGGTCAACCGTGAAGGGATGCATGGTTTGGGTCTGTGTGAAGTTTGGTCTGTCTGGGTGTCATCGTTTATTTTGTCTGTCTGCCTTTGCCTTTATCATCTGTCTGGTTTTTTCTCTCCTTGTCCCATTCCCTGCATCCGTTTATGTCTCTCTTTTTCTCTTATTCTTTGTCTGTCTGCATCTGCCTTTCTTATCTCTCTGTCTTTTTCTCTCTGTCTGTGGGTTTGTTTGTCTCTCCTTCACTTTGTATCGTTTCTTTCTCTGTTATTGTTTGTCTGTCTTAGTTTTGCCATTTCTCATGTGTCTATCTTTTTCTCTCTTTGTCCCTGTCTGTGCATCTATTTGTCTCTCCTTTACTTTCTCTCTTACTTTTTTCCACTATTGCTTGAATGTGGATACAAACTTATCTTTTGTTGTTTTTTTAAAATCAATATTAATCCATTTCTTAGTGTTTGTTTTGCTCAGCTACATTGGAAAGGTACAAGTGTGCACGTTAACGCTGCTGGCTAATCCTGACAGAAAGGCTGCAGGGCTGTGTTCTCAGGAGTGAGAGGCAGGATGAAGAATGACAGTATCATCATCACCACAGGCTGTTTGCACAGCCATTCAGGGTGACAGATGCCTGATGAAGAAGAGCCACAGTTTTTCTCTCTAAAGGATTTGGACCTGAAAGAGGGAGGTGTGGTGTTGGGTCATCATCTCTGAGTAATCTGTTTCTGAAAGGTTCCTGTGGAAGTCAAACGTGGACATGGTAAATGTGTTCCCATAACCTTACGCAGGCTCATTGCAGAGGGAGATGTCAAAGGCCTTGTGTTTCTCTAGGGGCCATGACATTGACCAGTGTCAACTTTCAGTTAGAAGCCAATCCTTACAGAACTGATTTGATTGTATTACAGTCCCAGCGGAGTTATCTAATTTAGGGACTGTGGTATTCAAAAAGCAGCAAGTTCCCTCTCACTCATTCAGCCAGGCAGCAGGCTCAAGGCTTCAGGTGAAGATGTAATATCCTTACTGAATTGGTTTGATTGTTGTTTAATCCCAGGAGAGGTAATCAATTCAGGAACCATACCATCAAACAACCCCATTATCACCATAACCTTCCTCACAGTTTGGCTTCCAGGTCTGTATTGTCAGGGGTGGGTGGGCAGGGTGTAGAATGGGAGGATTATCATCACTGGCTGTTTGCACATCAGTTCAGGCATGACGCATGTCTGATGGAGTGTATAGGGTCAGAGTGTTCGTTGACTAAAGGTTTTGAGTGTGTAGTAAAGGGGAAGGGGGTGTTGGACCATTACTGGGTAATGGTTGGTCTGTGACTTGCTCCTGTGTGGAAGTCAGGTGTGAAAGGAGTGGTGGGAGGGGTATTAGGAGGGGTGGGATAGTGTGTGTGTGTGAGAGAGAGACAGAGAGAGATGAACAGAAATTTGTGTTTTGACTCATCTGTCAAAAGTTATCAGTGAGGTAACAACACTTAAACTTTAGCCCATCTTCGGACACTTTTTCCATAGATTTCCTTCCCACTTCCCATGACATCATTGCAGATACAATTCCAGAACACAGTATTAATAAACTATTTTAGCTTCCCTTTCTTTTTTTCCAGGCCTATCCCTTGTCTGCTCAATGATCTTCCAGGCCTAAAGCCAACAATATCTCATTCAATATTGATTCTCCTTCCTTTTAGACAGGAATATGTGTGGCCAGTCATACTGATTGCACAAACTGTAATGGTTGAGAAACGATTATACATATTACAAAAAGGGTGTGGTTATTTAGGTCGATTTTTCACCTCTTTGCCTCTGTATGTGTGTGTGTGGGGGGGGGGGGGGGGGGGGGGGGGGGGGAGGGAGGTCAGGGATGTTCTGAAATCCAATAATCAAAGTGAATGTGAGTTATGGGGGTAGAGGGAGATATTGGATAGGTATAGGAGTGTGTATTGATTTATACATGCATTCACACAGAAGTTACTTAATTGTACTTGATTATTATTTTTTTAATATATAATTTTTCATTTCTATGATAATTGAATAAGCACTCATGTGCTTTTATACAACCAGCCCCCATGTATATACAGTTTTGTCAATTTTGTCATCCATTCCTGCTGGCACACAATGGCCTACTCTTCTGAAAAGTGGAACAGGTTTTAAACGTGTGTGCAAGATGTTCTGCATGTGATCACACATGGAACCCTAGCTTATAGTCTTATCTAAAGGACTTTTGGGGGGAGTGGAATTGGCACTGATGTAAACTCTGGAGGAAAATTCCTCGTGAACGAGATTCGAACTGGGTCGGCAGATCACGAGCACAATGTACATCACTTTTAACCATCAGGCTATCCCATCCCCCTGCACTTTTGTGTATGTGTGTTATTTCCCATAGCTATCACTGCAGGTCAGGCTGTTAGGTGCTAATCCTTGCACAAGTACCTGCATTGTTACAGGTGAGTGAAAGGGTGATGAATAGCCAGAATATATTGTCAGGGGACTGTTTGTCTGCAAACAGGTACATACAAAGGAGGAGGAATCGTTTGATGAGGCAGTCAAGTGTTGTTTGCTCAACCAGAGCTTCTGATTGTGGGGGAGGTGAGGTGAGGTGGGGGATGTGTTGAATCATTGCTAGGGGCTTGATCCATGAAAGGTTCAGATTGTAGGTCAACCGTGAAGGGATGGTGGTTTGGGTCTGTGTGAAGTTTGGTTTGTCTGGGTGTCTTTGTTTGTTATGTCTTTCTTCCTTTGCCACTTTCATGTGTCTGGGTTTGTTCTCTCTTTGTCCCTGTCTCTGCATCTGTTTGTCTCTCACTTTCTCTCTTGTTCTTTGTCTGTCTGCATCTGCCTTTCTTATCTCTCTGTCTTTTTCTATTTGTCTGTGGGTTTGTTTGTCTCTCCTTCACTTTGTATCGTTTCTTTCTCTCTTATTCTTTTACCTCTGCCATTTCTCATTTGTCTATCTTTTTCTCTCTTTGTCCCTGTCTGTGCATCTGTTTGCCTCTCTCCTTTACTTTCTCTCTTTCCTTTTTTCACTATTGCTTGAATGTGGATGCAAACTTATCTTTTCTGTGGGGATTTTAATCCGTATTTATCTGTTCGTTAGTTTTTACTTTGCCCAGCTACATTGGAAAGGTACAAGTGTGCACGTTAACACTGCTGGCTAATCCTGACAGAAAGGCTGCAGGTCTGTGTTCTCAGGGGTGAGAGGCAGGATGAAGAATGTCAGTATCATCATCACCACAGGCTGTTTGCACAGCCATTCAGGCTGACAGATGCATGGTGAAGAAGAGCCACAGTGTTTGCTCACAAAAGGCTTTGGACCTGAAAGAGGGAGGGAGGTATGGTGTTGGGTCATCATCTCTGAGTAATCTGTTTCTGAAAGGTTCCTGTGGAAGTCAAACGTGGACATGGTAAATGTGTTCCCATAACCTTATGCAGGCTCATTGCACAAGGAGATGTCAAAGGCCTTGTGTTTCTCTAGGGGCCAGGACATCGACCAGTGTCAACTTTCAGTTAGAAGCCAATCCTTACAGAAATGATTTGATTGTATTACAGTCCCAGTGGAGTTATCCAATTTAGGGATTGTGGTATTCAAAAAGCAACAAGCTCCCTCTCACTCATTTAGCCAGGCAGCAGGTCCAAAGCTTCAGGTGAAGATGTAATATCCTTACTGAATTGGTTTGATCGTATTTTAATCCCAGGAGAGGTATTCAATTCAGGAACCGTACCATTAAACAACCCAACCATCACTGTAACCTTCCTGACAGAATGGCTTTCAGGTCTGTATTGTCAGGGGTGGGTGCCAGGGTGAGGAATGGCAGGATTATCATCACTGGCTGTTTGCACAGCAGTTCAGGCATGACGCATGTCTGATGGAGTGGATAGGGTCATGGAGTTCGCTCACTAAAGGCTTTGGGTGTGTAGTAAAGGGGAAGGGGGTGTTGGACCATTACTGGGTAATGGTTGGTCTGTGACTTGCTCATGTGTGGAGGTCAGGTGTTAAAAGATGGGTTGGAAGGGTATTAGGTGGGGTGGGATAGTGTGTGTGTGAGAGAGATGAAAACAAACTTTGTGTTTTGAATCACCTGTCAAAAGTTATCAGCAGGGTAACATCACTTAAACTTTAGCCCCTCTAGGGACACTTTTTCCATGGATTTCCTTCCCACTTCCCATGACATCATTGCAGATACAATCCCCCAAAAGTACTAGCAAACCCTTTTAGTTGTCCTTTCTTTTCTATCCCCACCCATGCAAAACATCAATCACATGCTGTTGTTTAAAGAAAAAAATATATTGTCATCTTTAACTAACATGGCATAGCTTGCTTTCTCTCTATCTCTGTGTCTCATTTTATTTGCCCGTGTATGTGTGTGTAAGTATGTGCATGTGCACATGCACACATGTACAATTATGAGCCTGCATTTGCAGATGTGATATTTATTTGCATGAAAGTTTTGTATTGCATATGGGCTGTGTATCCATGTTCATACATAATAATTATGTGGATGTGAGTTGAGCGGAGAGAGGTACTGAATAGGTAAAGAAGTGTGTATAGATATGCGCATGCATGTACACATAAGTTTCTTAATTGTACTTTTATTATTATTTTTTTTTAGGATAATGGAATAGGCACTCATATGAGTGTTTATTTACATCTAGTCCCCATGTGTACACAGTTTTGTAAATTTGTCATTCATTCCCACCAGTACACATGGCCTACCTGTCTGAAAAGCAGAACAGGTTTTAACAAGTGTGCAAGATGTTCTGCATGTGTTCACACATGGAACCTTTGTTTATAGTCTCATCTGAAGGACTTTTGGAGGTAGGGGAGTTGGCACTGATGTTAACTCCTGAAGAAAACATCCTCTTGAATGAGACTCGACCCGGGTCAGCAGATCACGAGTGCAATGCCCATCACTCTAACCACCAGGCTATCCCGTCCCCCTGCACTTTTGAGTATGTGTGTTATTTCCCATAACTATTACTGCAGGTCAGGCTGTAAGGTGGTAATCCTGGCACAAGAGGGGGCTGTACCTGCTTTGTTACAGGTGAGCAACAGGGTGGCGAATAGCAGGAATATATTGTCAGGGGACTGTGTGTCTGCAAACAGGTACATACACAGGAGGAGGAATCTTTTGATGAGGCAGTCAAGTGTTGTTTGCTCAACCAGAGCTTTTGATTGTGGGGGAGGTGAGGTGAGGTGGGGGAATGTGTTGAATCATCGTTAGGGGTTTGATCTATGAAAGGTTCAGACTGTAAGTCAACCGTGAAGGGATGGTGGTTTAGGTCTGTGTGAAGTTTGGTCTGTCTGGGTGTGGTTAGTGTTTGTTTCATCACTGTGCCTCTCTCTCTCTCAATATTGATACCTACTTATTATGTCTGTTTTTAACTTTAAAAAATCTATTCATTTTGTTGCTGTTGTCTTAATTTTTGTTGCCGTTTATTTTTTGGCTTGTTCTCATGGTTGGTAAGGTGTGAGTATCTACTCAAATGCTAGTTAACAGGGAATGAATGTCAATGATTTTACAAAACCGACATGCACGTGGTGATTGGATATGAAAAATCACCTGGGTGTATATTCCATCATCCTAAGAGTTCAGAAGAGTAGGCTGTTGTTTGCCGGTGGGAACGTATGATAACATTTACAAAACTGCATACATACATGGACTGGATGTTTAAAAAAAATATATATGAGTGCTTATTCAATTATCCTCGAAATAATATAATAATATAAAAAATACAAATCCTACAAAATGAGAAGAAAAAAAATAACCCTTACAGTGTGGCTGCAAGTATGTATTGTCATGTATGAGCAACAGGGATGAAGTATGGGCCATGCTGTAATGCAATATCCTCACAGATTGTTAGCACAGCCATTTATTTTTATTCTTTTATTTCGAGGATAATGGAATAAACACTCATATGCTTTTTTCAAATCCATTCCTTGTGTATATGCAGTTTTCTACATTTTGTCATCAATTCCTACTGGCACACAATGGCCTACTCTTCCGAAAAGCATAAGATGTTCTGTGTGCATTTGCATATGGGAGCTCAGTTTATAGCCTCATCTGAAGGACATTTTGGGGGAGTGGAGTTGGCATTGATGTTAACTCCAGAGGAAAAATCCTCTTGAATGAGATTTGAAAGCAATGCGCATCACTCTGACCACCAGGCTATCCCATCCCCTGTTCAGTGAGGCTGCTGTTTTGATGAAGCGGAATCAGAATAATGTTTGCTCACTGAGGGCTTTGTGTCTGAAAGAGGGAGGGAGGAATGGATCATCACTGACTGGGTCATTGGTCCGTGATTGGTTCTTGCAGAGGTCAGGTGTGAAAGAGGTTGGTGTGTGTATTATATGAGGTGGATAGTGTGTGTTTGTGTGTGTGTGAGAGAGAGAGAGAGAGAGAGAGAGAGAGAGAGAGAGAGAGAGAGAGAGAGAGAGAGAGAGGAGAGAGAGAGAGGAATGTGTGTTTAGATGTGTGTGTATGTGTGTGCTGAAATCTAATGTAATGCAATGTAACATAATTATTAGTGGAAACACATAACATTCTTCTTTGAAGTAGCCCAAAGTCTGTGTCTGAGCGTGTGTGTGTGTGTGTGTGTGTGTGTGAGAGAGAGAGAGAGAAGAGAGAGAGAGAGAGAGAGAGAGAGAGAGAGAATGTGTGTTTAGATGTGTGTGTATGTGTGTGTTTAAATCTAATGTAATGGAATGTAACATAATCATTAGTGGAAACAGATAACGTTCTACTTTGAAGTAGCCCAAAGTCTGTGTCTGATCGTGTGTGTGTGTGTGTGTGTGTGCGTAGTTGTGCATGTGTGTGCTCACATGCGCGTGCGCGCGTGCACGCATAGGCGCACAAGTATGTGCCTGAGTGCACTTACAAAGCTTAATTATTCTGGGGTCTCATGGGGGACAAAAAGCAGTCTCATGTTTTACCAACCTGTCAGCAACTGTCAGCATTTAAACTTAACCCCCTCCAGGGAAACTTTGTCCATGGAATGTCCTCCCAGTTTCCATTTCATCATTGCAGATACAATCAAAAAACCCTATTAATAAATCTTTTAGCTTTCCCTTGTATCTTCCCTTTTTTTCAAACCTACCATTTTTCTATCAACTCTGATCTGCCAGGCCCTAAAGAAAACGATATCTCATTCAATATTCATTCTTATTTCATTTCAGACATGAGTAGTTGTGGCCAGGTTTGATTGCACAAACCTTAGTGGTTGGGGAAAACAATAGTATAGAGTTGAAAGTGGGCTAGTGTGGTTAGAATGTGTGGCTGTTTGTTAACCTGTCCAATTCTGCGTGGGCGTATGATCAGAGCTAATGTTATAAAGTGCAATGATAAAGTACTATCATAGCTAATGTTACGAAAAGCAATAATCAAGTAATAATACAGTTGCAGACAGGAAAAGAAAAAAAATAATGGGTGGTGCTGCTCTCGAGGAGAGCAGCCCGAATTTCATGAAGAGAAATCTGCCGTGACTTAAAGGGGTATGAAATGAAATGATCAGAGCTAATGTTACGAAATGCAATAATAATAATCAGAGCTAATGTTACGAAATACAATAATCAATGTTATGAAATGCAATAATCAAATATAATTAGAGCTAATGTTATAAAATGCAATAACCAAGAGTGATTAGAGCTAATGATACAAAAATCAATGCAATAATCAAGTATGATCAGAGCTAATGTTATAAAATGCAATAATCAAGTACGATCAGAGCTAATGTTATGAAATGCAATGATCAAGAGTGATTAGAGCTAATGCTACAAAAATCAATGCAATAATCAAGTATGATCAGAGCTAATGTTATGAAATGCAATAATCAAGTATGACTAGAGCTAATGTTACGAAATGCAATAATCATTAGTATGATCAGAGCTAATGTTATGAAATGCAATAATCGTTAGTATGATCAGAGCTAATGTTACGAAATGCAATAATCATTAGTATGATCAGAGCTAATGTTATGAAATGCAATAATCGTTAGTATGATCAGAGCTAATGTTACGAAATGCAATAATCATTAGTATGATCAGAGCTAATGTTATGAAATGCAATAATCATTAGTATGATCTGGGCTAATGTTATGAAATGCAATAATCATTAGTATGACCAGAGCTAATGTTATGAAATGCAATAATCATTAGTATGATCAGAGCTAATGTTATGAAATGCAAAAATCATTAGTATGATCAGAGCTAATGTTATGAAATGCAATAATCAAATATAATTAGAGCTTATGTTATGAAATGCAATAACCAAGAGTGATTAGAGCTAATGATACAAAAATCAATGCAATAATCAAGTATTATCAGAGCTAATGTTATAAAATGCAATAATCAAGTATGATCAGAGCTAATGTTATGAAATACAATGATCAAGAGTGATTAGAGCTAATGCCACAAAAATCAATGCAATAATCAAGTATGATTAAAGCTAATGTTATGAAATCCAATAATCAAGTATGACTAGAGCTAATGTTACGAAATGCAATAATCATTAATATAATCAGAGCTAATGTTACGAAAATTAATGCAGTCATCAAGTATGGTTATAGCTCATGTTACAAAATGCAATAATCGAGAGTGATGAGAGTTAATATTACAAAATGCAAAATTCAAGTGTAAGCAGAGCTAATGTTACGAAATGCAATAATCAAGCAATATCAGAGCTAATGTTACGAAATGCAATAATCAAGTAATATCAGAGTTAATGTTATGAAATGTTATAATCAAATATGACTAGAACTAATGTTATAAAATGCAATAATCAAGCAATACCAGAGCTTATGTTAACAAAATGCAATAATCAAGTAATATCAGAGCTAATGTTATGAAATGCAATAATCAAATATGGCTAGAGCTAATGTTATAAAATGCAATGATCAAAGTCAGGTTTTGCTGGATGGAGGGAGAGCATTCAAGCTATTCAGTATTTTCCTGGTGTGTGATTTTTTTTCATGTTCCCAGGGGAAGTTCTCACTGTGTGTGCTTTGTTTAGTGCAGAAAGGCATGTTTTCCATCCTGGCTCCGCTGATATGCTGAAACACACACAGGCTGAAGCTTGAATCAAATAGTGTGTAATCCTGAACTAACACATCACAGCTCTTTGTCTCCATCTATTTGTCTGTCTCTGTCTTTGTATCTGTCTGCCTGTCTGTCTGTCTGTCTGTCTCTCTCTCTGTCTCTGTCTCTCTCTCTGTCTCTGTCTCTCCTGGTTTGTCCCCCTGTGTGTGTGTGTGTGTGTGTGTGTGTGTGTGTGTGTGTGTGTGTGTGTGTGTGCGTGCGTGTGCGCGCGCCTAAAGCTTAATTGTTGGCTGGCCATGACGCCAGACAAAAAGCAATATCATGTTTGAACTCACCTTGTCAGAAGTTGTCAGCAGGTAACACAATCACTCAAACTTTTTCGCCCTCTGGGGAAATTTTGTCCATGGATTTCCTCCCAGTTCCCCATTTCATCATTGGGCAGATACAATCCAAAATGTATTAATAAACAACGTAGTCTTCCCTTCCTTTTTATATCGTAACCCCTGTCTGCCTAAACGATCTGCCGGCCAGCCCTAAAGACAACAATATCTCCCTGAATATTGATTCTCGTTCCACGTGGACATGACAATGTGTGGCCAGGCTGATTTCAGATGATTGTAATGGTTAAAGGAAACAATGCACAGTTTGAACGTGGGCTAGCAGGGTTAGACGGACAGGACAAGAAAACGAAATAATGGGTGGTGCTGCTCTTGTGGCGATGCGCTCTCCCTGGGGAGAGCAGCCTGAATTTCATGCAGGGAAATCTGCCCTGAGTTAAAATGTTATAAAATGAAAAAAAGGATGAAATAACTTTCAAATTTTTTTTCCACTCGCGGTGTAGGTGTATTGCTAGATTTGCTGTTATGAATTGCAGGAATCAGAGTCAGGTTTTCTGAAGGGAGGCTATCAGATTTTCCTGCGGCCATTGATTCTCTCGCTTCCCCAAGGGAGCTTCCAGAATTATTTGCTTTGTTCAAAACTATCAATTGACTTGCTAGAGTATGGCCCAGGCCAAAAGCTGTGCCGGTTATTGATGTTAGCTAATTGCCAAGGCCTACACTAAAATTTTGTTATGTTGTAAAAGGTTGTATTGAGATTGCCTTCAGCCAGGACAAGCTCTTAACATAACAACCTGCACTCTAAAGGAGAAAATATCCTCTGAAGTCGGCGTATGGCTGCCTATATGGCGAGGTACTTAAAAACAGTCATACACGCAAACTTCTCATTCAGGGTGCAATTTCAATCTCACAGTGATTCCCAGGTGGGATGAGTGAGTCAGAGTGCACATTCTGGGTGACCCCCAGAATGTTAAGCTGGGGAATGCACAACAACAACAACAAAACAATGCGCTAGAGTCACCTTTCTGTTCAAATCTACCTTCTCCTTGCTAAATGATCTATCTGCCAACAGAGACAAAAACAATATATCATTCAAAATTGATTGTCATTTCCATTCAAACATGAATATTCGTGGCTAGGGTGGGTAACTGCACAAACTAGAATAGTTGAGAAAACAATACAGAATTTGAAAAAGGGCTATATCAGTCAAGTTCTTTTCTTTATCAGTATTATTCTACCTTTCCAATCCTCTGTGTGTGTGCGTGCATGCATACGTGTGTGTGCGTGCCCACGCGCGTGTGCGCATGCCCCCATGTGCTTGTGACTTAATTGTCTTTTCGCCTCAAGGGAGACAAAAAAGCAATTTCATGTTTTGGCCTGCCTGTCAGAAACTGTCGCCAGGTAATGATTATTTAAACGCTGACCCCCTACAGAATACTTTTATCATGCATTTCCTCCCTGTCTCCATTTCATCACTCTAGATCGATTCCAAGCATATTAATAACAGTTTGCTTTAATCCTTTTCACCTCTCTCTCTATCCTTTTTTTATACGAACATAAGCAGAAAATCACACCACCACCCCCCTTTCTCTTCCTCTTCTGACCCGAAAAGAAAACAGTACATTATTCAATATTAATTCCCTTCCCCAGGACATGAATATGGCGGCCAGATTGACCAATCAAAACAAGGATGGATGTGGAACAAACAGAAGGGAGGAAACTGAGACAAAGCTTAGTATGCTAGAGTGATCTTTTGTTGGTGGGGTTTCTGTTGTAGTCCTGTAGCTTTTAGACCCATTGTGTGCGGGTTTGTTTGCCGAGGTTGTATGGGCAAGAGATAATGTTATGAAACGCAGTAGTCCTCATTGTCAAGTTGGCTTGGCTAGAAGAGGAATTGTTTCCACTTGGATCCCCCATTATCAAGTTTTGTTTTGGTGGCCACTCCCCCAAGGAGGCTTTGCAGTGATTTTTGTGGTTTCAAAAGGTAAATTATCTCTTTTCCTGGCCCTGAGTAACTCTTGTCAAACACACACACACACACACTCACCACACATGCCCGCATCTCTCTCTCTCTCTCTCTCTCTCTCTCTCTCTTCTCTCTCTCCTCTCTCTCTCTCTCTCTCTCTCTCTCTCTCCTATCCAGTCTCCTATTTTAGGGTCGTCTGGTATCAGTCAAAGCGGAAAGACCTTAAAATTGAAGACTTACTTACATGCCCGCATGCATGCACCCACGTATGCCCGCATGCACCCATGCATGCATGCACACATGCACACACACACACACACACACGCACGCATGCACATATACACACACTTTTGGTTAAGACAGATACTTGTTATGAGGAGTTAACCTGAGTGCTCTCTCCTCTGTTGCTGCCTCACTTTACATCTTTCTTTCTCTCTCCCTGTCTCTTTCTCTCTCTGTCTCTGACTCCTTCTTTCTCACTCTCTCTCTCTGTCACTGTCTCTGTCTCTTTCTGTCTGTGTGTATGTCTCTGTATTTTTCTTTCTCTACTCCTTCTTTCTGACTCTCTCTGTCACTGTCTCTGTCTCTTTCTGCCTGTGTGTATGTCTCTGTATTTTTCTTTCTCTCTGTTTTTTTCTCTCTGTCTCTTTAACTATCTATGCTTGTCTTTCACTCTGTCTCAATCTCTCTGTCTCTCTTTTCTCTTTCTTTCTTTCTCTGTGTCTATCTCTTTCTCTTCTCTCACTGTCTCTCTGTCTCTGTCTCTATCACTGTCTTTGTCTGTCTGTCTGTCTGTCTATCTGTATGTATGTATGTATGTATGTCTCTCTCTCTCTCTCTCTCTCTCTCTCTCTCTCTCTCTCTCTACTGTTGACTGTTTTGAATAGTTATAGTCACCGTTTCCCCTGTATGGTAATTGAACTTCTTTTTTCGGTCACACTGTAAATTTGTTTTTCATTTGAGGGGAAGAATAGAGGGAGACAGAACAATCGGGTGCAGCAAGTAACCTGGACAAAACATGAAATATATTCATGAGATTTATTTCATTCACTGTAGTCCCATTGTTGCTTTCATAAGCAGAAAAAAAACTTAGTGCTAGAGTTACAGTGCATGGATGTGATATGCAATAAAATGATAGCATTAATTAACAAATGACACATAGCTTTGGAATGGATAAAACTCATCATTTTCAGATTGCTGATCGCTTCTGAAGTCGAGTATAGCTGTCTATATGGTGAGGTGCTTAAAACAGTCATACCCTCATTCAGTGTGCAATTTCAATCTCACAGTAATTCTCAAGTGGGATGGGTGAGTAACAGTGCACATTCTGGGTGACCCCCAGAGTGTTAAGCTGAGTAATGCATAACAACATTAACAGGTTGCTGATCTTGTATGGTATCATTTTTTGTGCCTCGTTCAAATCCATTTAAGTTTTTGGATAATCCTTTATATCCTTATCATCAATATTTTTGCTGTCATATTATTATAATTATGCCTTCATGCCCCTTTTAATCTCAATGCATTGATCAACTGGAATAGGATACTATGGCTAGTAAGGTAAATTATGAGTGTAGAGATTGATTGATTGGTATGAACCTAGCTGATAGCGTTTGATGATGAAGAAGAAGAAACTGGCATTCAGTCTATTTAAATATTTGTTCATATCTTTATTATGTTGACATCATGGGGGTTTTTGTCATCAGTGTATCCTATTATGACTGATTTTGTCCAAACTCATGGTCTGCATAATAGTGATATGGTAACTTGACAGAATGATCACATGTGCACAGGTTCGGATCATCTTTCCCCCAGATGAAAATATGAACTGTACAAGCACATTAAGAGTTCATTCAAACATAAGACAAAAATGTGTAATCTGTATGGTTTTGTGTCTGTGTGTACATGCTTGAACTGAGATGTCTGTGTGTGCATGTCTGTCTGTATATGTATGCTTTTGTGCATGTGTGCATTCACACACACATACACACTCATGCACACATACTACACATATATGCACACGTACTCTACACACACTACACACACACACACACTATACCACACCACACTACATTACAAACACACACTACACAACACACACACACACACACACACACACACACACACACACACACACAAAACACAACAAACACACAACACACAAACACACACAAACACACGAACACACACACACACAAACACATACACACACACACACACAAACACACATATCTCTGCATGCTTACTTGTGGCTTAATTGTCTTTTCGCCTCAAGGGAGACAAAAAGCAATTTCATGTTTTGGCCTGCCTGTCAGAAACTGTCGCCAGGTAATGATTATTTAAACACTGACCCCCTACAGAATACTTTTATCATGCATTTCCTCCCTGTCTCCATTTCATCACACTAGATCGATTCCAAACATATTAATAACACTTTTTTTCCTGTTTTTCACTTAATCTTCCTTTTTTTTTTTTAAACAACCGTGAAATGGAAATCTTCCCCCTCCTCCCCTACCCCCATCCCCCTGTCTCTCTCCATTGCTATTTCAACCCCGAAAAGAAAACAGTACGTTATTCAATATTGATTCCCACTGGGCACAAATATGGCGGCCTGATTGACAAAACAAAAACAGGATGGACATAAACCCTAGGATATTGATACAGGGTTAGCGTGCCAGAATGAGTTTTATTTGTGTGTGTGTTGGTTGGTTTTGGGTTTTTGTTTTTGTTTTTGTTGTTTGTGTTTGGGGAACCTTTTTTGTGTGTCTGTTTGTGATATTGTTTTCTTTTTCTTTGTATGTGTGTGTGGTGGGTTTTTTTGTTTGTTATAGCTTGGGGACCATTGTAAGGGCAGTGGCGGATTGTTTGCCAACTGCATGCGCAGGTTGTGTGTGGCTGGAGCTAATGTTATGAAATGCAGTAGTCCTCATGGTCAGATTGGCGAGAAGAGGGTGGGGGGCTGCTCCCTCAAGACCGTACTACTTGCCCCTCACTCCTCAGTCAGACTTTGAAGTGATTTTTAATTTGTTCCCTAAAGCATTCTTTTTTCTTCTTCATTATCCTTCTTCTTTTTCTGCTTGTGTTGGTTCTTCTTTTTCTTCTTCTTCTTCTTCTTCTTCTTCTTCTTCTTCTTCTGCTTCTTCTTGGGTTTGTTGTTGTTCTTCTTCTTCTTTGCATTCTTCTTCTTCTTGTCTTTACATGTCTGACACTTTTGAAACATGCATACTTGATGCTTTCAGCAAATTATGTATACCATGTGTATAGGAGTTTGCTTTTGTTGTTTGTTTTACTGTTGTTCGTTTGTTTTGTTACTGTGTTTTTGCTGTTTCTGTCTGTATGTCTTCCCCAGTCTCTATTTCTCTTTATTTCTCTGTCTGTCTCTGTCTCTGTCTGTCTATCTGGTCTTCAACAACACGAAAACAGCTCAAGTGCATGGAAATGTAATTCTAATGCAAGATACAGTAGTACTAAATTATACACATGTGTGTCGTTATGATCATGCAGACATCCTGCATGTTCATGTATGTTCCACCCACGCTATCAGAGGTGTGTGTGTGTGTGTGTGTGTGTGTGTGTGTGTGTGTGTGTGTGTGTGTGTGTGTGTGTGTGTGTGTGTGTGTGTGTGTGTGTGTGTGTGTGTGTGTGCATGCGTGCCTGCATGCCTTGCTTGCGTCCAAACACACACAAGCGCGTGTGTATGTTTATTTAAGTACGATCTATACTTTTTTGTTGTTGCAAGAAACAGCAGTCCATTCATGTGCACATAGAAAGGAAAAGGTGTCCCATAATCTATGTGGTCGGTAGGGGAGCGAGGCATCAGAGACCTCAGCTTCTCATGGGGCTAGCCTATTGAGGGCGGCGCCCATCTCCTCTCCCTTGCTGCTTTACCTTCCCTGAACCTAAGATGAAGGTACCCATTTACAGCTGGGTGAACTGGGGGACTGTACTGAAGCCAAGGCTCAAAAACGGTCACCATCCAACTGGTAACCATGCTTGATGCTGCTTAACTTGGCTGGGGGAAAGCAAGTGCTCTAACCACAGAGCTATCCCGTCCCCAGATAGTATAGATATAGATACAGACAGACAGACAGAGATACACACACACACACACACACACACACACACAATATATATATATATATATATAATATATATTTATTTATTTATTATATAATCAAACTGATTAATATTTATTTGTTTATATTTATTTCTTTTCTTTTATTTCGAGGATAATAGCATAAGTACTCATGCGCTTATTTTTTTACAACCAGTCCCCCATGTGTATGCAGTTTTGTAATTGTTATCTCTCAAAATCACAGCAAAGCAAAAACCAGTCACCCACACAGCAGGAGCAGCTTTTACCGGCTAATCTCTCTACAGCTAAACATTGCGGGTGGCTGGGTAGGTTGTCACGGGTGGCTTGATTAAAGGGGTGACGAATGGGCGGCAGGGCGGGCTGTTCAGGCCACCAAGTCATGTTCACAGCGGTAGATGATGAAGGCAGTCTGACGTCTGCTGTAGCAGAGTGGAGTGCTTGCTCATTCAAGCTTTTGGGAAAAGGGGTGAGGGTGGAAAGTGTGTGTGTGACAAATGACAATGACAATGGCAAATTCTTTTATTTCGAGGATAATGAATAAGCAACCATGTGCTTTTTTTTTAATTTACAATCAGTCCCCGCCCTTTTGGATATAAGAGAGAGAGAGAGAGAGAGAGAGAGAGAGAGAGAGAGAGAGAGAGAGAGACAGACAGACAAGACAGACAGAGAAAGAGTGTGTGTGTCAGGGTGGAATTGAACCTAAGACTGTTCGAGTTTTTGTCCACCTGCTGTGTGTGTGTGTGTGTGTGTGTGTGTGTGTGTTGTGTGTGTGTGTGTGTGTGTGTGTGTGTGTGTGTGTGTGTGCGTGCGCGCGCGCGTCTGTGTGCGTGGCAGGAGGGGAGGGTGTTGTTGTAGAATAATGGCTGGGGTCATTTGTCTGTGTGTAAAGGTCACAGAGATGTGAGCCGAGATGGTGATAATTATATGGAATTCATTTAGCGGTTTGTCTTGCAGGGAAAAAACCCACTAATAACAGTAGTTGAAATCACATCGTTTGCACATATGCAATCATTCACACATAGTCTCAAGCACACACATACACACACGCACACACATCCATGTACAGGCGCGCACACGCACATATGCGCACACATAAACACACATGCGCTCGCGCGTGCGTACACACATACACACGACGGCTTGATAAAAAAAAAAGCAAGTGTACTGATTATTCAATCTACCATCTGAAAATAAAAGTTTGACTTTGACACGCACACACTCACACACACGCACGCATACACACGCACAGACGCGCGCACACACACACACACACACACACACACACACGCTCGCGCCTGCACCCCCCCCCCTCCCTAACCCCCTACACACACACAATACACAGACAAGTATTACACTTTGGCGGGATGATTTGAAGGTAAAAACAGATACGATAATGATGTAAGAACAGGGGGGATGCCTTTAAGTTGAAAACAAGCGTGTCTTGAGGCTGGATTTGAAAGAATCATCATGTACAAGCTTTTCTCGTCGAAGAGAGAGAGAGAGAGAGAGAGAGAGAGAGAGAGAGAGAGAGAAGAGAGAGAGAGAGAGAGAGAGGGAGGAGAGAGAGAGAGAGAGAGAGAGAGAGAGAGAGAGAGAGAGAGAGAGAGAGAGAGATTTTTTTTATCGAGGATAGTGGAATAAGCATTCATGTGCTTTTATACGTCCAGTCCCCGTGTGTATACGCTTTTGTAAATTCTGTCATCTGTTCCCACCGGCACACAATGGCCTACTCTTACGGAAAGCGGAACAGGATTTAAGGTGTGCGAAAGATGTTCTGCGCGCGATCGCACACGGGGCCTCGGTTTATAGTCTCATCCGAAGGACTTTAGGGGAGAGTGGAGTCTGCCCTGATGTTAACTCCAGGGGAAAATGTCCCCTTGAACTGGAATCGAGCCCGGGGTTGTCAGATTGCGAGCGCAATGTTCTAACCACTAGGCTATCCCGTCCCCCGAGAGAGAGAGAGAGAGAGAGAGAGGGGGGGGGGGGGGGAGGGGGGGGGAGAGAGTCCTCACATTCATAAGGACGGACCTGAGACAGGAGGAGAGGAGTGACGGCCAACGATGGCCAACCTAATTCTGATGCTGCTCTTATGTCCGCAAAAGAAGGGTCAGTTAATTAAGGCCGTGAAAGTGCGTGACACAGACAACAACTTAATGTGGACAGAATAAGGCTTGGTCAGTTCTTTGTTGCTTTAGTTGTCTCTTTGAGGGTTTTCAAGAAGCGAGGTACGGTGATGGTAACTGGTCAAAAATGGCTGTAGCGTGAATTAAAAGGAAAAATGGAAAGGGCAAGTATGCCCCCCCCCCCCCCCCAAAAAAAAAGAACCCACTAAACAACACGCCCAAACAACAAACAAAAAACAACCACCACAAAAAAAGCAAACAACAAACAAAAGGAAAAAACAAATAAAAAATAAACAAAACAAACCGAAACAGAACAAAAAACCCTCCCAAAACAAGAAACAAAACCCCCTCCAAACCATAAAGAAAACAAAAAGAAAGCAAAACCAACAGTTTTGGGTTGAAATAAGGGTAAGTAAGAACCTGACGTGAAAGGTCAAAGAGAATATACCTATCCCGCCCCCCCCCCCCCCCCCCCCCTCCACCCAACACACACACACACCTTCCAGTCCTACATCTTCCCTATAACAAAAAATTAATTAAAAAAAATAATAACTCCTCGAAAAATGGAAGCAGCACTCTATTTGTGACAGATTTCTTGTTATCAATCAAAAGCATCTGGAAAATGAATCATCATCAACATCATTAGTCATGTCACGTTAAAAATCAAATCAATTATGCGTGAGAATGCATGTAAATGTACTTTGGGGTTTTTTCCCCCCTGAAAGAAACCTTGAGGGTTTGGGTTTTTTCCCCTTCCTGTGTCTCTGTTCATGTCTGTCTTCTGTCTGTCTCTCTATGTATGTCTCTTCCTGTGTCTCTGTCTGTCTGTCTGCCCCCCCCCCCCCCCCCTCTCTCTCACTCTGTCTCTTTCTCTTCCTGTGTCTCTGTCTGTCTGTCCTCTGTTTCTCTCCCTCTCTCTCTGTCTCTCTCTCTGTCTCTTTAACTTCCTGTGTCTCTGTCTGTCTTCTGTCTGTCTGTCTGTCTGTCTGTCTATCTGTTTCTCCCTCCCTCTCTCTCTCTCTCTCTCTCTCTCTCTCTTGCTCTTTCTCTTCCTGTATCTCTGTCTGTCTTCTGTCTGTCTATCTGTCTGTTTCTCTCTTTCTCTGTCTCTCTCTCTCTCTCTCCTCCTCTCTCCTCTCTCTTCTCCTCTCTCTCTCTCTCTCTCTCTCTCTTTCCCACCCTCCCTCAATGTGTATGTATGCCTATGGCCAAAACACATTAAACATGTGAAATCTTGAAATCTTGAAATCTCTCTCTCTTTCACACACTGTATGCCAGGGCTTACACCGTGATTATTGTCCGGCTTCCACATGCAGGTTGGTTGCATGATTTAGGGACAGTGTCAGTCGTTTGCCATGTCCCGCTTCACTTGACGCTCCGTGTACATGGGTTTTGTGTTGCTTCACATTTATTCTATTGTCTTTTCCCCTCACTTGTTTGGGCTTACTCATCTCTCCCTGTCTTCCTGTGTCCACTCCCACACCCCATGCACCCTCTGTTTGTCATCACAGGGTAACACCATTCTCACTCTCTCTATTTAAAAAAAAATTATTTTATTTTTTTATATCGAGGATAATGGAATAAGCACTTGTGTGCTTTTTTACATCCAGTCCCCATGTGTAATTCATTTTTTGTACATTGTGTCATCTGTTCCCACCGGCACACAATGGCCTACTCTTACGAAAAGCGGAACAGGATTTAACATGTGCGCAAGATGTTCTCCATGCTTTCTGTGTGTGTGTGTGTGTGTGTGCTTGCATGGGTGTGTGTGTGTGTGTGTGTGTCTGTGTGATGGTTTCTGTGTCCCTGTCTGTCTTTGTTTCTCTGTGTCAGTGTATCTTTCTGTCTCTGTCCCATCTTATCTCTCTGTCTGCCCCCTACTCCCCCCCCCCCTCTCTCTCTCTCCTCTTCTTCATCATCGTCTTCTTCTTCTTCTATTACTGCTGCTGCTGCTTCTACTACATTTGTACTACTACTACTATTCCTACACCTACTTCCGGACTCTCTCACTTGTGCCCAAATGTGTGCACCAAATATGTAGCAAAACGGCAAGTATAAAATTTTAATAATGACTGTACAGCTGATATTTAATATGGTTGAAACAACATCAGCCACTCTCTCGCTCTCTCCCTGTCTCCCTCCCTTCCTCCCTCCCTCCCTCCCTCCTCTCTCTCTCTCTCTCTCTCTATCTCTCTCTCTCTTCCAGAAGGAAAGAGCTTGGTTAAGCCAGAGAGAGAGAGAGGTTAAAAAGATAGAGGATAGAGATAGAGATGATAGAGAGAGAGGAGAGAGAGAGAGAGAGATAGAGGAGAGAAAGAGAGAGATGAGACAGACAGACAGACAGAGATACAGAGACACGGAGAGACAGAGAGAGGGAGAAATCTAGTTGACTTGTGGAAACAGACAAATGACAGTTAGGCCTAGAAGGTCTTTATGGCCATAAATAATGGGCAGGCCACTCATCGCACCTGCAGATGAGCGCTACTCTAGGGGGGCGACCATTCCCATGGGAAATCGGCAACAAACAAGATGAGAGACACGGCCCTGTCAGCACTCACGCCTTGGAGGACATCTTGTATGGCCAGAGAGGGGTGGGGGAGGGGAAGGGGAGTGGGAGGGAGGCTGGAGATTAAATGTGCACTCAGCTGACCTTAGGAGTCCTTCAAAGGGAAGCTTATGCAAAAAAGGAAAGAAAACAACAACAAAAACCAAAGCGTTGGTAAAGTCAGTTTATAATGAATAATAATAATAAATGGAACTTATATAACGCTATATCTTGCAAAGACAAATTAAAGCGCATAATTATAGGAAAAGCCCTGATTCTTGGAAGGAAAAACAATGGTTTGGTTTTGCCACTTTTAGAGTTGTCTAGATCATGCGTGTGTAAGTGCTGGAGTGTGCATGCATACACATAATATGTGCATGCACATGCATACACACACAGATACACACACACACACTCAATCACTCTCTCGCCATGCTATATCTCTCTCTTTCTTTCTCTCTCTGTCTTTCTCTCTCTCTCTCCCCTCTCTTTGACTCTCTCACCTCTCTTTTTCTTCTTTTTATCAGTGCTCTGTTTTACTTTCTTTTTTTCATTCCTTCTTTTGTTTGTTTGTGTCTTTTGTACAGTGACTTATTGTTATATCTTGAGAAGGGGTGGTCGCTTGAGAAATTGTTGTTGTTTCCCATAGAGTAAGTCTTAACTGTTAAGTGTTTTCTCAGCTGAGAAGTTGTGTCTGTGATGTAATTGTCTTGCTAAGTGTCTGAAGGGTTTCTGTAATGCAGCTAAGAAAACATACAGGCGGACAATTTCGGATACTTTGGCAAAGGGTGAACAGTTCCCACTAACATTTTGTGAAAATGTTGCATACATTGTGTGAACCACCGTCATGTCTCTCTGTTTGTGTTTGTCTGTTGTCTCGTGTCTTGATATTTGTGACTCTCTCTCCCCAATTATACTTTGCTTGACTCCATTCTAGGGGCTGGAGGCCTGAAGAATAAATTTCTTTTATTGTTCTCTCTTTCTCTTTCTCTTCTCTCTCTCTCTCTCTCTCTTCTCTCTCTCTCTCTCTCTCTCTCTCTCTGCATACATCTATACTTGTGAGAACTTGTGTAGGGTACAGGATACCTCATTTGGTAAATCGCCAGATGTGTTCTTTGTGCTTGTTTTGTTCCTCAGCTAGAGCTCTGAGAATCACCAATGGCGAGACTCTGCTTATGCTACTTACTGTTTACCCACCATTAAGGTAGGCCGCATTGTGACTTAGGTGATTGAAAGGTTCTTAAAGTGGATTGTGCAATGCAATTATCCAATGCCTGATTGGTTTTGTGGTGCTGAAAAGATTTGTGGAAAATCTCTTATGTCAGCCATTTGATTGATGGCAATTTTTCAATCCAAGGAGGACTATGGTCCATATTGTAGGAAAGTTTAAAATAAAGTGTGTGTGTATGTGTGTGGTTTTAGTAGTTTGCGATCCTCCCTTCCCCACCTTCTCATCAAACTCCTCTCCACTTCTCACCCTCAAAAACACAGTTCCTCTTCCCCTCCCCTGGGGACAGTTGTCGTTGCCGCCACTGCCCTCCTTTTTATTTGACAGCCGGCATTCCCAAAACCCTGACAGGGCCTCACCTTTTGTTATCTGTGGGGAGCCGGGAGTTTATTCTGTGGGTTCTTGGAGGGAAAATGAAATTGTCACCCAACTTCTTTGAGTTGCCAGCACGTCTTCTTTTAAACTTCTTAGAAGTTGACTTTCATCAGCAAAACTTTTCCCAGCCTCTTGATTGATTGGTTCTCTCCCTCTTTTTTGCCCTTTGACCCCTTCCAGTCTGCTGCTGGATCTGTGCTTTGTTCATGCTTTGTCTTTGAAATGTTTTTGATCAAAACAGTTTGTCTTTGATTGATCATTGTGTGTGTGTATTTGTGTGTGTGTTTAGAAAGGAGGAAGGGGTGGGGGGAAGTAAGAAGGAGGTAGAAGAAGACTGGGATGTGTGTGTATGTGTGTGGTGTGTGTGTGTGTGTGTGTGTTTGAGAGAGAAAGAGAGTATTTGATGTGCAGTTTTAGTGTGCTTGCAACTGTACTCTTTTGTTAAAGGTTCTTGGAGTAAGCTCCCAAGCCGCATTATATTCAGCTGATGCTCTTGGTACCATTGGGGTTATTGGAGTTCCTCATCACCCCTGTCCCCTTCCCTTGCAGCTCCTCATTTTGCAACTTTTCTTTGTCTTCTCTTTGTTTTTGCTTGTTTGCTTTGTTAACTTGTTGGTTATTTGGTTAATTTGTTGGTTTGTTTGTTGGCTGTTTGGGTGGGTGGGGGGGGGGGGGGGGGGGGTATTCCATGGCTTTTATAGCGTAAAGAATCTTCACCTTTTCAATCACTGTCTACGTTTATTTCTCTCTCTCTCTCTCTCTCCTCTCTCTCTCTCTCTCTCTCTCTCTCTCTCTCTTCTCTCTCTCTCTCTCTCTCTCGCCCTCCTCTGTTAGAACATTGGTTAGAACATTGCGCTCGCAATCTGTTAACCCGGGTTCGATTCCCGTTCAAGGGGATATTTTCCCCTGGAGTTAACATCAGTGCAGACTCCACTTTCCCCAAAGTCCTTCAGATGAGACTATAAACCGAGGCCCCGTGTGCGAACGCACGCAGAACATCTTGCGCACACATTAAAATCCTGTTCCACTTTTCGTAAGAGTAGGCCATTGTGTGCCGGTGGGAACAGATGACAGAATTTACAAAACCGTAAATACATGTGCACCGGATGTAAAAATGCACATAAGTGCTTATTCCATTATCCTCGATATAAAAGAATAAAATATAAAATATAAAATGTCTCTTATCTTCTGCCTTCCCCGTCCATTCTCCTGCCTTAAAAAAGAAAGTTTGACACTTTCTGAAATTTTGCCTGTCAGTAGTTTGGTTTCCAGGGAGTAGCATTGTGAACATGGGATGGTGACTGGATGTCCCTTCTACAGTGACATATAATTTGCTGGTATGATACTGCATAGATATTTTCCTTGTCTCTCAAAATTTTGGGCTGTCTTTTTTTTTTCTCGCTGTGTTTTTAATGTGGGAACAGATGACAGAATTTACAAAACCACAAATACATGTGCACTGGATGTAAAAATGCACATAAGTGTTTATTCCATTATCCTCGATATAAAAGAATAAAATATAAAATATAAAATGTCTCTTATCTTCTGCCTTCCCCGTCCATTCTCCTGCCTTAAAAAAGAAAGTTTGACACTTTCTGAAATTTTGCCTGTCAGTAGTTTGGTTTCCAGGGAGTAGCATTGTGAACATGGGATGGTGACTGGATGTCCCTTCTACAGTGACATATAATTTGCTGGTATGATACTGCATAGATATTTTCCTTGTCTCTCAAAATTTTGGGCTGTCTTTTTTTTTTTCTCGCTGTGTTTTTAATGTGTGGACAAGGAATTTAGCAGAATGGCTGGCATCCCAATAACCATGTGCTTTTCTTTGCCTTAAGGACTGATGTGATGAAGGTACTGTTTCATTTCAATATGAAAGTTTTTTTCTATGTTGAGGGTGTTGGTTATTTGAAAAGGGATTAGAAGGTGTTGGTTTTGAACTTGAAGTGAATGAGAATGGGAGTCACTGGAAATGAATTAGATGATGGCCCTGATATTGCCTGCAGGGGCTATAAAAAACACGGAATGAAATGAAAATGAAATGTTTGTTCAGTTTGTTGTGGTTGTTGCAGGGGGTGGTGGTCTTTTTTTTCTCTTGTCCTTTCTTTCCTTTTCCATTTTCCTTCTCTTTGAAAAGGGGAGGGAGAGGGCTTTTTTGTGTTTCATGTTTTGTTGTGGTTTTTTTTCCTTTTCATTGTCTTTCTTTTGTTCCTTATTTCTATAGTGGTTTTGTTTGTTTCTTTGTTTGCTTCAGGATTTTTCTTTTATTGACCTCATTGTGAAAAGACATTTGATTTTTTTCAACCTGAGCCAACCTTTCTAGAAAATGGTGATTGGCTTTTCTTTTGTTTTCTTAACTCAGTAGCCATTGACCTAAGGAGATCCATTTCTTTTTTTGTTCTCCTGTCCACTTACTGTTTTTGTTTTCCCTATTTTTCTTTCTTTCTTTTTGTCTTTTGTGTTTGTTTTTGTAATCGTTCTGGGTGCTTGTTTGTTTTCTTCTGGCTTTTGTTCTGTTATTGATAAATCAATATGCCTGGGGACATTGTAAAGAATAAACTTGTCATGCGCTTGTGTGTGAGTATGGCAAAACAGTGATTCAAGAAGCAGGGGAGATATTTCAACAAATTGAAGAAAAACATCGTCCACAACCACTCACAAGCAAACCGCTATCCCAACAATCAAACTCAATGTTTGTGTCAACGTGTCAAGTGAGATTCACACACTTATTTTCTGTTATCAACTTCAACAATGACCTACTTGACAGGGACAAAACAGCACGTGCAGTAAGTAGCACGTGTGGTGTGCCTAGGTGAGTTGTTAGGAGCTGTCGGAGCAAGAGAAGAGAAGAGGACCTCCTAATGGCTGTGTCATAGACAGCCCCACAGCATGCTAATCCCTTCTGTGTTTGGGGGCATCATTTGTTACCACAGACATCAATGACAGTCAAATCATCTGTGTGCTTTCCTGGCAGCTTGTGTGCCTTTCTTCAGGTGTTTTTCATTATTTGTGGGGTTTTTTTGTCTATCATTATGTACAGTTTGGCTTGAATTCTGTATTTTTGTATTGTTTAAAGTAGTAGTTCTATTGTGTTTCAAATTGCTTTTTTATTTTCTTTACTAGATACCCCTTAGTTTGTGTCAAAAGTGTTCTCTTGTTGGAACTTGTTAAGATTTTTTTCCCGTGCGTTCTGAGTTTTTCTTTCATCTGGTAAAGAAATTTGGGTGTGTTGTGGGTTTTCATTTTCAATCACTCTCTTTCAAGACATCCAACATCAAATGCATGCTAAGTATTCTTATCTTTCTGCGACAGGCTCGGACATAAATTAAAGGATATGTGTATTTTTTCTTCTGCATTTGTGAAGGAATAAACGGAAGTGAAACATGGTGCAGACCTATATAATTATGTACATGTACATAGTCCAGAGACATTTAAAAAAAAAGAAAGCTTTTTATTCACCAAGTGCCACCCAGATTCAAATCCAAGACACCCCCTTCCCCCCTCCTTCCCCTTCGAGGGGATGCGGGGACCTGTCACTAAAAATAGTATCCCCACATCCTGGATATTCTGTGTTAGAAATTCCCTATTTTGTATCCCTCTCTTTGTTTCTGCCTTGTTCCTTCTCATCCATTTTCTGCCTTCTTGGTCCATTCTACTACCTTTTTTTTCCAAGAAACACATCAAAGATTTTCTCTCCCCTGCCAAAGTTGGATGTGCTGGGCCTGACTTGTCAGGTGCTTAACAGCAGTGTGATGCATTTTCGCTCATATGCCACATAACAATAGTTGCTGTCTGAGCATTGGCCAAAAGAGAAGATTACAAGGTCATTGTTTCCCCACTGGCAGCTCTTTGAGTGATGGTGGGGTTGATGGCTTTAACCCAGATATAATCTTTGAAAATTGCAAGGCTATAATAATGGAGAAGGATAATCATCCCCATTCTCTGTATTCAGTCATTGTTTCCTCTATCATGCTTTCTCTGGAAAGGGAATGGGGAAACCTGCTATTTGTTTTGACTGAATGAACATTATGTTTATTTGTTAATTCATTTATTCTTTTTTTTCCCCTATCGCCATCCAGATGATGATCCAGATTGTATCTCTTGGCCATAAACCTAACTCTCATGAACCATCCCATCTTTCTGTCTATGCTTCTTTCTCTCTCTCCCTCTCTCTGTGTGTCTGTCTGGCAGTCTATCTGTCTCTGTCTCTGTTTGTCTGTCTCTCTGTCTCTCTCTTTTGTCTGTCTGTCTCTGTTTCTCACTGTCTGTCTCTCCTGTCTGTGTGTTTCTCTGTCTCTGTCTCACACACACACACACACACACACACACACGCATACACACACACACACACACACACACACGCATACACACACACACACACTGTATGCTAGGGCTTACACCATATTGTCAAGCTTCCACATGCAGGTTGGTTGCATGATTTACGGACAGTGTCAGTTGTTTGCCTTGTCGCGCTTCACTTGACGCTGTGTGTACATGTGTTTTGTGTTGCTTCACATTTATTCTATTGTCTTTTCCCCTCACTTGTTTGGGGCTTACTCATATCTCACTTGGTCGTACCCCTTCACCCCTTTTCTTTTCTTTCTCTTTCCATATCACCCCCTTCTCAGTCTCTGTGAGTCTCTGTCTCTCGCTCTGACACACACACACAGGCATCCTTTTTTTCTGTTTTGCCTTCTCTCCCTTCCTCCTTCTTTCTCTCTTTCTTTTTCTGTATGTCTGTCTCTTATGTTCTCTGTCTCCTTGGCTATCTCTGTCTCACTTTCTCTCTGTTTGTCTGTCTCTCTCTCTGTCTATCTATCTGTCTGCCTCTCTCTCTCTCCCTCTCCCTCCCTCCTTCCCTCCCACTCCCATTCTTTCTTCCCTCTTCCTCCTAGCCTTATCTCTCTATATTTCTCTAAGTATCTCTCTTTAATGCTCTTTGTCTCCCTGTCTGTCTGTCTGCCTCTCTGTTCCTCTCTCTCTCTTTTCTGTCTCACTCCCCCCTCCCCTCTCTCTCTCTCTCCCCCATCTTTCTCTTTCCCTCTTTCACTTAGAAAGAGTAGCATCACCAAAGCCTCCCCTCCCCCCTACCCAACCCCAAACAATCCATGTGTAGGTGGTAGGCCAAACAGACAAATGACAGTTAGGCCTAGAAGGTCTTTATGGCCATAAATAATGGGCAGGCCACTCATCGCACCTGCAGATGAGCGCTACTCTAGAGAGGGGCGACCATTCCCATGGGAAATCGGCAACAAACAAGATGAGAGACACCGCCCTGTCAGCACTCATGCCTTGGAGGACATCTTGTATGGCGGGGGGGGGGGGGGGGGGGGGGGGGGGGGGGGGGGGAGTGAAGGATTGTGGGAGGGAGGGTGGAGATTAAAAGTGCACTCAGTTGACTTGGATGTGCCTCTAAGAATACAGTGTTATCCCCCCTTAAACAAACAAACAAAAAACAAACAAAAGAGGTTAAGAAAAAACAAATAAAACAACCCAACAACAATAAAACGTAGTCCTTGAAAATGTTTGCTTTATTTTTCAGCAGTTAAAGTGTATTCAAGATAAGGGATATTGTGTAATGTTATTTCACTGTTGTTTGGAGAATGCACACAGTGCAACTTAATAATATTACTCTCTCTCTCTCTTTCTCTCTCTCTCTCTCTCTTGCTGTCTTACTCCTCTTTCTGTGTTTCTGTCTGTCTGTCTCTCTCTCTGTATGTTTCTACTGTGTGAGAGTATAAGTATTGGGTTATTATTAAGATGTATCCCTACGGGCGGGTACTGGATGTAACAAAGCACATGAGTGCTTATTCATTAACTCGAAATAAAAGAATTTGTCATTGTCATGTTGTATGTTTTGTCTTTCTGTATGTCTGTTCTCTCTCTCTCTCTCTCTCTCTCTCTCTCTCTCTCTCTCTCTCTCTCTCTCTCTCCTCTCTCTCTCTCTCTTCTTTCTTTCTTTCTGTATGTTTGTCTTTCTGCCTGTCTTCACTGTCTATCTGTCTCTGTTTGTCTGTGTCTTTCTGTCTGTCTCTGTCTCTGCCTTTTTCTCTGTCTGTCTGTCTGTCCATCTATCCGTCTATCCATCTGTCTGTCTGTCTCTATCTATCTATCTATCTATCTATCTCTCTATCTATCTGTCTATTTCTCTTGGCACCATGTTGCAGACTTCTTGCACATCAATGGCAGTGCAGATATATATAAACTGTAACCAGTATCATGACTGTGTAACAGTACATTTTATTACAACATGACGAAGTAACATTTCTAAGACTTGCAAGATTATCTAAACAATATTACAAAACATGTCAAAAACAGTTTAAAAAGAAATTCTTATTGCTGCTATTATTTTTGTTATTGTTGCTACTGTTCTTTTTTTTGGGTATTGTTATTGCTGTTTATGTTGCTGGTAATTTAGTTTTGTTGTTTTTTCTTATCGCAGGTGAGTGGTGTGTGTGTGTGTGTGTGTGTGTGTGTGTGTGTGTTCTGAGGGGTGTTGGGGTGATTGCTAGCATTGTTGATGTTGTTTACCAGATAGCAAGTGTTAAGTGTAATAGCTTTCTCGGTAGAGATCTTCTGTGGAATACAATCCAGTCGTGAAGTGTTTTGAATGTTTTGGTAATGCAACAAAGAAAACAATCGATGGACAATTACTGATACTTTGGGAAATAGTGAACAGTTTCGACCGGCATTTGTGAAAATGTTCCATAGGTTGTGGGTTTCTATTTTTCATTCTTTCTTTTTTTCTCTATTTTTTCGTTTTTCGTTTTTTCCCCGTTTTTGTCCTCTATTTTTGTTTTCCTTGTTTTCCTTGTTCCCTGTGTGTGCGTGTGTGTGAGTGTGTGTGTGTGTGTGTATCCGCCTGTCTGCCTGTGTCTGTGTGTGTGCTTATCTGGGTTAGCTGGATAGCTGAGTAAGTAAATGAGCTAAGTAGATGATATAACGAGTCATGAGTGTGAGTAGTCTTCTTGCCATCCTACATACATGAATTAGTTTGAGCACACTTACAAAACTGTAATGATTGCCGTGGCTGGCACAATGCAGAATAGGATCATCCTCTTTTGCCTACCCACCCACATAAAATGCTGTTAAATCCCTAGAAGAATGTGAATGACTACACAAGTGATTCTGGAATGAAATTAGAATAGGTACGTGTGTGTGTGTGCACATGTATGTGTGTGTGTTTATTTATTTATTCATTTATTGTTTTATATCGAGGATAATGCAATAAGCACTCATGTGCTTTTTTACATCCAGTCCCCGTGTGTATGCGGTTTTGTAAATTCTGTCATCTGTTTTCACCAGCACACAATGGCCTACTCTTCCGAAAAGCGGAACAGGATTTAACGTGTGCGCAAGATGTTCTGCATGCGTTCGAACATGGAGCCTCGGTTTATAGTCTCATCCGAAGGACTGTGGTGTGTGTGTGTGTGTGGGGGGGGGGGGGGGGGGGGGGGGGGGGGGGGGGGGGGGGGGGGGGGGGGGGGGGGGGGGGCTTGAGCGCGATAGAACTAGTACTTCCTATTCTCCACCCTCCTCAACCGCTCTCTCTCCACTTCTCACCCTCAAAAACACAGTTCCTCCTCCCCTCGGGACCTTGTCGTCCCCACGCCTTCCTTTTTATTTGACAGGCGGCATTTCCAAAACCCTGACAGGGCCTCACCTTTTGTTATCTGTGGGGAGCCGGGAGTTTATTCTGTAGGTTCTTGGAGGGAAAATGAAATTGTCACCCAACTTCTTTGAGTTGCCAGCACGTCCTCTTTTAAACTTCTTAGAAGTTGACTTTCATCAGCAAAACTTTTCCCAGCCTCTTGATTGATTGGTTCTCTCCCTCTTTTTTGCCCTTTGACCCCTTCCAGTCTGCTGCTGGAGCTGTGCTTTGTTCATGCTTTGTCTTTGAAAGGTTTTTGATCAAAACAGTTTGTCTTTGATTGGTCATCAGGCTGTGTGGGTTAAAACCAACAACAAAAAGAGAAGCAACAACATTGGATGATGAAAGGGAAGTGGGAGGATTTAGGAGGAGGAGGAGGGGAAGAAGGTGAAGGGCACAGATTGCCAGTTGTGTGGTGGTGGATGGTGTGGTGGTGGTGGTGGTGGTGTGTGTGTGTGTGTGTGTCCGTGTGTGTGTGTGTGTGTTTGTGCGCGGTTGCGCACGCCCTTATCTTCTGTGATGTTCCTGTCCTCCTTTTCCCACCATCCATACCCAGATTCGTTAAATCACATCCTCAGGGTTTGAAAATCCACAGGGAGCCTATCACTGTCAGGCCGCCTTGGGACCATCAACCAGAGGGGTCCTGTACTGTTGGGTCACTGTGGTGGTGTTCTGCAGTGCTTGTTTTGAGCTAACATGTGCAGGACACCACTTTCTGGACCCCCTTCTAATGACAGTTATGGCTCTGTTGTGGAGCCAGACTGAGTGAGATGACCACCCTGGAGTTGGGACCACCGCAGTGTCTTTCCAACGACCTTCTCCCGCTAACCTCCAACCCTGGAGGCTTTGACGCAAACTCACCTCAAGCACGGAAATGTATGGGGAAAGTAAAACTGAACTGAGGGCGCCATGAGACCAGAGCAACGGGGCCACCAATTCAGAGCCATTGTTTTAAAATTGCATAATGATCAAAGAAAATTAGGATGATGTAATTATATGCTGCTATGAAAATGCTTGCACTTTGAGACCACTTGACAGGGCTGTACTCTATGCTTCCTATCATAATAATATTATTCCCTCATGAACCAGGCCCGAGAGATACAGACACTTGCAGTGTTGGTTAGGTAATTGGAGCAACAGTCTGAAAGTAGCATCCATAAAGTGGATGTCACTCGACTGTGTGGTCTCAGTCTTCCCAACGATTTTTATTTATTTTATTTATTTTATTCCTTTTCATCGAGGGTAATGGAATAAGCGCTTATGTGCTTTTTACATCCAGTCCCCGTGTGTATGCGGTTTTGTAAATTGTCATCTGTTCCCACCGGCACACAATAGTGAGCTCACTCTGGGTAGAGGCTGGCCAGAACCCGAAAAAAAAAATCCCTATGACTATTATGGGATTCAGACCCATGCCCATCCAGGCCGTAATGTAAGGTGCTAACCACTGTGTCAAGGTGGCAGCTGGAGTGTTAATTTCTTAGCCCCTGGCTGGCCATGTGCTACTGTAGACAACGATGACAGTGGAGTCATCCTTTCCAAATCTCAAAACCTGCTTCTTTTCTTTTCCTTCCAGTCTTGTTTGTAGACAGTAATATTATTTGTGCCTGTTTCTAGGCGGAAAGGGAAAGTTGAAAAATTGATTTCTTATGTTTTGTCTGTTTTATTATGTCTTTGAATGGTTTCAAGAAGATCCTGCTTTTGTTTTTGGTTGGTTATTCGAGTGTTTGGGGATATTTTCGTTTATTTTGTCATAGTGGAGAGATATTTTTTGTAGTTGGTATTTTGTCTTTCTTTTTTTGTGCCCTTTCTTCTCTTTTATCTTGTTTTATTGTTTTCCTTCTTTCCTCTTGTTTACTGTTTTTGGCACTTTTGTGGGGTTTTCCAGGGAGGGGAGGGGGGAGCGCCCATTTTATTCACTGCCCTGTAGAATGAGATTTTTTAAAAACTTGAGCCAACTGTTCCCAGAAATGGTGATTGTTTCTTTTTTATCTTTTCTTTTTGTTGCCATTGACTAGATACAGTTTTCTCTTTTTCTTTTTTTTCTTTTTTTACACTTTTCCTTTTACCATTTTTAAACCTTTCTAAAAAAAAAAACCCAACTTATTTAATTGCTTGGTTTTTTTTGGTTATTTTCTGTTTATAACTTCTGTAGATGTAAATAGGGAACTTTTCACATACTTGTCCATGATAATATCAGAACAATCAATCAGAACATCTGACATGTTTCAACACATTACAGGAGGGGGGAAAAAACCCCAACCAACAACAGCCACACTCACTCACTCACTCACTCACTCACAGCATGCGCATACCATCCCAGCTTCCATTATGTGTGTCAGTGGGACGCACACTTATTTTTCATCCTCAACTTCACAATTACTGACGTGACATGACAAACGGCACGTGCGGTAAGTAGCACGTGTGGTGTGAGCCCAGGTGAGTTGTTAGGAGCTGTCAGAGCAAGAGGAGAGAAGAGGGCCTCCTAATGGCTGTGCCATAGACAGCCCCATAGTATACTAATCCTTCCTGTGTTGTGTGTGTGGGGGGGGGGGGGGGGGGGGGGATCGTTTGTTACCACAGGCATTACTGACAGTCAAATCATCCACGTGCATTCTTTGCCGCTTCTGCTGTTTCCATCATAGGTTCGTTAAGGGGTTGTTTGTGGCACTGTTTACCTCTGTGGCAGTTTGTGGGGTTTTGTGTGTGTGTGTGTGTGTGTTTTGTGTGTTTGTTTTTTTGGCGGTGTGTTGCTTGATTTAATTTGTGTAAGTAGTATCTTTAATCATTGTCAGAATCATGGGGGACGGGATAGCTCTGAGTTCCTGAAGCACCTGCTCTCGCCAAGCTAAGGTTAGGGAAGAGAGCGTTGAGATTTGTGGATGCATTGTGGATGGGTGACTGTTCGTGCATCTTATCAAAATCAGTAATGTAATGCTGCTGCTGCTGCTGCTGCTGCTGCTGCTGCTGCTGCTGCTGCTGCTAATGATGATGATGATGATGATGATGATGATGATGAAACCAAAACACAATTTGAAATTGTATGTGCGGTTCAAGCTGCTCAGCTAGACAGTACATTTGACAAGTTTGACAACATTACATATTGATCCCACAGCAAAATTGCCAACCTGGCAAGTTATAATGTTTGGGGTTTTTTTGTTTGTGTGTTTGTTTTTAAACTGAAGCAAAAGCAAAACACAACAAAAGAGTGCAAGCGTTCATATGAGTTGTTCAGAATGGTAAGGCACAAAGTAGAGAGAAGGAAAATCCCCGTATCATGCTAGTTCTCCTCTCACTCCCTGACAGGGTCGTTTGTTAGGCAGACATAAATGACAGTCAAATCATCCTTGTGCATTCTCTGCATGCCTGCTTCTACCTTTCCTTCATTTGTCATTGCTTGTCTGTTGCCCTGTTTGTCTTGGGTAATGTACTGTCTGCTGTAAATAGCAGATCTTTTTTCCCCCCATTATTTGTCTTTGCTTAAAGAAGCTTCTACCCTCAGAATATATGTGATGATTGCTCTACGTTCATCCAGAATATCAAACCACACTTTGTGCATGCGTTTTTTAAGTCTTACTTATAGCTTGGCTATTGTTTTGTGTGGTGAAATATGTTTGATTTAACATGGGCATTCAACTCACTAATCTTCACAAGCAGCTATTCGTTGTTTCTACTTGCTGCAGGACTAAAAGAAGCTGTTGTTGGGCATCCCCCTCTGCTTTATTTTTGTTAAGCTTATCTGTTTGAATTTCTATGTAAAGCACAAAATATGTTAAAACAGAGGCACAGAGTGAAGTTATCCAATACACATCATTCCTTCTCTGGCAAAATGTGGGTGGCAAAGGCCTGAATACGTAGCTTCATGTCTAACATTGCTAGTGTTTAGACATCAAATTGGTAAATCTGCTATGTTGGATGATATGAACAATATGAGTATTTCAGTCTAAGGTCAGGAATAAGAAAAGTCAATGTTTTATCACTATAGTATTGGTAATATTAGATTTAGTGTTGTGGTTGCTTTTCTGGGCGAACATCAGCATAAACTAATTTTGTGTTTTTCTACCTAGAAAAAAATCTTTTTTCTTATGGTAAAAGTTTCTGATTTGCACAGCTTGCTTCAAGAAATGACTGCATACCAGCCTGTAAGATTTTTCTCATTACTAACATTCTTGATTAGTGTTGGGGTCTTTATCTCTAGTCAAGGATGAAAAGAATTTGCATTCGTTTAATTTTTTACAACTTTTGTTTTTTTGTAGTTTTAATCAAACTTATGCATATTCATGTTTTCTTTTCAAGATAAACATTTTTTGCAAGTTCTGAGAATATTAAGCATCAAAGCATATTGTGAATATATCAGGTTGTAAGAGATTCTGTAATTAACAAAGCCCAGAAAGATAAAGAAGCTGTCTTTACTTGTTCTACAACCTATCTACATCTGGTCATTATCTACTTAGATAAGTAGCATACAAAATTGGCGTATTTGTGAACATCATATACTTAATATGCGGCTACCTTCTTGGTGGGAAAAAACGGTCCCATACGCAAAATCTCAACTTTGGTAAACCTCAGAGGAAGTTCAGGGGAAAATATAGACTATAATACATATATAAAATCATACACTTTAAGAAACTACTTTAGGTAAATAAACACAATTGTTTAAACAAAGCATTACCCAAAAGCCAGTGACCCAAATGTTCAAGTTCAAAACTCGCGCCAATCCAGTAAATGAAGTTGAAGAATCTTTGCTGACACTGAACCAGGCTGACATGAATTCCTTTCCTCCCTTCCTTCCTTCCTTCCTTCCTTCTTCCTTCCTTCCTTTCTCTCTCCCTTTCCTTCTCTCCTCTTTTCCTTTTCTGACACAAACATAAAAACAACCCACCCAAGCCTTAGCCTCATTTGCACGGCACGAAATAGCAGAAGAAAGAAAGAAAGAAAAAACAAAATCATAAAAAAATAACCCACCTTCCAAAAACAACAACTACAACGAAAGAAGGTGAGAAGTAAAGGAAAGGACGATGGTGATGAACATGAAGTTTCGCCTGATGGGAGTCGGTAACAGAGAGAGTAAGAAGGGAAAAAAGATGGAAAGTTGGGTGGTAATTTTTTTTAGTTTTTGGAAAGGGGGGGGGGGGAGAGGGGGGGGGGGGTTGTGGTGTGGTTGTGTGTGTGTGTGGGGGGGGGGGGGGTGTATTAGGGGGAGGGGGTGTTGTGGCAGAAAATTAGCTTTGCTATGTTGATCGCACGCTTGCCACGATTGTTAAACGACCACGGTGCCTCGGCGGGACACCTCTAATTCTTATCCCGTTTCCAATCTGCTTTCGGGCCCGACAGCGCGATTTGGAAATGTTGTCGCCGCATTGGGGGGTGGGGGGGGGGTGGGGGGGGGGGTGAGGGGGGGAGGTGGCCGTGGGGGGGGGGGGGGGGGAGGGGGAAGGAGGGTGGGGGGGGGGGAGGGGGAAGGAGGTGGGGGAAGGGTGCCGGGGTCTCCCCTCTCCCCTCTCCCCTCTCCCCCTCCCGCCTCTCGCTTTGTCTCTCTGTCTCTCTCTCTCCCTCCCCACAGTCTCTGTCTCTCGGATGAGAAAATTTACAAAACGGCATACACACGGGGACTGGATGTAAAAAAAAGCACATAGGTGCTTATTCCGTTATCTTCGATTAAAAAAAAAAATAATAAATAAATAAATCTCTCTTTCTCTGTCTGTCTGTCTCTCTGTCTGTCTCTCCCGCTCTCTCTCTCCACTCTCTCTTTCTCCCACCCTCTCTCTGTCCTCTCTTTCTCCCGCTCTCTCTCTCTCCACCCCCCCCCCCTCTCTCTCTCTCCCACCCTCTCTCTGTCCTCTCTTTCTCTCGCTCTCTCTCTCTCTCTCTCTCTCTCTCTCTCTCTCCGACCTCTCTCTCTCTCTCTCTTCTCCACACACTCTCTCTGTCTCTGTCTCTCTGTGCTCCCTCTCCCCACCCCCTCTCTCTCTCTCACTCTCACTCTCTCTGTGTCCCTGCCTCTCTCTCTCTCTCTCTCTCTCTCTCTCCCCTCCCCCCCTCCACCCTCTCACCCTCTCTCTCTCTCTTTACTTGTTGCCTTCCTTCCCCCTCCCTCTTTCCACCCTCCTCTCACCCTCGTCCTCCTCCTCTTCCTCCCTAGTGAATATGACGCGCGTGCGAGGCTAAAGTGACGTGACAGGTCCATTTTTTCAAAGCGTCATCGCCACGTCATGTCAACTGCTGTTTGCTCGCTCTCTCTCTCTCTTCTCTCTCTCTCTCTCTCTCTCTCTCTCTCTCTCTCTCTCTCTCTCTCTCTCTCTCTCTTTCTTTCTCTGTCTGTCTCTGTCTCTCTCACTCTCTGTGTCTCTGTCTGTCTCTCTCTGTCTCTGTCTCTGACTGTCTCTATCTGTCTCTGTCTCTCTCTGTCTCTGTCTCTCTCTCACTCTCTCTGTCTCTGTCTCTCTCTCTCTCACTCTCTCTCTGTCTTTCTCTCTATCTCTATCTCTGTCCCTGTCTCTGTGTATGTCTCTCTCTTCCCCCTCTCTCTGTCTCTCTCTCTGTCTCTTTCTCGGCCCCTGTTTCTCTGTCTCTGTCTCTCTCTCTCCCCCCCCTCTCTCTCTCTCTGTCTATGTGTCCTCTCTCTCTCCCTCTCCCTCCCTCCCTCCCCCTCTCTCTGTCTCACCCTGTCTCTGTCTCTCTCTCTCCTCTCCTCCCTCCCTCCCTCTCTGTCTCTGTCTCATTCTCTCTGTCTCTCTCTCCCTCCCCCTCTCCCTCTCTCTTTCTGTCTCTCTCTCTTCCTCTTCATTCTCTCTCTCTCTCGCTCGCTCACTCTGTCTCTCTCCTCTCCTCCTCCCTCCCTCCTCTCTGTCTCTGTCTCATTCTCTCTGTCTCTCTCTCCCTCCCCCTCTCCCTGTCCCCCCCTCTCTCTCTCTTCCTCTTCATTCTCTCTCGCTCTCTCTCTCTCTTTTCACCCTCTCTCTCTCTCTCTCTCTCTCTCTCCTCTCCTCTCTCTCTCTCTCTCTCTCTCTCTCTCTCTCTGTCTCTCTCTTGCTCTCTGATTATTTAGTGTTGTTCCTTTCCGAGTGGAAAACGAGAGCTGCCGCTACCTCTTGTGTCTCAACTCGTTACTTCGCTCAGCTCCCTGGGATTGGAAGGGGGGAGGGGGGGAGGGTGTTGTTGTTTTTTCTTTTAAAAAAACCCAGATAGGAGAGTCAAAAAACCCCAACATTTTCTCTTATTTTTTTGTTTGAGAGAGAGCGCGAGAGAGAACTCGAGAACTCAAAAGATTTTAATGTACTTTAGCCTTTGGCCACAAAACATCGACTTGTTAGGACAAAATGTGTATAACATGAAATGGCAATTTACGATCTTCATAATCATGAAAGTATTAATCTGCACTTTGCAGCATGCCCAACCCCCCCCCCCCCCCCCCCCCCAAAAAAAAAAAAAAAAAAAGCTCAAAGGAACTAAACGCCTTTTTTTCAAAACATCAAATCAAATAAATAAATGGATTAATATAAAGAGACCAAATACTACTTTCATCTTCTTTAGGGGATTTTAAAGAATGGCACATATGTGCTTTTTTATATCCAGTCCCCGTGTGTATGCAGTTTTGTAAATTGTCATCTGTTCCCACCGGCACACAATGGCCTACTCTTACGAAAAGTGGAACATGATTTTAACGTGTGTGCAAGATGTTCTGCGTGCGTTCGCACACGGGGCCTCGGTTTACAGCCTCATCCGAAGGACTTTTGGGGAGAGTGGAGTCTGCACTGATGTTAACTCCAGGGGAAAATATCCCCTTGAACAGGAATCGAACTCGGGTTGTCAGATTGCGAGCGCAATGTTCTGACCACTAGGCTATCCCGTCCCCTTCTTCCCTTTCAAGAGAGTAGACTATAAAGTGTCAGTAAGAACGGACGACAATTTCTTATTTTAATGCCTGTACACTGGTGTCGTGTGCTAGACATTATTACTGAAGTCGGAATGCGGCTACCTTAACGGTGGGCAAAACATGGTTATGATGCGCACGCAAAAATCTCACCATTGGTGATCCTCAAGAGCTCTAGCCGAGGAACAAAAAGAAAAGAAAAAAAGAATTCAATAAAAAGACAAATTGTTCTCTCTTGGTGAGGAATGGGGGGTGAGGGGATAGGGGAGGGAGGAAGGGGGGGGGGGGGGGGGAGGGAGGGCTTCTTATAGGTGGATCGGTGGTCTAGAGGTAACGCGCCTGTCTAGAAAGCGAAAAGTCCGGGTCTGAAGTGTGAGGCGGTTCGTACCCCGTTTGGACCGGAAATTTTTCCCCCATCCATTAGACCATGAGTGGTGGTCTGGGCGCTAGTCTTTCGGATGAGACGATAAACCGAGGTCCCGTGTGTTACACGTAATTATTTAGCGCACGTAAAAAAACCCACGGCAACAAAGAGATCTTGTCATTTGGCCAAAATTCTTAGGAAAAAAGCCACTGTTGAAGAAAATACAGCTGCAGAAAAAAAAAAAAAAAAGGGTGAAAGGGTGAAAGGGTGGCGCAGCGCTAAGTGGCGACGCGTTCTCCCGCTCTCCCCGGGGAGAGCAGCCCGAATTTCACGGAGAGAAATCTGCCATGACTTAAAGTGGTATGAAATAAAATCTGAGCGCTTTGATTTGTTGCTTTACAAGATTCAGCGCTATATAAATTCCATACATGATGATGATTATAGGATTCAGTGATCAGTTTTAGAATCCGATATTTCATGCAAAAGCGATGCATCGGTGGTCTAGAGGTAACGCAACTACCTACAAAGCGAAAAGTCCGGGTCGGTAGTGTGCGGTGGTTCCATCCCTGTTTGGACCCGAAACTCCTTTCCCCCTTCCACCATCCTCTAGACCTTAAGTGGTGGTCTGGGTGCTAGTCTTTCGGATAAATCAATAAACCGATTTCCCGTGTGTTACGCATAATTATTTAGCGCACGTAAAGGAACCCACGGCAACAAGAGAGTTATCCTTGGCAAAATTATGTAGAAAAAACCCACACGCTCTGATAGGGAAAAAATACAGTTGCAGACAAGGGGGAAAAAAGGGTGGCGCTGTTCTTGTGGCGAAGCGCTCTCCCTGGGGAAAGAGCAGCCCGGATTTCTCGCAGACAAATCTGCAGTGACTTAAAGTGGTATAAAACAAAATATTACTTTCAGATGCAAACTTTAAAGAAAAACTGTATTTTTTGTTTTGTTTTTGGTTACAGGCAAGAGGAGAAAACCAGACAAGGACAGACAAGAGGAATCATCACGTGAGCTCTTGGGTGAGT
>CM054143.1:11162137-11169637 GCA_028751875.1 Rapana venosa | reverse complement strand
AAAAAATACCTTAACCCCCCCCCCCCTCCCATCAAACAAAAAAAACAAAAAAAAACCACAAAAATTAAAACGGACAAAGACGAGGTCACTGAAGATTGGTGTAACGCATGTCATATTTTTTCTTCTTCAAATTCTTCTTCATTCACATTCTTCTTCTTCACATTCTTCTTCTTCAAACTCTTCTTCATCAAATTCTTCTTCTTCTTCACATTCTTCTTCTTCAAATTCTTCTTCATCAAATTCTTCTTCTTCTTCAAATTCTTCTTCTTCAAATTCTTCTTCTTCAAATTCTTCTTCAAATTCTTCAAATTCTTCAAATTCTTCCTCTTCTTCTTCAAATTCTTCTTCTTCTTCGTCTTCATCTTCTTCAAATTCTGGAGGTCGCCTGCATGGTGTCTCGTCTTTCGTGTCCAAAGCGTGCAGGCAGGGAATTTATAACGGACACGACCTCCCTGACGCTCCGATGAGAGCCAGTTGTCATGTGGTGAGGAGGATATACTGCCGGGCCGTGAGGTTCCAATCTTTGCCTGTAGCGCTGGCCACATGATCCCAGGTAATGGGCCTCTCAGGCTTAGTCGGGCTCTGCTTATTACCCACACAATATTGTTTGTTGTAATTTGTTTGTTTGTTGATTTTTTGTTGTTGTTGTTGAAAAAAGTGGTGTATGTGTAGGGGGTGGGGTGGGGTGGGGTGGGGAGGGGGTGACTCTGTGTGTGTGTGTTGTGTGTGTGTGTGTGTGTGTGTGTGTTGTGTGTGTGTGTTTTGTGTTGTGTGCGCGCGCGCTATTGTTGGAAACAGTGTGGTCACAGTGTTGGTATATCATTCCTTTGGTCCAGCCAGTCTAAAAGCTTTGTGAGTTTCTTCTTCTTCTTCTCTTCTTCTTCTTCTCCTTCTTCTCCTTCGTCTTCTTCGAACGCTTACACAGCGACTACTGTTGTCTGTCATATGAGCGAAAACGCGTTGCGGCTGCCGTTAAGCGCCTGACAAAGTCAGGCCCAGCGCATCTGAACTTCGGCACGGGAGAAAACTGTTATCTTTTAAGTCTTTCTGGGAAAACAAAAAAAAAAGGCAGAAGAATGGACCGAGAAAGCAGAAAATAGACAAGAAGTGAGGCAACAAAAAGTTTTTTTTTAAAAGGAACAAGGCAGAGATAAAGAGAGGGTCAGAAAAGAGGGAATTCGAACCACAAGATTTCCAGAATATGGAGATGCTATTTGTACTGACAGCTACCCTCCCTCCCCCCACCCTCATCCCCCCAGGGGTGGAGGAGGGGAGGTGGGGGTGCATTGTTCTAGCCACTAAGTCTACCCTTTCCCCCTCCCCCCTACCCCCCCCCCACCCCCCGGCCCAACCCCCACCCCCACCCCCCTACAAGACTTGATTTATACCTACACGTGCGCGTGCTAAACTAGATGACAGAAGAAAGGTGCTGTTTTTATGTTGGCTGGCACAGTGCAGGGAAAACATGAGGCCCCTATCGCCTGGCTATTGGACCCGCCAGCACTTGATCCCAGTGTGATCAGTGTGTCACGAGTTGTGCTCATCTTCATCATCGTAAGTTTATGGAAGTGACGATTCTGGGTTCATCATGTCTGTGGTAGCTAGCTCTTTTGTCTGTGTGTGTGTGTGTGGGTGTGTGTCTCTGTGTGTGTGTGTGTGTTTGTGTGTGTGTGTGTGAGGGGGGGGAGGGGGTGGGGGGGGGGGGGGGGTAAGAGTGTGTGTTTAATAATGTATGGAATTTATATAGCGCTGAATCTTGTAAAGCAACAAATCAAAGCGCTCAGATGACATTTTAAAAAAACTTTTTTACATCTAGTCCCCGTGAGTATGCGGTTTTGTAAATTTTGTCATCTGTTCCCACCCGCACACAATGGCCTACTCTTTCGAAAAGGGGAACAGGATTTAACGTGTGCTCAAGATGTTCTGCATGCGTTCGCACACGGGGCCTCGGTTTATAGTCTCATCCGAAGGACTTCTGTGTTTGTGTGTGTGTGTGGAGGGGGGAGGGGGGTTAAGAGTGTGTTTGTGTGTGGGGGAGGGGGGTGGAGGAGGGGATGGGAGGAGGGGGGGTAAGAGTGTGTGTGTTTGTGTGCGTGTAAGTGTGTGTGTTTGTGTGTGTTTGTGTGTATCTGTGCGTGATATAACTAGAGACAGACAGAGACAAAGACAAAGACAGAGATTTAAAATGTTTTAAATTTTTTATTTTAATTCTTTTATATCGAGGGTAATGGAATAAGCACTTATGTGCTTTTCTTTACATCCAGTCCTCGTGTGTATGCGGTTTTGTAAAATTTGTCATCTGTTCCCACAGGCACACAATGACCTACCCTTACGAAAAGCGGAACAGGTTTTAACGTGTGTGTAAGATGTTCTGCGTGCGTTCGCACACGGGACCTCGGTTTATATAGTCTCATCCGAAAGACTTTTGGGGAGAGTGGAGTCTGCACTGTTAACTCCAGAGGAAAATATCCCCTTGAACGGGACCCAGGTCGTCAGCTTGCGAGCGCAGTTTTCTAACCACTAGACTATCCGTCCCCCCCCCCCCCCCCCCCCCCCCCCCCCCCCCCCCCCCCCCCCCCACCCCCCCCTGAGAGGCAGAGAGGCAGAGAGAGGCACACACACAAAGAGAAAGAGAGAGACAGACAGAAACAGACAGACAGAGGCAGAGAGAGGGAGAGGGAGGCACACACAAAGAGAAAGAGACAGACAGACAGAGACAGAAACAGACAGACAGAGACAGAGAGAGAGAGAGGCACACACAAAGAGAAAGAGAGAGAGAGAGACAGAGACAGATAGACAGACAGATAGACAGACAGACAGACAGAGAAACTGGAACAGAAGAGTGTGTGTGTGGGAAGGGGGGGGGGGGGAGACCTTTTCTAACATGGCGTGTAAAAGAGCTGGGGCGAGGCTTAATTAGAGTGTCAAAACAATTAACAGCTGGATCACCCCACCCTCCCCCCACCCTCCCCCACCCTCCCCCTCTCCCCCTCCACACACACACACACCTGTTAACCCCCATCCCACCCATCCCCTACACCTCCACCTAGCTCCCATTACCAACCCGCCCTGGTCCCCTCCCCCCCCCCCCCAATCCACACCCACATCAACCTCCACCCCTCCCGACCCCCTCCACACACACACACACACACACACACACACACACACACACACACACACACACACACACACACACACACACACTAAAACAAACAACCATCACTACACCCTGTTCGTCTCTCCCCCGCCCCCTGTTGTGTTGTGTCGTGTTGTGTTGTGTCGTGTCGTGTCGTGTTGTGTCGTGCTGTGTTGTGTTGTGTTGTGTTCAGAAATCGTGGCAGTCAGCTTTCTAAGATGGGATAATAATGACAGAATCGAACTTAACCCCACAATTAATAGCTGTGTGTTGCTACCAGAGGTTTTTCGTGCGCGCGCGCGCGCGCGCGCGTGTGTGTGTGTGTGTGTTGTGTGTATTGGGGGGATATGAAGTGTGTGTGTGTGGGGGAGGGGGGCGGGGGGGGGGGGGGAGGGGGGGGGGTGTGTGTGCGTGTAAGGGGGAGGGGGAGGTGTAAGGAGGGCTGGGGGTGGGAGAGGGTTAAGCTTGTGTGGAGGAGGGAGGGGGAAAGGTGTGTGTGTGTGTGTGTGTGTGTGTGTGTGTGTGTGTGTGTGTGTGTGTGTGTGTGTGTGGTGTGTGTGTGTGTGTGTGTGTGTGTGTGTGTGTGTGTGTGTGTAACTGGTTTGTGTGGATTCGAGATTGATATTTACCTTTCATGGGTTAAGCCATAGGTGGACTATTATTATCATTACCCCATGTATAACAACAAGATGCACAGACCTCAGATAACTCTCTTGTTATTACAACTCTTTAATATTATGTTATTTGGACGAGGTTTGGTAGTTGTGCTAGAAATAGTCTTAAGCTTATTCATTTACCATCTTTATTTCTCAGAATGTTAAAGGTAAAATTCATATCCCACCTATACAACTTTCAAATATTTAAACATTGCAATAACTGAAAGTATGAAAAGTAAAACTCTTTCAAATATTCAAACATTGAAATGACTATAATATAAAAAGTAAATCTATTTAAAATATTGACCAGACTGTAAATAACCAGTACTTTTAAGTAAATTTTATCCCCCCAAAAGAAACATAATAAAATTAAAGGTTTATGACATCAAAAACCTATTATCATTATTACCAGGAAAGAATACAAGGTATTCACGACATTTTCAAAGGGAGGTCATTTCTGTTTCTCGCCCAAGAGTTTTTCCCCCATTATTCAGCATTGCCTTTGGGAGCTGTCGCCATTTGTATTGAATAATTGGATGGGGCGACATTTCAGATCTACAAGAAATATGTCAACTTTGGGTTTCCGTCGTTGAAATTATGTCCTTAGAAAGAAAAAAAAACACTCTTGACAAAGTTGTGAAAGTTTATGACAGGAAACTCTCTGTCTCTGTCTGTCTGTATGTCTTTCTGGCTGGCTGGCTGTCTGTCTGTCTGCTTCTCTGTCTCTCTCAACGTCTCTCTCTCTCTATTTGTTTGTCTGTCTGTCTTTCTGTCAGTCTGTCTGTTTTTGTCAGTATCTCTGTCACACACACACACACACTCTCTCTCTCTCTCTCTCTCTCTCTCTCTCTCTCTCTCTTCTCTCTCTCTCTCTCTCTCTCTCTCTGGTTGTCTGTCTGCATGTCTGTCTGTTTGTCTGTCTATTTATCTCCCTCTCTCATTCTCTCTCTCTGTCCGTGTCTGTCTGTCTGTCTGTCTCTCTCTCTCTCTCTCTCTCTCTCTCTCTCTCTCTCTCTCTCTCTCTCTCTCTTTGTCAGTCCGTTTGTCTGTCAGCCTGTCTGTCTTTTTGTCTGTCTGTGTCTCTCTCTATGTCCGTCTCGCTCTCTCTCTCCCTTCCTCTCTCTCTCTCTCTGTCTCTTTCTCTCTCTCTCTCTGCCTCTCTCTCTCTCTCATTGACTGACAAAATTGCTGACAAACAAACGCATAGACAGACACAGAGCAGGCCAGACAAGACTGAGCTTACAAACTTGACAGACAGGAAAAAAAAATACAAGAACAGACAGACAGACAGACAAATGAACAGATAGACAGACAATTGAGCCGGACAAGACAGACAGACGAAACAAACAGACAGAGAAGACAGACAAGATAGACCAGACTAGCGACAGGCAAGTCAAGAGGCAGACAGACAGACAGAGACAGAGAAGAAGGCAGACAAACAGACAGGCAGATAGACAGACAGAAAAGACAGAATGAAAGAAAGAAAGACAGACTGACAGGCACAGACAAGGACAGAGAGAGCAGAGCAGAGCAGAGAGAGAGAGAGAGAGAGAGAGAGAGAGAGAGGAGAGAGAGAGAGAGAGAGAGAGAGAGAATGAGACAGAGAGACAGACACAGAGATACAGACACAGAGAGACAGACACAGGGAGACAGAAAGAGATAGTCAGACAGACAGAGTCACACACACACACACACACACACACACACACAACACACACAGACTGAGATAGATAGGCAGACACAAAAAGACAGACAGACAGACACAAACACAGACACACACAGACACACACACACACACAGACACACACAGACCAAAAAGACACACCACTCACACAGACACACACACACACACACACACACACACACACACACACACACACACACACACACTCACAAACAGAGAGAGAAGCAGGTGCAATCGCGTGCAGTATGACGAATGAGGAAGGGTGGCATCATCCTTCTGCTGTCAACTCGGGAGCTAGGCTAGGCTAGGGCTCTGCTCTTATGGCTTAGAGTGGCGGGGACCTGACAAGCCACCAACCAACCAACCTTTAAAAACAAAATTTTAAGAGCAATCACCCCCACCCCACCCCACCCCACCCCTCCCCACCCCACTCTACCCCACCCCACCCCACCCCTACCCGTTATCTTAATCCTCATCTTTTGTCTTTCGTTCTTCCTCCTCCTTCTTCCACCCCCCCCCCCCCCACCCCACCCTACCCCACCCCCCAACCCTATCCTCATCTTTCGTCTTCGTTCTTCCTCCTCCTTCTTCCACCGCCACCCCACCCTTACCCCACCCCCCCAACCCTATCCTCATCTTTTGTCTTTCGTTCTTCCTCCTCCTTCCACCCCCACCCTACCCTTTCCGATCCCCCAACCCCACCCTACCCGTTACCTTAATCCTCATATTTGTCTTTCGTTCTTCCTTCTCCTTCTTCCACCCCCCCCCCCCCCCACCCCAGACCTACCCCACCCCCCCATCTCCCCACCCTTACCCCCACCCCTTACCCTATCCTCATCTTCGTCTTCCTTCCTCCTCCTTCAATATCCATCCCCATCCCACACTACCCCCCACCCCCACCCCCCAACCCAAAATACCTACCCCCACTTACCCTATCCTCATCTTTCGTCTTTCCTTCCTCCTCTCCTTCCATATCCATCCCCCCACGCCCTCACCCCCAACCTACACCCACCCCCACCCCCAACCCTACCCCCACCCCTAATCGTCATCTTTTGTCTTTCCTTCTTCCATTCCATTTCCTTCCTCTACTTTGGTTTCCTCTCTTCTCTCCCCTCTCTCCCTGCCCCTTACACCACCACCCCCCTTCCCTCCATCCTTCTCTCTCCAAAAGTACCGTCACCTCCTCTCTTTGCTCTTTTTTAAGGGGGGGGGCGGGGGGGTCCTTACCCCCTCCCCCCTCCCTAACCCCCCTTCTTCCAAAAACTACCGTCACCACCTCTTCTGTACTCTTTTTTTTGGGGGGGTCCTCTCCCCTTACAACCCCCCACCCCTCCCGCCATACCTTCACCCCCCACCACCTTTCCCCTCCACCCTTACCCCCCCCCCTCACCCCCCCTCCCCCCCCCTTTAACCCCCCAAGTGAGTTTTCAACCCTCGGTAGATTGTCTGTCTGGCATCTTTCCTTTTTTGATTCGTCATCTGTCATCTGTCCCTTCATTCTCCTATGGTCTGTCTGCCTGCTACCGTGTGCTATTTAAAAAAAAAAATGTTGTTGATGGTTGTGGTGGGGTGGTGGTGGGTGGGTGGGTTGGGGTAGGGGGGGGGGGGGGGGGGGGGTTGGGGGGTGTTGAGGGATGTTTGGGGAGGGTGGGGTGGTGGTGGTGGTGAGAGGGGTGCGTGGGGATAGGGGATGGTTGTGGGGGAAGGGGGGGGGGGGTGAATGGGAGAGGGTTAGTGGGTTGATGGTTGGGTGTGTGGTGTGGTTGGTTGGGTTGAGTGGTGTGGTGTGTGTTTGTGGTGGGTGGGTGGGTATGTGGTTTTAAAGCGAGTGAGTCAAATCAAATCAAATCAAATTCTTTTACTTTGAGGATAATGAATAAGCACCTGTGTGCTTTTGTTTTTACATCCAGTCTTAGGAATATATCATGATACCAAGATATCATAAGGAGTGAGTGATGTGTGGAGAGAGAAGAGAAGAAAGAGAGGGGAAAAGGAAGAGAGAAAGAGAGGATGATGATGATGAT
>CM054143.1:11144637-11157137 GCA_028751875.1 Rapana venosa | reverse complement strand
TCACGTACACACGCACGACTCACACGAACACACCACACGTACACTACACACGCACGCACGCCACAAACACACACATACACAAACTCACCTCACACCCCCCACACCCCACCCCCCACACACACACAAAGTCGAATGCTAACAGATGAGTGAAGAAATCGAGATGCATTCACAGGTACAACCTGAAAAGAACCGGGGGGGGGGGGGGGGGGGGGGGGGGGGGGGGGGGGGGGGGGGGGGGGGGTGGGGAGGGTAATGAGAATGCAACAAGGAAACCACAGACAGACAGACAGAGACAGGCAGACTGAACAGACAGCAGAAGGCAGAAGAGACAGACAGACAGAGACAGCAAACACAGAGAGACAGACAGACAAGCAGACAGATAGAGAAAGGGGGCGACAGAAGAGAAGAGAAGAGAGAGAGAGAGAGGAGAGAGAGAGAGAGAGAGAGAGAGAGAGAGAGAGAGAGAGAAAGAGATATATACAGATCAGAGAGTGAAAGAGAGCAGACACGAGAGACAGAAAAAAGAAACAGAGACACAGACAGAGAGACAAGAGAGAGAAGGAGATAAAGTGAGATACAGAGAGAGTCAGAGAGTGACAGAGAACAGAAACAAGAACAGAGACACAGACAGACAGACACAGACAGACAGAGAGAGAGACAGAGAGAGAGAGAGAGCCACAGAGCCATCAAATACAGATTATGAACCATAGAGAAACGTGTATCGATCTTGCCATCAGCATTACACACCCTCCGTCGAACACTGACGACACCAATCACAACCACACACACACACACACACACACACACACACACAAAGAAACTGGGGGTGGGGGGAGGGGGGGAGGGGGAAACACATCCCAACCTGCCAGCCCTACCTTGCCATAAAATATTCACTTTTCGATCTCCTCCCCTCCACACCCCCACTACCACCACCACCACCACCACACACCATCATCATCATCATCAACAACATCATCATCATCATATTCTTACGGTTCACTTGCTCAGTCACATTCATATCACGTTCTTTCCTCTTGTCCTTTTTCTTTCTTTTTTTTTTTTTTTTTTTTTTTTTTGTTGGTGGGAGTGGGAAGGGTGGGGTGGGTGGGTGAGGTGAGGGAGGGTGGGGATGGTGGTAGGTGGGGTGGGGTGGGATGGGTGAAGGGTGGGATGGTGGAGGGAAGGAAGAGGGAGGGAGGGGGTGGTGTAGTTCTAGCACTGGTTTCCTGTAAATCATAGCGAACGTCAGGAGTTTGCTGTGTAATGTTTCCTCTCCTGTGTTGTACTAGGTCTTGTTTCGTTTTCTGTCTTGTGTGTTTTGTGTGGTGTTGTGTGCGCGTGCCGCGTGTGTGTGTGTGTGTGTGTGTGTGTGTGCTCGCCGCGCGTGTGTGTGTGTGTGGTGTTGATTTGGGGGTCTAAATATTGAATTTGCTGTGTTGTTTTGTGTGTGTGGGTGTGTGTGTGTGTGTTGTTCCGTGTGTGTTCCTATTCCTGTATTGTTTTCTTGTAGGTTTGGGGTTTTTTCAATTTTATCTCCAAGTTTTTGGTGTTTTTGTTTGTTTATCATTCCTGTTGCTTGACTGTTGGTCCTGTCTATGTCGCGTTTGTGACATTTATTTTTGATCTCTGTCATTTGTAAAATATCTGTTTATTTAAGCCTCTCTCTATCTGTACCTTCTGCCTACGCCTCTCTCTCTCTCTCTCCTTCTCTCCCTCTCTCTTTTCATCCTCCACCCTCTCCCCCTCCCACACCCTACCCTCCCCCCCCCCAAACACACACCCACCCCCATCCCCCCCTGCTGAATGGCTGGTTAAGGTGAAGGTTATTCCTTATAGTTCTTCTCTGTACAAGAATCAATTTTATAGACACTGCAGGCTTCCTCTCCCCCCCCCCCCCCCCACCCCCAACCCCTTATCCCCAATCCTTTCCATCAATCCACCCCTACCCCACCCCCACCCACCCTACCCCTACCCCCACCTTACACCCTACCCTACCCCCCCCCCCCCTTTCCCCCCCCCCCCCACCCCCCCGCCCCCCCTCTCCCATGAACAAGGCAAGTCATGAATCATAACAATCCCCAGTGGTTGGCAGTACGCCACGGGAGGTGTCGAGAAAGGGGAGGTGATAACCAGCTGTATGACAATGGCCAGCCGCTGGCTGAGGAGGCGGCCGGCCGATTACGGCCCTTGGCTCCGGAACTGCCAGGGCGTTGAGCGGAGGCCGTTTATGATGATGACCGACATTGTCGCCCTTGTCATCGATGGCCCGCCCGGGAGTTGCTCGGCATCACCCCCGGGAGCTGTAGTACCGGCTGGGCCGCGAAGAGTTAACCTTGTCTTGCTCGGCCAGGTTAGGCTTGGCTGGGCTGGTGGCCCGCAAAGAGTTAAACGGGCATCAATTTTGGGGTTGGAAGGCAGGGAGTGGGAGTGTTTGGAATTTTGGAGCGAAGTAATCATACTTTTTGAACAAGATTGACGATGGTTAGAAGCCACGGTTTTTGCTTTTTGTGTGTGTGTGTGTTTTGTATGGTGTGGATGTGTCTGTGTGTTCTTTTGAAGTGAATGATCACGAACACTTGCGAGCTGCTAAAGTAAATGAGGAAGATTATTCAGCAAGAAGTGGTAGAAGTAGAGAAGAGAAATGATGTATTTTGTCTGTTTTACTGGAGTGGCAAGTCCTTTATCATCAAGAATCACTTCTCTCCCTAAACATTTTTTGTTTATAGTCTTGGTTCCATTTTACAATGAATTACCTACAACCAAAAGTAAACAGAAACGGTAGGAAGCTACGTTGCTTGTTGTTGGTCTTAACATCGATTTGTATATTGTACTGAACGTTTCTTTCTTTATGAATATACATCATCTAAGCCAACAGTAAACTGTTCAGGTTAAAGAAGACTGGTAGAAGACTGATTTTAGCGGACAGTTTGTACCAAAAAAAAAAAAAGAAGAAAAAAACAGGTCGGTCTTTGGTCTGATAAAAGAAGTTGCGTTGTTGTTGTGCGTTCCCCAGCTTAACACCCTGGGGGGGGGGTCATGACCCTGAATAATTATACACTCTTGACTTACACATCCTACCTGGGAATCACTGTGTGAGATAGAAAGCATACACTTGGTGAGAATTTTGTGTGTGTGTGTGTCTGTTTTCGAAGTACCTCGCTGTACAGGCAACCGTACTCCAACTTCAGAGGAGATAACAAAGGAAGTGACGAGCGTCAAGAAATGAATAGGAAAGCCCAGCTATATAGCGTGCGAGTGAAAACAAAATGACAGGATGTTGAAGAAGGTTAGAGTACGCACCCAAAGTTCGATGTTCGTTTTTCTCTAATATATTAAACAGTGTGCACATGCAACAACCTACGCTGAAACAAATTCAGTTCTAGAAGTAAATGGGAGACCCACGTAGGGAAAAGCTGTTGTTTTTTTGTGTTTTTTTCCTCAAAAATGACATATTTATAGTTGAAGAAGGTTAGATTGCACATTCGAAGTTTGATGCTCGTTTTATCTCTCATGTAATAATGATTATGTGTGTACAAAGCAACCTACGATTGAACAATGTTAAGTTCTAATAATGAATGGACAATCCAGCTCTACCACTGTGGATAACAAAAAAAGGACATGTGTATTTAGCTCAAGAAGGTTAGAGTCTAGTTTCAAAGTTCGATGTTCTCTCCTCTCTGTCTGTGTGTGTGTGTGTGTGTGTGTGTGTGTGTGTGTGTGTGTGTGTGTCTGTCTGTCTGTCTGTCTGTCTGTCTGTCTGTCTGTCTGTCTGTCTCATTCTGTCTCTGTCTCTCTCTGTGTCTCTCTCTGTCTCTATCTGTCTGTCTCTCTCTCTCTTTCTCTCTCTGAGACAGAGTAATCTCTCTCTCTCTCTCTTTCTCTCTCCGAGACAGACAGTAATCTATCTGTCCCTCTGTCTCTCTCTCTCTCTCTCTGAGACAGTACTCTCTGTCTCTGTCTCTCTCTCTCTGAGACAGGCAGCAATCTCTGTCTCTGTCTCTCTCTCTGTGAGACAGGCGGCGATCTCTCTCTGTGTTTCTCTCTGTCTCTCTCTGTCTGTCTTTCTCTCTGTGACAGGCAGAAAACTCTCTCTCTGCCTCTTAACCCCCCCCCCCCCTCTCTCTCTCTCTCCCTCTCTCTCTCTTTCTCTATGACAGGCAGCAAGCATCACATTTTTCCTCTTCTTTATCTTCCCTCCACCCCACCCCCCACCCTCACCCCAAAAAAAAATCCTCTTGGTCATATCCCATCCATCATGACAAACATCACTGAAAGGGGAATCCACCCCAAGTAGTGTCGGGAGACCCCAGAAGCCACCTCACTGCAGAAGGCCCGGCCTTAACTACCTGGAACTGATGGATGCTGAAGAGAAGCACGAGCTTACGATCGGGATGGGGGTGGGGAGATTGGGAGGGTGGGGGGGGGGGGGGGGGGGGGGTGAGGGGTGGTGGTGAAATGGATGAAAGAGTATGCATCAATCATTTTCTTTTTCTTTTTGGTTTCAAACTTCCACATATTATATATACAGAGAGATGTTTGCTTACGGTAGGTAGTAAGTAGTGTGTGCTAACTGGTTGAAATGATGGGATTCTGCGTTTTCTTGTTTCTTGTTTCTCTGTCTGTTTCTGTCTGTGTCTGTCAATCTTGCTGGTTCAAATTATGGAAATGTTCTCTGTTTCTACGTCTCTGTCTCTGTCTCTGTCTGTCTGTCTGTCTATCTGTCTCTCAATACGAAATACGTAATTTCGTATATTTGTATTTTTCCCCCTTACTCTCTCTCTCTCTCTCGCTCTCGCTCTCTCCCTCTCTCTCCCTCTCTTTTCCCTCTCTCTCTCCCTCTCTCTCCCTCTCCTCTCCCTCTCTCTCCCCTCTCTCTCCCTCTCTCTCCCTCTCTCTCTCCCTCTCTCTCTCCCTCTCTCTCTCCCTCTCCTCCCCCTCTCTCTCTCCCTCTCTCTCCCTCTCTCTCTCCCTCTCTCTCCCCCCTCTCTCCCTCTCTCTCTCCCTCTCTCTCCCCTCATCTCTCCCTCTCTCTCTCCCTCTCTCTCCCTCTCTCTCCCCTCCCTCTCTCTCTCCCTCTCCCCTCCCTCTCTCTCCCTCTCTCTCCCCCTCTCTCTCCCCTCTCCTCTCTCTCTCCCTCTCTCTCCCTCTCTCTCTCCCTCTCTCTCCTCTCTCTCCCCTCTCCTCTCCCTCTCTCTCTCCCTCTCTCTCCCTCTCCTCTCACCCTCTCTCTCCCTCTCCTCCCCTCTCTCTCTCCCTCTCTCTCCCCTCTCCCCCCTCTCTCTCCCTCTCTCCTTCTCTCCCTCTCTCTCTGCCTCTCTGCCTTTCTTTCTCCGCCTGTCCGTCCCTCTCTGTCTCTGTCAGTCCCTCTGTCTTTCTGTTCTGTTGGTCGGTCTGTCTGTCGGTCTCTGTCTGAATGTCTGCCCTTTTTCTGTCTCTGTCTGTCTGTCTGTCTCTGTCTGTCTGCCTGTCTGTCTGCCTTTTTGTCTATCTATCTGTCTCTCTCTCTCTCTCTCGTGCATGCATGTCTGTCTGTCTCTGTCTCTGTCTACTCTCTCTCTCTCTCCTTCGTTCTCATCTCTCTCTCTCTCTCTCTCTCCTCTCTCTCTCCCCTCCCTCCCTCCCTCTTTCTCCTTCTTTCTCTCTCTCTCTCTCTGGGGGTAAAACTGTTTTTGTACTTATTCTGTCCCCTTAGAAAGTAAAATTTCATTATCGACACACCATCCACACACACACACACACACACACACACACACACACACACACACACACACGCATACAACATACATACACATATACACACACACACATACATACATACATACATACATACATAAACACTGCTGCTCACTACACACCCCTTCCCCCCCGAACACAACACACACACACACACTGCTACCCTCCCCCTACCCCCCTCCACACACCTACACCCCCTCCCCCTCCCCCCACACACACCATCTTGCGCACACGTTAAATCCTGTTCCGCTTTTCGTAAGAGTAGGTCAGTGTGTGCCGGTGGGAACAGATAACAGAATTTACAAAACCGCATACACACGGGGACTGGATGTTAAAAACAAGTAATTTAAGTGCTTATTCCATTATCCTCGATATAAAAGAGTAGAATGAATCAGAATAAAACACACACACACACACACAAACATCGCCTTTCTCCCCCCCCCCCCCCCCCCCCCATCACACACACACACACTAATTATAGTAGCTACTATATACGTGACCTTTTCCAACCCCTTCTCCAAATTTTACTACCTTGAAAGGGGGTAATATTAAAACACCCCTAAAGAGAAAAAAAAAACCCAAACAAAAAAACCACAAAATCCCCAAACACCCCCCCCCCCCCCCCCCCCCCCCTTACAAAAAAAAACCCCAATGCGGGGGAAAAAAAGTCACAGGCATCTAGATAAGTGTTTGTTGAAAGCACTGAAGTTTCCCATCTGTCAAGCATTAAGCCCCAATCTTTCTGCGATCATCTAGACCTGCTTAAACCTGACCCTCCACACACTCACACTCACACACACATGGCAGGGGTGTACTGGGGTAGGTGGTAGGTAGGTAGTAGTGGGTACGTGGGTGGGTGGGTGTTGGGAGGGATGGGGGTGGCTGATGGAGGGGATCGGGTGGGGCTGGGTGGATGGGGGAAGGGGGAGGAGGAGGAGGGAGTGAGAAGTTGCAGAAGAGAGAAAAAAACCTGGCAAAACAAAGTTTTGGATTCCATAAAGAAGGGAAAGATTACTACTATCCCAGACAACACAGACAGACAGACAGACAACACACACGCACGCACGCACGCACGCACACACACATACACACACATATTCAACACACACACTAACACACACATACGCACTTTCTCTCTCACACACACACATACACGTTCACACGCACATGCACACACACACACACACATACACACACATACACACTCACACACACATGCACACACGCGCACACATTCAACACACACACTAACACAAACACACACGCACTTTCTCTCTCTCTCTCTCACACATACACACACGTTCACACGCACACACACACACACACATACACACAAATACACACTCACACACACACAACACACACGCACACACAACACGCGCGCACACACACACACTAACGCACACAGAATATCTTGCGCACACGTTAAATCATGTTCCGCTTTTCGTAAGAGTAGGCCATTGTGTGCCGGTGGGAACAGATGACAGAATTCACAAATCCGCATACACACGGGGACTGGATGTAAAAAAGCGCATAAGTGCTTATTCCATTATCCTCGATATAAAAGAATAAAATAAATAAATACATAAAATAAAATAAAATAAAATAACACACACACACCCACACACACACAGCAACACAAAAAACCCACTCTTGCATCTCTATTATCCTACACTTTCTCTCACCTCCTCCCCACCCAACCCCCTAACCACCCACCCACCCACCCATCCCACACCTCCTCCTCCTCCCTCCCTCCCATCCCTTCCCACCTTCCCTCCTCGCCACCACCACCCCCCCCCCCCCACCACAACCCCCCCCCCCCATCCCACCCAACACCTCCCCCTCTCCCTCCCAACTCTTCTCCTACCCCCTACCCCCACCCAAAAAAATAAAAGAAAGAAAGAAAAACTCCGCGATGGAAATCAAACAATGCGTAGAGCAAACAAAATATAATCCTTCAACAAGCAAGCCCTTCCCTCACTCACTCAAAAAGACTTTCAGACGTACCTCCATGCTTTGTTTTTAAAAAAAAATCAACAACAACAAAACCATCCCCCCCCCCCACCTCTTCCCTTCCCTTCCCTTCCCTACACCTTCCTTTCCCCTCCGCCCCCCTCCCCCTTCCTTACCCTTACCCTCACCCCCCAACCCCCTTCCTTCTCCCCTCCCCTAACCTAACCTACCCTACCCTACCCACCACCCTCATCTCTAGCTAGCTTATTCCTAACTTTTCTTCATCTCGTCTCTAGCCCGTCATCATCCTAACTAGGCTATTAGGGTTCTTCATCTGTGTTTCTCTGTCCCGTCTGTCTGTCTTTTTACTTTTACTTTCACTATCTCTCTCTCTCTCTCTCTCTCTCTTCTCCTCTCTCTCTCTCTCTCTCTCTCTCTTCTATTCCCCCCTCTCTCTCTCGTTCTGTGTTTGTCTCTGTCTGTCTCCTCTGTGTCTGTCTGTCCCGCCCCCCCCCCCCCCCCCCCACACACATTCCTCGCTCTTTCTTCCCCCCCCCCCCCCCCCTTCTCTCTCTCTCTTTCTCTCTTTCTCTCTACATCTCTCTCTCTCTCTCTCTCACTCTTTTATCCCCCCCCTCCCCTCTCTCTCTCTTTCTCTCGTTCTGTGTTTCTCTCTGTCTATCTCTCTCTGTCTGTCTGTCTGTCCCCCCTCACACACATTCTCTCGCTCTTTCTTTTCCCCCCTTCTCTCTCTCTCTCTCTTTCTCCTCTCTCTTTTCTCTCTCTCTCTCTCTCTCTCTCTCTCTCTCTCTCTCTCTCTCTCTCTCTCTCTCTCTCTCCCTCTCTCTCTCCCCTTGTTCTGTTTCTCTCTGTCTGTCTATCTCTGTCTGTCTGTCTGTCTCCCCTCACACACATTCTCTCTCTCTCTTTCTCTCCCCACCCCCACCCCTCCTCTCTCTCTCTCTCTCTCTCTCTCTCTCTCTCTCTCTCTCTCTTCTCTCTCTCTCTCTCTCTCCGTTCTGCGTTTCTCTCTGTCTGTAGTATGTCTCAGTCTGTCTGTGTGTCTGTCTCCCCTCACCCACAATCTCTCTCTCTCTTTCTCCCCCCCCCCCCCTCTCTCTCTCTCTCTCTCCTCCCCATCTCTCTGTCTCTGTCTCGTTCTGTTTCCCTCTCTCTCTCTCTGTCTCTATTTCACCATCTCCTCCATTTCTCTCTCCTCCCCTCTTCTCCCCCCCCTCTCTCTCCCTCTCCCCCATTCTCTCCCTCTTCCCCACTCTCTCCTCCCCCCCCCCACACACTCTCTCTCTCGTCCCCTCCCTCTCCCTGTCTCTCTAGCTCCTCATCGCCCCCCCCCCCCCCACCCCCCACCCCCACCCATCCCCCACAGCCTCATCCCTAGTAGCTTCAGAAGCTGCGATATAGCCCATCATCTACTAGTCAGGGTACACACACACACACAACAGACACACACACGCACACACACACATACACACATATACACACACTATAAACCGAGGCCCCGTGTGCGAACGCACGCAGAACATCTTGCGCAGACGTTAAAACCCGTTCCGCTATTCGGAAGAGTAGGCCATTGTGTGCCGGTGGGAACGGATGACAAAATTGACAAAACTGCATACACACGGGGACTGGATGTAAAAGAGCACATGAGTGCTTATTCCATTATCCTCGATATAAACACACACACACAACACACACAACACACACACAACACACACACAACACAAAACACACACACACAATACACACACACAAACACACACCACAAACAAACACAATAAAACACACACAACACACACAACACACAGCACATACACACACACACACACACACACACACACACACACACACACACACACACACGCAACACACACACAACACACACAACACACACACAAACACACACATACACACACATACATACACACAACACACACAAACACACACACACACACACCAACACACACACACAACACACACACACAACATACACACAACACAAACACACACATACAAACACACACACAAACACACACACAAACACACACACAAACAAACACAATAAAACACACACAACATACGCAACACACACAAACACACACAACACACACACACACACAGACACACCCACACACAACACACAAACACACACACAACACACACACACACACACACCACACAGACAGACACACAACACACACACACACACAACACGCACACACAACACACACACAAACACAACACACACACACACACACACACACACACACACACACACACATAGCAAGGCAAGGACAGCTGACGAGGATCCATCAAAGGTAAACTGTCAGAGAGAGAGAGAGAGAGAGAGAGAGAGAGAGAGAGAGAGAGAGAGAGAGAGAGAGAGAGAGAGAGAGAAGAGAGAGAGAGAGAGAGAAGAAAGAGAGAGAGAGAGAGAGAGAAAGAGAGAGAGAGAGAGGAGGGGAGGGGGAGGGGGGAGGAGTTACTTTACCTCCCTGCTCCTGATGTGCCTCCCTGCCTATCTGCCTCCTTGACTTCGCTTTATTATCAATTTGCTCAAAATTCGCTTCTTTTTCTTCGTTTTCTTCTTCTTCTTCTTCTTCTTCTTCTTCTTCTTCTTCTTCTTCTTCTTCTACTTCTTCTTCTTCCCAGCTATTCTGCAATCAGTGGGTCCCATCAGTTGGATGAGGGGGAGGGGGGGGGGGGGGGGTGTTGGGTTGAGAGGGGGGGGGGTGTTACTGTTTACATAGTCTTTTGTTTGTTTGTATGTTTGTCTGTCTGTCTTTCTCTCTCTCTCTCTCTCTCTCTCTCTCTCTCTCTCTCTCTCTCTCTCTCTCTCTCTCTCTCCTCTCTCTCTCTTCTTCTTCTCTTCTTCTTCTTCTTCGTCTTCTTCTTCTTTTTCAAATTCTTCTTCTTCAAATTCTTCTTCTCCTTCTTCTCCTTCAAATTCCCCTTCTTCTTAATTTTTTTCTTGTTCTCCTCCTCCTTCTCCTCCTTCAGCTCATCCTTCTCCTCCTTCTCCTCCTTCTTCTTCTTCTTCTTCTTCTCCTCTTCCACCTTCTCCTCCTTCTTCTCATCCTTCTCCTCCTTCTTCTGCTTCTCCTCCTCCCCCTTCTTCTTCTTCTCCTTCTTCTTCTCCTTCTCCTTCTTCTTCTCCTCTTCCTCCTTCTCCTCCTTCTTCTCATCCTTCTCCTTCTCCTTCTTCTCCTCCTCCTCCTCCTTCTTCTCCTTCTCCTTCTCTTTCTTCTCCTTCTCCTTCTTCTTCTTCTTTCCTCCTCCACTTTATGCCAGAAGAAAAAGAGCACCCCTGCTCCAATTACAAAAACAGGTGAGAGGGCAAATAAGGGGAGGGGGTAGGTTAGGGGGAGTTGGTGGGGGGTGGGGGTGGGTGATGTACCAGGAACGGTGGGGAAGGTGCGGGTGGTGGTGGTTGTAGAGTTGTGAAAGTGAAGAGACAAGAGAGTATGATCGAAAGTCCTTGGGGTGAGACTATAAACCGAGGCCCCGTGTGCGAACGCACTCAAAACATCTTGCGCACACGTTACATCCTGTTCCGTTTTTCGTAAGAGTAGGCCATTGTGTGCCAGTGGGAACAGACGACAGAATTTACAAAACCGCATACACACGGGGACTGGATGTAAAAAAGCACATATTCAGAGCTTGTTACATTATCCTCGATATAAAAGAATAAATAAATAAAATAAAGACTTTAGGTCATGTCCTTCCTTTAGTATAGTGTATTATGTATAGCATAGAAGCTTCTCACATTTCTTCCTCGGCGTGAGAGAGAATTGTACATTTTCTAAGTCTTTATATGGAGAGAAAAAAAAGGCAGGAGAATGGACCAAAACAAGGCCCAAAAAATCAGACAAGAAGGTGGTGACAAGAAGAAAAAGGAGCAAGGCAAAAACAAAGAGAGGGATAGAAAAGAGGGAAATCCTGGCACAGAATTTCCAGAAAGTGAAGAAACTATTTTATGCTGACAGGGCCTCCTCCCAGCATCCCCAAGGGGAAAGTAAGTTTTCTGATCTAGGAAAAAAATGTCCTAATCTCCTTTAAGCCTGTTCACTTTATGACAAGATCCTTTTTACGACACAACAGTAGACTATACTTTTAGATGTGATGAGAAAGAACAATAAAAGAGCTTTAGTACAAAAAAAATAAATAATTTTTTTAAAAAAAGGTAGAGTCCCATAACCTATAAGGTCGTAGGGGAGCGAGGCGTCAGAGACCTCACTTCTCTAGGGCCAGCATATTGAGGGCGGCGCCCATCTCCTCTCCCTCGATGCTTTACCTTCCCTGACCCTAAAGAGGGCAGGTACCCATTGACAGCTGGGGGAACTGGGGGAACTGTACTGAAGCCAAGGCGCAAACGGTCACCCATCCAACTGGTAACCACGCTCGACGCTGCTTAACTTGGCTGGGGGAAAGCGAGTGCTCCGACCACTGAGCTATCCCGTCCCGGCTTTAGACGGAGGAAATCAAGGCACTGGCAGGTCTGCACTTGGAAGATGACCTGGAAGATCGTAAAAATGCCCTCCACCCTTAATTCACCAGCTGCTGCCGAGATTCGAACCCACGAGTAACTATGTTAAAAGAGAGGAAAGGTCTGATAGGCCCAGGGACAAGGAAAGCTGCCATGATTACGTTAAACTGAACTTGTCAATGACTGTGAAAGAATGAGTTTGAGTGCAAGCGCTTTGATTTGTCTCTGCAAGATGTAGCGCTATATAAATTCCGTTTATTATTATTTGTAGTAGTAGTAGTAGTAGTAGTAGTAGTAGTAGTAGTGTAGT
>CM054143.1:11129637-11139637 GCA_028751875.1 Rapana venosa | reverse complement strand
AAAGAAGAAGGAGAAAAGAAGAAGAAGAAGAAGAAGAAGAAGAAGAAGAAGAAGAAGAAGAAGAAGAAGAAGAGGAGGAGGAGGAGGAAGATGATGATGATGATGATGATGATGATGATGATGATGATGATGATGGTGATGATGATGATGATGATGATGATGATGATGATGAATAGACAGACAGAGAGGGGAGAGACAGAGACAAAGAGAGAAACAGTGAGGGAGACAGAGAGACAGTGAGAGAGACTTCAGACTTTATTCTTGTATTTATTTCTTTATTTACTTACTCTTCTATTTTGAAGATAATGGAATAAGCACTCATGAGCTTTTTTTTTTTTTAAACATCCAGTCACCGTGTGAATGCAGTTTTGTCAAATCTGTCATCCGGCACAGACTTCACATAGAGAGGTGCTAGGCGTGGGTCGGAGAAAAATGTTCAGACATCTGAATGATAAAGAGTGAAAAACCTCCACGCGAGTGAACGGGTTTTAGCACCCCCCCACCCATATAATATGATTGATGCTTTCTCTTGTCATGGTGAAGTTTCCCAGTGCATAGTTCACGCATCGCTTCAGCAGCCATTAGTTCCAGGTAGTTAGGGCCGGGACTTGTCTGGAGAGGTGGCTTCTGGGGGTCTCCTGACTCTCCTTCACCCCCCCACAGGGAGAGGAGGGGCAAGACAACTCGGGGGGTGGGGGTGGGGGGGTGAATTCATCTTTCATCACACAACCTATGTGGTCTGTTGTGAATGAAAATGGCTGGGGAGAGAGAGAGAGAGAGACAATGACAATGACAAATTCTTTTATTTCGAGGATAATGAATAAGCACCCATGTGCTTTTTTTTTTTTTTTACATCTAGTCCCCGCCCTTAGGGATATAATTATATGATAATAATAAAATAAAATAAAGCCCCTAGCAATACACTTAACACAGTATACAGGGGAAAATATCTACACAAAAATCCCCACCAAAATCACCGAAGAGAGAGAGAGAGAGAGAGAGAGAGAGAGAGAGAGAGAGAGAGAGAGAGGAGAGAGAGAGAGAGAGAGAGAGAGTAAGAAAGAAAGCAAAACAGAAAACACAGAAACAACCGAAAAAATAGCAAGAAACCAAGAACAAAACAAAAGCGGCAACAACAACAAGGGAGGAGAGAAGAGAGAGAGAGAGAGAGAGAGAGGAGAGAGAGAGAGAGAGAGAGAGAGAGAAGAGAGAGAAGAGAGAGAGAAAAGAGAGAGAGAAGAGAGAGAGCGCGCAAGCGTGGCTTTGACCTCCTATGTTATAACTAAAATGCAGATATATTAAACAGAAGTGTGTTTGTGATTTTAAAAATTATTTTATTCTTTTATTTCGAGGATGATGGAATCAGCTATCATGTGCTTTTTCCCCCATCCAGTCCCCGTGTGTATGCAGTTTTGTCAATGTTGTCATCCGTTCCCACCGGCATGCAATGGCCTACTCTGCCGAAAAGCGGAACGGGTTTTAACGTGTGCGCAAGATGTTCTGCGTGTGTTCGTCGCACCCGGGACCTCGGTTTATAGTCTCATCCGAAAGACTGTGTGTGTGTGTGTGTGTGTGTGTGTGTGTGTGTGTGTGTGTGTGTGTGTGTGTGTGTGTGTGTTTAGTCAAATCTATTGTATCTTCTTCTTCGTCGAAAGCTCAGGAAGTAACTATTGTCTTTCATTTGAGCGAAGATGCTTTGCGCTGCCGTTGAGCGCCTATCAAGTCAGGCCCAGCGCATCCGACTTTGGCGTGAGAGACAATCGTTATCTTTTTAAGTCTTTCTGGAGAAAGAAAAAAGGCAGGAAAATGGACCAAGAAGGCAGAAAACAGACAAGAAGAAGGTGACAAGAAAGGAAAAGGAACAAGGCAGAAAGAAAGAGAGGGATAGAATAGAGGGAATTCCTAGCACAAAACGTCCAGTATTGTAATTGCCTTTCATGGGATGAATAAAGTGTTTTTGATTTAACTTGATTTAACTTGACTTGATGCTGTTTATACTGACAGGCCTCCGGCATCCCCAAGGGAGGTGGTGGTTGGCTGGGGGTGGTGGGGTGGTAGGGGTTATATTTTAGATATACTTTTTTTTTTACATAAAGGTAGGTAAAGGGTAAAGGAGTCCCATAACCTATAAGGTTGTAGGGGAGCGAGGCGTCAGAGACCTCACTTCTCTAGGGCCAGCATATTGAGGGCGGCGCCCATCTCCTCTCCCTCGCTGCTTTACCTTCCCTGACCCTAAAGAGGGCAGGTACCCATTTACAGCTGGGTGAACTGGGGGAACTGTACTGAAGCCAAGGCGCGCAAACGGTCACCCATCCAACTGGTAACCACGCTCGACGCTGCTTAACTTGGCTGGGGGAAAGCGAGTGCTCCGACCACTGAGCTATCCCGTCCCTAATTTTTCATTTATGTTTAAATCACATTTTCTGGATCATCTTTGTTCTTCCCAAAAATAGTTTCATTCTCTGGAACACGTATTTCAGGTAGAGTTTGCCTGTCTGTCTGTTTGTTTGTTTGTTGTTGTTGTTCGTATGTGTTGATCGCCTAATTAATTTCTGGCCAGACAGACAGACATACCTGATCCTGTTAGAGTCGTTTGAAAATTGTAATTATGTCCTTGTAGTGCGACACCTGTATTGCTATAATTAGTTTCGTGGCTGTTTTCTTTCTCTGGCCTTTTGGAATTGTAGAAGTCTTTGATGTGAGATTCCTTATGGCGTATCCAAAAATGTTTCCACACTCTCGTACTTTTGTTTGTTTGTTTGCTTTTGAAAGTCTAAACTGCGTTTAGAATTGAAAAGGGTACCTGAATAACACTTATATATGTGGTCAATGAATAACGAGGGCATTTTTTGCTTATTTCTCTCTTTTTCCCTCCCTTCCCTCCCCCCCCCCCCCCCCCCCTCTCTCTCTCTCTCTCTCTCCTCTCCCCTCTCTCTCTCTCTCTCTCTTTTTCATGAATAAAGTGTCGCGTTTTAATCTAACGCTGACGTTTTAGTTTTGTTCTTAGAAGCATGTTTATGCTCGTAATGTTTAAAATGTTTGTTTTACGTAATTGTCTTACAAACCTGTCATTGATGAAAGCATTATCCTAGATCTTAAGAGTTCATTTTGCAATATATTGTTTTATATATATAAAACGTAGGCAAGATCGTGTTAATTTCGCAATTTTTTTTTCTATATATAAAAACGTAGGAAAGATCGTATCAAGTTTCAAGCAGCTTCTGGGCTGATAAGATGTGAGTGATTTTTTAAAATTTTATAGTGATATATTGACATATAACACTTTAGCGAGGTATTATCGTCTGACACCCCCCCCCCCCCCCTACACACACACACACACACTCCCCAAAAACAACTTATCAAAGGATAGACAAGTAGACATGAGAAGATCTTTCGTTTTTGAGAAACTTGAGCTAAGATCTACATTTTGGTATTGTTTTCATGTCAAACGCTTTTCATGAATTCATTTCGATGGGATGAAACAGTTTGACTTTTGACTCATGTTGCGCAACACACACACACAGACACAAGACACAGACAGACAAACAGACAGACAGACATGCATGCACGCACGCACACACACACACGCAGGCACACACACACGAGACATACACACACCGCGCGCACGCACGCCCCACGCACACACACACACACGCAAAACACACACACACACACACACACACACACACACACACAACACGTGTACACCTTCTACATAGTTTGTTTCAATTTATCCAAAAAAACCTAACCTCCATATTGCAATAATAATTACATAACTTGTCTTCAGGTTCCAAATGCAGCATGACACATACAACTAGCCTTGACTCTTAATCCCTTTCTCAAAACATAACCCCCACCCACCCACCTCCACCCCCTACCCTCCACAAAAAAAAGTTTAAAGACATAATGACATTTTAAATTATCGCACACACACACACACAAAGTGGGGGGGGGGGGGGGGGGGGGGGGGAGTGCAGGAAGAGAGGTAGAGGATGAACTGAAAAAATGAAGAGAGAAGGAGTTTAAAATTCTTTTAAAAAAAGACCCCCCAAAAAAGAAAAAACCGAGCAAGACAGAATGAAGATGGAAATGAAGATTTAAAAAGTACAAGTTGTGGAAATGAAGCGGGAAAAATGACATGTGTAGGAGGGAAGGAAGGAAGGAAGGAAGGATGGAAGGAAGGAAGGAAGGAAGGATGGAAGGAAGGAAGGATGGAAGGAAGGGAAAGGGAAGGAAGGAAGGAAGGATGGAAGGAAGAAGGAAAAGGGAAAGGGAAAGGAAGGAAGGAAGGAAGGAAGGAAGGAAGGATGGAAGGAAGGAAGGATGGAAGGAAGGAAGGAAGGAAGGAAGGAAGGAAGGAAGGAAGGAAGGAAGGGAAGGAGGAAGGGGAAAGGGAAAGGAAGGAAGGATGGATGGAAGGAAGGGAAGGAAGGGAGGGAAAGGAAGGATGGAAGGAAGGAAGGAAGGGAAAGGGAAAGGGAAGAAGGATGGAAGGAAGGAAGGAAGGATGGAAGGAAGGAAGGAAAGGAAGGAAGAAGGAAGGATGGATGGAAGGAAGGAAGAAGGAAGGGAAAGGGTGGATGGATGGATGGAAGAACAAACATGGAAGGAAGGAAGGAAGGAAGGAAGGATGGAAGGAAGGAAGGAAGGAAGGAAGGAAGGAAGGAAGGATGGATGGGAAAGGGAAAGGGAAAGGGAAAGGGGGGAAGGATGGAAGGGAAAGGGAAAGGGAAAGGGAAAGGGGCACGCGATATGGACGCAGCAGGGTCGTGGGGGGGTGGGGGGAAGGGGGGGGGGGGGGGGGAGGGAGTGGAGAGAGAGAGGGAGACAGAGAGAGAAAACAAAGACAGAAACAGAGAGAGGGAAGGGAGAGAGTGGGAGAGAAGAGAGAGAGAGAGAGAGAGAGGAGAGAGAGAGAGAGAGAGGAGAGAGAGAGAGAGAAAAGAAAAAGAGAGAGAGATAGAAAAGAGAGAGAAAGAGAGAGAGAGAGAGAGAGAGAGAGAGAGAGAAAGAGAGAATGAATGAATGAATGAATGAATGAATGAATGAATGAGTAAAGGAATCTTTATTTTTCAAGGGTTACAGATAACATCACATACTTGTTTTCATCCAGCCCTTGCCCTGATTAGGGACCATCAAAACCAAAAAAACCCCCAAAAAAATCCACACACAAAAACCCAACCAAATAACCCAAACAAACTAACACCAAAAAAACCCAAAACCAAGACAACAAAAAGATAATTAGCAACCCCCACCCCACCCCACAAAAAAACACTACCACCACCACCACACCAAGTTCAAAACCCGTGATTTAAAGACAGGAGATAGATTTTATATATATATATATATATATTATATATATATATATAAAAAATATATTTTGGAGGTCATCGTCGGACATGAGGGACAAACATACATATGTTTATATATATATATATATATAAAATATTTTAAAATATATATATATAATAAATATATATAATATATATATATATATATAATATTATATATATTCAAAATTTAAAGACTTAATTCATTCTAAATCACAAAACAAAAACAAAAAAAACGGATGGGGGGACGAGGAGGGGAGGGGGGGGGAGCAGGAAGAGCTGAACTGAGGTGAACTGGGAAAAAAATTTAAAAGAGAAGCAGAAACAAAAATTAAAGCTAAAAAAAAAAAAGAAAAAAACCGAGCAAGACAACATGAAGATGGAGATGAAGATTAAGAAAGCACAACTTGTGGAAATGAAGCGGAAAAAATGACATGTGTGGGAAGGAAGGAAGAAAGGAAGGGAGGAAGGAAGGAGCACGCGAGAAAAACGCGGCAGGGTGGTGGAAGGAAAGAGAGAGAGGAGGGAGGGACGGAGAGAGAGAGAGAGAGAGAGGGGGAGGGGTGGGGGTGGGGGGGAGAGGGGGAGAGAGAGAGACAGAGACATGGACAGAGACAGAGAGAGAGAGAGATTAACGATAACGAAATTTTATTGCCGTTCAGCTGATAAGCTCATAGAGCAACGAAGCGTCGCAGCGCGACGAAATTAATGACATGGAACCCCACGGCATTGATCTTCATAATGTACCCGCCATACACAAAAGAGAGAGAGAGCGGGAGACAGATAAGGGGAGGGGGGGGGGGGGGTGAGAGAGAATCAGAGAGAGAGAGAAGAGAGAGAGAGAGAGGAGAGAGAGAGAAAAGAGAGAGAGAGAAGAGAGAGAGAGAGAGAGGAAAGAAAGAGAGAGAGAGAGAGAGAGAGAGAGAGAGAGAGAGAATGAAAAGAGAGAGAGAGAAAAGAGAGAGGGCCCACGCTGTGAGAGACATGGATGAAAGTGTATGAGGCATGTAGAAAACGGCACACACATACACACACACGCACATACACACAACACACAAACACACACACACACACATACAAACAACACACACACACACACAAACAAACAACACACACACACACACACACACACAACACACACACACACACCAGGCGCCTCACGAAGCTTCCATCTGGGGTGGTCTGAGGGGATAGGAGGGGGGGGGGGGTTGGCCTAGTTACAGACAGTCTGCGAATTTATGATGGGAAGTCTACTTTTCCTGTTGTAGCAGAGGTTTTGAGATGTGTTTTCTTTGTTTGTTTCTGTCTTTGTTTCTATCTGTCTGTATTTGTTTCTGTTTTTGTTTCTTTGTTTGTTTCTTTCTTTGTTTGTTTCTTTGTTTGTTTCTTTCTTTGTTTCTTTCTTTGTTTGTTTCTTTGTTTGTTTCTTTGTTTGTTTCCTTCTTTTTGTTTCTTTGTTAGTTTCTTTGTTTGTTTCCTTCTTTTTGTTTCTTTGTTAGTTTCTTTGTTTGTTTCCTTCTTTTTGTTTCTTTGTTAGTTTCTTTGTTTGTTTCCTTCTTTTTGTTTCTTTGTTAGTTTCTTTGTTTGTTTCTTTCTTTGTTCCTGTCTTTCTTTCTTTGTTTCTTTGTTTGTTTCTTTGTTTGTTTCTTTGTTTGTTTTTTGTTTGTTTCTTCTTTGTTTGTTTGGACGGAAGTCTTTTGCTGTAGTTTGTTTGTTTGTTTGCTTGTTTGCTTGTTTGTTTAGATTTTTGGGTGGGGTTTTTTACGTTCCATGGCTATATCCTCTGAGGTTCATCAAAAGTGTGAATTTGTGGTGTGTGTGTGTGTGTGTGGGGGGGGGGGGTGGCGTGTGTATGTGTTTGTGTGTATGTGTGTGTGTGTCTGTGTGTCTGTGTGTGTGTGTGGTGGGCGGTGTGTGTGTGTGTGTATGTGTGTGAGTGGTGTGTGTGAGTGTGTATATGTGTGTTATGTATGTGTGTGATTGTGTGTATATGTGTTTATTTTATTTTATTCTTTTATATCGAGGATAATGGAATAAGCACGTGTGTGCTTTTTTACATCCAGTCCCCATGTGTATGCGGTTTTGTGAATTCTGTCATCTGTTCCCACCTGCACACAATGGTCTACTCTTACGAAAAGCGGAACAGGATTTAACGTGTGCGCAAGATGTTCTGCGCGCGTTCACACACGGGCCCTCGGTTTATAGTCTCATGCATGTGTGTGTGTGGTGTGTGTGTGTGTGTGTGGTGTGTGTGTGTGTGTGTGTGTGTGTAGCGACCGTTCTTGACACCCCCCCCCCCCCCCCCCATTTTTTAAGGTAGCGGCATTTCAACTTCAGGGATGATGTCTACACACAACACCAGTGTGCATACGTACATACACACGTACACACATACATACATACATACATACATACATACATACATACATACATACATACATACATACATACATACATACATACACACACATACATACATGCATGCATTCATGCATGCATGCATACATACATGCATGCATACATTACATAAATACATACATACATGCATGCTTGCATGCATACATACATACATACATACATACATACATACATACGTACGTACGTACGTACGTACGTACTACGTACATACATACATACATACATACATACATACAGTACGTACTGTACGTACGTACGTACGTACGTACTACTACATACATACATACACACATACATACAACAACATCATACATACATAATACATACAATACATACATACATACATACATACGTACATACGTACGTACGTACGTACGTACATACACACATATACATACATACATACATACATACATACTTACATACATACATACATACATACATACATACAACATACATACATACACACACACAAATACATACATACATACATACTACATGCGTACATTACATACATACATGCACACATACACACACACACACTACATTACATACATACATACATACATACATACATACATACATACATACATACATACATATATACATACATACATTCATACATACAGACAGAACATACAAACACACACACATACATACATACTACATACATAACATACATACATACAGTCATTACATACATACATACAGTCATACATAACATACACACACACATACATACATTCATACATACAACATACATACATACACACACATACATACATACATACATACATACATACATACATACATACATACATACATACATACATACATACATACATACATACATATATTCATACATACATACATACATACATACATACATACATACATACATACATACACACACACACATACATACATACATACATACATACACACACACACATACATACATACATACATACATACATACATACATACATACATACATACACAAAAAACATACATACATACATACATACACACATACATACATACATACATATACATACATACATTCATTACATACATACATACATACATACATACATACATACATACATACATACATACATACATACATACGTACATACATATATACATACACATACATACATTCATACATACATACATACATGCATACATACATACATACATACATACATAAAAGATTACTCGAAAGAGTAGGCCATTGTGTGCCGTTGGGAACAGATGACAAAATTTACAAAACTGCATACACACGGGGACTGGATGTAAAAAAGGACATAAGTACTTATTCCATTATCCTCGATATAAAAGAATAAAATAAAATAAATAAATAAAATAAAATAAATACATACATACATACACACACATACATACATACATACATACATACATACATACAACATATACATACTACATACATACATACATACATACATACAACACATACATACATACTACATACTACTACAATTACGTACATACATACATACATACTACATACATACATACATACATACATACATCATTCGTACGTACGTAATCTACTACGTACATACGTACGTACGTACGTACGTACATACATACATACGTACATACATACATACGTAAATACATACATGCATACATACATACATACATACATACATATATACATACATACGTACATACATACAAACGTACATGCATACATACATACATACATACATACATACATACATACATACATACATACATGCATAAAAGATTACTCGAAAGAGTAGGCCATTGTGTGCCGGTGGGAACAGATGACAAAATTTACAAAACCGCATACACACGGGGACTAGATGTAAAAAACCACATGAGTGCTTATTCCATTCTCCTAGATATATAAAAGAAAATGTCATTTGAGCGCTTTGATTTGTTGCTTTACAAGATTTAGCGCTATATAAATTCCATACATTATTATTGTTATTATTATTATCATTATTAATTCTTACAGGCACAAATGGGTTACTCTTCTGTAAGGTAGGACTACTCTTCGTAAGAGTAGTCCATTGTGTGCCAGTGGGAACAGATGACAGAATTTACAAAACCGCATACACACGGGGACTGGATGTAAAAAAGCACATAAGTTCTTATTCCATTATCCCCGATATAAAAGAATAAAATAAGATATAAAATAAAATAAAGTAAAAGGCAGAACTAGTTTTAACGTGTGCGCAAGATGGTCCGCGTGCGTT
>CM054143.1:11122137-11124637 GCA_028751875.1 Rapana venosa | reverse complement strand
ACAAATCAAAGTAACGTCCAACAAACAACCAGAAACCGTTGTGCACTGAATTATTTGCACACATGCACAGAAGAGGAATTTGGGGAGGGGGAGGGGGAGAGAGGGGAGAGAGAGAAGGGGGAGGAGAGAGAGAGGAGAGAGAGGGGGGGGGGAGAGGGGGCGGGAGAGAGAGGGGGGGGGGAGGGGAGGAGAGAGGGGGGGGGAGAAAGGGAGAGAGAGAGGGAGAGAGAGAGAGAGTCGTATTCATAAATATGGGAGAGAGTGAGAGAGAAAGAGAGAGAGAGATTCTTTTATTTCGAGGATAATGAATAAGCACCCATGTGCTTTTTTTACATCCGTTCCAGAGAGAGAAAGAAGAGAGAGAGAGAGAGAGAGAGAGAGGAAAAGAAGGAGAGAAGGAGCAGAAGACAGACAGACAGACAGACGGAGACGGACGAGAGACAAGAGAATTCTTTTATTTCGAGATAATATAAGCACCCATGTGCTTTTTTACATCCGTCCAGAGAGAGAAAGAGAAGAGAGAGAGAGAGAAGAGAAGAGAGAAGAGAAGAAGGGGAGGGAACGGAGAGGAGAGAGAGAAAAAAGAGAGAAAAATAAAAGAAGGAGGACAGAAGACAGACAGAAGACGAATCGGACGGACGGACGAGAATGAGATTATATTTGAAGATAAGAAAAAGACCATCTGTGTTTACATACATCCCAAGCAGAGAGAGAGGGAAAAGAAGGGTGGAAGGGGGGGGAGGGTAGGAGAGATAAAATTAGGGGGGTGGGGCGATGGGATGGAATAGTAGATTAATGGAAAGAGCTAGAAAGACATTGTTGGAAGAGCAGACGTTATCGAAACAGCAGAGGAGAGGGAGGGGTGGGAGGGGAGGGATAGGAGTAGGATGGGGTGGTGGTAGGGGAGGGGGGGGGGGTGTTGGGGGGGGGGGGGGGGGTGGTAGGGGTTAGGGCGCGAGCAAGCGAGGCGCTAGGAGAGGCATTTTTGTGATGTGTGTTATAAAACTAGCGAGAGAGAAAGGAGAGAGAGAGGGGGGGGGGGGGGGAGAGAGAGAGAGAGAGAGAGGGAGGGAGAGAGAGAGAGAGAGAGAGAGAGAGAGAGAGAGAGAGAGAGAGAGAGAGAGAGAGAGAGAGAGAGAGAGAAGATGCTGGCTTGTTCGTCCTTTTCTCCTGTTTCTGTGGTGAAAACTGACATGCATGCTCAAGTCGAATGCTAACCAGGGTGGTCTGTCAAAGGAGGATGGTTTGGTTTTGTTGTTTTGTTTGGTTTTGTTTTGCTTTGTTTGTCTTGTTTAGTGGGGGGGGGTGTTGATTTTTTGTCTTGTGTGGGGGGGGGGGGGGTGGTTGCCTTTGCCTGAAAGGAAATTGTGGATGATGAGAAAAACAAAATGTAGTTGTTGCAGCCTTGTGTGGTTTTTTTGTTAATGTTTTAGTAGTAAACATTTTCCTTTCTAGGGTAAAGTTAAGAAAATACATGTATAACCAGCAACAACAACAACAAAACAAACCAAAAAAACCAAAAACAAAATAATTATTAAGAGTTAAGTTAGATTGTTTTCTGTTTGAGTGAATGATGTTTTTTAAAACTTATAGAGTTTCGATATTGCACAGTGAACATATCTGTCCTTAAAAACACAGCAATTTAAGAGCGTTCATTCATCAGAGGATGAACTCTGGCAATCACCGTTCCCCCAACTAGGTTAAGACATGAGCGTTGTTACAAGTGGATGGTGACCGTTTAGCGCGCATGGTTCAGTACATTCCGCTCACTCAGCGTCAATGGTACTCCCTTATAGGGCAGGGAAGTAAAGCAGCGAGAGAGCACATCGCTCCGCCCTCAATATACTGGCCCTGGATAAGTCGAAGTCTCTGACACCTCGCTCCTACCACATAGGTTATGGGGACACTTTCACCTATTTCATCAGTACCCTTTTTCAGCTCCTAGTGCTTGCGTAAGGAACAGAGGAAATGGACCTAATAGGAGAAGTGATTTGGCTGTCCAACCATTTTTTGAAACCATGCCTACTATAGACCTCGTTTGTTTTTATGTTCATATTTTGTAAAAAATTGTCTTGTTTTCTGTCACTCAGTTTCTTTTTACCAGAACGCTCAGACCGCAACTATGTTTTATCGCTCATATAGCGAAATGCGTTGTTTTGCGCTCCGTTTAACGCCTACGCAAGTCAGGTCCAGCGCATTCCGTAATCGGCCATATGGAGGGAATTGTTTTAGAAGCGTAAGCAGGAAGAAGAAGAAGAAAGAAGAAGAAGAAGAAGAATAAGAAGAAGAAGAAGAAGAAAAGAAGAAATGGAATATATATAGCGCTGAATCTTGTAAAACAAACAAATCGAAGCGCTTGCACTCAAATCATTTACAAGCATGCATTTTATAAGTCTTTCTGGGGAGAAAAACAGGCAGGAGAATGGACCAAGAAGGCAGAAAATAGGCGAGAAGGGGGTGACCAGATGAAAAGGAAACAAGGCAAGAAACAAAGAGAGGG
>CM054143.1:11112137-11117137 GCA_028751875.1 Rapana venosa | reverse complement strand
TCCATCTATCCGTAAGCTTGGTCTAAAGCTGTTGATGCTACTATTTCTATAAAAAAAAAAAAAATTAAGGTGGGTGGAGGAGGAATTCTGGAAAATGCAGATAATAAATATTAGAGGGGTATATCACACTGCTTAGTATTGTGTCTAAATTCTGTATACACTTACACTAAATGCAAGGATTATTCATAGTTAGAAGATGAATTCTAAGCTCACTCACTCTCTCTCTCCTCTCTCTCTCTCTCTCTCTCTCTCTCTCTCTCTCTCTCTCTCTCTCTCTCTCTCTCTCTCTCTCTCTCTCTCTCTCTCCCTCTCTTGATTTTACGTTTACTTCAGACTGTTAGCTATGATTATAGTGTGTGTGCGTGCGTGCGTGCGTGCGTGCGTGCGTGCGTGCGTGCGTGCACATTTGGACTTGATGGAACTATTAATTGTTACTGGTTGTATGACTGTGTAAGAATGAGTTGAGTACAAGCGCTTTGATTTGTCTCCGCAAGATATAGCGCTATATAAATTTCATTTATTATTATTATTATTATTAAGAATAGTCCCTTCTCAGGGCAAGGGCCAGATGGAAAAAAACCCCATTATATTAATATTAGACTGTAACCCTTGGGAATAAAGATTATCAATCAATCTCTCTCTCCCTCTCCTTCTCTCCCCCTCCCCCCCTCTCGCTCTCTCTCTCTCTCTCCCCCCCCCTTTCTCTCCCTCTCTCTCTCTCCCATCTCTCTCCCCTCTCTCTCTCCCTCTCTCTCCCTCTCTCTCCCTCTCCTCTCCCTCTCTTTTCTCTCCCCCTTCTCTCTTCCTCTCTCTCCCTCTCTCTCTGTTTGGCTGTGTTCGAAAACAAAATTCCTTCTAATGAATGGATAAGTTAATAAATAAGTCATCTGGTCTGTTCCGTTTCTGTATGATATCGTTGTGCTGTGTTGTGCTGTGCTGTGCTGCGCTGTGCTGTGCTGTGCTGTGCTGTAGCTGTGCTGTGCTGTGCTGTATCCGGACCGAGAGATACGGTGTCAGATCACGAGATGCTGACCGAATATTGATTGCAGATGCATAATGTAGAAATAATCAAAATATCTCGTTTCCTTGTTTGTTTGTTTATGTTATCTGTAGTTGCTTCTGTTCCCTTTGATTATTTTTTTACCTGTTTTTTTGTTTTGTGTGTGTGTGTGTACTACTTTTTTGGTGTGTGTTTTTGGTATGTTTCTTTTATTAGTTATTCTAAGTTCGTTTGTTTGTTTGTTTGGAGAAGTGATTTTTTATGGGGGTTTTATGTGGATATTTTCCTCTTTCCTTTTGTTTTCATTTCTTTGTTGTTGTTTTTTACTTCATTTTCGAATAACAAAGATGTTTAAACTAAACAAAATATACTTAAGTACACAGTTCTTCTTTTTCTTTTTTCCTAGTTGCATTTTGTAGTATGTGAACTTTGAAGGACAACTACAAAGACTGTGTAAAGCTAAAACCAGTTGCCGACAGTTCGGTGACTTAAATGCAGACAACTAATGTTAACACACACTCTCTCTATCTATCTCTCTCTCTCTCTCTCTCTCTCTCTCTCTCTCTCTGTGGGTTTTGTTCTTGTTTTGTTGATAGTCCATAATAATCAGGGCAAGGGCTAGATGAGAAAAATTATGTGGATGCTTATCTGTAACCATTGAAAAAATAAAGATTATTCATTCATTCATTCTCTCGATACACACTTCACGTGTGCACACAAAACACCATAACACACACACACACACACACAACAAACACACACGCACACACAAACACACATACACACCAAACACACACAGACTAGAGTGCAAGGACAATAACCCATTGCCTTCTTTCTCAACTTGTACACACAAAACACAACTGACCCCAAATCAACAGCCCTCTTCAACCTGCAGCCTGATAAATGGAACTGCACTCCACTTCATATTCCTCTCTCACACTTTCCCATTACAGAAGAAAATGAACAAACACACAGGCCTTCAGAACTATTTCGCACACCGCACAGAGAGAGAGAGAGAGAGAGAGAGAGAGAGAGAGAGAGAGGAGAGAGAGAGAGAGAGAGAGAGAGAGAGAGAGAGAGAGAGAGAGAGTAAAACTTGGAAAAATGATGAAGACAGAAAAGAAATGGATGAAAAAGACAGCAGGCAAATAGTTAGAAATGGGAGTTTAAAAAAGTGTGAGTTGTGGAAATGAAGCGAAGAAGACATCTGTGGGAGTGAGCACGCGATGGAAACACAGCAGGGTGGGGAGAGAGATGCTATGAGAAGCAGTGTATGCAATGTGGAGATTGACATGCACACACACAGGCCTCACACACTACGCTGAGTTGGGTGGTCTATATGGATTTTAGATTTTTGGTAGATTTTTTTCCCATTGACACACAGTTTGGAAAAAAGTTAACATGTATTATTTAGGTGAGTCTAACATTTTAAAAAAATGTCAAAATTGGATTATCAGTTTACAAACCTGCCAAAAAAATCTCTTTTGATCAGAAACTTTATCCCAATAGATAAGTACATTAGAAATATGATTATTTATTTTTACATGCTCCAGGAGTCACAAAAGCATGTTAGTTATTATTATAAAAAAGTACTGATGAAGTTTCAAATGGTTCCTATGAGCCTTGCCTGAAAAATAAGCCAAACCATGGTGCAGATACATACAGACACACAGACACAAGGCCAGAGTGCAAGGACATCACCCATGGCCTTCTTCCTCAACTTGTACACACAAAACACAACTGACCCCAAATCAACAGCCCTCTTCAACCTGCAGCCTGATAAATGGAACTGCACTCCACTTCATATTCCTCTCTCACACTTTCCCATTACAAAGAAAGTGACAAACACACACACACACACACACACACACACACAACACACACACACACACACACACACACACACACACACACACACAGGCCTTCACAGCTATTTGCACAATCCATAGAAAGGGAAGAAGAGCAAACACAAAACCCTCAGGACAAATGATGAAGACAGAAAAGAAATGGAAGAAAAAAAAAGAAAAGAGATGCAAATAGTTTGAAATGGGGATTAAAAAGCACAAGTTGTGGAAATGAAGCGAAGAAGACATCTGTGGGAGTGAGCACGCGATGGAAAGACACACAGCAGGGTGGGGAGAGAGATGCTATGAGAAGCAGTCGTATGCAGTGTTGAGATTGACATGCACACACACAAGGCCTCACACACACTGGGTTGGGTGGTCTGTTCGGATTTTGGCTTGTTCATTTTTAGGGCCATAAATGCATGGTTAGAAAGAGAGAAATCCACACCTTCTTTGAATGGGTTTTTTAAATTTAGGTATGCTGTTCAAAATGTTTGACACAGTTAAGCATCGTTTGTTTGCAGATTTAAAAGTCAAGTATGAAATAGGAAAAGAAAATATAAACAACAGAGCAGTAATTTTTCTTGTTTCTTTTTCTTTAAGATTTGTTTCTATGGTCAATCCACAGCCATAGAAAATTGTTCATTATGTTGATTATGGTGTGAGCTTATTGCCTTGTGACAACCCTGATTTGGCCTCTGCAGTAGGTGTGGCTATTAGCATCAAGGCTGAGTAAGATAACATCTTGGTTGCTGTAGTCAAGTTGACCAAAGAGGCCTTAGCAGGGCTGTTATCTGTGGTAAAAGTTATTAGACATCAGCAGGCGTTTACATCTAAAAGATCAAACCTAAATTCTAGCTTTAGAGAATAAGACACAGCTCAGTTATCATACAGAAAATTTCATGATGCATCTTGTTTGGAAAATAGTAGTAGGTAGCAAAAGAGATCAATGACCTGTAGTGTTAGACTGAAAACTAAAGAACTGAAAAGCATGCGCACATGTTATTTCCTGTTCCGCTTTTCGGAAGAGTAGGCCATTGTGTGCCGGTGGAAACAGATGACAAAATTTACAAAACCGCATACACATGGGGACTGGATGTAAAAAAAAGCACATGAGTGCTTATTCCATTATCCTCGATATAAAAGAATAAATAAATAGATAAATAAATAAAAAGCTAGAATTGATTAGCATTAAACCTTCTTTTTTGCTTTTTCTGTCTCTTGTCTCTGGTTATCAGTCTCTTTCCCTCCGTCTAACACACACACACACATACACACACACACACACACACACACACACACACACACACACACACACACACCACACACACACACAACTGGAAAGACAAAACCTACACATAGTGCAAGAACATCATCAACCCATTGCCTTCTTCTCAACTTGTACACACAAAACACAACTGACCCCAAATCAACAGCCCTCTTCAACCTGCAGCCTGATAAATGGAACTGCACTCCACTTCATATTCCTCTCTCACACTTTCCCATTACAGAAGAAAATGAACAAACACACAGGCCTTCAGAACTATTTCGCACACCGCACAGAGAGAGAGAGAGAGAGAGAGAGAGAGAGAGAGAGAGAGAGAGAGAGAGAGAGAGAGAGAGAGAGAGAGAGAGAGAGAGAGTAAAACTTGGGAAAATGATGAAGACAGAAAAGAAATGGACGAAAAAGACAGCAGGCAAATGGTTAGAAATGGGAGTTTAAAAAAGTGTGAGTTGTGGAAATGAAGCGAAGAAGACATCTGTGGGAGTGAGCAGCGATGGAAACACAGCAGGGTGGGGAGAGAGATGCTATGAGAAGCAGTGTATGCAGTGTGGAGATTGACATGCACACACACAGGCCTCACGCACACACAGGGCTGGGTGGTCTGTATGGAATGCAACTTTTACAGAGTTTTGGCCATAAACACAAAGGTAGAAAGAGAGAAATCTCTACACTTTCTTTGATTAGGGTTCTTTCAAAATGCATTAAAGAGTTAAGGATTGTTTCTTTGTGTTTTTTTTAATTCAAAAGAGAAAAATAACAAAATAAAAACAACAGAAAGGACAGAGTGGTAGTTTTTCTTCTGTTTTGCTTTTTTCTTTCAAATGTGTTGTATATTCAGTTCAGAGTTGTTGAAAATTTTCCGCTATGTTGA
>CM054143.1:11089637-11107137 GCA_028751875.1 Rapana venosa | reverse complement strand
GAGTTTTGTTTCCAGAGAAAGAGAGAGAAGACAGACAGGCAGACAGAGAGAATGAGAGAGAAAGAGTTTTGTTGCCAAGAGAGAGAGAGGGGGGAGAGAGAAGTTTTGTTTCCAGAGAGAGAGAGAGTTGTTCCAGAGAGAGAGAGAGAGAGGGAGGAGAGAGGGAGAGAGAGAGAGAGAGAAAGAGTTTTGTTTCCAGAGAGAGAGATAAAGACAGACAGAGAGAAAGAAAGAGTTTTGTTTCCAGAGAGAGAGAGAGAGAGAAGAGAAGAGAGAGAGGAGAGAAGAGAGAGAGAGGAGAGAGAGAGAGAGAAAGGGAGAAAGAAATAGTTTTGTTTCCACAGAGAGAGAGAGGGGGGGGGGAGATAGAGAGAGAATAAGAGAGAAAGAGTTTTGTTTCACAGAGAGAGAGAGAGAGAGAGAGAGAGAGAGAGAGAGAGAGAGAGAAACAGAGAGGGAGGAGAGAGAGATAGGGAGAGAGAGAGAGAGAGAGAGAGAGAGAGAGAGAGAGAAGAGAGAGAGAGAGAGAGAGAGAGAGAGAAAGAAAGAAATAGTTTTGTTTCCACACAGAGAGAAAGAGGGGAGAGAGAGAGAGAGAGTTTTGTTTCCAGAGAGAGGGGGGAGAGAGAGTGAGAGAGAGAGAAGAGAGAGGGGAGAGAGAGAGAAAGAGAGAGAGACAGAAAGGAAGAAAGAAAGAGTTTTGTTTCCACAGAGAGAGACAGACAGACAGAGGTTTGTTTTAGAGAGAGAGAGAAAGAGGGTGAGTTTCAAGAGAGAGAGAGGGGGGGGGGGGAGAGTTTTGTTTCCACAGAGAGAGAAAGAGAATGAGAGAGAAAGAGTTTTGTATCAAGAGAGAGAGAGAGAGAGTTTTGTTTAAAGAGACAGACAGACAGACATATAGAGGTTTGTTTCAGAGAGAGAAAGAGAATGAGAGAAAGAAAGAGTTTTGTTTCCAGGGGAGAGAGAGAGAGGAGAGAGAGAAGAGAGAGAGAGAGAGAGAGAGAGAGAGAAGAGAGAGAGAGAGAGAAGAGAAAGAAAGAAAGAAAGAAAGAAAGAAAGAAGAGATTTTGTTTCAAGAGAGAGAGAGAGAGAGAGAGTTTTGTTTCAAGAGAGAGACAAACAGACAAGGATAGGGACTGGGGATGGGTGGGTGATGGGATTGCAAAGAGGGAGGATAGTGGGGGGGGGGGGGGGGGGGGGGAGAGGAGAGTGGAAGGGATGGATGGGTGGGTCTTCATTTGCGATTCATGATCTACGAGGGTGGTGGTTAAGGCTCGGCTAGCCATCTCCATCTTCCTGATGCACATCCTCTCTTCTTTGGCATCCTCCTCCTCCTCCTCCTCCTCTTCCTCCTCTTCATCTTCATCTTCCTATTTCAAGGGCTCCTTCCTTGGCCCGGCAGCAGCAGCAGCAGCATTAGCATCAGCAGAGTCCTCAAAAGCTGATTTTGATAAACGAAATGGAAAAGGACTAAGGCTGTCTTAGCCATCCTGCCCCCCGCCCCTCCCCGCCCCCCTCCCCCCTCCCCCCATCTCCACCTCACACACACCTCCTCGCACTCTTACTACCACCATCACCACACACATACACACACACACACATACTACTGCCATTATCATCATCATTATCATCATCATCATGACCATCATCGTCATCACCATCGTCTAGTATTATCACTATCATCACCACCACCATCACCAACATCATCATTATCACCATCACCACCATCATCATTATCATCACCATCGTCGTCGTCATCATCACCATCATCATCATTATTATCATCATCGTCGTCGTCGTCGTCGTCGTCATCATCATCATCATCATCATCATCATCACCATCTATCATCATCATCATCACTGCTATCTCTCTATTGAACTACTGGTCTTCATTTTTCTCCTTCTTCTTCTTGGCTTGGCTTGGTCAGTAACTCGGGATGAGAGAAGAATGTGAAGGTAGATGGTGATGGTTTGTTTAAGGGTTGGGGGTGCGGGGAGGGGGGTGGGCGTGGGTAGGGAAGGGGGGGGAAGGTGGGGGGTAAGGGGGTACTGAAGACAGACAATCATGGTCGTACCAACGATCATTGTGGCAATCCTCTCTCTCCTCTTCCTCCTCCTTTCTCTGCTCTCTCTCTCTCTCTCTCTCTCTCTCCTCTCGCTCTCTCTCTCTCTCTCTCTCCTCTCTCTCTCGTCTCTCTCTCTCTCTCTCTCTCTCTCTCTTCCTCTCTCTCTTTCTCTCTCTCTCCTCTCTCTCTCTCTCTCTCTCTCTCTCTCTCTCTCTCTCTCTCTCTCTCACACACACACACACACACACACACAAACAGAAAAGTATTGCTACATCTTAATATCCCTTCCTTGCAATCTGCCTGGCCGCGGGAATTGCCAATATCCTGATGCCAGAAGAGACCTCGCCAACAGGGTTGTGTGTGTGTGTGTGTGGTGGGGAGGAGGATGGGGGAGGGAGAGGATGGGATGGGGGTGGGGGGTTGGGGGTGGGGGGATGGACAGACGGCTGGTCAAATCAGAAGTGACCAGTGCCAGTCGGTTCCTGACCTTCCCTGTCCACTCTCCAATGTCATTTGCTTTTCCTCCTCCTCCTCCTCTTTCCTCCTTCCTCCGTCCTCCTTCTGATAAAAGAAAAGGGAGAAGGAGGGGGAGGAGGAAGATGAGGAAGATGAGAGAGAGAGACAGAGAGAGACAGAGAAAGATGTGGTGGGGTGGAGGTGGAGAGGGTGGGGGGAGAGGGGAGAGGGGAGGGGGGGTATTTCTTGAGCTGAACAAAAGGAGGTAGATCAAATTGCCCCGTCCGGGAGTGATGCCAGAGGTTTAGAGGGGGATGAGGGGGGGGGGGATGTGGAGAGGGGGTGGGTGGGGGTGAGGTTGAAGGGATGATTTGGGGAGTGAGTGGTAGGAGGGGAGTGGGGGTGTAGGAAGGAGGGGGGGGGGGTTAGGGTAAGGAGGTGGTGGGATGGGGGTGGGGTAGGGGGTATCTCTTCTAATGACATTTTATGTCGGCATCCCTATTCGGGGCCACACACTGCTCTAATGCGTGGGCTACCTCCTCTTCTGATAGAGCACTGAGTGTAATTATTGGTCTTCGGGTGTCCCCCCCCCCCCCCCACCCCTCCCCCCCCCACCCCCACCCTCCCACCTCCACCTCACCCCCTCTCCTAAATTCAGGAGGTGCGAAAGATGATCTGGCCTGGCGTCTGTTTCGTGCTGTCTGCTTCCTTCCTCCCTTCCTTCATTCCTTCTTCTTCTTCTATCCCTCCATCCCTTCTTTATACTACACTCATTTTGAGGGGGGGTTCTGAAATGGGATGGATTGGATTGGATGTGATCTTTGTGTGTGTTTGTGGTGTTGCTTGTTTGGTTGTGTTTTGTTTGATTGGTTGGTTAGTTGGTTGGTGTGTGTGTGTGTGTGTGTGTGTGTGGTGTGTGTGTGTGTGTGTGTGTGTGTGTGTGTGTGTGTGTGTGTGTGTGTGTGTGTGTGTGTGTACGAGGAGGGGGGGGGGGGGTATGTGTGTGTAAGTCTGTCTCTGACTTCTCTGTCTCTGTACTTTCTGTCTTGTCATGTATGCATTTCTAAATGCGTTCTTTTGCAAATGATATACTCTCTCGCGCGCGCGCGCACCCTCTCTCTCGCTGCTTTACCTTCCCTGACCCTAAAGAGGGCAGGTACCCATTTACAGCTGGGGGAACTGGGGGACTGTACTGAAGCCAAAGCACGTGAACGGTCACCCATGCACGTGGTCACCATGCTCAGTGCTGCTCAACATTAGCTTGAGGAAAGCGAGTGCACTGACCACTGAGCTGTCCCGTCCCGTTTCCCTGAGAAGAGTAGTCTAAATTCTACATGCAGACAAAGGGAAATCTGCTGTGACTATTTGATGTTTCTAGAAGCTATACACTGCATGCAGAGGGGTGCAATGCAATACGAATCAACACGCTTCAATACAGTGCAATGCAGTGCAATACTTTACAGTACAGTACAGTAAAGTGTAGTACAACATAGCATGGTATAGTGTAGCGTAGCATAGCATAGCATAGCATAGAGTAGCGTAGCATAGCATAGCATAGCATAACATAGCATAGCATAGAGTAGCGTAGCATAGCATAGCATAGCATAACATAGCATAGCATAGAGTAGCGTAGCATAACATAGCATAGAGTAGCATAGCGTAGCGTAGCATAGTATAACATAGCATAGCATAACATAGCATAGAGTAGCGTAGAGTAGTATAATATAGCACAGTACAGTGCAGTGCCATGCAATGCAGTTAAGTACAGTACACTTCGGTACAACACAGAACAGCATTACATGATGCAGTACAGTGCATTGCAATGCAATACAATATAATGCAGTACAGTACAAGGCAGTAAAGTGCAGTACGGTACAGTACAATGCAGTACAGTACAATGCAGTACAGCACAATACAGTACATCGCAGTACAATGCAGTACAGGACAGTGCAGTATAGTATAGTACAATACAATGCAGCAAGTACAATGCAGTACAGTACAGTGCAGTACATTGCAATACAATACAATGCAGTACAATACAGTACAGTACAATGCAGTACAGAACAATAACAATTCAGTACAGTACAAGGCAGTACAATGTAGCACAATACCGCACGGAACAGTACAGCACAGTAAAAATACAGTACAATACACTACAACACAGCACAGTACAACACAATACAGCACAATACGGTACAATATAATACAACGCAATACAGCACAATACGGTACAATACAGCACAGCACAGTACAGTACAATGCATCACAATACGGTACAATATAATACAACGCAATACAGCACAATACAGTACAATACAGCACAGTACAGTACAGTACAATACAGCACAATACGGTACAATATAGTACAACACAATACAGCACAATACGGTACAATACAGCACTGCACAGTACAGTACAATGCAGCACAATACGGTACAATATAATACAACGCAATACAGCACATTACAGTACAGAACAATACAACACAATACGGTACAATACAGCACAGTACAGCGCAGTACAGATAATGTTTTTCCGTTCATCTTGACTGTCCCGGGAAGACGCGCTAACGTATGTCTCTTTGCCCCCGTAGTGGCTGAGAGATGGACAGACAAATCAATGGCCAACACTGCTGCCAGCTAGCTCTCTCTCTCTCCACAGATAAAGACATTTCTTCCTTCCTTCCTTCCTTCCATCCTTTCATCCTTTCCTTTCCTTTCCTTTGCTTTCCCGTGTATGTGTATATATAACTGCCAGTCTGAAGTCAAGTTGGTGCTGTTTCCCTTCGCCCTCTCCAAACCAGCAGTACACACACTGCTCTAGCACTTTGTTGTGCTGAGAGATAGGAAGGAGGAAGAAGATGTATCGAAAAAACAACCCACGCAAGCCCTTGTGGTGTGGATTGATTGATATGCACAAAGATGCACCCCCCCCCCCCCCCCCCGAAAAAGCAGATGCACACTCTTAATGGATTGATACACACAAAAAGTTGCACCCCCAAAAAAGCACATGCACATTCTTAATGGATTAGTACACACAAGGATGCACCACCCCACCCCACCCACACACACATACACAAAAAACGCACATGCACACTCTTAATGGATTGATACACACAAAGATGCACCCCAAAAAAGCACATGCACACTCTTAATGGATTGATACACACAACGATACATCCCCCCAAAAAAGAAAGCACATGCACACTCTTAATGGATTGATGCACACAAAGATTCACCCCCAAACAGCACGTCCACACTCTTAATGGATTGATACACACAAAGATGAACTCCAAAAAAGCACATGCACACTCTTAATGGGTTGATACACACAAACATGCACCCTAAAAAGCACATGCACACTCTTAGTGGATTGATACACACACAAAGATGCACCCCCCCCCCCCCCAACAAAAAAAAAGCACATGCACACTCTTACTGGGTTGAATAACACAAAGATGCACCTCCACCCCCCAAAAAACAACAACATGCACACTCTTAATGGATTGATACACATAAAAAGATGCACCCCCAAAAAGCACATGCACATTCTTAATGGATTGATACACACAAAGATGCACCCTAAAAAGCACATGCACACTCTTAATGGATTGATACACACAAAGATGCACCCCTAATAAGCACGTGCAAACTCTTAATGGATTGATACAAAGATACATCCCCCAAAAAGCACATGCACCTTCTTAATGGATTGATACACACAAAGATGCACCCTAAAAAGGACATGCACCCTCTTAATGGATTGATACACACAAAGAAGCACCCCCCCCCCCCCCCCCGGGAGAAAAAGCACATACACACTCTTAATGGATTGATACACACAAAGATGCACCCCTAATAAGCACGTGCAAACTCTTAATGGATTGATACAAAGATACACCCCCCAAAAAGCACATGCATCCTCTTAATGGATTGATACACACAAAGATGCACCCTAAAAAGCACATGCACCCTCTTAATGGATTGATACACACACAAAGATGCACCCCAAAAAGCACATGCACACTCTAAATGGATTGGTATACACACAAGGAAGCACCCCCGAAAGCACATGCACACTCTTATGCACTGATAGACAAAGATGCTCAAACTAGCCCATCCACACTCTCACAAAGATGCAACCCCAAAAAGCATAATTATGTACAGTACTCTTCTGCACTGAACCACACAGATGTACCAAGTAAGCACGTGCACACCCTTATGCAATGATACACAACGATGCACAAAATGTAAATGCACACCCTTATGCACTGATACACAAAGATGCACAAAAGTAAATGCACAATCTCATGCAAATATGCACAAAAAGTAAATGCACACTCTCATGCACTGAAACACAAAGATGCACAAAAAGTAAATGAACAATGAACAAATGAACAAATGAACAAATTTTATTTATAGAGGGTTATAGAATAAGCATAACAATAGCTTTTTTACATCCAGCCCTCTAGCACAATATCATGCAAATATGCACAAAAAGTAAAGGCGCACTCTCATGCACTGGTACACAAATATGCACAAAAAGTAAATGCACAATCTTATGCAAAGATGTACAAAAAGTAAAGGCGCACTCTCATGCACTGATACACAAAGATGCACAAAAAGTAAATGCACTCTGGTATGCTCATCGTGCCTCATGCACATAATTATGCACACACTGTGTTTTGTTTTCTCTCTCTCTCTCTCTCTCTCTCTCTCTCTCTCTCTCACCTCTCATCTCTCTCTCTCTCCTCTCTCTCTCTCTCTCTCTCTCCTCTCCTCTCTCTCTCTCTCTCTCTCTCTCCTCTCTCTCTCTCCCCTCAGAGACACACACACACACAACACCATAAAAAGCACAACAGAGAATGCATGCGAGCAGTAATATGTGATGCTGCTTTAATTGCTATTGTCACATATTTCCTGACGCATTGCAACCCTATCAGATTCGAAAGAAAACCCAACACACACAAAAGAACTAGGCGAGCAGACAGACAGACAGACTGGCGAACGGACAGACAGACAGATAGATAGATAGATAGATAGATAGATAGATAGATAGATAGATAGATAGATAGATAGATAGATAGATAGATAGGTAGGTAGGTAGATAAATAGATAGATAAACAGACCGATAGATAGGTAGGTAGGTAGATAGAATAGATAGATAGATAGATAAATAGATAGATAGATAGACAGATAGACAGACAGATAGATAGATAGATAGATAGACAGATAGACAGACAGATAGACAGACAGACAGACAGACAGACAAATAGATAGATAGACAGACAGACAGACAGACAGGAAGGTACGCAGGCACGCAGGCAAACAGACAGGCAAACAGACAGACTAATTGAGACACAAACGCAGAAAAAGAAACTTTTTTGTGTGTGTGTGTGGTGGTGGGTTTTTTTACGTTCCTTGGCTAATGTTCCAAGGTTCACCCATGGTGATTTTTTTTTTTGCGCGCGTGCGACCGTGCCCCCCCCCCTCCCCTCTGCACCCCTCCCCCGCCCCCTCTTCCTCCACTTAGGTCAGCCGCATTCCGATTTCGGGGGATGGAAACATCATTAAACAAAACAAAACCGCCGAAGACTGAAATCTGGTACTGAAATGAAATGAGAAATGCTACATTTGTTCTCTCCTCTCCACCCCCCTACCCCACCCCACCTCCACCCACCTCCACCCCGCCCCAACCCCCCAACCCCACCTCCACCCCCTCCTCCCACCCCCCCCCCCCCCTCCCACCACCCCGTTTCCCTTCCACTTTTTTTTTTTCCTGCTTAGGTCTTGCTGTCACAACTTACGGTTTTACTATCAAGTGTAAGAAAAAAAAATTTAAGTGAGGTGTAGTGGGGAGGGAGGGGGGAGGGGAGGGAAGGGGGGTGGGGCAGAGGGAGGAGGTGGGTGGTTGGAGTGTTTGAAGATGGAGGAAGACGAATGGGAATAGTCGAGAAATTGTATTGTTCAAAAGCATGGTTGTCAAGAGAAGACGTGTGTCAAGGATTCGGGGTGGGGGGTTGGGGGAGTTTGGGGGGGGAGTAGGGGGGGGGGTGAGTAGGGAGGGGGGGTAGTGGGGTAGGGGGGGAGGAGGGGGTGTAGGGGGTCACCCTTTAGGTTGCTTGATACTTTTGGTAAGAGTTTTTGGTGCCCTTGGTAGGTAAAATGGCAAGGTTGGTTGCATGGTTGGTTGGTGGGTTGTGTTGGTAACTGGTACTCCATCATGTCGTATGTCCTTGTTCCTTTTCCTTCTTTTTTTTTGTTTTTTTTGGGGGTTGGTTTTTTTTTGAGGGTTGGTGGGGGTGGAAGGGGGTGGGAGGGGGTTGATCTGCTTGTCTTGTCTGTCTTCTCGTATCTGTCTGTCTGACTTTCTGATTAACTCTCCTTTTCTTTGTGTCTGTGTCTCTATGTTTCTCTCTGTGTCTGTCTTTCTCTTGTCTCTCTGTCTCACTGTGCCTCTCTGTATCTCTGTCCCTTTCTGTCTGTCTGTCTTCTGCTGTATCTTTGGGGGTGTTTCTGTCTGTCTCTCTTCTTATCTCTCTTCTAACCCCTTTCCCCCCCCCCCCCCCCCCTTGTCTCTCTGTCTTTGTCTGTCTATCTCTCTTTTTTCACTCTCTCTCTTTCACTTCTCTCTCTTTTCCTTCTCTCTCTCTCTCTCTCTCTTCTTTCTCTCTCTCTCTCCCCTTTTATCTCTCTTCTCTTCTCTCTCTCTCTCTCTCCCCTTTCTCTCTCTCTTTCTCTCTTCATTCTCCTCTTTATAACCCCCCCCCCTTCTTTCAGCCATCTCAAATTTAGTCGCTAAAACCCCCAAGCTATCAAATTTTGACTGCTTTTTGTAAAATGTCGCTTCTGCTGCTGCTGTTTCTGCTGGTTGGCTATTTTCTTTTGCTGGCTGTTGCTGCTATTGCGTTTTTGTTTTGCTATTTGGGGGGTTGTATTATATATATTGTTGTGTGTGTTTGTGGGGTGTGTGTTGTGTGTGTGTGTGTGGTGCGCTCTGTTTGTTGTTGAGTTGTTATAGATTGTTTGTTTTGTATGATTGTTCTGGAGGTGGGATGTCCGGATATTGAGGCCAAGCTTTTACTGCGGCCCTGAAGATCCTTTTTTTTCGTGACTTCCATCGACACCCTTTTTAATTTTCCGAAGGATCGGGTTTTTCCTGTTGATAAATAAGTAAAGTGTTTTGAGGTCGCTAAGAGCAAGGTTGTTTAAGGGTTGGTTTTTTTTTTTATTCATTTGATGTTTGGTTGATGTGTTTTCCCCCACACCGGTGCCCCTCCCGGGGTTGACCCCTTTTGGTTGGCCCGGGGGTTGTACAAGGAAAAACCCGCAAGTTGGTTTTTACCTGTTTTGATATTACCTGTTGCCATTTTATCTCGATTTAAATTTGACGAGGTGACAGCCCATTGGCCTCTGTGGTGGCGGGGTTAAACAACAGGGTTTGGGTTGGTTGGATTTTTATCAGTCGTTTTTTTCTGTGTGAAATTTTGAACTTTTTCTCTCTAAGAAAAACACGTGCCCCAAGGGGCCCGCGTACCCCTTTATTTTTTTTTTAATAGTTTTTTGTCTTTCCGTGTAATTTTTTCCTTTTGACCTTTTTTTCTTTTAGGCTATAGAATTTTCCAGGGGCAACATTTCTTGTTTCTGTGGGTTCTTTTACGTGTGCTAAATGTTTCTGCTCCCGTGTTTATATCCTTTTTCTTGGAGTGTTGTTTTGAAATTGCTGGTTTTTTGTTGTTGTTTTGGTGTTTGCTACTGGGTGTTAACGTGTGGTTTTTATTGGTTTTTTGTTTGGGGTTGTTGTTGTTGTTGTTTATTTTATATTATTCCCCGGGAAAAATGTGATGGCATTTGACGAAATTGATTTTTTCCTCTCTTCTCCGTTTTTGTGGTTTCAGGGGTTTTTTTGTTGTTGTTGTTGTTGTTGTTTTACGGTGGGGTGGTTGGTGATGGGGGGTTTTTTTTTGGTGTTGTTGTTTGGGGGTGGTTTTTTGTGTGGTGGTTTGTGGGGTGGTGGTGGTGGTGGTGGTGGGAGTGGTGGGGTTTGTATTTGGGGTTGTTGTTGTTGTTTTTGGGGGTGGTGGTGGTGGGGGTTTGTGTTGGTGTTGTTGTTTTGTTTGGGGGTGGTGATGGGGGGTGGTGGTGGTTATGGTTTGGGGGTGTGGTGAGGGGTTTGGTTTTGGGGTTGTTGTTTTGGTGGTGGTGGGGTTTTGGTTGGGGTGGGGGGTGTGGGTGGTGGTGTTTTTTTTTTTAAATCAGTTTTTTTTTGTACTTCATGTGTGTTTGTTTCCCGATGATTTTTTTTATGTTTTTAGGTAAACGACTTTTTCCTTTCCCCTTTTCCCTTTTTTTCTTTCTTTCTTTTTTCTTTATTGTTTATTGATTTATTGTTTGTTTATTTATTCATTTATTATTTTTTTATTTGTCCATGCTGCCGTAACATGATAATTCTTTCCACGTACTGTGTGTTTTACATTGAAAAACGCGAGGATAGCATGGTGTAGTCATTACAGCAGACCCAGAGTGTGCTTGTGTGTTTATTTTATTCATTTTCGTTTGTTATCTCGAAGAAAATAATCCCTCACTGGATGCAGAAAGTTCCATAAGACACAAGACAACTTCTGCCAAAAATGGCATAGCTACTAGACTCCTCCAAAAGTTGAGATAAATTTACGGATTTTTGTGTGTGTGAGAGTGTGTGTGTGTGTGTGTGTGTGTGTGTGTGTGTGTGTGTGTGTGTGTTGTGTGTGTGTGTGTGTGTGTGTGTGTGTGTGTGTGCTTGCGTGTGCGCGTGCGTGGTGTGTGTGTGTGTGTATGAATGTGTGTGTGTGTGTGCTGTTCATACTTAAATATGTTCATGCGTGCATTTCTGAATAAAAGCAAAAACGAAGGCGCTGGCAAACAGGTCTGCACATACGGTGTGAACAAGTAGACCTTGACAAATCTCTATACCTTGAAACCAACAGGTTTCTCTCCCACTCCACCCCACACCCCCACCCCCACCCCACCCCCACCCCCATCGTCCCCTCACACCCCTATCACTACCGCTCGCCCTTGAGGTTCGAACACGGAACCAGTCCATTTTAAAGCTAGAAATATTTAGCAACCTTTCGCCTTGTTCACTCTTAGAGTGTCGAGATGTCCAGGATATTAGGCACAAGCATTTCGCTGCAGACTCCCTGAAGATCCTTTTGTCGTGACGTTCCATCGGACACCATTTTTACACTTCCTGAGAGAATCGGGCTTTTCCCGTCTGATAAGTATGAGTGAAAGTGTTACAGTTGGTCACTAAAAAGTGTTACAGTTGGTCACTAAAAAGTGTTACAGTTGGTTATTAAAAAGTGTTACAGTTGGTCACTAAAAAGTGTTACAGTTGGTCACTAAAAAGTGTTACAGTTGGTCACTAAAAAGTGTTACAGTTGGTCACTAAAAAGTGTTACAGTTGGTCACTAAGAACAAAGTTGTTTTAAGGAATCTGGTTTGGGTTTTATCTCATTTTATGTGTGGTTGATGTGGTTTTCCCCACAACCCGGTGCCTGTCCTGGGTTGACCCTTAGGGTTGGCCAGGGCGTTGATACAAGGAACGACAGCAGAGTTGGTTTTGTACCTTAGTTTTAATATGTATATATATGTACAGTTTTAATCTGAGATTTCAAATTTGACAAGGTGACAGCCCTGATATGGCCTCTGTGGTCGGTGGGGCTATAAACAACAGGATTGGATTGGGCTGGATTTCACTCAGTTTCTCTGTGTGAAAATCGAACTTTTTTCTCTCTAAGAAGAGCACGTCGCCACAAGACCAGCGCTACCTACTTTATTTTTATTAATAGTTTTTTTCTGTCTTTGCGTGCAATTGTTTCCTTATGACACTTTTTTTTCTTTTAGGCTATAGAATTTTGCCAGGGACAACAATTCTTGTTGCCGCGGGTTCTTTTACGGTGCGCTAAATGTTGCTGCTCATGTTGTTGGTAAAGTTGCTGTGACTGCTGTTGTTGTTGAAATTTCTGGGTTTTTTTTGTTGTTGTGGCTGTTTGCTACTCAGTGTTATCGTGTGTTTATCTAGTTTGTTGTTTGGCTGTTGTTGTTGTTGTTTATTTTATATTATTCCGGAAAGATGAGCATGGCATTTGCACGTTAATTGATGATTCTCCTCTGCTTCTCCGCTGTGTATGCTGGTTTCAGTTTGTTTTGTTGTTGTTGTTGTTGACGGTGGTGGTGGTGGTGGTGGTGATGGTGGGGTTTGTGTTGGTGTTGTTGTTGGTGGTGGTGGTTTGTGTGGTGGTTTGTGGTGGTGGTGGTGGTGGTGGTAGTGGTGGTGGTTTGTATTGGTGTTGTTGTTGTTGGTGGTGGTGGTGGTTTGTGTTGGTGTTGTTGTTGGTGGTGGTGGTGGTGGTGGTTATGGTGGTGGTGGTGGTGATGGTGGTTTGTGTTGGTGTTGTTGGTGGTGTGGTGGTGGTGGTGTGGTGGTGGTGGTAGGTGGTGGTGCTGGTGGTGGTGGTGATTTTTTAAAAAATCAGTTTTTCTGTACTTCATGTGTGTTTGTTTCCCGATGATTCTTTTTTATGTTGTTAGTGTAAGCGACTTTTTCCTTTCCTTTCCTTTCTTTCTTTCTTTCTTTCTTTCTTTATTGTTTATTGATTTATTTGTTTGTTTATTTATTCATTTATTATTTTTTTATTTGTCCATGCTGCCGTAACATGATAATTCTTTCCACGTACTGTGTGTTTTACATTGAAAAACGCGAGGATAGCATGGTGTAGTCATTACAGCAGACCCAGAGTGTGCTTGTGTGTTTATTTTATTCATTTTCGTTTGTTATCTCGAAGAAAATATCCCTCACTGGATGCAGAAAGTTCCATAAGACACAACACAACTTCTGCCAAGAAATGGCATAGCTACTAGACTCCTCCAAAAGTTGAGATAAATGTACGGATTTTTTGTCTGTGAGTGTGTGTGTATGTGTGTGCATTTGGTGTGTGCGCGCTTGCGTGCGCGCGTGCGTGCGTGGTGTGTGTGAGTGTGTGTATGTATGAATGTGTGTGTGTGTGCTGTTCATACTTAAATTTGTCCATGCGTGCCTTTCTGAATAAAAGCAAAAACTAAGGCGCTGGCAAACAGGTCTGCACATACGGTGTGAACAAGTAGACCTTGACAAATCTATAGCCTGAAACCAACAGGTTTCTCTCCCACTCCACCCTACACCCCACCCCCTCGTCCCCTCACACCCCTATCACTACCGCTCGCCCTTGAGGTTCGAACACGCGACCAGTCCATTTTAAAGCCAGAAATATTTAGCAACCTTTCGCCTTGTTCACTCTTGGAGTGTCGAGATGTCCAGGATATTAGGCACAAGCATTTCGCTGCAGACTCCCTGAAGATCCTTTTGTCGTGACGTTCCATCGGACACTATTTTTAACTTCCTGAGAGAATCGGGCTTTTTTCTGTCTGATAATTATGAGTGAAAGTGTTACAGTTGGTCACTAAAAAGTGTTACAGTTGGTCACTAAAAAGTGTTACAGTTGGTCACTAAAAAGTGTTACAGTTGGTCACTAAAAAGTGTTACAGTTGGTCACTAAAAAAGTGTTACAGTTGGTCACTAAAAAGTGTTACAGTTGGTCACTAAAAAGTGTTACAGTTGGTCACTAAAAAGTGTTACAGTTGGTCACTAAAAAAGTGTTACAGTTGGTCACTAAAAAGTGTTACAGTTGGTCACTAAGAACAAGGCTGTTGTAAGGAATCTGGTTTTGGTTTTATCTCATTTTATGTGTGGTTGATGTGTTTTTTTCCCCACAACGCGGTGCCCTGTCCTGGGTTGACCCTGATGGTTGGCCAGGGCGTTGATACAAGGAACGACAGGAGTGTTGGTTTTATACCCTGTTTTAATCTGTATATAGCTGGAACACAGTTTTAATCTAAGATTTAAAAGTTGACAAGGTGACAGACCTGGTATGGCCTCTGTGGTCGGCGGGGCTATAAATAAACAACAGGATTGGATTGGATTGCATTGGATTGGATTGGATTGCCTTGGGTCACTCTGCTAGCGATTCTGAGATGATGTCACTGAAGGGTTTGGGTTTGGGTTTTTTTCCCTCGTTCCTCGGCTGAAGTTCCGAAGATCACCGATGATGAGATTTTTGCGTATGCGACCGTTTTAAACCCACGGTTAAGGTAGCCACATTTCGACTTCGGGATGGTGTCTAAAACACGACACCTGCTGTGTGCATGTACGGTTGTTTAATAAAAAAATAAAAAATAAAAATTTTTAAACCCCGTTGTCATCTGGCCTACTCTTCCAAAAGTCGGAACGGGTTTCTAAAGTGTGTGAAAGATGTTCTGCGTGCGTGCGTGCGTTCGCACACAGGTTGCAATAATGTAGTATTTCAGTATAATCATTAAGAAATTTGTTCTTAGAGAGATGGCTTGATGGGGGAAAAAAAGCAAACGCATTGCTTATTCAATGTACCATCTGGAATTTTAAAAAATTGACTTGACTTGACTTGACTTGACTTGACAGGGCCTCGGTTTACTGCTTCATCTGAAGGACTTTGCGAGGGAAGTGGGTGGAATTAGAGCTGATGGTATCTCCAGGGAGGAGAAGCCTGCATAGTGAGCTGAGAGACTCCAGCCTGACATGGGAAGAGGCCAAGACCCTTGCCAGAGACAGGAGAAGGTGGAGGGACGCTGTTGAGGCCCTATGCTCCGCTAGGAGCTATAAGGACTAAGAAGAAGAAGAAGTATCACCAGGGAAAAACGATACTAGCATCACCGGTTAGTAGTACCCTTTTATAATTTGATGTAGCGGTTGTTAGTTATTGTTGCTCTCGCTTTCTCCCCTGCTGTTTACATTTCACTATTGTGAGAAGACGGAATGCGGCTGCCTTCGTGGTAGGCAAACGGTCGCATACTCAAAATCTCACCAAGTGGTGATCTCCCTCGAGCCACCCGAGGAGCGAAAAAAAAAAAAAAAAATTTTTTGTTGTAGTAGTTTAACCGCATCCCCGCCTTCTGGGAAAGTCGTGCTTGGAATTTCCCCCTTTTCCATCCCCTCCTTTTTTTTTCTTTTTTCCTTTTTTCTTTCCTTGTGTCCCACCTCCTTCTTGTCTGTTTTTTGGGGCCTTCTTGGTCCGTTTCCCCCCATGATCTTCTTTCCATTCCCAAGTCGGGTGCGCCGGGTTCCGACTTGTGGGGCTTAACGGCAGCGCAAACGTTTTCGCCCTAGGGCAGAAACAAAAGTTGTGTCTACCCCCAAAAAAGCAAGCAAACAAAAAGACCAACACAAAAAAAAAAAAGGTAAAAGGAGTAGAAATAGGGAAAAGGGGCTAAGGGACAAAAAAAAAAAACGATCAAAAAACAAAAAAAAATTTCAGAAAACCCCCAAATCAGCAGAACTGCTGTCCAGTACCGCCGCACAGCAGACTTTCCATATTTCCCCTCCACCCACCCCCACCATTTCTCAAGATGGAATTCCTGCCATGGGATTGGAGGAAAAATAGGCTAGCATAGAGAAAAGAAGAAGAGGAGGAGGAGGAGAAAGAGGAAAGGAGGAGGAAAAGAGGACAGGAGAGGAAAAAAGGAGGGGAGAAGAAGAGGAGGAGGAGGAGGAGAAAGAGGAGAGAGGAAAAGAGAGGAGAAGAGGAGGAGGAGAAGGAGGAGGAGGAGGAGAGAAGAAGGAGGAGGAGGAGAAGAGGAGGAGGAGGAGGAGAAGAAGAAGGAGGAGGAGGAGGAGGAGAAGGAGGAGGAGGAGAGAGAAGAAGGAGGAGGAGAGAAGAGAGAAGGAGGAGGAGGAGGACGAGAAGGAGGAGAGGAGGAGAGTAAAGAGAGGAGGAGGAGGAAGAAAAAGGAGCAGGAGAAAGAGGAGGAGGAGGAGAAGAAGAAGGACGAGGAGGAGGAGAAGGAGGAGGAGCAGAAGAAGAAGAAGAAGAAGAGAAGAAGAAGAAGAGAGAAGAAGAAGAAGAAAGAAAACAACAACAACAACAACAACAGCAACAACAACAACAAAACAACAACAACAACAACAACAAGGAAGAAGAGGAGGACGACGACTAGGAGGAGGACAGAGAGAATCTTCGAGACAGAGCTCCTGGGGGGATAGATACCTTCTTCCTTCACTGTCCCTCCTCCTCCTCCTTCCTCTTCCTCCTCCTCCTCCTTCTTCCTCTTCCTCCTCCTCCTTCCTCCTCCTCCTTCCTCCTTCCTCCTCCTCCTCTTCTGCCCTTATCATTTGTGAGTGATCGTCATTGATCCAGCAGATGAGGGTGTTAGGGCAAGTCTCAGAGAGAAAGGAAGAAGATGCCAGGGACAGCCCCACTCCAACCCACCCCCACTCCTTACACCCCCCAACCCCTCCCCCCACACCCACCCCTACTCCCCCCCCCCACCCCCTACCCTACCCACCCCCTACCCCCACCCCCGAAAAAGAAAAAAAAAAAAAAACCCACCCCTCTCCCCTTCTCGTTACTGGGCGAAACGGCCACATTAAAATATTCGATTCCTCTGTGCTGCATCTCATGTTTTCCCTTTCAATTTCAGCTTGTGATTGCAGTCAAATCCGAGCCGCCCGTGCATATTCTTCCCAGCGAATTTGCCTTGACAGTTAAGTCGTTCTGATAGGGACAGAGACAGAGAGAGAGAGAGAGAGAGAGAGAGAGAGAGAGAGAGGGGGGGGAGAGAGTGAAGGAGAGAGAGAGAGAGGGAGAGGGGGGTGTTTGAAGGAGAGAGAGAAGGGGGGGGGGGGGGGTTGAAGGAGAGAGAGAGGGTGAAGGGGAGAGAGAGAAAGGGTGGTTGAAAGGGAGAGAGAGAGAGAAGGTGAAGGGAGAGAGAGGAGAGAGAGAGGGAGAGAGAGAGAGAGAGAGAGAGAGAGAGAGAGAGAGAGAGAGAGAGAGAGAAGAGAGAGAGAGGAGAGTTGCCGAAGTAAAGAAAATTGCCCGTGCGAGCGCGCAAAGGGAAGCAAGTGCGCACAGTGAGAAGAGAGAGAGAGCG
>CM054143.1:11082137-11087137 GCA_028751875.1 Rapana venosa | reverse complement strand
CCGTGTGTATGCAGTTTTGTAAATTCTGTCATCTATTCCCACCGGCACACAATGGCCTACTTTTACGAAAATCGGAACAGGATTTAACGTGTGCGCAAGATGTTCTGCGTTCTGTGTGTGTGTGTGTGTGTTTATTTTATTTTTATTATTTATTTATTCTTTTATATCGAGGATAATGGAATAATAAGCATTTATGTGCTTTTTTTACATCCAGTCCCCGTGTGTATGCAGATTTGTGAATTCTGTCATCTGTTCCCACCAGCACACAATGGCCTACTCTTACGAAAAGCGGAACAGGATTTAACGTGTGCGCAAGGTGTTCTGCGTTCTGTGTGTGTGTGTGTGTGTGTTGTTCTTGTTGTTCTTGTTGTTCTTGTTGTTCTTCAGTTTAACGTCCATTCACATTAAGTGATATTAGACACAAAGTTTGTGTGTGTGTGTGTGTTGTTGTTGTTCTTGTTGTTCTTCAGTTTAACGTCCATTCACATTAAGTGATATTAGACACAAAGTTTGTGTGTGTGTGTGTGTGTTGTTGCTCTTGTTCTTCTTCAGTTTAACGTCCATTCACATTAAGTGATATTAGACACAAAGTTTGTGTGTGTGTGTGTGTGTGTTGTGGTGTGTGTGATGTGTGTGGTGTTGTGTGTTGGTGTGGTCAGTGCTAGTGTGTGTGTTTGTGGTAGTGTGTATGAGACAGAGAGACAGAGAGAGAGAGAGAGGTGTGTGTTCTGTGTGTGTTGTGAGTGTGTCTGTGTGTGCGTGTGTTGTGTGGAGAGAGAGAGAGAGAGAGAGAGAGAGAGAGAGAGAGAAATTCACCCTAGGGGTTAACCCCCCTCCCCTCCAGAGGTTTTTGCCTTGGTATTGAAAAGTTTTTAGAGTATGTAGTTTACCACAAAGTTTTCGATACAATTTCCTGTTTCACGACCAAAAAAAAAAGAGATGAATCAACTTGCTTTGTTTTCTTCCATTTAACCTGTACATTTTACAGTTAATCTGTCTTATTTTCTTACAGTAAACCTGTACTTTATTATCTTTTACATTTAACCCGTTGTTAACCTTTTTTTTTTGTATAAAGAAAAATCGTTTAGAAAAATCGAAAATGTGTTCTGCCAAATGGTTTGGGAATTTGGCTTGTTTTGTTTTTGAGTTTTGTGTTTGTTTGTTTGTTTTTGTTGCTCTTGCTTTTGTTTATTATTTGAATTTTAACGTGGTGACAGCTGTGAAGTGACATATGTGGTTGGCGGGGCTAAATACAATATCTGATTATATTGGAACGATTGGGGAGGGGGGGGGAGGGGGATTTATTAAAATTTTGTTTATTTATTTATTTTGCTCTTGGGCGGTTTGTATTTTACCGTGATATCCTGGACCCAAGAAGGATTCTTTTCCTTGCGATAAGTTGTTCTTTTATTCAATTTTTTAAATTTATTTTATACCACTTTAACACTCGGCAGATTTTTCGTCGTGAAATTCGGGTTCCCTCTCCCCCGGGGAAAGAGCGCGCGCGTCGCCACAAGAGCAGCGCCACCCATTAATTTTTTTCTTGTCCTGTCTGCAACTGTGTTTGTTTCCCTATCAGAGTGGCTCTTTTTGGACAGAATTTTGTCAGGGACAACTCTCTTGTTGCCGTGGGTTCTTTTACGTGCGCTCAATAATTTTGTGTGTAACACACAAGGAACCTAGGTTTATCGTCTCATCTGAAAGACTAGCGCCCAGACCAACATTCATGGTCAAATGGAAACGTTTTGGGTCCCAAACAGGGATCGAACCACCGCACACTTCCGACCCGGACTTTTCGCTTTCTAGGCAGGCGCGTTACCTCTAGACCACCGATCCACTCTTAAAAGCGATATTCTTGGATGCAAGAAGGGTTCTTTCTTTTCCTTGCGGGTAAGTTGTTAAGTCGTGTGTTAAAAGCTTTTTCCCTCTACAATATATACCAGGCAGCAAATCTGACAAACTCACTCAAAGCAAAACGACTGCTGTCACTTGCTTGTGGCACTGACACTTGCTCTCTCTCTCTCTCTCTCTCTCATCTCTCTCTCTCTCTCTCTCTCTCTCTCTCTCTCTCTCTCTCTCTCTCTCTCTCTCTCTCTCTCTCTCTCTCTCTCTCTCCTCTTCCCTCTCTCTCCTGGCTTAAATCATCCAGAGCATGTTGTCAAACATGTTCAGACAATGAACGGTGTTTGATTTTTTAAAGTTTTTTTTTTATTTCTTTTTTATATCGAGGATCAATAAACACTCATGCGCTTTTTTATTTTTACATCCAGCCCCCGTGTGTATGCAGTTTTGTCAATTTTTGTCATCTGCTCCCACCGGCACACAATGGCCTACTCATTCAAAAAGCGGAATGGGTTTTAACGTGTGCGGAAGATGTTCTGCGTGCGTTTGCACATGGGACTTCGGTTTAAAGTCTCATCCGAAGAACTTTTGGGGAGAGTGGAGTCTGCACTGACGTTAACTCCAGGGGAAAATATCCCCTTGAACGGGATTCGAACCCAGGTCGTCAGATTGCGAGCGCAATGTTCTAACCACCAGGCTATCCCGGTGGTCTAGAAGTAACGCACCTGCCTAGAAAGTGAAAAGTCCGGGTCAGAAGTGTGCGATGGTTCGATCCCCGTTTGGGCCCGAAACTTTTCCCCCATCCATTAGACCATGAGTGGTGGTCTGGGTGCTAGTCTTTCGGATGAGACGATAAACCATGGTTCCGTATGTTGCATACAATTATTTAGCGCACGTAATAGAACCCACGGCAACAAGAGCGTTGTCCCTGGCAACATTCTGTTAGAAAAAAGCCACTCTGATAGGGAAACAAATAGTTTGCAGACAACCAAAAAAAAATGGGTGGCGCTGCTGTTGTGGCGACGCGCTCTTTCCCTGGGGGGGGGGGGGGGGGGGGGGGGGGGGGGGAGGGGCAGCCAGCCCGACTTTCTCGCAGATAAATCTGCCGTGACTTAATTAAAGTGGAATGAAATGAAAGAAAATGGGATCGATCATATATGGCATGTTTGATGTACTCTGGCAGTGTATTTCTGAAGTCACGGAGAGTTGAAGAGGGGGGGGGGGGGGGGGGGGGGGGGAAGAAGAACCAACATGCCCACAAAATGAAGGTAACAAACAGCAAACGGTTTTCTGACACTGATTAAGCGGAGAATGTTCCAGCGCGATACCCGGTGCTTAGGCCGCACACCGGTATTAATTTGGGGGTCATGTAGTATCTTGTATAGCGTGCGAGTGGAAAAAAATGTTGGTGACTTTCACAGATTTTTTTTAAGCATGAAAAAATGGACTGTGCTCTTTGTTTTGGGGATTGAGGACATAGAGCAATACCAGGTAGTCACGAGAAAGTTGGAAATAACCGTCAAGTGAGGTTTGCTTGTATTCCTACAGCGTCGACCCCCACGCATGTATATTGCAGTAAGGAAGCTAGCAGACGGTTAAGGACTGCGGAGGTACAGTGTTTGCTGAAAAATTTAAAAAATTCAAACCTACCAATTTGTTCAAAATCACATGAGTTCTGAGTCAGAGGCTAGTCTTTCACAAAAAAGTGGTTTTTATTTCTGTGGATGCCTTAGTACGTGCGGTATCAATATAAGAGTAACATAGAAAAACAGAAGGAAAAGAGTGATTTTTTTTATACCGGTCTGCAGCCTTTATAGGGTGGTAGTGATGGTGGTGATGGTGGGGGTGGTGGTGATGGGGGTGATGGTGCGTTAATTGATTGTATGTAGCTGACCCACTGTGACAGTAGGAGGCTGATCACTCCTTCATCATACTTTGCTGATTGGGGGCATTGGAGTCTGTTTCCCTCACACTGGAAGAGTGAAATAAATGATGGCGTCGCGTATTGACTGACGTTTGTCAGACTAGGTAGAGGATGTGTGAAGGGCGGTTTTGGGTTTATGGTTTTGTTTGGATTTTGGGGTTGGTTGGTTGGTTTGGTTTGGTTTGGTTTGGTTCTCTGTATGTTTTGTTGTTTGTTATTTCGGTTGGCTGGTTGGTTGGTTGTTTGTTTGCCCGTTTGTTTGTCTCTTTGTTTATTTATTTATTTATTCTTTTATATCGAGGATAATGGAATAAGCACTTATGTGCTTTTTTTTTTTACATCGAGTCCCTGTGTGTATGCGGTTTTGTAAATTTTGTCATCCGTTCCCATCTTTGTTTCTTTGTGTGTGTGTGTGTTATCTTGAGAATCAGGTTTTAATTCTTACCTGTGGCATAGTATTATTATGTTTTTTGTTCATGCCCGATTTAAGAAAGTATTGTTGCAGTTATGTATTCAATCTACAAGACAAAAGCATTCACTTTGTCGTGTGTGTGTGTGTGTGTGTGTGTGTGTGTGTGTGTATGTGTATCTGTGTATGTGTGTGTGTATGGGGGGGGGGGGGGGGGGGGCGCGTTTTTTTATATTCTTTTATTCGAGGATTATGGAATAGCACTTATGTGCTTTTTTACATCAAGGCCCCGTGTGTATGCGGTTTTTAAATTTCTGTCATCTGTTCCACGGCACACAAAGGCCTACTCTAACGAAAAGCGGAACAGGATTAAACGTGTGCGCAAGATGTTCTGCGTGCGTTGGCACACGGGGCCTCGGTTTATAGTCTCATCCGAAGGACTTTTGGGGAGAGTGGAGTCTGCACTGATGTTAACTCCAGGGGAAAATATCCCCCTTGAACGGGATTTGAACCCGGGTCGTCAGATTGCGAGCGCAATGTTCTAACCACTATGCGTCTGTGTGTGTAAGTGTGTGTGTTGTGTGTGTGTGTTGTGTGTGTGTGTGTGTGTGTTGTGTGGGTGTGTGTGTGTGTGTGTGTTGTGTGTGTTTTCTTGAGAATCAGGTTTTAATTCTTACCTGTGGCATAGTATTATTATGGGTTTTTTTGTTCATGCCCGATTCAAGAAAGTATTGTTGCAGTTATGTATTCAATCTACAAGACAAAACCATTCACTTTGTCGAGTGTGTGTGTGTGTGTGCGTGCGTTTGTGTGTGCGCGTGTGCG
>CM054143.1:11059637-11079637 GCA_028751875.1 Rapana venosa | reverse complement strand
CAGACACATTTTTTTTACAGCATACATACGGGGAATGGATGTAAAAAAAAAAATAAAGCACATGTGCGCTTATTCCATTACCCTCGAAATAAAAGAAACAACAAAAATGAAAACTACATGCTACCTAAGCTTTGAATAATACATACAAATCCAAAGCAACAACAAACTACATTTCAAACTGTAGCCTGAGAAAAACAATTTAAAGTTGTTTTCAATGATGGCATGAAAATACACAAGCAAGCAAACAAAGATATATAGCATTGCTCAAGCTTTCAAAATCCACCCCCAACCCCCCACCCACACCCCACCCCCTTTCTTTTCTCTCCCCGTACATTAAAGTAAAGTACACTCACAACCCCGTTTGGTTGAAAAATAAACAACAAAAAAACACCTAAAAAAACCAACAAAAAACACCCAACGATTTTAAACCCAAAAAACCCACACCCTCAAACAAACAAACAACAACAAAACCACCCAACGATTTCTTTCAAGCATCCGCAACTAGCGGAGACCCCGTTAGCTGTTTGAACAAGGCGCAAGAAAAGGCCAGTGAAATAAAAACCTATTCCCGAGTATGAGCCGGGCAAATGTAGTCAAACCGCATTGTGAGAGCGATCTTTGCATATTACTGTTTCTTTCAGTCACTCCCTCCCTCCCCTTCCCCCCACCCCTCCCCCCCATCCCCACCCTCCCACCCCCAGCCTTTCCTTCAGAAGGGGGGGAAATAATGGATGAGTTTGACAAGGGGAGCGAGAGGCGGCCTGTTATGGACGAGAGATTAATATTGCCATACAGGAAAAATGACACCCCTCGGAAATCAGGGATGCTGGTTTTCGCTGTTCTTGTCGGAGGCTGGCAGCTCGTTCGTCATTATTGCATTCAGGCCGCTGCCGCTGCCGCTGCTGCTGGCAATGATGGAAACAAGCCCCCCAGCCTACTAAAAGAGTGAATGAAAGATTTCAGAAATTATTGATGAACTCTTGTCTGCCTGCCCGCTTGTCTATCCCTCCCTTTCCTGCTTTCCTGCCTTCCTTTCCTTTCCCTGCTGTCTGTCTGTCTGTCTCTCTGTTTGTCGGTATCTTTCAATCATCGTTAGTGCTATGATTTTGGTGTGTGTATGTGGGGGTTGGGGTGGGGGGTGTTGTGTGTGTGTGTTGTGTGTGTGTGTGTGGTGTGTGTGTGTGTGTGTGTGTGTGTGTGTGTGTGTTGTGTGTGTGTGTGTGTGTGTGGCCTGGCGGGTTAAACGCAGAGTTCTTGGGTCAAATCTGGTTGACGCCGTTTTAGGTTTGGTTTGGGTTTTATTTTTTATTGTCTTCTGAATTTAGTGGGATGGATGTGGTGGTATGGGTGCTAGTCTTTCTCTATCATGATCAGTTTGATAGTGGCTTGTATGAGGTGTTCTTTACTTTTTTAAAATCTAAATTCTTTTATTTTGAGGAATACACACATCATATGCTTTTCCTTTTTACATCCAGTCCCCATGTGCATACAGTTTTGTAGATTTTGTTATTCGTTCCCACCGGCATAAATGGCCCACTCTTCCGGTAGGCAGAGCAGGTTTTAATGTGTGCGTAAGATGTTCTGCGTGGGCTCACACACGGGACCTCGGTCTATAGTCTCATCCCAAGATTTGAACCGGGGAGGGGGGGGGGGGGGGGGCGGGTCGACTGTTTTTCAGCCGGATTTTTTCTTCTAATCCACAAGGGTTACATTGCTGGTTTGGGTGCTGGTCCATCACATAAAACGATCGATCAAATTCCATACGTTACATCCAGTTTTGCAACTTGTAAAAGAACCCATGGCAACAAACGAATTTTTCGAAATTGAATTCATAAGTAAAGAAATAATAATAATAATAATAATAATAATAATAATGTATGGAATTTATATAGCGCTGAATCTTGTAAAGCAACAAATCAAAGCGCTCAGATGACTTTTAAAAAAAATTATCGAGGATAATGGAATAAGCACTCATGTGCTTTTTTTTTTACATCCAGTCCCCAAATCCAAATCTCTTATTTAAAAACGATTGTTCAGGCAGAACAGAAACAAACAAACAAACAACAACAACAGGCTGTGAAGGACTTGCAGTGTGCATAATCTACAAAAGTCATCAGCACTCACAACAAAACATAATTCAAATTTTCTCACACATACACAAGTGTTCACACACATACACAGTGTTCACACACACACACACACACACACACACACACACCACACACACACACACACACACACACACACACACAACACACACACACACACCATCCCTCAAGCCATCAATCTCACACACAAAGATGCATGTCCGGATGCATACAAGTGCACGCACGAGCACGCCCCCCCCCCCCTCCACCACACACACACACACCACACACACACACACACACACACACACACACACACACACACACACACACACACACACACAGTAGATTAACAGCGAAATATGCATACACTGCGGATCGGTGGTCTAGAGGTAACGCGCCTGCCTAGAAAGCCAAAAGTCCGGGTCGGAAGTGTGCGGTGGTTCGATCCCCGTTTGGGCCCAAACCTCCCCCCCCCCCCCCCCCCCCCCCTCCATAAGACCATGAGTGGTGGTCTGGGTGCTAGTCTTTCGGATGAAACGATAAACCGAGGTCCCGTGTGTTACATATAATTATTCAGCGCACGTAAAAGAACCCACGGCAACAACAGAACTTTCCCTGGCAAAATTCTGTAGGGGGAAAAAAGCCACTCTGATAGGGAAACAAATACAGGAAAGAAATAAAAACAATGGCTGGCGCTGCTCTTGTGGCGACGTTTTCCCCATCCCTCCTCCCCCTCCGAGGAGAGCAGCCCGAATTTCACGCAGAGAAATCTGCCGTGACTTAAAGTGGTATCACTGTTCACTGTTCACTGGTCCCGTAACCCGCCAGGGTCGTAGGGGCGCTGCATGGTGGACGAACGGTGGACCAGCTGGCTCCACTTAGCGCGGTCGTGGGCGAGTGCCTGGGTGACACTGAAGTCCTCCCCTGTCCAATCACGGATGTCGTCGGCCCACTTTCTCCTCTGGTATAGTGGTATAAAATAAAATAAACAAATATAGAAGAAGAAACACAAAGATGAGGACTGCAGTCCCTGTGTGGATGCAGCAGTATCACTGCCACAGTACAGCAGGTAGGATGGCTCAACTAACACAGTGCTGTGACAAGGCGATGGAAATTGATGGCAATCTGTCGGAACCTTGTGCTATGAATCACTTCAGGTTGTGTCCGAGTATTTGAAGACTATTTTATTAGTTTGTGTGTGAGTGTGTGTGTGTGTGTGGGGGGGGGGGGGGGGTGTAGTGTGTGTGTGTTGTTGTTGTTGTTGTTGGTTGTGTTGTGTGTGTTGTGTGTGTTGTGTTGTGTGTGTGTTGTGTGTGTGTGAGTTGTGTGTGTGTGTTGTGTTGTGTGTGTGTGTGAAGAGGTTGGTTTGTTCTTCTTGTTCTTTTGTTCTTCTTTCCTGTTCCTTCTTCTTTTCTTCTTCTTCTTCTGCTTCTTCTTCTTCTTCTTCTTCTTCTTCTTCTTCTTCTTCTTTCTTCTTCTTCTTCTTCTTCTATTCTTCTTCTTCTTCTTCTTCTTCTTCTTCTTCTTCTTTGCATTCTTCTTCTTCTTTGCCTTCTTCTTCTTTGCATTCTTTTCGTATTCTTCTTCTTTCATTCTTCTTCGTATTTCTTCTTCTTTGCATTCTTCTTCGTATTCTTCTTCTTTGCACTCTTCTTCTTCTTCTTCTTCTCCTCTTCCTCTTCATCCTTTTTCATACCTCCCCCCTCCCCTCCCTGAACATACATTGGAGAGCCGCACTGAAGAGCTCTGCATATGATTCCTCTATTACGTCCATTGTGTGCAAAAAACACAACAAACAGAACATTTTTTTCTTAAAGTATTAAAACTACAATTCTTCAGACTAGGAAACTAAAACAGGACACAGACAGGGTAACTTTTTAAAAAGATAGTGTAGCGGACGGGATAGCTCAGTGGTCGAAGCATTCGCTTTCCCCCAGCCAAGTTAAGCAGCGTCGAGCGTGGTTACCAGTTGGATGGGTGACCGTTTGCGCGCCTTGGCTTCAGTACAGTTCCCCCAGTTCATCCAGCTGTAAATGGCTACCTGCCCTCTTTAGGGTCAGGGAAGGTAAAGCAGCGAGGGAGAGGAGATGGGCGCCGCCCTCAATATGCTGGCCCTAGAGAAGTGAGGTCTCTGACGCCTCGTTCCCTTACGTCCTTATAGGTCTTTTAGACCTTATAGACTCCTTTACCTTTTACCTTTACTAGTGTAGAAAAATACACATAATGACAAGTCAGGTCAAGTCAAATTCTTTCATTTCGAGGATAATGAATAAGCACTCAAGTGCTTTATTTTTACATCCAGTCCCCGTTCTTATCGGGATAACATCCAGATCGAAAACAAACCAGGAATATAGCACTAACATTTTCTGAACATGAAAAACACTCATTCATACATCTATTCTCAGACTACCAGTTGATAATCCTGTCAGATCAACAACAACAACAGCAACAAAAAATCATTCCGCCAGAAGCAGTACATAATCCTTATTATAACTACTAGTCCTGCCAGCCACTCCCCCTTTCTATATTCCCCCACCCTTCCTCTCCCTGAACATGATGGATGGATAATGTCACAAGGTGTGCACAACATTACCAACACAAGGGCCATTACCGCTTCATACAGCCACATTCCTCTTGTGTGGGTCGGTGGTCTAGAGGTAACGCACCTGCCTAGAAAGCGAACAGTCCGGGTCGGAAATGTGCGGTGGGTCGATCCCCGTTTGGGCCCGAAAAACTTTTCCTCCCATCCATTAGACCATGTGTGGTGGTCTGGGTGCTAGTCTTTCGGGTGAGACAATAAACCGAGGTCCCGTGTGTTACGCATAATCATTTAGCGCACGTAAAAGAACCCACGGCAACAAGGGAGTTGTCCCTGGACAAATGCTGTAAAAAACAAAAGCCACTCAGATAGGGAAACAATTATAGTTGTAGACAGGAAAAGGAAATAAAATAATGGGTGGCGCTGCTCTTGTGGCGACGATGCTCTACCCGGGGAGAGCAGCCCGAGTTTAACGCAGAGAAACCTGCCGTTACTTAAAGTGGTAAAAAATAAAATAGATAAATACATAAAATACTGCCATATATGGGAACATGGCCCCTATTGGAAGGCTGAAGCCAGAATTAAAAAAAAAATTTCGAAGATAATGGAACAAGCACTCATGTGCTTCTTTTTTCTTTTCTTTTCTTTTTTTTTTTTTACATCTATCCTCCTCCCCTCTCCCCCCCCCCCCCCGTGTGTATGCAATTTTGTCATCCATTCCCACCAACACACAATGGCCTACTCTTCCAAAAAAGCGGAACAGGGTTTGAACGGTGTGCGCAAGATTTGTTCTGCATGCGTTCGCAGCACACGGGATCAACCTCGGTTTATAGTCTCATCTAAAGGACTTTTAGGGTGGAGAGTGGAGTCGGCACTGATTTTAACTCCAGAAGAAAAAAATCATCTGGAACGAGATTCGAACCCGGGTCAGCAGCAGATTTTTTTTTTTTATATCGAGGATAATGAAACAAGCACTTATGTGCCTTTTAACATCCAGTCCCCGTGTGTATGCGGTTTTGTAAATTCTTTCATCTGTTCCCACCGGTACACAATGGCCTACTCTTAACGAAAAGCGGAACAGGATTTAACGTGTGCGCAAGATGTTCTGCGTGCGTTCGCACACACGGGGCCTCGGTTCATAGTCTCATCCGAAGGACTTTTGAGGGAGAGTGGAGTCTGCACTGATGTTAACTCCAGGAGGGGATATTTTATCCCCCTTGAACGGGAATCGAACCCGGGTCGTCAGATTGCGAGCGCAATGTTCTAACCACTAGGCTGTCCTGTGCCCCCAGATGACGAGCGCAAAGCGCATCACTCTAACCACCCAGGCTGTCCCCGTGCGTGCTGCCATGTCTTGGGTTATTCAGGTGTCGGGGTGATGATTCTGATGGTCTTGCTGTGAGGGCTGTGGGTAGTGTGGTCTGTCTGGCTGTCCCTCACCTCGCTGTGTGGCATGGCACAAGGCTTTGACTGTAGCTGTGTATGAGTGATGATGATTACAAGAGAGTGATAGTGATAGAACGGTCTTTATAAAGGCATTGGCAGTTTTCTCTCTCTCTCTCTCTCTCTCTCTCTCTCTCTCTCTCTCTCTCTCTCTCTCTCTCTCTCTTTCTCTCTTCTCTTGTTGTCTGTTGTGTGTGTGTGTGTGGTGTGTGTGTGTGTGTGTGTGTGTGTGTGTGTGTGTGTGTGTGTGTGTGTGTGTGTGTGTGGTGTGTGTGTGTGTTGTGTGTGTGTGTGTGTGTTGGTGTGGTGTGGTGGTGTGTGTGTGTGTGTGGTGTGGTGTGTTGTGTTGGTGTGTGTGTGTGTGTGTGTGTGTGTGTGTGTCTTTCTGTATACAGGCTGTCGTTCCGTTCTTTTCTCTTTCTGTTCAGATAGGTTTGGTCCTTCACCCCCTCTCCCCCCTCTCGATTGTTACCTAATGTGGTATACAATACTAGGACAGGGTAGCTAAAAAATCATAATTTTGGTGTGAGAAGTCTGCCAGCTTTGTGTTTTAGTGTTTTTATATCAGTTGCACCTTTTATGTGCTGCAGTGTATTTCATTATATTGTGTACACACACACACACACACACACACACACACACACACACACACACATATATATATATATATATATATATAATACGACTGCGGCGGGTTTACCTACAGAAAGTTTTGACTGCATTTCCTGGTAGAGAATATGTCACCATGGATAACTTGTTGTTGCTGTTGTTGTTGTTCTTCTTCTTCTTCTTCATCTTCTTCTTCTTCACCTCCTCCTCCTCTTGTCGAACGCTCAGACACAACTATAATTGTTGTCTGCCATATGAGCGAAAATACGTCGCGCTGCCGTTAAACGCCTGACAAGTCAGGCCCAGCACATCCGACTTTGGCGTGGAAGAGAATTGCAATCTTTTAAATCTTTCTGGGAACAAATAGGCGGAAGAGAATGGACCAAGAAGGCAGAAAATGTACAAAGATTGAAGGAGGTGACAAAGAACAGGATCGAACGAGGGAGAAACAAAAGAGAGGGATAGAAAAGAGGGAGTTCGTAGAGCAGAATTTCCAGAAGGCGGGGGAGGCTATTGATACTTACAGGTCACTAAGTTAGGCTTTTAATTACCCCCTGCTTCCCTTTATGTGAAATGCTGTTACGAAATGATGTTGGCTGTTGTGTGTTCCCCAGCTTTACATTCTGAGGGTCACCCAGAACATGCACTCTGACTCACTCATCCCACCTGGGAATCACTGTGAGATAGGAAGTAAGTACACCGGATGAGAAGTTTGCGTGTATGACTCTTTGCAAGTACCTCACCACATAGGCAGCCATACTCCGACTTCAGAGGATTTTTTTTCTCCTTTTAACAAAGGAGAATGCAGGTTGCTATGTCCAAGAACTTGTCATGGCTGAGGGAAGGCAATCTCAACACAACATTTTACAACGTAACTACTTTTTTTTTTAGTGCAGGCCTTGACAATTAGCTGACATCAATAACTGACAAAGCTTTTGGCCTGGGCCATCAGTCACGACACGAGAGTGACATCATTCTTTCATTTTTTTGTTGTTATTTTCTATTAACAATTTTTTTTTAACATCATTCTTTCATAATGGGACAAATTTGCCCACATGCTTTTGTCACTCCCGTTACGAAATGAGAGAGTGACAAAAAAGCATGTGGACGAATTTGTCAGGTTATGAAAGAATGAGCGTTGGCTGGCATTCGCCGCCATAGCGTAATATGAAAATGACCAATTTTCTGAAATGGGTTGCAGCCTTTTGTGGCAGTTTGTGTCAGAATGGTCGGCAGTTGATCATCGTTTTATTCCATGCTGCTGTCAGAGATTGATGGATCAGGATTAATGATCGCATAGATGGGTGGACTGAATCGTGTGTGTTGTGTGTGTGTGTGTGTGTGTGTGTGTGTGCGTGAGCGCGTGCGCGCGGGAAAGTGTGTGTGTGAGTGAGTGAGGGAGTGTGTGTGTGTGTGTGTGTGTGTGTGTGTGTGTGTGTGTGTGTGATGTGTGTGCGTGGTGTGTGTGTGTGTAAGTGTGTGAAAGTGGTGTGTGAGAGTGTTGTGTTGGGGTGAGTGAGTGAATGTGTGAGTGTCTGTGTGTGTGAAAGTGTGTGTGCGTGTGCGTGTGTGTGTGCGCGCGCGCGTGCAAAAGAAGTGTGTGCATATAATGTGTATGTATGTCTGTGTGTGTGTGTGTGCGCCCGTGCGAAAGTGTGCGTGTATGCATGCGTGCGTGCGCGCGCGCCTGCGCACTCACACTCGCACCATTAACATCTGTATCTGTGCGTTTCCCTTATCGTACAATTTGAAACTGTTAAGAGATGGAACTAACATTAGTTCTTTTTTATTTTTGTAGTGAGAAGAGGAGTGGGGAGGTGGGAGGGGGAGAGGGGGAAGGGGAGGGGAGGGAGGCTGGTGGTACTTTTTTTTTCTATCCACCCAGCTTCTTCTTCCTCACCCTAACCCCCCCCCCCCCCCCCCACTCCCCTCACAGTCGTTGTTGTAGAACATCTTTCCATTGTGCTTATCTTCGTCTTCTTCAGCAGCAGCAGCAGCAGCAGCAGTAGCAGTAGTGGTGGTGGTGTGGTGGTGTAGTGGTGATGTGATGTAGTGATGGTGTTGTGTTGTGTTGTGTTGTGTTGTCTCGTCTGCCAATCCTACCTAAGACAGAAGCTGCCTGTCAGCACAACATCACACTTATACGTATGTCCACGTCCATCCTCACACATACAAAGTCTCTGCACTTCATTTTTTTCTTTTTTTTGGGGGGGGGGGGGGGGGGTTGTGACGTTTGTTTTTTCTGTCTTTTTTTTTCTGTTTTCTGTTTTTATTTCTGTCTGTCTATTTTCTTCTATTCTTTGTATCTATCTTTATCTTCTGTCTATCTTCTTCTATCTATCGTATCTATCTGTTATCTATCTGTCTATCTATCTATCTATCTATCTCTATCTGTCTGTCTGTCTGTTACTTCTATCTATCTATCTTTCTGTTTCTCTCTGTCTTTCTTGTCTGTTGTCTGTCTGTCGTCGTCTCTCTCTCTCTTGTTTCTCTGTCTCTTTTCTGTTTGAAGGGATTCTCTGTGTGTTTGTGTTGTGTGTGTGTGGGGGGGGGGTGGGGGGGGTGCGTGTGTGTGGGTGCGCGTGTGTGTGTGTGTGTGAATATAATACATCCTTGCAGACTATGGCAGTAGAAGAAGAACGCATACTAATAGTTGTTGTTGTAGAAGCTATAGTTAGAAGTAGTGGTTAGTTGTAGTAGCAGTACTTAGAACTCGTTGTAAGCAGCCGGAAGTGTTAAGGCATACGCGCGAATGTGCATGCCAAATTTGGTGTTTGTATGTGCGTGTGATATCCAGAATCTCCGAGTTTACACACATACACACGCACTCACACACACTATACACACTACACACACACAACCCCCCCCCCTCCAGACACACACTACCTCCCTCCTACACATACTACACACACCCACTATACACACCCACTACACACATACTACCTACACACATACTACACTACACAACACAATACACTACAACACACACTACAACACACACTACACACACACTAGACCCCCCCACCCCCACCCCACCACACTACGACACCCCCCCCACACACACACTACACCCCACCCCCTCCCCCCCCCCCCCCCACTACCCCCCCCCCTCCCCCACACACACAAACAAACGACTAAGCTGATGGATAACTTCCTCTCTCAACAATGTTTTTGTTTTTCTCTTCTTCTTCTACCGCTTGTCACAGTAAGGAACGAGCCACTAACGACTCTTCATTTTGTTTGTTGGTTGGCTTGTTTGTATTCTTCACTTCGCCAACAACACTGGCAGATTTTGGGCCCTTAAGATTTACAAGCGTTCGTTTTTCAACTGCTTTCTGTCAACAACTTATAGGGGTGCGGGCTGGGTTTTTTTTTAGGTTTTGAATTATTTTTGTGTTGTTGTTTTTTGGGGCTAACAAGCCGGCTCAAAACCAGGCGGGGATGGGGGGCGCCTCACTGCCACCCAGAAACATCGGGATGTCTGTCAACAAGGGTGTAAGGACACACACACTCAGACACACACAGGTATCACACACACTTGCTCGCGCGCGCACACACACACGCACACACAGAGGTATCATCTCTTTTTCTTTTTTTCCCTTCCCCCGATCTTTCGCTACTTGGGGAAGAAGTTCAGTAGGAGAAGAAGAAGAAAGATAAAGAAGGAGAAGAGAGAAGAAGAAGGGAAGAAGAAGAAGAAGAAGAAAAGAAAGAAGAAGAAGAAGAAGAAGAAGAAGAGAGAAAGAGAAAGAAGAAAGAACAAGAACAAGAAAAGAACAAGAAAGAACAAGAGGAAGAAGAGGAGAAGAAGGATAAAGAGGAAGGATCACTGGTCTTGGTGGATCGGTGGTCTAGAGGTAACGCGCCTGTCTAGAAAGCCAAAAAGTCCGGGTCGAAGCGTGCGGTGGTTCGAATCCCCGTTTGGGTCCAAAACTTTTCCCCCATCCATTAGACCATGAGTGGTGATGTGGGTACTAGTCTTTCGGATGAGACCATAAACCGAGGTCCCCGAGTGTTTCACAAAATTATTTAGCGCACGTAAAATATCTCACGGCAACAAGAGAGTTGTCCCTGGAAAAATTTTGTAGAAAAAAACCCAACTCTGATAGGAAAACACATACACTTGCAGACAGGAAAAAGACATTATGGGTGGCGCTGCTCTTGTGGCGACACGCTCTCCGCAGGGTGAGCAGCCCGAATTTCATGCAGAGAAATCTGCTGTGACTTAAAGTGGTATAAATAAAATTTAAAAAATAAACGAAGAAGAAAAGGATAAAGGAGAAGAAGGATACAGAAGGATAAAGAAGGAGAAGGATACAGAAGAAGGACAAGAAGAAGAAAAGGAAGAAAATAGATGACAGGTGATATATACTACGCGTGTATAAAAGCCATGCATGTGTTTTGTCTGTCTGTCTGTCTTTCTGTCTGTCTTTGTCCGTTTTCTTCTTCATTTTCTGACTTGAAACCATTCCTTTTTTTGTCTGTTATTCTTTTTCTCATTTTCGTTTCTCGAGCTCGAGTTGCGAGGTTCACCAGTGGTGTGGGTTTGTTGTGGTTGTTGTTGTTGTTGTTGGTGGTGGTGGTGGTGGTGGTGGTTTTTGTTGGGTTTCGTTTTGCGAATCCGACCGTTTCTGCCCATTATGTAGGTAGCCGCATTCCGACTTCCAGAATATGACATGATACTGGCCAGATATTACTGCTGTAATCGTGCAGAGTGTGTGTGTGTGTGTGTGTGTGTGTGTGTGTGTGTGTGTGTGTGTGTGTGTGTGTGTGTTGTAATTTTTTTAAAAGACACGTTCGTGTGTTGTCTCGCTCAGAAAAAAAAGCTGACTCAAGATTTTATTCTGTTCACCCTTTTTTTTTTGGGGGGGGGGGGGGGGGGTATGGAGGATTTCAAACGAATTCAACACCCCAAACATAATTTTCTGCTACTATAATAATCAGTCAGTTCATATGGCCCGAACGTATCCAGAAAATGTGGAGTAGGAGAGAGATAAAAACCAAAAAATTCTCATAGTTGTTTTTTGCCAAATTCTCAGCTAGGAAAATGTTGTTTTCTGGAAAAGGTGCGTCGTTTTTGTTGTTTCTTTTTGTTAAGTTCGGGGATTCCAGGAATTTTGATCTCCGTCAGCGACAGTCTGGTTCCAGCTGTCTGTGGTATTGCTCGTCCTCTCTCTGTGCCTGTGTGTATGTGTGTGGATTTGTGTGGGTGTTCGATGAGATGTGGTTCTGTGTGTGTGAGGTGTTGTGTTAATTTTTTTTAAGCATTTCGGTTTTCCTGTCAGCTTTGGCAAGATCGTAGTTATTGTTACTTTGGTCGGTGTTTTAGAGGGTAATGGGGCGGGTAGAAAGGCGAAGCGCGGGTGGGAAGTGTGGGGGGGGTTCGTTCCGTTTGTGCACGAATTTTCCCCCCATTAGACATATGTTGGTCTTGGGCGTAGTCTTTCATTGGCCGAATACCAGAAACGTGGGATACAGATAAAATTCAAAGCTACTTATACGTAATCCCGCAAATCAAGAGTGTAACCTTGCAAATTCTAAAAGACGTCACTCTGATGGAACAAATACTAGTTCAAAAAGATTAGATTGGGTGTTGCTCTGTTCGAGTCGACAGTCTGTTCCCGCGGTTGTGGTTCGCCCGATTCTCCTGAGAATTTGTGACTTAAAGTTGTTAAATGGGAATTAATAAAAAAATAAAATATGGGAAGCTGTCATTCACGTTATGTGGCATTTTGGTTTTCTGGTCCATCTTTTTGGCAAGATCGTAGTTATCTGATACTATAGTCACTGATGAAAAAATAGAAACAAAAATGGCAGGCTTTGATAGTAGTTGTCACAGTTGTCCGTCCACACAACGTGATGGATTTGATATAACGCAAACTTCTCATTCAGTGTGCGAATTTCAATCTCACAGTGATTCCCAAGTGGGATGAGCGAGTCTGAGTGCACATTCTGGGTGACCTCAAGAGTGTTAAGCTGGGGAACGCACAACAACAACAAGAACAACATATGATAATTGAAGACGAGAATGTAGAATTTTTTATTGAAGCTGGGTTTTTTTTAATGGACTTAAAGGTGGTTGTTGTTGTTATCAGTACATTTGAGTATCATTGAATAGAAATAGGCAGTGTAAAAGATCTGTCGTTGGACTTTTGGACGACTTCCACATGTCTGTCATCATGAGATGAATGTACACAGTTTTTGTTTGGTTGTGTGTGTGTGTGTGTTGTGTGTGTGTGTGTGTGTGTGTGTGTGTGTGTGTGTGTGTGTGTGTGTTTGTGTGTGTTTAATTCTTTTTATTTTTTAAAATTCTTTTATTTCGAGGATATGAATAAGCTCATGTGTTTTTTTTACATCAGTCCCGTGTGTATTCGTTTTGTAGACTTTTGTCATTCATTCCCACCGGCACACAATGGCCTACTCTTCCAAAAAAACAAACGGGGTTTAACGTGTGCGCAAGACGTTCTACGTGCGTTCGCACACGGGGCCTCGGTTTACAGTCTCATCCGAAGGACTTTGGAGGAGAGTGGAGTCGGCACTGATGTTAACTCCAGAGGAAAAAATCCTCTTGAACGAGATTCGAACCCGGGTCAGCAGATCACGAGCGCAATGCGCATCACGCTAACCGTCAGGCTGTGTGTATGTGTGTGTGTGTGTGTGTGTGTGTGTGTGTGTGTGTGTGTGTGTGTGTGTGTGTGTGCGTGTGTGCGTGCGTGCGTGTGTGAGTGTGCACGTGCGTGCGTGTGTGTTTACATCTTGTAACCCAGAACATTTCTGGTGCTTCTAATGAGGAACCAGAAGCAGAAGCACAAATGTGGCATTACTGAAATGTGGCGAACATTCTTCAATGTAAAGCTTTTTATCATTATTATTTCAGGGGGGTGGGGGTAGGGGAAGCGGGAAGGTATGAGGTAGTTCATGGGTGTCTTAATTAAAATGGGACATCACTGCACAGGTGTGTGCTGAGTTGAATGGTGTGTGTGTGTGTGGGGGTGGGGGTGGGGGGGGGGGGGGTGATGGCTCATGCATTTGTTCTAGAGGAATGAAAATAAAGAGTTTAAAAGAGGTACTCCCGCCCCCTCTCCGTGGGAATACCAAAGAGCTGTCAGTAGAAATAGCATGCATACCCACCTTCTGTGCTAGTAAAATCTCCTCTTTTCTATCCCCCTCTCTTTGTTTCTGCCTCGTTCCTTTTTCTTCCTGTCACCTCCTTCTGGTCTGTTTTCTGCCTTCTTGGTTCATTTTTCTGGCTTTTTTTTTTCTCTCTCTAGACAGGCCTTTAAAAGATAACAATTCTCTCCTACGCCGAAGTCGTATGCGCTGGCCGGGCCTGACTTGTCAGGAGATTGACGGCAGCGCATTTTCACTCACATGACACAGACAACAATAGCGGCTGTCTTGAGCTTTCGATGAGGAAGAAGCAGAAATTGGTACCTGATTATTTGAAGACACTTGACTGCTTTCCTCAACACTGCTTGGCCAATACACACCACACACGCGCGCGCGCGCGCGCGCGCACGCACGCACACACATTTTTGCCACCAGGTGGAAGAAATGTAGAAAACAGAAGGAAACCCGACTTGTGTAAATGGATCTTTTCCGATGGAGATTTGCCATCTCGCGTCCACTCTCTCTCTCCCCCTGCTTTTACAGCTGATGCAGGGAATGGAGAGAGAGAGAGAGAGAGAGAGAGAGAGAGAGAGAGAGAGAGAGAGAGAGAGAGAGAGAGAGAGAGAGAGAGAGAGAGAGAGAGAGAGGAAGAGGGGATAGACGGAGGGGGGGGGGGGGGGGGGGGGGAGGAGAGAGAGAGAAGGATGAAACAGATAAAAAGAAGAAGAAGAAAAAAAAATGAAGAACAGAGTAACAGAAAATATAAAAGACCATCCCCACATCTGGTAAGAATCTCCCACCCTCTCCCAGATGGAAGGAACTCACTGCCTTCCAATCGGTTGTTTTTCAAGGCTAAGGTCTTTTTCCCCATAGACTAGAGGATTAGATAGAGGTCCGTTGCCCAGTACACAGTACAGTTCAGTACCGCACGGGCCAGAAAGGATATTGCAGAGGGGGCAAGCAAGGTGTACGTGTGTGTGTGTGTGTGTGTGTGTCTGTGTGTGGTGTGTGTGTGTGGGGTGTGTGTGTGTGTGGTGTGTGTGGTGTGTGTGTGTGTGTGTGTGTGTGGCGCATTCGGTGTGTGTGTGTGTGTTGTTGTGTGTGTTGTGTGTTGTGTGTGTGTGTGTGTGTGTGTGATGGCCGCATCTCGCGTTTGGTGTGTGATGTTTGTGTGTGTGTGTGTGTGAGTGTGTGTGTGGTGTGATGGCCGCATCTCGCGTTTGATGTGTGTGTGTGTGTGTGTGTTGGTGTTGTTGTGATGTGTGATGGCCGCATCTCGCGTTTGATTGTGTGTGTGTGTTGTGTTCGTGCGATGGCCGCATCTCGCGTTTGATGTGTGTGGTGTTGTGTGCGTGCGTGGAATTGTTTGTGTGTGTTGTGTGTGTGTGTTGTGTGTGTGTGGGGTGTGGTGTGTGGGTGGTGTGTGGGATGGGTGCTTTGATTTTTGTGATGTCATTTCTGTGGGTCCTTCTCGCTCTCTCTGCTTCGAGGAAGAGAGTCCTTACACCTGCTAGCTGCGGAATTTTTTTTGTTGGTTTTTTTTGTTTTTTTGTTGTTTTTTTTTTTTTGTGGGGGGGGGGGTGTGTTGAGGGGGGGGTGGGGGGGGGGAGGAGGGTGCCTTTTTTGTTTTTGAGTCCAGAATGGTTGACAGTTGTGGTTCTTCATTGTTGTGCGTTGTTTTTGTGTGTTATTCCTCCTTCTTTCATCCCCCCCCCTCCCCCGCTTTTCTTTTCTCTATTCATTCCTCTCTACATTTCCTCTCTTGTATGTATGTACGTGTGCCTGCGCGCGTGGTGTGTGTGTGGTGTGTGTGTGAGTGTGTGTGTGTGTGTGTGTGTGTGTGTGTGTGTGTGTGTGTGTGTGAAATCAGAGTGGAAAAAATAGAGTTTCAGAGGATTCATGTTTTATCAGATTTTCTCAAAGATACTGATGTAAAAAAAAAAAATCAGCTCAGCATAAGTGCTTTCAAATCGCGCGCGCGCGCGCGCACACACACACACGCACGCACGCACGCACGCATTCACACGACGCGACGACAGGATATCAACTAGTGCACTGCATGCAGCATAACTTTCACACGCAAATCTGCTGCATGAAAGAGAGAGAGAGAGAGAGAGGAGAGAGAGAGAGAGAGAGAGAGAGAGAGAGAGAGAGAGAGAGAGAGAGAGAGTAGACAGACAGACAGACAGACAGACAGACAGAGACAGACAGGCAGGGAGACAGACACAGAGACAGATAGACTAGAGGTCATATGGTTGTCAGACACTATTTTCTTTTTTGACACCAAACTATTTGGGAAGGAGGGAGAAAGAAGGGGGGGGGGGGGGGGGGGGGGAGAGAACAAATCTGATACAATTTCAGAGGAAGACGGTAACGCGAAAGGGAAAGGTTAGGTGTCACATTCAGCACAAAAAAATAAAAGCGGAGGTTTGGGGGAGAAGGGGGTGGGGGATTGGGGGGGGGGGGGGGGGGGGGGGGGGAGGAGTGCCCAACGAGGCAAGGGGGAGAGAAGCAAGAGACAGGAAAGAAAGAAAACAAAAACAACAAAAAAACCCAGCCAAAAAAACCCCAACCAAAAACAAAAAAGCTTAGTCAAAAATGGCACGCAGGTGACAGCTGCCCCCCAATGTTATTTATCATCATAACTTTGCAGCCGTGTGGGATTTCTGAACGGTAACCTCCATCTCTACTAGTATAGGCGGTGTACGTACGTTCACTTCCTTTCCTTTTCGGCTGTTGTTTAACCCGTGTAGCAAGATGATGGCGATTGGAGGAAAAGTGGTTTAGGGTCTGATAGGTTATATTGCATTTACTACAATTACAAACTGTACGAGGATGAATTAGTCTTTGAAAAAGCATTTCTCAAGTTAAGCAGCATTATCTCTTCCAAAAATGTGTAGTTAAGCTTAGGACGCTGGAAAAACAAACGTCTAAAATGCACACAGGCAGAGCGTTGAACACTCCGCGTGAAGAGATACTTTGTTGACAATGCGATCTTTGTGAAAAAGGGGATGAATATCATCATATATTTAATTGCCCCGACTGAAAATAGTTATCAAAAGTTAACTGAAAAAACCAGCCGCCATGGCGCAGTGGTTAGCGCCTTGGGTTACGGACTGGAAGGTCGCGGGTTCGATTCCCATAAGAGTCATAGGGATTTTTCGGACTCCGGCCGGCTCCTACCCAGAGTGAGTGTGCTGTGGGCTCAGTGGGAAGACTGGGACCACACGGTCGAGCTTCATCCACTTAACGGATGCGAGTTTGAGAGTGTTGCTCAAATTACCTGACCAACACTGCAGGTGTCTGTATCTCTCGGGCCCGGTTGACGCCGGGATATATTATGATAGTAAGCGTAGAGTACAACCCTGTCAAGCAGTCTCAAAGCATATGCACTTCCACAGCAGCATAATTACGTCATCCTCATTGTCATTGATCATCATGCAATTAAAAAAATTGCCTCTGATTCGGTGGTCCCAGTTTCTCTGGTCTCATGGTGGCCTCAGATTCGGTTTGCCCATACACTTCTGTGCCTGTGGTGAGTTTGTGTCAAAGCCTTTGGGGTTGGAGGTTCGCGGGGTCCCGGTCGTGGGAGGGACGTTGTGGTGGTTGCCACCTCGGGTGGGCAACTCACTCAGTCTGGCTCCGCGACTGAGCTAATACTGTCGTTAGTAGGGGGCTTTAGTAGGTGGTGTCCTGCGTATGTTAGCTCAGAACAGGCACCACTGAACACCGCCAAAGTGACCCAGCAGCAGTGCAGGGCCCCTCTGGCTGGTGGCCCCACGGCGGCCTGATAGTGATTGGCTCCCTGTGGACCTCCGACTCTGAGGATGAGACATAACAAATCTGGGTATGGTTGTGGCGGGAGATTGGAATGAGCGGCGTGGGAACAGCAGGACGGGGGACGTCACAGAAGATGAGGCAGCAAAAAAAAAAAAAAAAAGTTAACTGAAAAAGCTTAATTCTTTTGAGACGGGATAGCTCAGTGGTCAGAGCACTCGCTTTCCCCCAGCCAATGTTAAGCAGCATCGAGCGTGGCTACCACTTGTATGGGTGACCGTTTGCCCGCCTTGGTTTCAGTACATTCCCCCAGTTCACCCAGCTGTAAATAGGTACCTGCCTCTTTAGGGTCAGGGAAGGTAAAGTAGCGAGGGAGAGGAATTGGGCGCCGCCCTCGATATACTGGCCCCTGGGAGAAGTGAGGTCTCTGATGCCTTGTTCCCCTACAACCAGGTAGGTTCTGGGACACCTCTACCTTTTTACCTGACTTCTTTTGAAACTGAACTCTCTTCTTAACTTGCAAAGGTAAATGTCTGCTTGTTCATTTAGTTCATTTTCTCCCGATCATTATTATCAAGTGCGTTGTGGATTTTGTTCCACACAGTAACACTGCTTCTATGTCATTCCCACCGTTTGGATTTATTGTTCTTGTGCTCTTTTTTCCCGACAGTTTAGTCGATTGTTCTGATTAGGCATTTAATTTTGACAACTTCAATGATTGCTGTTTAAATGTTTCCCAAAAGTCGGACTGTTTTTTTATGGTTTGAGTTAGTTAACCCAATAGTAAGAAAGTAAAGCTGTCATGTTCTTTTAATGCTTTATGAATCAACTTTTAACTTGCTTTGCCACTCCTGTTTTTTCCAAGTGTTCAAGAGAAATTTCGGGGTTAAGACCCCATTTATCCCGAAACTGCAAGCGGTCCTTAATGGAGGGGGAAAAAAAACCGCTCGCTCGCAAAACCTCACAATGGCAAACCTCAGGCACTAGCCGATGAACGGGGTAAAAAAAAGAAGAAAAAAAAAAAAAAAGGTCGTTTATTTATTTTTTTATATCGAGGAAAATGGAATAAGCATTTTGGGTGCTTTTTACATTCAGCCCCCGTGCGTATGCGGTTTTGTAAATTTTGTCGTCCGTTCCCCCGGACCAATGGCCCTCTCTTACAAAAGCGGAAAGGTTTAACGTGTGCGAAAGTGTTCTGCGTGCGTTCCACCGGGGCTTGGTTTATGTTCTTCAAAAGATTTTGGGGAGGTGGGTCGGCACTGATGTTAACCCAGGGGAAAAAAATTCCCCCTTGAACGGGGAAACGAACCGGTCGTCAGATTGCGAGCGCTTGTTTTAACCCCAAAGGGTGTCAAATCCATGTCCCGAGAAGTTTTCTTCCCGATTAGAAAAAAAAAAGTTGTTAAGTTTAACAAGATAGTTAACTGTACAATTAAAAATGGGGTTTGAGGCCATGTTTTTAATTAAGCATCTATAGCGAGCTGTTTTGGGGTTTTTGTTTGTTGACAATTTTACATAAGGTATGACGATCTTTTAGTTCAGAGAGCTGGGTTTCGTGCCTTCCCTTTCCCTTCTGCAAATTCACTGCTGTATGGTCTTTGCTCCCGTTCAGGCAAAATGTTTTTTTCTTTTTTTTTAATCCCCCCCCCTTCCCTAATTGTTTTTGCTTTTTACGTTTTGTTTGTGTTTGTTTGGGTTTTCTCCTCTCCCCTCTCTCTCTCTCTCCCCTCTCTCTCTCTCCCTTTTTTTTTGCTTTTTTCGTTTGTCCTTTTTTTCGAGCTGTGTGTTGGCAATTTGTTTAAAAGTGGGCAATCTTTTGCTCTCTTTCTCTCTCTCCTCTCTCTCTCTTCTTCTCTCTCCCCCCCCCCCCCCTCTCTCTCTCGTCTGGGGTGTGTGTGTAAATATTTCTTTCTGTGAAATTCCGCATCGCGCGCAACAACAACCCTATGAAATGAGGACAATTGCAATCAACGGCATGCAAAGTAAAAATTAATTTTATACAACATACATGAAATATCAACAAGTACACTATTTTACCACCCCACCCCCCACCCCCAAAACAAAAACAAACAAAAAAACTTCGCGAATGATAGCAGTCTTTAAAAAAAAATGCACAAATACGTTCAAACACTTCAATAACAAAAGTTTAATCAACACCTCTCTCTCTCTCTTGTATCGTTGTTGATGATGCTGTTTGCTGTCCCCAGTGTGTGTGTGTTGTCTGTTAAAGGCTGATCACCAGAGGCCGGCCGTCACGTCCGTTACGTAGCAATCTGCACACATAACAAGACATAACAAGTTAAGTCCACAGCTATTAAAGTAACACACACAACAAAGCTGCTACTACTACTAACAGCTCAGCCTCTCTCTCCTCTTCCTCTCTCTCTCTTTCTCTCTCTCTTCTCTCTCTCTCTCTCTCTCTCTCTCTTCTC
>CM054143.1:11052137-11054637 GCA_028751875.1 Rapana venosa | reverse complement strand
CTCTCCACATCTCTCTTTCTAATGATAAACCGAGTGCCATTCCTCTCCACATCTCTCTCTCTCTAATGATAAACCGAGTGCCATTCCTCTCCACATCTCTCTCTCTTTCTAATGATAAACCGAGTGCTATTTTTATCTCTCTAATGATAAACCGAGTGCCATTCTTCTCTCTCGCTCTCTCTTTTCTAATGATAAACCAAGTGCCATCTCTCTCTCCCCCCTCTCCCTCCCTCTCTCCCTCCCCCACCCTACCCATCTCTCTCTAATGATAAACCGAGTGCCATTTCTCTCTCTAATGATAAACCGAGTACCATTCTTCTCGCTCGCTCTCTCTTTTCTAATGATAAACCAAGTGCCATCTCTCTCTCCTCCCCCCCTCTCCCCACTCTCCCACCCCCACCATCTCTTTCTCTAATGATAACCCGAGTGCCATTTTTCTCTCTCTAATGATAACCCGAGTGCCATTTTTCTCTCTCTAATGATAAACCGAGTGCCATTCTTCTCTCTCTCTTTCTAATGATAGACCAAGTGCCATCTCTCTCTCCCTCCCTCTCCCCACTCCCCCACCCTCACCCTACCAATCTCTCTCTCTTTCTCTAATGATAACCCGAGCGCCCTGCCATTCTCACCGTCCAAGCCGTGATTTGTCATGTTTGCTACTGGCAGGCAGGCAGACTGGCAGACAGACAGGCAGGCAAGACAGGCTAGGCAGACAAGACAGACAAGACAGGCAGGCCAGGCTAGGCAGCCAAGAGTTCACCTCCTGTTGACGCAACGGGGCACAAGACGACGGACGGCGCCCGCCGACTGGATGCGGGCTAGCTGCTGCCCCTCACGGAAACTGTTTTGCGGGCGCCTGACATGAAATATCTCTATGAAACAAATGGTCCTGACCTTTCCTTAACTCATCCGCCAGACCTGCCACGACCCTAACCACCCCTCTCCCACCTCCCTTTTGGCTATTACAGGAGGGAGGGGAGGAGGGGGGTGTGTGGAGGGGGATGAGTGGGGTCCCCCCCAAAAAAAAAGATACTGTCAGCCTCCCTCCCGTCCGCTGTCAACTGCAGGGGCAAAAAGTTCATTAGATGAGGCAGGGAGGGAGGCTAAAGAACGTGACATTGTCATCGGCGCCCGGCCATTTTGACCATTTGATCCCCATTACGCTGCCACTCACAGCCGCCATTTCCATATTTTTCGAATGACACGGCCACAAATTGATACCGTTGTTTGCTGTAGGGCTTTGGTGGGGTTGGGAGAAAGAAAGAGAGAGAGAGAGAGAGGGGGGGGAGAGAAGATGGCAGCAGCAGGGAGCAGCGGAAGAGCCCAGGCCCTAGGTTAGCCTGTCATTTCAGCAGATGGCCCTCTCTCTCTCTCCTTCCCTCCCAAAGACTTCATCTGTCATGGGGCAACCCAAGACCATCCTTGTGACAGTCAGTCGTCGTCCGGGCTCCATAGAGAAGATCACTGCTGCTGCTGCTTCTGCTTCTTCTGCTTCTGCTGCTGCTTCTGCTTCTTCTGCTGCTGCTGCTTCTTCTGCTGATGCTTCTTCTGATGCTGCTGCTGCTTCTTCTTCTGATGCTGCTGCTTGTTCTTCTGATGCTGCTTCTGCTTCTTCTTCATCATCATCACCATCATAATCATCATCATCATCTTCTTCTTCATCTTCTCCTCCTCTTTCTCCTTCTTCTTCATGCACAACTTCAAGCCAGAGCAGGAATCTGTACACCCCACCCCCACCCCCCCGACCCCCACCCCCCCAGGCGGGCAGGGCCTGCTTGTCTCTGAAAGGTGCTGTATGACAAAGACATTGTTTCAACCCCATCTTGATTTCCCCTCACCTCTTGTCACCTGTTTCCGGCCCCCGCTGTCTGAAAAGTCCGTGCGCTTTTCCTTTTTGCATCCCCCCCCCCCCCCCCCCACCCCCTCCCCCACCCACCCTCCCCCCACCCTTCCCCCTTCTGTCAAGGAGTTAATAAGCAATTACCGAGGGAGGGCTTGATCCCCCAACCTTCCTTCCCCTGTCAGGGCCTCAGCCCTGGGTCGGGGCCCCCGGTCTGGGCTGTCGTCCAGCAGTTGTAATAAGGCGTGGAGATGAATGGGAGGTCAGGCAGCGTCATCCGCCATTTGTCAACTGCCGGGTCCCCCGTGCCTGCCTGCCTGCCTGCCTGCCTGCCTGCCTGCCTGCCATGCCCACTGGCTGCTGCCTGCCAGATGGAGCCATGATAGAAGCCGGGATGGCCTGAGCCACTCGTTATTTTATGAAAACTGCGACAGGCAGCATACTGCCGGGCCTCCCTCCCTCCCTCCCTTCCTTCCTTCCACTCTACACACACTGCTCTCTGCTTGCCTTCTTCCCTATCCCCCCCCCCCCCTCCCTTCCTGCCCATCAGTTTCCATTGACACTGACAACGGGCCCGCCGTTAAACACAGGAGCTTTTTGCTTGGCCGGCTCTCGGTTGGTCCAGACACTGAGCATTCAACTTTCTGCAAGATGGATGGA
>CM054143.1:11044637-11047137 GCA_028751875.1 Rapana venosa | reverse complement strand
GGATTCTTTTTTTTCTTTTTTTTTTTTTTTTTTTTTTTAGATTTTGGGGTGGGTGGAGGGGGGGGGATGACGATCTGAGAGGGATTTGAGGAAGACAGGAATCTGCCAGAGTGTTAACAAAAATTTTTTTTTTCAAAGGATGGGGGTGGAAAGAAAGTACTACTATCCGTCTTGTTGTTGTTGTTGTTGAGCTATATAGTTGTTCTCTTCCTCGTTCTACTTCTCTTCCCTCCCTCTCTCTTTACTCCGATACCCTTAGAAAAGAAAGATAATTCATTCTCTCTCTCACTCACTCTGTTACCCTTGGAAAATAAAGATCATTCATTCTCTCTCTCTCTGTGCCTCTCTCTCCTATGAGTTCATGATTGATTCTCCTTCAGTCTTTCTCAGTTCTGTGTAGGAATCAAGCGTAAAATTCGGGCTGCTCTCCTCGGGGACAGCGCGTCGCCACAAGAGCAGCGCCACCCATTACTATTTTTTCCCCGTCTGCAACTGCATATGTTTCCTTATCACAGTGGCATTATCTACAGAATTTTGCCAGGGACAGCTCTCTTGTTGCCGTGGGTTCTTTTACGTGCGCTAAATAATGTTACGTAACACACGGGACCTCGGTTTATCGTCTCATCCGAAAGACTAGCACCAAGACCACCACTCATATTCTATTGGATGGGGAAAAAGTTTTGGGCCCAAACGGGGATCAAACCACCGCACACTTCCGACCCGGACTTTTTGCTTTCTAGGCAGACGCGTTACCTCTAGACCACCGATCCACATTCGGTTCCTCATTTGAATGCCCACAACTCAAACACACCTTGCCTTATGTTAACCAACAGACACTGCCCATGCCATACAAAGCTGTGCCACTTTGAAAACAAAACCAAAAAAAGCTTCATGCTGAAATGACTCCAGGTCAGTCTGAAAATTTATTGTGGCACCCGCAGACCAAAACATTCTGAAGGTGCGCACATGCATTGCATGCTGAGTATTTCTGTAGCATCCATACTGCTGGGCACACTACAGGCAAAAGAGCCTGAGGACGAAATGATAAAAATCCATCAGGCAAAACAGCCTGAGCATGAAATGATAAAAATCCGACAGGCCAAACAGCCTAAAATACAAATTTTAAAATCCATAGGCCAAACATCTATAATAAAAATCAACAGAACAGCTTGTAATACAAATCCACAGATTAAACAGCCTGAAACAAAAATCCAAAAGCCAAACAGCCAAAAATAAAATCCACCAGGCCAAACAGCCTAAAAAATCCACCAGGCCAAACAGCATACATTAAAAAAAAAAGTACACTAAGCTAAACAGCCCAAAATAAAAATCCACAGGCCAAGCAGCCTAAAATACAAATCCATAGGCATCCACAGGCCAAAGAGCCTAAAAAAACATAAAAATCCACAGGCCAAACAGCCTGTGCACGAAATGATATTAAAAATTCCACCAATCTTTCTATTAACAGGCCGCTGGCGCAGCAGCCGATTGGATAACAGGCTATGCTTTCATTAATGGTTTTGGTTTTAACGTATTACAAAGAGTAGAACATATTTCTTTAGGCTGTTTGGCCTGTGGATTTTTATTTCAGGCTGTTGGGCCTGTGGACCAATTATAATATGGCCGGTAGAATGGATGATGAGAAGACGCCCAGCATGCATCCTGAGGCTTCTAAAACGCACTGGGTTATATTATGCAGTTGCAGTCACAATGGTGTAAAGCCGATGTGAAATAGCCCATATGGAATATTCTGCACATTGTAATACGCTAAAAATAAAAAAAACTGAAAATAAAATCATAGTCTCTTATCCACTCGGCTGCTGCGCCTGTTAACAGAACATAACGTAACAACACACAGCGGATGAAACTATGGAGAGAAAGAAAAATAAACGATTCACGATTGAAATGAACACAATGCAGACTAGATGAAAAGAATACACGTTCGAAATGCTTCTGCTTCTAATGCAAGTCAAAAAGAAACAATAATAATAATCATCATCATCATGACAAGAAAATGTAACAACAACAAAACATTAACTTCTAAAACAACTTATTGAAGCAGACGTTGATTAATCACAAAAAAGACGCGCTTTCCAACTCCAAACCCCCCACCCTCACCCCCCTAACCAAGTCACTGTTATTAAATTTATGGAAAATAAATAACTCAAAACAAATCTTTCGCATCTCTTACACACTCGCACTGAAGCCGTACAGTTTCATCTGGTGCTTCAAAAATTCCTCGCCCGTTATTATTCTGCATGTTGGGGGCTTCTCTCTCTCTCTGTCTCTCTGTCTCTCTCTCTGTCTCTCTCTGTCTCTCTCTTCGACAGCTTTCATCAGGAATCCGTAAACATGAACAGACAGACAGACAGACGGACGGACAGACAGAATGACATAGACAGATAGATAAGATAGAGAGATAGAGAGATAGAGAGATAGATAGATAGATAGATAGATAGATAGTTGTCTTCAATTTAACGTCTGTTCACTCTTAGTGATA
>CM054143.1:11034637-11042137 GCA_028751875.1 Rapana venosa | reverse complement strand
GAGTACAGAGAGACAGACTGACAGACAAAGAGGACGAGAAAACAATAGGAAAAAAAGTACAGAAAGAGAAAGAAAGAGAGAGAGACAGACAGACAGGCAGACACAGAGACAGACAGACCGACCAGACAGACCAGAGAGCGGGGCGAAGCATTAACGGTGACTGGACACATCCAGAAAAAAATAGTGCACGATCATCTTCGAACGGCAAACGAGCGGCCCCCTCCATTAAAACCAAAACAGAAACACTCCCCCACCCCCCCCCCCCCCCCCAAAAAAAAAAAAAGCCCCCCAAAAAACCCCCCAACTACAAAAAACACCCTCCCTCCAAAAGCATAATATAAGCCCACCACCATTAAAGCCCCAAAAAAAAAGTTTTTTTTTTTAAATCCCAGGACACGTTTTTACATGCGTATTATTTCACTCCCCCCCCCCCCCCCCCCCTATCACTCATACACCATTCACACAAACACACACCCACTCACGCCACTACAAAATTGCTGGCTTTAAGCGCGGCACTATAATGCACACATACACTCAACACATTAATAAGGCAACATTCTTCGTGGAGGGCCCTCCTAACTCCAAAGACACACCACCCTCACTTACTTCCCCACCCCCCCCCCCCCACCAACAACCCCCACCACCGGCTCAACAAGCCCCTCCCGTCCTCTCACTACTTAAACATCCCCCTTCCTCTGACCTGCCCTCCCCCGCCCCTCCCCCCCCTATCCCCCCTCCCCCGCCTCACCCCCCCCTCCTCCCCACCCCCAGTGCCCCCATCCCCCAGCCTGCCCTCCCCTCCCCCCCCCCACCCCCCCCCCACCCCCCCTCCCACCACCCCCCCCCACCCCCCTCCCCCCCCCCCACACACACAAGCACACAAAACACGCAACGCACACATACACACACGCACAGAAGTTATGGTAAAATGTAGTTAAATATTACTGATCAAGTTGTTTTGTTAACTAGTATTGATCAAGCTGTTTTTGTTCCTAGATAGATGAATTGATGAAAAAAAAAATGCATTGCTTATTCAATGTACCGTCTGGAAATAAAAATTTGACTTGGCTTCACACACACACTTACTCAATCACACACACAACACACACAAAAATCGCGCGCACAACACATACAACTATACAACACACAAACCCGCTGGGTGCCATTAGTTTTATAGGTGGTGGGGGGCCCAAAAAATATGGGGCCCCATAAAAATATAACAGCTCTGCAAATGAAAGTTCATACTGGCCTTGGTCATAAAAAAAAGCGAGACCAATACCTTATACAACGACCAACGCGTTTTATGCTGCGGTTGTAAAACACAACCAAAACAGCACAAACACCTACACACATACAACACACAGAAAAATTCGCGCCGCCGCGCGCAACATGACACTCACACACCCACACACACTAAAACAAACAAAACAAAAACCCTCGAAATAGCCTATACGGAAATTCACCAAAGATGTAGTTTTTTATTATTCTTGTAGGGACAAGGACGGAGTTTATGTTAGTTTTGGAGAAAAAAAAAAAAGGAAAGATGAGATAGAGGAAGAGGGGGGGGGGGGGTGGTGGGGGGGGGGGGGGAGCCAGACGAGAGAGACATAGACATAGAAAGAATAGAGAGAGATGAGAAAAAGATAGACAAGACGAGAACTGAGAGGAGCCAACAGACATTATATATAAATAAGAGAGAGAGAGACAGAGACACAGAGAGACAGAAGAGAACAGAGAGAGAAAGGTGAGAAGGAGGGGAAGGCAAGAAGTTTGAGAAGAAAGAGGGATGGGGAAAGGTGCGAAAGAGGGGAGAGAGAAGTGGAGGGGAGGAAGAGGGCAGAGAGACAGACGCAACACACACACACATATCTCTAATCACTCTCTCTCTCTCCTCTCTCACTCACCACACTCTATCCCCTCTCTCACCTCTCTCTCTCACTCTATATATAATATATAATAAAATAGGGTAGATAGAGAACAGACAGACTACACAAGACAGAGCAAAGACCGAGACACACCGAGAGGGAGGGAGGAGGGAAGGCGAGAAGGTGAGAGAGGAGGGTGAGAAGATGATAAAGAGGAGAGAGGAGGAAAAGAGAGAAAGAAGAGAGAGAGAGAGAGAGAGAGAGATAGAGAGATAGAGAGGAAAGAGAGAGAGAGAGAGAGAGAAGAAGAAAGAGAGAGAGAGAGAGAAGAGAGAGAGAGAAAGAGAGAGAGAGAGAGAAGAGAAGAGAGAGGAGAGAGAGAGGAACAACAGCAGACAACACAGAGCGAGAGAGGATAGAAGACAAAGAGAGAGAGACAGAGAAAGACACACCGACAGACAACAGACCAGACCGACAGACAACAAGCACAAACAAAAAAAAAAAAAACACACACACACATACAGTCCACACACAGACACACACATCAGACAATGACTTGGGCACCATCCTCCAGATGTTGCTTTTCGCCACTTAGGTCTAAAGACAAGACAAATCCATTATTCATACCCTGAAAAGGTGTAAAGTAAAAACTCGGCCCATCACAATAGAGCATTTCTTTGTTGTGTATTTACCGGCTAGTTTTTCATGTAATGAAGTGACGAGGGAAGTAGGTGGTGTACGGGGGGGGGGGGGGGGAGGGGAGGGGGTTGTGGGGGTGGGGGGTGGGGGGGGGGGGGGGGGAGGGGGGGGGGGTGGGAGGGGGGGGGGTGGGGGGGGGGGGGGGGGGGGGGGGGGGGGGGGGGGGGGGGGGGGGGGGGGGGGGGGGGGGGGGGGGGGGGAGGGGGGGGGGAGAAAAGAGAGGATGGGGGGGGGGGGGTGATGATGATGATGATGAGAAGAGACCTTTTATTAATAATAAAGCAACGGTGAGTGTTGTGTGGGAATGTATTAAGAGTGTGTGTGTGTGTGTGTGTGTGTTGTGTGTGTTGTTGTGTGTGTGTGTGTATGTGTGAGTGTGTGTGAGAGTGTGTGGTGTGGTGAGTGTGTGGAGTGTTGTGTGTGTGTGTTAGTTCATCTGTGTATTTAAACGTGTCTGTTGGACTATAAGGATATGGATGGTTTTGCAGGAGTGAGTGTGCTCGCGCGCGTGCGTGCGTTGTGTGTGTGTGTGTTTGTGTGTGTGTGTGTGTGTGTTTTGAGTGTGAGAGAGAAGGGAAGGTAAGACAGAAACATATAGAGATAAAGGGGAGAGAAGAGTTACATGACAGATACGGAGACAAGAACCAGAAAGGGGAGAGGGAGAGAGAGAGAGAAGATAGAGAGAGAGAGAGAGAGAGGAGTAGAGAGACCAGACATACCAGACAGACAGACAAGACGGACAGGGACAGACGAAAGGAGGTAGACGGGGATAACACACAACCAGACACTGTGTGTGAGAGAGAACAGACAATGACGGCGAGAGAGACAACGAAGAGAGAGAGAGAGAGAGATGAGATGAGAGAGACGAAGAGAGGAGAGAAGGAGAGAGAGAGAAGAGAGATAGAGAGAGAGAGAGACAAAGAAAGAAAAGAAAGAAAAGCAAAGAAACTAAAAGAAAATAGAAAAGAAAAGAAAAGAAAAAGAAAGAAAGATAGCAAGCAAGGCACATACTAGACCGACCCTCAACAATGTAACCAGAAACTCAACTCAGTCCCAGCCCAGCCCAGCATTTTAACGCTATGATTAACACACAAACACAAAAACACAACACACAACGAAACCCCCGGGTCTTTTCTTTGTATTGGAAAGACGAAATCCAGTTCCAAGCCCAAACTTACTCCTTGATGCAAAGGGAGGAAGACAATGAGGGAGGTGAGATGAGCATGAGGGAGGGTGGGGGGGGGGGGGGGGGAGGGGGGGGGGGGGGGGGGGGGGGGGGGGGGGGGGGGGGGGGGGGGGGGGGGGGAGGGGGGGGGGGGGGGGGGGGGGGGGGGGGGGGGGGGGGGGGGGGGGGGGGGGGGGGGGGGGGGGGAGGGGGGGGGGGGGGGGGGGGGGGGGGGGGGGGGGGGGGGGGGGGGGGGGGGGGGGGGGGGGGGGGGGGGGGGGGGGGGGGGGGGGGGGGGGGGGGGGGGGGGGGGGGGGGAGGGGGGGGGGGGGGGGGGGGGGGGGGGGGGGGGGGGGGGGGGGGGGGAAGGGGGAGGGGGGGGGGGGGGGGGGGGGGGGGGGGGGTGGGGGGGGGGGGGGGGGGGGGGGGGGGGGGGGGGGGGGGGGGGGGGGGGGGGGGAGGGGGGGAGGGGGGGGGGGGGGGGGGGGGGAGGGGGGGGGGGGGGGGGGGGGGGGGGGGGGGGGGGGGGGGGGGGGGGTAGGGGGGAGGGAGAGGAATGGGGGTTGGACGGCGTAAACATCTGTCGGTGCAAAGGAGGATATCAAAGACCCAAACCCGGACCGGCCAAACTTCTCAAATCAACCATCTCTTCCCTCTTCCCAACCCCCCCCCCCCCCCACCCCCCCCACCCCCCCCCCCCCCCCCACCCCCCCCCCCCCCCCCCCCCCAACCCCCCCCACTAATTCCCTTTATTGAACAACAATCAAAAACCATTCCCATCCTGCACCATTAAACTCTCTCTCCCTCCCTCATCCCCCCCCCCCCTCCTCACCCTCCCCCCGAAACTCTCATCCCTCTCTCTCCCCCCCACTCTCCCCCCCCCCCCCCCACTCCCTCTCTCTCCCCACACTCTAAACTCTCACCTCCCCTCCTCTCTTTCCTCCCCCTCACCCCCATCTCTCCTCTCCCCTCCTCCCCCCCCCCTCCCCCCCCCCCCATCACCAAAACATCACAACCCGGAATTCCTGCCCAACACAGTGGCGTCCGCCCCCCCCCCCCTCCACCCCCCCCCCCCCCCCCCACCCCCCCTCCCCCCACCCACCCCAACAGTAACCAAACCCCCCCAACTAGCAAATATTAACCACCCACCCAAACAAAACGAAAGGTCAAACCCCCCCAACCCCCACCCCCCCCCCCCCCCCAAAACAACCAACCAGCCCCCCACAACCAAGCAAAAAATCCCATCCTTCAACCATACTAACCCCACAACCCTCACCCCATTCCCTCACACACCTGCTCTCTCCATCTTCCTTGAATATCAAACAATCTAAGCTTACATTAACGATTAACAAAACCACAAAAACGTTTACCTACGCCACCCTATCCATTTTCTTTTCCTCACTGTTACGTACACTCTAGAACCCCCAACCTCCCCCCCCCCCCTCCCTCCCCTCCCTCCCCACCCGCCCACCCCACAACCCTCCAACTTTATATTGTTTTTTTGTTTTTTATTTTATTTGTAAAGTCTTCCCTTCAGCCCTCACCCCATAGAGCAATAAACCTTTTTCCTTAACAACCAAACAAATTTCCACTCGACATCTATCTTTCCGAGGGAACTATTCACCCTATGTCCTCCACCAACCCCTCACCCCTCTACTCCCCCTCCCACCCCCCCACCCCCCCACTCCATCAACCTTCCGGATTCGATCCGACTCTTATAAAAAAAAAAAAAAAAAAAAAACAAAAAACCCCGAACAACAGGAGGCACGTTTCTCATAACTAAGTATTATCATTTAACACACATAAAAGAAAGCAAAGAGAAGCCATTACATCAACAAAACGAGCTAATACTACTATTAATAACTCCCACCGGACTCTCTTGAGTCTTGTCTCTTTCAGTCTTCTCTCCTCTCTCTCCTATCACCTCTCTCCCTCTCTCAGTCTACATATACAACTCCTGGGTCTCACTGCGTCTCTGTCTCCTGTCTGTCTGTCAGTATCCTCCTCCTATCTGTCTACTTTATACTCATCGGTCCTCTTCTCTGTCTGCGACACGTAACTCTGTCTGTCATACTGTCTCTCTCCCACTCCTCTGTCCCAACTTTATACTTAACTCCCCCACTCACAGTCTACTTTATACTCCCACCTCGTCTCTTCTCTGCGTCACTGTCCACTGTCTGTCTCACTCGACTCTCTGTCCCTCTCGATCCTCCTCTCTGTCATACTTTAATACTCATCGGTCTCTTTGCTCTTAGTCATTTGTCTCTCGCTGTCTCTCTCTCACATCCCCCATCTCACTCCCACTTTATTCTGTCTGGTCCACCTCCCCCACGCCACTCCCCCCCCCCCTCTCTCTCTTCTCATCCTCCTTCTCCTCCTATCACTCTACTCCCCTCTCTGGTCTCAACTCGCCCATCTCCACACTCGCTAGGCCCTCACTCCATCTCTGTTCTGTTATTTTTAAATTTTATATATTTATATATCTTATAAATCGAGGACAATGGAAAGCACTCATGTGCTTTTTTAAATTCAGTCCCCCGTGTGAAACTGCGGGGTTTTGAGTCAATTCATCCTGTCATCAGTACCTCCACCGCCACACAGTAATGGCCTACTCTATACGAAAAGGCGGAACAGGATTTAACAGTGTGCGCAAGATGTTCTGTGTGCGTTCGCACAAGGGGCCTCGGTTTATAGTCTCATCCGAATGACTTTTGGGGAGAGTGGAGTCTGCACTGATATTAACTCCAGGGGAAAATATCCCCTTGAACGGGAATCGAACCCGGGTTGTCAGATTGCGAGCGCAATGTTCTGACCACAAGGCTATCCCGTCCCCCGTCTGTCTGTCTGTCTGTCTGTCTCTCTCTCTCTCTCTCTATCTCTCGTGCTGTGATGTGGTTCTAAAGAGGGTGATATTGGGCCAGGAAATCAAAGAGAGTGTCTTAACTCGACTCCTTGCACGTCAAGAACAACAGCCCATTAATTTAAAACTTAAATGGCGGAGATTTTCATATGTGTGTGTGTGTGTGTTGTGGGGGGGGGGGGGGGGGGGAGAAAGAGAGGGTGGAGTTTGAACCTATAACCTTTAGAAATGATTTTAGTCTTGTGCTTGTATCTCTCGTACAATAACTTAAATATTATCACTATCACTATAACTACCTTGTTATGTACCATTATTAACATTTGTTGTCTAATCCCACTTGAAACAGGACGTGCGCACAGCCGCTTGAACACAATAATCTATAACAAAAATCAGTAATTGGTTTTCAACCATACAATTTGAAATTCTGTCTCACATACACACAGAGATAGATAGATAGATAGACAGGCAGATAGATGGATAGATAGATAGACAGATAGATAGATGGATAGATAGATAGATAGAAAGATAGATAGACAGACAGATTATTTTATACCACTTTAGGTCATATATATATATATATATATTACTCTCTCTTTATATATCTATATATCTATATAAATATATTACTCTAACATAAATACTACTTAAAACAACCTTTTCAACGATAATCCCAATTTTGTCAGGCACATAGCCTATCACGAACAGGACTTAATCTGAAGAGCTTTTTGGAAGATAGAGGAAGGAGGAGGGATGGGGCGGGGGGGGGGGGGGGTGGTGAGGGGGGGTAGAGCAGATGTCACCACTACACACTAAGCCCTGGTGATCATCTGCGCTGTCAGACTGGTCCAGGTAGTATGCTGTCTACATTGGGCGGTTAATCCCCCCCGGATTTCCCTGGCTCATTTCTCTTC
>CM054143.1:11019637-11032137 GCA_028751875.1 Rapana venosa | reverse complement strand
GCTGGGGGGATCTGGGTGGCGGCGTTATTGCCCATGATACCGGCTGACAAGCGGTGCTTGGCTATCTATCTATCCCTCTATCTATCAGCCGCCACGGCTGGCACCATGATGAATTTGATGGGGCTTAATACAGGAAGGGGGTGGGGGTGGGGGGCGGGAGTCAGCAGGCCCGTGCCTGTTCTCCAACGATAGGAAAAACCACAGAATCATATTATTATACGCGCGCGCTTGCAAGAGTGAGTGAAGTGAGTGAGTGAGTGAGTGTGGTGTGTGTGTGTGTGTGTGTGTGTGGTGTGTGTGTGTGTGTGTGGTGTGTGTGTGTGTGTGTGTGGTGTGAGTGAGTTTATGTGTGTGTGTGTGTGTGTGAGTGAGTTTATGTGTGTGTCTGTGTGTGAGTGAGAGAGAGAGAGAGTGAGAGAGAGAGAGAGAAGTGAGAGAGAGAGAGAGAATTTTCTCCCTCCCCTTATCACTCTTTCTTGTATTACCAAGAAAGTCCGAAGAAAGCCGGATCATCGCAAGTCATGAGACCACCAAGACACACCTAATTTTATGTCCGGTCCAAGGTGGCAGGATGATCCAACGGACAGGCATTTAACTTGTAAATGAAACAGGAAAACTAACGCTTCTCATTCCGTCTGGTCTGTGCCAGAAAGATCCAAAGGGCTCACATCAAGTAAAGGCTACGGTGCTCAGAAAGGCTACTACTGAAATTCACTGTCATGGGGACTTAAAGGGCATGGGGATTCATTACTTATTTATCTTTTGCATTTAATTATTCTTGTATATCGAGGATAATGGAATAAGCACTCGTGTGCTTTTTTCACGTCCAGTTCCTGTGTGTATGCGGTTTTGTAAATGTTGTCACCTGTTCCCACCGTCTCACAATGGCCTACTCTTTCGAAAAGTGGAACAGGTTTTAACGTGTGCGCAAGATGTTCTGCGTGCGTTGGCAATCGGGACCATTAACCAAACTGTTGTGTTCAACAACAAAGACAGAACGTCGTAGAAACAAAACCCACAGAGCAAGACAACAATAATACAGCAAGCAAAACAAGAAGAAAAACAAAAGTCTGTAACTATCCAGAACCACATCTTCAATAAACTATAGATTTGCTGACTATACCGCTGCTCCTTAATAACTGAAAAAGTCCTGACGATCAAAGTAACACAATAACAATCTACCTTACTAAAACTATCAAACTTTCTGTTCATCAAATCAAGGATGTTGCCAGCCAACCAACCAACCAACTCAAAACAAAATTATCGAGCTAACCCTCAACCATAAAAGCAATGAGCAACTCTGCACTGCCACATCAAACCCACCAACAACAGAAACTTCAGCCCAACATTTTATCTGGAATAACCACCCCCTCTGACAACCCATCAATGTCAGAATGCTTCCAGAACCATGGAACTACAGCACCCCCCCTCCCCACCCCACACCCCAACCCTACACCACACCCCTCCTATCTCCTGACATGACAAGCAACAAAGCCCTGACAGACAAAACCTGAGCGATCCTTCTGCCAGTATTCTATCCCTCCCGCTAGAAAAAATAAAAAAGGTCATACACAAAACAAGTCAACTCCTCCCTGTAAAACCCCCCTCTTGTCAACGAGGGTGGGGGGTATGTTAGCCACAATAAACTGTCCACGACAACAGCAACAACAAAAAAGGGGTACGACCCCGATATCAGCATATCAGCGACACAATGACAGGGAGGGATCAGCAGGCCCCTTATGACGGACAATATCATAAGCTGGCTATCAAGGGGCCAGCCCCCCTCGCTCACACCCTCCATTAATCAACTATCACTCTGCCGCCAACCAACCAAGCAAAGGGTGGAAGGGTAGGGTGGAGGGGGGACAACAGAAGGAAGAAGCAGGGAAAGACAGCAAGCTCATCCCCCCCCCCCCCCCTTCCTTTAGCCTGACTGACACTCAGGCTTAATTCCACGGAAGGAAAGGGTCACATACCCAAGTTTGGCCTCGGACCTCCAAGACCAACAAGCTAGGCCCTTTTTTTTTTTGCTCCGCGCTGTTTTCCTCTTTCTTTCTGTCTTCCAGCATTATCTGCTGCCATTGTCAGACAGAGAGAGTAGGGGGCTTTGGACCAACAAGACCGCGGCTTAGGAACCCTTTTTGCTGGGGCCTCTGGTATCGGCACGCTCTGGAGGTCGTCTCCCTCCACCACCCCCACCCCTACCCCTCACTGTAGCCTGGTGTTTCTTTTGCATAGAGCAATATTTATCCTGGGCGGGATGCATGGGAGGGGGGGAGGGGGGGGGGGGGGGTTTGGGGTAGGGAGGAAGGAGGGGATGATGTTGGGGTGGTGTGAGGGGGGGGGGTGGGGGGGGGTTGAATGGGAGCGGGGTGGAGGAAAGGAAGGGAGGCATCCAGATGTCAATTAGCGCGTGTCACGCTCTGCTGACAGCCAAGAGGGCAGCTCCCCCTGACGATTGCACCTCAAAATGGACTCGTCCTCCCCAAAGCTGCCAGCCCTTTTCCTCCATGCATCCCCCCCTACCCCCAACACTCCACCCCCCACTCCCCCTACCCCCTCCCCCACCCTCACACTCACGGCCTCGTAGCGTAGCTTCCTAATATTCGACCTTCATCCTGCCATGATATGGTATTAAAATCGTGGGAGACTCCTATACTGCGAAGGCAGGTCAGCAAACGTAGCCTTTTTTCTTTCTTCTTCTTTTCTGGCGGGAGGAAGGAGAGGGAGCGAGGGAGAGAGGAGAGAGAGAGAGCAGGAGCGAGGAGAGAGAGAGAGAGGAGAGAGTAGGAGCTGGAGAGAGAGGAGAAGAGAGAGGAGAGAGCCCATGAGGAGATGCGCAAGTAGAGAGGAAGGGTGAGAGGAGGGAGGAGATGAAGAAGAGAAGAAGAGAGAAGAGAAAAGTAGAGAGAGAGAGAGAGAGGGAGAGAAAGAGGAGAGGAGGGAGTGAGAGGAGGAGCGAGATGATGGAGGTGGAGGCGAGAAGGAGAGAGGAGGAGAGAGAGGAGAGGAGGAGAGTTTGAGAGAGGAGAGAGGAGGAGGAGTGAGGGAGGGGAGAGAGGAGGAGAGAGCGGTAGGAGGTAGGCCGGGGAAGATCGCAGAGCAAGCGAGGCCGGCTGCCCTCAGCGTCCTTTCTTTACCTCTTTTTCCTCACGCCTCTCACACTTTCCTTTCTCCTCTCCTCCCCCTGGGCCCGGACATGATAAGGGGGGGAATCCCTCCCCTTTAAAACATATGAAATTTCATTTAATAATCTTGTATGACACGCGCAGAAGGAAAAAAGCAATTTTGTGGCGGATATTAGGAGAGGGGCCGGGCGGACAGCGATGTTGACAGGCGATCGATAGCCTGTATTGGCTGCTGGCTGGCTGGCTGGCAAGGAGGAGAAGGAGGAGGAGGAGGAGAGGAGGAGGAGGTTGAGGAGGAGGAGGACGAGGAGGAGCGGGAGGGAGTGGAGGAGGAGGAGTGACTATGGGAAAGAGGCCGGGAGCATAATCCTCCTCTCTATGACGCACCATCATCTCCCTGCCCCGGCCCTCTCCCTTCCTTCCTTTCATATCATTCCTTCCTTCTTTCGTTCCACAGTCCTCCTCCTCCACTTCACTTGCATCAAGTCTCTCTCTCTCTCTCTCTCTCTCTCTCTCTCTCTCTCTCTCTCTCTCTCTCTCTCTCTCTCTCTCTCTTGTGGGGACCCACAACTTTTCCTTCGTTTGGTCAGGTTTTTGGCAATGGTTCTGAGGCAAGGCTCTGCGAATCAAAATCAGTCTTAAAACTTGAGTTTCTTTTCTTTTTTTTTAATACTATCTTAGAGACACTTCATACAGCAACCGATATGTAGAGGAATACCCCCCCCCCCCCCCACCACACACACACCACCACACACCACACACCCCCCCAAAAAAAGATGACCCTGAACAAAGCCTCACTAGAATATAAGCTGCCCAAGGTGCCGACCACTCCACTCCACTCCAATCCTGTTGTTTATAGCCCCGCCGACCACAGAGGCCATATCAGGGCTGTCACCTCGTTAAATTTTAAATCTCATATTAAAACTGGACATCAGTGTACAGATCAAAACAGGGTATATAAAACCAACTCTACTGTCGTTCCTTGTAGCAACGCCCTAGCCAACCATAAGGGTCAACCCAGGACAGGCACCGCGTTGTGGCGAAAAAACCCACATCAACCACACATAAAATGAGATAAAACCAAAACCAGATTCCTTACAACAGCCTTGTTCTTAGCGACCAAGTGTAACACTTTCAGTCATATCAAAAGCGGAGAAAAGCCCGATTCATCACTCCCTAACCGCCTTAGGTTACGAAGAAGAAACGGATCACTCGAGGCAAATGGTGTTCATCATCAACAACAGCATGACGAATCAGGCTCATCCCTCCCCCCATCCTCCCACTTGAAAAATCATCACAGACTCATACTGGGCAATCACGTTTCAGTCAGACACACTATTCCGTCAGTGATGAAAAGGGTGACTGCAACAGTATTTTGCTCACATATTTATTACTGCACACACCTTCAATCCTGAATAAACCAAAGCAAAGCAACAACAACAAACAAACCAAAAGAAAAAGCTGCAACAAAAAGAACAAAACAAAACAAAATATTCACAGTTAGATAAGACGTGGCATCAGAGCCGAACTTGAAACATTAATTACATATTCTGTTAAAATGATGTATAACTTAATATACACAAAGGTTACATTTGTCAAGATCCCCCCCCCAAAAAAAACCCACGCACACACACACACCCATCACCACTGCCACCACCACCAACCAACCAACAAGAAACATCAAAACAAAACAAACAAAAAGAAACAAAAACTTGCTTTTAACAAATGCGTTTAGTTTAACCGGAATCTGTCCTTTCCAGTCTCAAGAGCACAAACAAAACAAAATTTACAGAGTAGAGAGAGGAGGGAGGGGAGGGAGAGGAGGGGGAGAGAGAGAGAGGAGAGAGAGAGAGAGAGGAGAGAAGAGAGAGAGAGAGAGAGAGAGAAGAGAGAGACAGACAGACAGACAGACAGACATACAGAGTGAGAGAGAAGAGAGAGAGGGAGGAGAGAGAGAGAGAAAGAGAGAGAGGGGGAGCGGCAGAGAGGGAGAAAGAGACAGACAGACAGACAGACAGAGAGAGAGAGAGAGAGAGAGAGAGAGAAAGAGAAAGAGAGACAGACAGACAGACAGAGAGACAGAGAGAGAGAGAGAGAGGGAGAGACAGAGAGAGAAGAGAGAGAGAGAGAGATGGAGATAGAGACAGATAGATACAAACAGACAGTCAGACACACACAGAGACAAAACAGTCAGACAGACTGTCAGGCAGGATCGACAAGAGTGACAAGACAAACAAACAAACAAAGACACAGAGACAGAGACACAGACGGCAAGAAAGCAAGGCAAGGAACAGACAAGACAGATACTAGCTACTAGGCTTAGACAGAAACAGACAGACAGAGAGACAGAGAGAGACAGAGAGAGAGACAGAGAGAGAGAGACTTGGCAGGTACTGATGAAAAAAACAACAAAGAGGAAAACTGGTGTATAGGGGGAGAATAATATCAAAACGGAAGCGGAAGGACTGGAATATTCCACAAGGAATGAGGACGGGAGGGGGGGGGGGGGGGGGGGGGGGGGGGGGGGTGTTGCGAGAGCAGAAGGGGGGAGGGTCGGAGGATGAAATTGTCTCTCCAGCCTGATTCAGTCCATTGCATGAGTGACATTTCCAAAAACACAAGAAAAGAGAGAGAGAGTGAGAGAGAGAAGACAGACAGACAGACAGACAGAGGCAGAGAGACAACGACACACCTTCAAAAAGCCTTTCCCCAGCACACACACACACACACACACAGAGTCTTTTACGCCAACTATCTGTTTTTGACACCAACTCTTGCCAAACCCCTCGCCCCACACACCGACAGAATATAAAAGAGACGGGTTTTTAAAAGCTTTAACCCCCCCCCCCCCCCCCCCTCCCCCCACAAAATCACGATATAGGACGGACACATACCGCGCGCGCGCGCGCGCACACACACACACAAACGCGCGGTTTTTTGTGAGTCCCATAACACATACAACCTTGGAGTATGTGTGTGTGTGTGTGTGTGTGTGTGTGTGTGTGCGAGCATACTATAAACAGTGTCTCATACGTACGTGTCTTGAGGTTACTGCTCTCCCAACCCTCCTTTTTTGGGGGAGCAAACTTTAAGCATATTAGGCTTTTATAACAAGCGCTTTATCTGTTCATTTATTTATTTATTCTTTCGTTCCTCGGTTAGAGCTCCGAGGTTCACAATCAAGAGATTTTGCGTTATGTAACCGTTTTTGCCTACCATTAAGGTAGCCGCATTCCGACTTCGGGGATGTATGCTGGGAAAATTCATGTTTCCGTAACCCACCGAAACGCTGACACGAATTTGGGGACCTTTAACAATGTAGATATAATTATGATCAAGCGCTGCTTGCGTCCCATTTGTTTTCGAGCTTGTAAATGTTCCGACACATAACTGAATAAAATGAAATGTATTCATAGAAACTAAGAGATGTTTACTATTTCTGAAAAAAAAACCACCCAAGCTTGTCACATATTATGTATGTTTCTGCTATCGCTGTTTGGTGGGTGAATGGGTTTATATCATACATTAGCCTAAAGGTACAGGTGTTCCCATAACATATGCGGTCGTTGGGAAGCGAGGCGTCAGAGACCTCAGCTTCTCCAGGGGCCAGCATATTGAGGGCGGCGCCCATCTCCTCTCCCTCGCTGCTTTTACCTTCCCTGACCCTAAGGAGGGCAAGGTATCCATTGACAGCTAGGTGAACTGGGGGGAACTGTACTGAAACTAAGGCGCACAAACAGTCACCAAATCTACTTGGTAACCACGCAGCATATCACAGGCTAAAATAATTATTAGGTATCTTCCCTTCACCAAAATCAGTGTTGAAGAAGATGTTGTTTAATCAAACTTTGTCGCATAACAGTGTTTGCGGAAAGTTTCTGGAGAAGACAGACAACGAACGACAAAGCAAGCAGTTAAACCATTCGTTCAATCAAAGACACAATGCAGCGGATGAAACGGGAAGACAACCCAAGCAGCACAGACAGAGAACAAGGGTCATTAACTCAACCAGCTTCCGCAAGCTACCGCCCTCGCCATCTTAAACACGGACAGAGACAAAAAAAAAACAACCAACAACAAAAAAGCCTCACCAAACCGAACACACACAAAAAATCGGATACAAAAACCAAAGTTAAACCGTTTTACTGGTAGAGATGAGATACCGCAGAAAACTGACGCAGTCTTCAGACTGTATAGCTGGCGCAAGGCCAGGAAAACTAGTTTGCCTTTACTCCTCGCCCGCAGCGTTCACCGCTTAACCACATTAATCAGGATTTCCTTACAAAACCTCTTTTCTTAATCATCTTTCTTTCCCCGCTACGGTGTTGTTTTTTTTATAAAATGGTGTGGCCCTTTCTTTCTATCTCTCTCTCTCTCTCCTCTTGCCTTCTCCACATAATAACAGAATATCCTCATTATTGCTATTATTACCCACAACCGTCCATTGTGTGTTAGGGTGTTTTTTTCTTGTCTGCGCAACATCGCACAACTTTTCTTTTGTTGTCGTTCACCCTCCCCCCTTCCTCCTTCCTCCCTCCCTTCCTTATCCCTCCCCCTTTTCACAGTTAAGATGACAATGGAATAAATATGAATGTAATCCCTTTTATGCACTTGCAAAGCAGGAGGATGAAAAGAGCGAAAAAGAACAGAAGTGTGTTTCAAAACAAAAAGATGTAGTTTGGTTTTTCTTTTCAGGAGAAGGGGGGTTATTTGCATCAATATTTATTTTAAACCCTGCTGTTTACATGCAGTGTTGTGAGACAACTGCCCTTTGTCTGTTACAGGGCAGAGACGTCTGGACTGTCGGCTACGTTGTTGCCATGTGTCTGTTGTGCAAGTAGGTTTCATCACTGACTTGTGCAACAATACCATTTTCACACGGTGTCAAGTCTGTACTTTGTCCAGCTAACTACCAATGCTCTGGTTTGCATTGCAGCAACGAAAACTGCATTTTAACAATGGAGTGGAACAATGGAAACTGCATTGTAACAATGGAATAGAACAATAGAAAGTACATTGTAACAATGGAAACCAGAATCTTCGTAACTGGAAACTTGTTTTACATTTGAAATATGTTTTAAATATTTGGGAAATCCTGGGTGTTTGTAATATTGTAGTATAACTATATATGGACATCTGTGACAAAGGGCATGTGCCAAATATGTACATAATTATAAGCCTGTGAGAGTCTATATCCCCCGCGCGCGCGTGCGTGCGTGTGTGTTGTGCGTGCTGTGCGTGGTGTGTGTGTGTGTGTGTGTGTGTCAATTTTAGTCCTTCAACATTAGTGAAAAGTGTGTGTGTGTGTGTGTGTGTGTGTGTGTCTTCATTTTCGTTTGCGTGCAGTGCGTGCGTGCGTGCGTGCGTGCGTGCGTGCGTGCGTGCGTGCGTGCGAGCGAGCGTGCGTGCGTGCGAGCATGTATGTCCATTCATGCATAAATCAATTCATAAGCACATCTACATAATCATAATATAAAAGAATGACTCACGAACCTCCGTCACACATTAACTCTTTCTTTCCAACTGAGCAAAGCATAACTTTTCCTCCTTCTTCTTCTTCGTTGTCGTCTAACCCTCAGACAACAACTATATAGCTGTCCGCTATAAGAGCGAAAATGTCTTGCACTGCCGTTTAAACGCATACCAAGTCAGACCAAGCACAATCAAACTTCAGCGTGGAAAAGAATTGTTATATTTAAAGTCTTTCTGGGGGGGGGAAAAAAAGGCAAAAGAACAGGCCCAAGAAGACCAAAAATAAACAAGAAGGGAGTGAAAAGAGAGAACAGGACCAAGGCTCACAGAGAGGGAGAGATAGAAAAGAGGAATTCCTCGCACAGATTTTACAGAAGGTGGGGATGCTATTCCGCTACATTAAAGCCAAAGCAGGTTATCTCCTTCACTGGACGCACTGCGCTGGAGATAACCTGGTTTGGCTCTCTGATGTAGCGAAATGTTATACTGACAGGCGCCCGGCATCCCCACAGGGGAAATAACCTGGTTCTGCCAAAGACTTAGGGCTCCGAACTCTATGACACAAGACTATCATCAAAACCACACACATACAGACACAAAAGAAAAGCTATCCTGAATAAAAAGGTATCCCATAACATGTCGTCGTAAGAGAGTGAGGCATCAGAGACCTCAACTTCTCTAGGGGCCAGCATAGTGAGGGCGGCGCCCATCTCCTCTCTCTCTCTCTCGCTGCTTTACCTTCCCTGACCCTAAAGAGGGCAAGTACCCATTTACAGCTGGGTAAACTGGGGGACTGTACTGTGAAGCCAAGGCGCGCAAACGGTCACCCATCCAAGCGGTAACCACGCTCGATGCTGCTTAACCTTAGCTGAGGGAAAGGGAGTGCTCTGGCCACTGAGCTATCCCGTCCCCTTATCCCGAATAAACACGCTTTATTACCACCAAACACGTTCCCAGTGCAATGACCCACCACCTGCTCTTTGCCTTAACCGTTCACATCACAACCCCGATCCCGAAATGGAATTACCGAGACGCCGATAAAATTTCTCTGGAAATGAACTTTCTATCCAATCGCCCAGGCAACAAGTTTCAAGGGGAATTCAACAACGCGCAAGACGCACCAATAACATTAACGACAATATAAAATCATAAAGAGACGACGACGACACCACACATCCCACCACTCCCACCATCGCCATCACCCCCACCCCTCCACCACCATCCACCACCACCCACCTCCCACGACCACCTCCACCACTCCATCCATCCTCTCTCACTTCATCTACGTCTTAACCAACTCACACAGGTTTTCTTTCTTCTTTCTATCTTCTTCCAATATTCCATCACCAATCCACTTCTCTTCCCACCCCACCCCCCCACCCACACCATCCATTCAGCACGGACCCTCGCAGAGCCATCCACCCCACGACGTAGCAGCATATGGAATGTTCACACGAATGATTAAATCATTATCACTTTCTGGGGACGACCTGCCCCCCCCCCCTCCCCCCCCCCCCCCCCCCCCTCTCTCTCTCTCTCTTCTCTCTTCTCTCTTCTCTCTTCTCTCTCCTCTCCTCTCTCTCTCTCTCTTCTTTCTCTTCTCTTCTCTTCTCTTCTCTTCTCTCTCTCTCTCTCTCTCTCTCTCTCTCTCTCTCTCTCTCTCTCTCTCTCTTCTCTTTCTCTCTTCTCTATCTCCACTCTTCTCCTCACTCTATTCTTCTTCCTCCTCTTCCTTCTCATCTGTTTTGGACAAGCACGTGACCACCGTTCATCTTCTTCCCCTGGTGTTCTGTGTGTTGTGGACAGACTTTGGAATTGGCCTCAAACCACACAGCACACACACACACACACACCACACACACACAACACACTCACACACAGCGAGAGCGAAAGAGAGAGAGAGAGAGAGAGAGAGAGAGAGAGGGAGGGAGAGAGAGAGAGAGAGAGAGAAGAGAGAGAGAGAGAGAGAGAGAAAAGAGACAGAGAGAGAGAGAGGAGAAAGAGATAGAGAAGGAGAAAGAGAGAGAGGGAGAGGGGGGGGAGAGGGGGGAGAAAGGGAGAGAGGGGGAGAGAAAGGGGGAGAAAAGGAGGGAGGGGGAGAGAGGGAAAGGGATGGAGGGAGGGGAAGATAGAGGGAGAAGAGAGAGGGAGAGAGAGAGAGAGAGAGAGAGAGAGAGAGAGAGAGAGAGAGAGAGAGAGAGAGAGAGAGAGAGAGAGGAGAGAGAGAGAGAAGAGAGAGACTTTGTGTTTGCAGCAAGTATGATGTTTCAGAATACCACACACACACACACACTGGTTTGGTATAACTATTGAAATGTGTTTGCAATGACATGACTAAACAGCTTTGTAAGCTCCGTCACAGAAGCTTTAGATCATCTCTCTTGATTTTATCTCATGTTTGGTTTTGGAAGGAACTCTCCCTCCCTTCTGGAAAAAAAAAATCTTGTACATCTCTTTCGTCATTTTTAAAGAAAGTTTTCTTCTTTAATAAAAAAAAAAAAAACCACAACAACAACAAACAAACAAACCCACGTATACTAGGAGACATCACACAACCGAACATCTGGACTGGACAAGACTGTCCTACAGGGAACAGTACAAGGAAAGGAGACGGAAGAGGCAGACAGAAGAAAAACGATGAGAAGACAGTAAGGAGACTGGACCTTGAATGGAACGACTTCTTACGAAAAGCTGAGAGCCGCGAGGAGTGGAGGAAGCTGGTTGCAAAATCTTCAGTGATGGCCCCAACAGTCCACTAGACTACGGGGTAGAGGCAGGAGAGAGGCATAAAGAAGTAAATAGGAAACTCTGTCATAGCCCTGCCCGGGAAAAGGCCGGGAGACAAACACCACATCACACCACACCACACCACTGCACCACACACCCATAATCGTTTCCAGTAAGATAACTGACGAGAAAATACCTTTCATTCAATTGACATCACTAGCATGTAAATTGAGGATGACGATGGTGTATACTTATTCCATGATCCTCACTCTGTCTGTCTGTCTGTCTCTGTCTGTCTGTCTGTCTGTCTGTCTGTCTGTCTGTCTGTCTGTTGTTCTGTTCTCTCTCTCTCTCTCTCTCTCTCTCTCTCTCTCTCTCTCTCTTCTCTGTTTTTGTTGTTGTTGTATTCCATGCTGTTCCAAGAGAAAGACAATAGCAGAACTTGTGTAAACTAAGTAATAGATTCAATGCCCTTAGTTTAAAAGAGATTTGTGTCTAGTTGTGATTTTTGCTTTTATTTTGAAATGTTGTACAAAGTGTTGATATACAGCACATCCATCCCATTCCACTTTGTTTTGAATTGTGGGCCAAAGGCTGACGTCTAATAAAAACATTTTCATTTCATTTCATCTCTTGTCTTGTCTGCTGTCTGTCTGTCTGTTGTCTTTGTCTGTCTGTCTGTCTGTCTGTCTGTCTGGTCTCTGTCTCTCTCTTCTCTCTCTCTCTCTCTCTCTCTCTCTCTCTCTCTCTCTCTCTCTCTCTCTCCCCAAACAAAGCAAAAAGTAGTAAGAAAATCAATGACAGAAAGGACAAAATAGTAATGTTTGAAAGCAAAACAGAAACTACTTTTATGAAGATGCTATGATCATTTCCCCATCAAAGTTTACGTATTGGACCAATTTGAGTTGCCTTTATCTTAAAGTTTTATTTTAAAGGGTTAGCCTGTATCAGAATCAGCACGCAGAACATCTTGCGCACAGATTAAATCCTGTTCCGCTTTTCGAAAGAGTAGGCCATTGTGTGCCGGTGGGAACGGATGACAAAATTTACAAAACCGCATACACACGGGTACTGGATGTAAAAAAAAAAGCACACGAGTGCTTATTCCATTATTCTCGATATAAAAGAATAAAATAAATATATATAAAAAATACCACATAAAGTGTATGTTTT
>CM054143.1:10999637-11014637 GCA_028751875.1 Rapana venosa | reverse complement strand
GAGGTGAGTATAATGTTGGGGGGGGGGGGGGGGGGGGGGGGGGGGCAGCTGCATAAATAGCATTTTAAATCCCTTGTTGTATATGGGAGTGTATGAGTAACCTCTAACTCTTTTGTTTTAATCCCTCTGTCTGTCTGTGAAGGGGATTTTTTTGTTTTTGGACGTTGTGTTATAGTAGTAGCTGCTGTCACTGTCTTGTGACGAAAAGAGTGCTATGAGGTTAAGCCTGCTGGTGAGCTTCCAGAGCTAGCTAGCTAGCTTCCAGTCATATTACATCAACGGATTTTCTGTTTTTGAGTTGTTATGCCTTGCCACGTATTGCATGCAATGTGTTGTATAATATTGAGAGCATTGGTGCTGTACCAAATTGCTCTGTGTGTACTTATTGCACTGTAATTAGTGATGTCAAATTTGGACTCTTTTCTTTTTTTTTTACCCCAGGAGAAAAGCGTGCCTCCAAAGACAACACCATCCACTGCAAAAAGGTAACCCATAACCTAATGTGGTCGTAGGGGAGCGAGGTGTTATAGACCTCAGCTTCTCTAGGAGCCAGCATATTGAGGGCGGCGCCCATCTCCTCTCCCTCGCTGCTTTTACCTTCCCTGACCCTAAAGAAGCAGGTACCCATTTACATCTGGGTGAACTGGGGGACTGTACTGAAGCCAAGGCGCGCAAACGGTCACCTATCCACTTGGCAACCACGCTCGATGCTGCTTAACATTGGCTTGGGGAAAGCGAGTGCTCTGACCCCTGAGCTATCCCGTTCCCTGTGCCTACCTTTTGTCATTATTTTCCTCTTTGCGTGCACGGTTGTTGGCTTGAGACAGAGAGGAAGCTGTGAGATTGTTCCCTCCTCAGCTACAGGTTCTAGGAAGAGATTTCTGCGTATGCAACCGCCCCACCCACCCCCCTCACCCCTCTAATTAAAAAAAGCTGCATTCCGAATTCGGAGATACAGCTGGGAATTGAACCTACCAATTCGGCCAAAACAAGTCGGGATGTACCTCCCTGTTCTTTCCGATTTTCAACTGTCGTGGATTCTTTTGACGTGCACAAGTCCGTGTAACTCACAGGTCCACCAGGTTTAAATTCTCCTCCGAAAGACTCGACATTCAGTTCGATTTTTGCCGTCAAACTAGGAAGAAAGAGCAAGGCTGGGAATCGAACCCAGAACCTCACGGTTAACTTGTTAGGCAGGTGGACGACTTAACCATCCTGCCGCCTTCCTTTTTTAAGTTGTGGTTTTATTATGCACTGAAAGTGTACATGTAGACAAAACGTCCAGTTCTCTTCACTGGAAAGACTAGCCCCCAAACCATGACTCAAAATTTGTTAAAGGAGGGAATTGAGATTCATCATGAGATGGGATTCCAACCGCTGATCACTCACTACCTACGCGGTTTAACCGTGAACCTCCAGGTCACCAAGCTATAAACGATGGGGAAAAGACAAATTCTTACGTTCTGATCAGCTCGTAGGCCAGGTAGTAAACAATCTCGTTACAGGTCACCACCACCACCACCCATCCTCATGGTCTTGGCCCAACAAGCGCTGAGATCTCTGCCCCTTTGCTGTCCAACACTTGCCTTGGGTTATAGGAGGATACTTTTCTATTATACCCACGCGTTCAGCAGTATTACACGACTCTACCAAGCTCAGATGTAAAGAGCAAACTTGCTACAGGTCCCCACCATCCTCATGGTTCCCGGCTCTACAAGCACTGAGATGTACAACCCCTTGCTCCCTCCCTAGCCGCTGCATGGGTTATGGGACACCTTTCCGTTGTACCACCCAAAGGCATCACTCCTGGGCACTATTAGTACTAGGGCAGCCATGCACGAAAGTGTCGATTTATCTGTGACGCTAATGCCAGGCTGCACTAAGGGAGAACGTAGCCTGTTCTTCCCGTTATTCCACACTTCCCCGTTGACAGTTCCCTGTTTGTGACTGCAATCTGAGAAACCAATAATGCTGTGATATTTTTGCGGCAAAGATTACAGTGATATATCAGCAGGACAGTAGGGAAACACTTCCGTTACATAGGGAGGGAGGGAGTATGTGTGGAAGGGGAGGACACTGCCTCGTGTGCTGACAGTACAAGGAAGAGTGAGGGCACTTTACATAGGTTTTGTTGGTAACAGTAATAATAATATTAAAGATCACGATGATGATGATCATGATGATGATAATACATCAATAATAATATATGGAATATTTTTTATAGTGCTGAATCTTGTACGTGTGTGTGTGTATAGATTATACTAGGGTATATGAATAATGTATAAAAGTGTGTTAACATACCATGGCTGGTGTCCATACTGTTAACATGTATAATGAGCTTTCAATCACAGGAAAAGAGCAATAAAAATGACCAATCCTCATTACTGTTATTCTTAAATATGTATCACAGCATCTCTGTCTCTCTCGCTTGTTCTCTCTCTCCCCTTCTCCCTTCCACCCCCTTTCCTTTACCCCTCTTCTTCTTTCTCTCCTCTTCCTCTCTCTCTCATCCTCTTTCATAAACAAAAACAACTTAACTTGACGGAGTGATCAAAAATCGATAACAACATTCCCCAAACTACGATGTATCAGTACAGAGCTTCGTTACACGTCATCCAAACACGAAACTCACGACAGCACCAATTCCCCAAACGGCCTCCTACATCAAAATCAGGAGGACAAATCACTTCACCGACCTCAACAAAAAATTGCTTACCTGCCCAAGGAAATGAAGTTTGGGAGCAAACTGCCTCAACAAGAAATATCCCTGCTGTAGTTGTCTGTTTCTCTTTCTTAAAAACAGGCATAAATAAAAACTTACTTCAATAAACTCGACGTTTATTTCGGTGGTGGTTTTTGTGTGCATTGGAATGATATTTGCTTTGCACACATTTGTGAGAGATTAAGTTCGAATAAACATGGGTATTTTGCGGTTTATTTTGAAGAGTTTTTGTTTCTTGTTACACCCATTTGTGAGTGTGAATGATAGCATCGGGTCCGGTTCTTTATGTTCAGGTTTGCTGTTTCAAGTGATCTCATTTTGTTTTCATCTAAAAAGCCATTATCATCATCATCAGCTTAGAAGCGCATGCGTATGTGTGTGTGTGTGTGTGTGGGGGGGGGGGGGGGGGGTGCGCGTGCACGCACACATGTATGCACGCATGGCACACATACACACACATATTAAGATCAAACAGGCAGCGACAGAGACAGATGTCAAATTTCAATACAATAGCAATGTTAACACACAGTTGACTGTCTTTTTTTCTCTCTCACAATGAGTAATGATGTCTGTTATGATGCCTGTGTGCTGTCTACATTGATAACTCTATCCAAATTGAATTATTCTTCTGGTCCTTTCTTCTGTCTTCAAAATGATTTTCATGTTCTCCTCCCTACAAATGGGCCTTTGGCATTTGTACATGAGTTTCAACTCTATCTGTCTGTGTCTCTCATCTGTTCTCACTCTTCTTCCTCCTTTTTCTTCCTCATGTTCTCCTCCTCCTACGAAAATGAGGACATCTGAGCCTAGTAAACTAATGAAAATCCATCAATAACATTCCCTAAACTATTATGTCAGCACTGAACGTCATTACATCCAAACACGAAACTCACGACAGCACCAACTCCCCAAACGGCCTCATACATCAAAATCAGGAGGACAAATCACTTCACCGACCTCGACAAAAATGCTTACATGCCCAAGGAAATGAGGTTTGGGAGCAAACTGCGTCAACAAGAAGTATCCCTGCTGTATTTTGTCTGTCTTTCTAAAAGCAAATGAACGACACAAATTCACAAATAGCACAGTGGGAATTATAGCACAGTGGGAATTTTGGGGGGTTGTTTGTTTTGCTTTCTATATTTGATTATACTATGTTTCTTATACAAATTTGCTGCAGATAAGGTTTCGAATGAAGTTGAATCTTTTGCCTTCTGAATGATTACATGGGACATGGATCTTTACATATGGGTTTTGCTGTCCAGAGTGATCTCATTTTTTGTCTGAAAATAATCTATAAACGTCAGGTCAGAGAGAGAGAGAGCGAGAGAGAGAGAGAGAGAGAGAGAGAGAGAGAGAGAGAGAGAGAGAGAGAGAGAGAGAGGAGAGAGAGAGGGAGAGGGGAGCGAAGAGGGGAGGGAGCAAGAGAAAAGAGTGGGGAGGGAGAGGGGAAGGAGGGAGGGTGTGGGGGGGACAGAAAGAGATGGAGAGAGAGAGAGATGGACAGACAATACACGACCAGCCAGACAGGCACACACATACAGACAGGCAGTTACAGTGCAATAACAAGTGACCTTTCAACACAATAGAAAAGTCAACACTGCTAGTACTTTTCCTCATATATCATGAGACAGGTGGAATAATGATGGTACAGTTGCATACTAAGCGAAGTTAGTACAGATAATAGTCAGTATACTATCCATAATTATTAATCACCACATGAAAAAACTAATCGTTCTGGTCCTTCTCCACTTTCAACAGATCTCTTGAATTCTCATTTCTTAATATAGGGCTTTGGCCTTTGTATATCAATTCTGATTATTCTATCTCTGTCTGTCTATCTGTCCGTCCATCTGTCTCTAAGTCTCTGTCTGTCTGTCTGTCTCTCTCCCCCCCCCCCCTCCTCTCTTCTCTCTCTCTCTCTCTCTCTCTCTCTCTCTTTTGTTGTTGTGATTAGATTTACATCCCAACAGACATTTCCCATTTAGGAACTGGTTCTTTCTTCTCTTCTTTCACTTACGTCTGTCTTGTTTTTTTCTTCTCTCCTCTCCTCTACCTCCTACCACTGTAAAAACGAAAACTAAACTTTCCAAAATAATAATAATAATAATATAAAAAATCGTTCACAGCATTCCCCCAAACTATGAAGCCTTGGCACTGCAGAGCTTTGTTACATCGTGAAGCCAAACTCACGACAGCGCCAATTCCCAAACGGCCTCATACATCAAAATCAGGAGGACAAATCACTTCACCGACCTCGACAAAAATTGCTTACATGTCCAAGGAAATGAGGTTTGGGAGCAAACTGCGTCAACAAGGAATATCCCTGCTGTATTTGTCTGTTTGTCTTTCTCAAAAAGAAACAATAGAACGAAGGAAAAATGTACCTGAATAAACTTTTGTTAAAATAAAAACTTGTTATTCATGTTCTTTACGTTTTTGATATTCGATGATATGTTTCTGATATGCATTTGTGAAAAATGAAGCTTCAATAACATGGATTTTGACATTTTTGACATGTTTTACTTCTTGTTATACCCATTTGTGAATGATTATATTGGGCCACATTCTTTACATTTCAGGCTTTATCTTGATAAAATGGTTATAATTTACAGACAGACAGACAGACAGAAAGACAGACAGACACAGAAGGTGGGAGGGAGGGAGGGAGGGATGAGGAGAGAGAGGGAGAGATGGGGGGGGGAGAGAGAGAGAGAGAGAGAGAGAGAGGAGAGAGAGGAGAGAGAGAGAGAGAGAGGAGAGAGGAGAGAGAGAGAGAGAGGAGAGAGAGAGAGAGAGAGAGAGACAAAAGACAGAGACGCACCCAGACGTGAAATCTAAAGCAACAGCGACCCGAAATTTCAGTGCAATCACAAGATGAGTCCAAATTTATCACTTTTTTCACGCAGCATAAGATAAAGTTAGTATCGGCTGTTGTTGGGTTTTTTTTTAAAGATACATGTATATCTTGAGCAGTAATGATGTGCCACACACAAGACCTGCACATTTGTATTCCTTGTCCTTTCATGAAGGGCTTTTGAGTCTTTTTATGTCAAATCTCTCTCTCCCTCTGTCTCTCTCTCCCCACTCTGCCTCTTGCTCTGTCTGTCTGTCGCTGTCTCTGTTTGTCTGTCTGTCTCTCTACCCCCCCCCCCGCCTCTCTCTCTCTCTCTCCCTCCCTATGTTTTGATAGGGTAGGTGGATATCAGGGAGAGGATACTGTGTATGACTTTTCCTTATAGTCATGTGTGTGTAACTTTGCTTCCCTCTGATTGTTGTCAAGCCGTTTGCTGTCTTGGTCATCAATTTCTGATTATGAGTCTGTGTTTATTGTCGAGCTTACTGTTAATTCATGTCGGTATGCATGTATGACAGTAATATAGACATGCGCTTGTCAGTGTTTTGGAAATGATTGTTGAACAATTACTTATGCATTTAGTTATTTAAGTTAGTTATTCATTCATTTATTGATTTGCTTGTTTTAGTGTTTATTTTCCCCTCTTTTCTATGAGGGCCTGGTGTAAAGAAGCCACTGGCTTATCCAAGTACCCTCAATAACACATTCGAGATCAAGCTGGAGTTCGCGTTCTCTCTTTCCCTCCACCCCCCCCCCCCCCCCCCCCCCCCTCTTTCTTTTTCCACCCTCTCTCCCTCCCCACCCCCTCCCCTCTCTCATCCTCTTTTTATTATTATTCATCCTCCAGCTCCTCCTCCTCCTTCGTAAACAAAGATAACCAATCTTGGCAAAACAACTTTTTGGAGAGAGAGGAAAAAAAAATCATCAATAACAATCCCCAGGAATATGACTGTGGGCATTGGGCTTTGTTACACTCCAGCTCGAACATCGCGACAAGCACCTAACTTCCCCCCCCAAACAGCCTCATACATCAAAATCAGGAGGACAAATCACTTCACGGACCTGGACAAAAATTGCTTACATGCCCAAGGAAATGAGGTTTGGGAGCAAACTGCGCTGACAAGAAATATCCTTCACGTATTTGTCCGTTTCTCTTCGTCAAAAAAACAAAACAAACCCAAACAAACCCAACCCCAACCAAACATAACAAATAAGGAAACGGACGAGCAAAAATTGACTTGAATAAACTCTATTTAAAACATAAACTTGTTTTCATTCAGCTCTTTTTGGAGGGTTTTTTTTTTCGAGTTCAATTTATGTCTTTCTTGCACGTATTTGCGAGAGATTACATTTCGATGAACATGGGGTCCTTTGCGTTTTGTTTTGACGTGTTTTCTTTCTTGTTACAGGCTATTTGCCAATGATTACATTGGGCATGCTTCTTTACATTCAGCTTCGCTGTTTCGTGTGATCTCATTTTTATCTAAAAATCATTTATTAACGTCTGATCAAGCTAGCACTCTCTCTCTCTCTCTCTCTCTCTCTCTCTCTCTCTCTCTCTCTCTCTCGTTCTCTCTCTGCGTGCGTGTGTGTGTATGTGTGTGTATGAGGGCGCACTCGCGCGCGTGCGTGCGTGGTCTGTGTGTGTGTGTGTAGGTGGGTTAGTGTGTGTGTGTGTATGTGTGCGTGTGCATGTGTTAAGTGTAAGTGGGTTAGTGTGTGTGTGTTGTGTGTCTTGTGTGTGTCTGTCTGTCTGTGAGTGAGAGAGAAAGAAAGACAGAAAGAGAGACAGAGACAGCGAAAGGCAGAATCCAAGGGCAGAGATAAACAGACTCAAACAGAGACAGGCAAATACAAGACAAAGGTAAGACAAAGGAAATAAGAGAGGAGGATTGAGGTGAAGTTTAATGCAGAAGGATTCTGATACTTCCATGCAATCATAACAGTAGCAAATCTTTTATTTTTATCCCCAAAGAAATGCCAGGTTTCTGTTCAGAGTGAATGTGTCTTTCTCTAAGTGTACGTATACGTAGACTTACTAATGTGGCATTATGTTCTTGTCAGGTAAAGTTAGCAAATATCGCCATCTACATGAATTGCAACCTTTTTTTTTCCTTTTTTTTGGGGGGGGGGGGGGGGGGGGGGTAAGAGGGGCTGTCTTGTTGTTGACTTTGTTATTGTTGTTTTTTTATTTATTTGTTTGTTTTGTTCTGAACAACATCTTTTGTGTTCTCCACACTTCACATGGGGCTGTTTGCCTTTGAATATCAAATCTCTCTCCACCCACCCTCTCTCTCTCCCTCTCTCTTTGTATCTCTCTCCGAGTCTCTGTCTGTCTGTCTGTCTCACAAACACACACACACACACACACACACACACACACACACACACACACACACACACACACTCTCGCAAGTCTGAAAGAACAATGGAGAAAGGGAGGGGAGGGGTTTTGAGGTCCAAGGTTATCAATCTGCCTTCATTAATGAGCACATTGAGAAACAGACAGACACACAATGATACAGACAGACAGACTGGCACACACACACACACCGCACGCACGCACGCAACCACTCACGCACGCACACACACACACTAACCAGCAGAGAGATGAGGTTCGGAGTGTGATGAATGACCCCTCTTCCCCCCCCCCCCCCCCCCCATTTCAACCCTCGCCCTCCACCCCCCCCCCCCCCACCCATCCAGCATAACTCAGCCTGCAAGGAGGGGGGAGGGGGCTAGGGGTGGGGGGGTCAGGGGTAGGGGTGGGGGTAGAAAACGTCATTGATTCTGATGCGTGCAATGTCAAAGCCATTTCCCTCGTCATTTCCAATGGGATGATCGCTTTTTGCTTCTTTCTCTCCTAACCCCTCATTCCGTCTGTCTGTCTGTCTGTCTGTCTTTCCATCTATTTGTCTGTCTGTGTCTCTGTCTGTTTGTTTGTCTCTATATCTGTCTCTGTCTCTGCGACTGGCTTTTTATGTCTGTCTGGGTTCTGTCTTTCTATCTGTCCATTTCTGTCTACCTGTCTCTTTTCTGTCTGCTTTTCTCTCTCTCTCTCTCTCTCTCTCTCTGTCTTTCTATCTGTCTGTGTGTCCGTCTCTGTCTGTCTGTCTGTCTGTCTGTCTGTCTGTCTGTCTGTCTGTCTCTCTCTCTCTCTCTCTCTCTCTCTCTCTCTCTCTCTCTCTCTCTCTCCTCTCCCACCCTCCCCAATTCTCTCTTGCAAGCACTAATTGTCCCCTTTTCGTTTCACATAGTTCATAATTTGTGTGTGTGAGAGAGTATGCGTGTGTGCAAGCGTGTAAGCGCGCACACGCATGTGCGTCCGTGTCAAGTCAAGTCAAGTCAAATATTTATTTCCAAATGGTACATTGAATAAGCAATGCATTTGCTTTTTTTCATCAAGCCCTCTATCTATGAACAAATTTCTTAATGTATTCCGTGTGTGTGTATTATGTGCATGCGGACGTGCGTGCGAACGCACGCGCGCCTGCGTGTAGGAATTTGGCTGCGGGTCACCCAATAACGTAGGAAAGCAAAGGATGAAATTGCCACTGATTATTTTTCCCCACAAGCCAAATTCCAATTTCGTCATTTCGATTTTGATGATTACTTCAGTTTTTGCTTTGTCCTTCACCTTGGTTCTAAACGCCTCCTCCTCCTCCCTCCCCCCCCCCCCCCTCTCTCTCTCTCTCTCTCTCTCTGTCTGCCTGTCTGTCTGTCTCTGTGTTGTGTTGGAGGGAGAGAGACAGAGAGGGGGGAGGACAAGGGAGGGGGAGAGATAGAGAGATAGCGAGACACAGAGAGAGAATGTGTGTTACTTTTGGTGTGTGTGAGTGTATTTGTGTTGGTGGTGTTGTGTGTGTATATGTGTGTGTGCGTGCGTGCGCGAGCGCGGGCGCGCGGACACACACGCACGCGTTCTTGCAAGCACGCTCACCGCTTTTACATGAATATGCACCTGCCTAAATGTAATTGCACACTAAACCCATATACCTCTTCTAAGTACAACAACAACAACAACAGCAACAACAACAGCAGCAGCAACAACAACAATAAATGACTGACAAGACACAAAACAACGAGAAAAATCATGTTAAATACAAGGACAACGAATTTTTTAAAAATTTAATCCATAGATCTAAAAAAAAAAAAAACCCAAAAAACACCCCAAAGCCTTCAATCTAAATATGCAATGAATCTTCCTCATCATTATATCACCAAGGAGCAACGTCATCATTAGTTTGCCTACGACACAATCATGATCCTCACACATTCATTTCTGTTTTATCCACCCCGAATGACGTTATTCTGGTGCAGACAGACGCTGGAGATTAAAAACGGACAGACGCCCACTGCAACTGCGAAAAGAAATCTGCTTTCAAAGATTCAGGTTAAGAAAGAAAGACGGAAGAGACAACGTGGTGTCGTTTAGAAGACAAGATTCAGAAAGATCCAAACAAACAAACAAACAGACAGACGAACAAACAGACAGACAGAAAGGCAAACACACAAACATACAGACAGACAAACAACAGAAAGAAGGAACAAACAAGCGCAAAAGAACGAGATCCCAACAAACGAACAACCAGACAGACAAACAAACAGACAGACAAACATACAGCAAGAAAGGAACAAACAAGCTCCAAACAAACAACTACTACAACAACCAAAACAACAACAAATAAAAAATAAAAACTGTCAACAACAACCGTGTAATCAGAAGGGCTATCTTATAATTTAGATCTCCATCTCTGTCTCTCTCTGTGTGTCTGTCTCTTTGTCTCTCTCTCTCTCACACATACATACATACATACCTACATTATGTATATATATATATATATATATATATATATATATATATATATATATATATATTATATATGCGCGTTATTTATTTTATTCTTTTATATCGAGGATAATAGAGGAGGATAATCGAGAATATGTGTGTGTGTGCGTGTGTGTATCTATGTATGTATACATATTATATATACACACATGCACACATGGCATGTATCATTCACAACCATGTTATAATAATAATAATATATGGAATTTATATAGCGCCGAATCTTGTAAAACAAACAAATCGAAGCGCTTGTTCTCCACCCCTCTAAACACACACACACACACACACACACACACACACACACACACACACACACACAGATTACCAACCCACCCTCCAATTCTCATAAAAGAAAGAAAAACGAAAGAAAAAAGAAAAAAGAGAACAATCACCATTTCCCAAATCACAACCACCACTACACTGACAAACCAACAACAATACAAACAGTACGCATCAACTACTGTCCCTCCCCCTCACCCCCCCCCCCTCCCCACCACCGTCCAACCCCCATCACCCACACATATCTCCCACCTACCCCCACCCGTCCCACACCTCTCCCACCCCCAATCGTCAGCAAAAGAAAAAAAACAAAAAAAATAAAAATCAAAAACAAAAAAACCACCCCGGAGTCATTAACCAGTCTGAGAGCTGGCTAGGTCTAGGGAGGTCCCCTACTAGTGTGTGTGTGTGTGTGTGTGTGTGTGTGTGTGTGTGTGTGTGTGTGTGTTAGTGTGTGTGTGTAGTGTGTGTGTGTGTGTGTGTGTGTGTGTGTGTAGTGTGTGTGTAGTGTGTGTGTGTAAGTGTGTGCGTGTGTAAGGGAGGAGAGAGAGAGAGAGAGAGAGAGAGTGTGTGTGTGTGTGTGTGTGTGTGTGTGTGTGTGTGTGTGTGTGTGTGTGTGTGTGTGTGTGTGTGTGTGTGTGTGTGTGTAGTGTGTGTGTGTAGTGTGTGTGTGTGTAGTGTTTGTGTGTGTGTGTGCGTGTGTAAGAGAGAGAGAGAGAGAGAGAGTATGTGTGTGTGACTGTGTGTGTGTGCGTGTGTGTATGCGTGTCCGTGTGTATATGTGTGTATGCGTGCGTGCATGCGTGTTTGCGTATGTGCATGCGTATGCGTGCGTGCGTGCATGTGTATATGTGCATGCGTGCGTCGTGCATACGTGTGTGTATATATACGAGGGTGAGGGAGAAAGAGAAGAAAGGAAGAAAAAGCCCCCCACCTACCCCCTTCCCACCCACCACCCACACACCCTCCCCTCCCCACCCCCACTCCCCCCCCCCACTCCCCCTTCCCACCCCACCCTTCCTCAACCCCACCCCACCCACCCCCCCACACACACACCGACCATAAGTCCCCTTGCCCGGGCCCCCGGTAATCAAGTTTTCGGTCTCCCGAAGACAGTAGTAGGTGCGGCGGTGTTCCACCCTAATACACCCTCATCAGCCATAAGTCTCCCTTCAGACAGCACCCGTCATGTTACAGGCCGGGCCGGGCCGGGCTGGTGGGGGGGGGGGGGGGGGGGGGGGGGGGGGGGGGGACAGGGGGCTTCTCTGGAATTACTGGCTTGCAGGCAGGCGACCCCCATCCGTCACTGCTGCCTGCTGATGCCGCCGCTACTGCCCCTCAGCCCAGTCTGCCCTGCCCTGCCCCGCCCTGCCTGTACCCCTCCCCCCAGCCACGTCACGTCCGCTGTCTCTTTCTGTTTTGTTCTGGGTGGGGGAGAGAAGAGAGAGGGTCTTGTTGTGGAAGGTTGTAAGAACTGTGTGTGTGGGGGGTGTTGGGTGTGGGGGGGGGGGGGTGTGGGTTGGGGGGTGGGGGGGGGGGGGGGATTGAGAGTGTGTTGGTGTTGTGTGGTGGTGTGGTGGTGTGGTGTGGTGGGGTGGTGGTGGTGGTGGTGTGGTGTGGTGTGGTGTGGTGGGTGTGTGTGTGTGTGTGTGTGGTGTGGTGTGGTGTGGTGGTGGTGGTGGTGGTGGTGGGTGGTTTGTGTGTTGTGTGTGTGTTGTGGTGTGTGTTCTGTGTGTTCTGTGTGTTGTGTTTGTTTCGTATATGGCTGGAGATCAACCTCATTTTGTTATGGATCTCCTAGAATCAACTTAAATCAGTATACACTGCTGCGCTGCTCTCAAAGATACAGTCAATTTAATCACCTGCTTGATTATCTCCATCTGACTTTACTGGATTCTTTCAAGAAAAAGACATCACAGATTCGAGTTCCAGAAGTACAGCAATAAATCAAAGCTCCACAGACATGGTATGCTAATATGATGTTCCACTATACTGAACAATGGATTGGATTTTTTGGTCGTTATCTTAAGGCTAATGGGGGGGGGGGGGGGGGGGGGGGAACCTATGTAATACCGAAAAAAACAAAATACTGAATAACCACGTTTACAGATTAGGAGAAAGTACACGCTCTTCTTCGTCTACATCTATCCCGTAGTCACTTAGACCATGGGGGTAACAATGAAGATCTTGCAACCAGCTTCCTCCACTCCCCACTGGCTAGCACCAGACAAAGCACTGACAAAGAGCTACGGAAAAGGAAAAAAAAAGTACAAAAACAAAGTTAGGAAGACAAAGGTTAATTAATATGAAAGATAAAAAAGCAATCCAATAAAAAAGAAATCACACACTCTCTCTCACAAACACACATACATACACTCACACCACCCACCACCGCCATCACCACCACCACCAAACCTAAAGAGAATCAGAAGAGAGGATGTTCATAAAAATGAACAATACACTCACTAACACACACACATATCCTCACAAAGGATCAAGCCTGACCCTGCTTACACTCCCCCCACTCCACCCCAAAGACTTGACCAGCCATCCAGCCAGGACAGACAGACAAGGGACAGAGGACAGAGGACAGAAGACAGGATGGACAGAGCCCTGACCAACACAGCACAGCGCTAATGACCCCCACAGGCCCAGGGCCACCTCGCGCGTCCTTCATCATCACTGTCTCCAGCAGCAAATCCTACATCCCCCAGCCAACTAACGGTCACACCTTTCCCCAGGGGGACCCCCTGCTCTTCCTGCCCTCTCCATCAAGGACTGCCTGCCTGCCTGCCTGCCTGCCTGCCCGAAGGGTGTGGAGTTATGAACTGATGAGGGCACCATCGCCACTACTAGCTACTTTTCTGCGAGGACTGAATGAATCCCCTCAGAGGAGGATATCAGACAAGAGTGGGTCACAGATGTTTCGAGGTTGGTTAGTTGTGTGCTTAGGTAGTGAGTGGGTGTGTTAGACAATACAAGCGTTAGCGCGATTTCATTTTATTTTTTTGCCTGAAGAAAGTACATTTTTGTTTGATGAGACGAAATGTTTGACAGCTGTTCTGACAATCATTCCATTGTATGGTTTCTTTAATCTTTATATGTTTTTTATTTTCTTAATACTCTTTGAAGATAGTTGGCTTTGTATTGGGTGTAGACAATACACAAGTTGGTGCAAATTCTTGAAGATAGGACAGTTTTGTTTTGTTTTTTTAAACTTAATGGGACAAATGTTTTAGTGCTGTTCTGACACTCGTTCAGTTGTATACATGTTTTCTTTCATTTCATATCAGGCTGTTTGTAAAAAAAAGTTCGTCACACACGTTATAGTCAAACAAACTGTAATTTAGCTCTCTTATGACATTATCTCACCATGTATATTGATATATCATGCTGGAAACTTCTTACAGAAAATGATTACACCTTTGAAGATGCAGAAACCTACATGTATAGGGTAGCCCAAAAAAAACCCCTCTTGAACTAATCTCTCTCACTTCCCGAGAGAACTGTATATAGCGATGGAGACAGAATATATAATATATATATTTTATATATTATATATTATATATATATATATATATATATATATATATACATATATATATATATATATATATATATTTATATATATATACACACACAATTAAAACCAAGTATATATATATATTACTTGGTTTAATTTTTTAATCAACTGCACGCATGTACGCACACACGCATGTGCGCTCGCGTGCACACGCACACACATACACACACAAACACACACACATCCAGCACAACTAGCAGATAAAGACAGAAGACTAAGTCATAGTAGTAGCCTACAGAAGAACAGAGACTGCCACACCACTAACACACACACACACACACACACACACACACACACACAAGCCTGACCCTGCTTACACTCCCCCCACTCCACCCCAAAGACTTGACCAGCCAGCCAGCCAGGACAGACAGACAGACAGAGGACAGAAGACAGGATGGACAGACAGAGCCCTGACCAACACAGCACAGCGCTAATGACCCCCACAGGCCCAGGGCCACCTCGCGCGTCCTTCATCATCACTGTCTCCAGCAGCAAATCCTACATCCCCCAGCCAACTAACGGTCACACCTTTCCCCGGGGGACCCCCCTGCTCTTCCTGCCCTCTCCATCAAGGGCGGGAAGGGAGGCAAGGTGCGGATTTATGAATTGATGAGGGCACCACCGCCGCCGCCGCGGCTACTTTTTGCCTGGATTGGGGGAATTGCAGAGCAGAGGTACGCGAGGAGATCAACCAAGAGTGGGTCACAGTT
>CM054143.1:10988903-10999137 GCA_028751875.1 Rapana venosa | reverse complement strand
TTTTCCCCCCCCCCTTTTTTTCCCCCCCCCCCCCCCCCCCGGTTTCCCCCCCCGGAACCCCTCCCCTTGGTGGGCCCCCCCGGGCCGCCCTTTCCGCGCGGCCGTATGTACAGGCCGGCCGGGCCGGGCGGGGGGTGGTGGGGGGGGGGGGGGGGGGGAAGGGGCTGGAATATGGCTTGCGGCAGGCGGACCCATCGTCACTGTGCTGTGATGCCGCGTATGCCCCTAGCCAGTCTGCCGCCCTGCCCCGCCTGCCTGTTCCTCTCCGCGCCACGTCGCTGTCTCTTTTGTTTGGTTCTGGGTGGTGGGGGGGGGGGGGGGGGGGGGGGGGAGGGTCTTGTTGTGGAAGGTTGTAAGAACTGTGTGTGGGGGTGGGGGTTGTGTGGGTTGTTGGGGGGGGGGGGGGTGGTGGTTGAGGAGTGTGTTGGTGTTGTATTGTGGTGTGGTGTGGTTTGGTGTGGTGTGGTTGGTGTGGTGTGGTGGTGGTGTGTGTGTGGTGTTGGTGTGGTGTTGTGTGTGTGGGTGGGGGGGAAGGGGGTGGGGGGGTTATGTGTGTCTGTTGTGTTTTGTGTATGTGTGATGTGTGTGGTGGTGTGGTTTGGTGTGTGTGGTTTGGTGGTGTGTGTGTTGTGGTGTGGTGTGGTGGTGGTGTGGTATATATGTGTGTCTGATGTGTTGTGTGTTGTGTTGTTGTTGTTGTTGACTTCAATTTTACGTCTGTTCACTTCTAGTGATATTAGACGAGGGGGAACAAATGGAGGGGTGGATGTCTTATTTACAACAAAAAATAGATAAAAATAAAAAAAATAAAAATTAGCCCAAAAAACAACAACAACAAAAAACAACAAAAAAACACCAACCATGCTTTTACAAAAAAAATCACATAAAGAAACTTGGCAATGCAACAGAAATTATAAAAACCTAAAAACATGTCATTAACATTAATGCAACTATAACAAATGTCCTAAGGGACTGCGATAAAGGCCTTTCACAATATCAAATGCCAGTTTTAAATTATTGAATATGCTGGTAAGGGAATTTTCAGAAAAATGGGGCATGAAAGGTTTTACACTCTGGCAGTCAAAAAGTATACGAGTATTGGTGATATTCTCACCACATAGACATTTACCATTTTTGCTGAATTTAGTTTATCAATGCATTTTAATTTCATTCTAAAATAAAGCAGTTATTCTTCTTGACGTAAAAACATTTACACAATCCTTTGAATGGTTCACGATGTTAAATTATCGGTGTTAATTGCAGTTCTAGTTAAAGATCTATCATTTTGCTGATTAGTTTCGGTGACCTTTCTCCATGATTTTTGTCTAGTAAGCTGTACCCCTCTTTTAAGGATAGAGGCACATGCAATTCTATTGCATATCCCGTTCATGTTTTGCACCTTTTTTGGCAGCTCTATCCGCCCACTCATTTGGAAAAGAATCCAGTGTGTGAAGGCCCCCAAAAAAAATTAACACTTATCCCCTTTAAGTTAAGAGATGGATAACATGCTTAATTTTAATTAAATTTTGAAGTTTTCTTATAACATGGAGATTTTAAAGCATACAATACCGACTTAGAATCAACGCAAAGAAGGATTTGAAATATAATAAAATTTGGAAAAATCAAAAATATAAGTAAGACCCATTAATATTGCTATTAGTTCTGCTGTTAAATATCGAGTGATATTTACCAACATAGTTATGATTTTAAAATTTTCAACGCTGGTAAAAACAAAGCAGAACCGGGTTTCTTGATTATCTAGACGTGATCCGTCTGTATAAAATTTGTAAATGGTCAACATATTTTTAATTTGTGTTATGTGTGTTTGTGTGTTTGTGTTGTGTTTGTTTTCGTATATGGCTGGGGTTCACGTCACTTTGTTATGGATATCCTAGAATCAACTAAATCAGTATACGCTGTTTTTTTGCCGTGCTCCAAGACACAGTCAATTTAATCAGCTGCTTGATTTAATTCTCCATCTGACTTTGCTGGCTTCTTTCAAGAAAAAGACAACACAGATTCGTGTTCCAGATGTACAGCAATAAATCAAAGCTGCACAGACATGGTATACTAATATGATGTTCCACTACACTGAACAATAGATTGAATTTTATATTTTTTATTGAATATCTTTAAGGCTAATGGGGAAAAAAACCCTAAGTAATACGGAGAATTGTAAAATAATGAATAACCACACGTTTACAGATTAGACAAAAGTACAGGTTCTTCTTCACTATCCGTGTCATCTAGACCGTGGGGGCACCATGTAAGGCTTTGAAAACCAGCTTCCTCCTCTCCCCATGCTTGCACCAGAAACAGCACTGACAAGAGCTACAGAAAAGTAAAAAAAAGTACAAAAAAAGTTAGGAAGACAAAGAAGGTTATTTGAAGATAAAAAGCATCATTTTAAAAAGAAATCACACACACTCTATCTTTCTCTTTCTCTCTTCTCTCTCTCCCCTTTCCCTCTCTCCCCTCTCTCTCTCTCTCTCTCCTCTCTCTCTCTCTCTCCCCTCTCTCTCTTTCTCTCTCTCTCACACACACCCCCACACTACCACCACCCCCAAAACCTAAAGAGAATCAGAAGAGAGGATTGTCATAAAAATGAACAATACACTCACTAACACACACATATCCTCAAAAAGGATCAAGCCTGACCCTGCTTACACTCCCCCCACTCCACCCCAAAGACTTGACCAGCCAGCCAGCCAGGACAGACAAGGGACAGAGGACAGAGGACAGAAGACAGGATGGACAGAGAGAGCCCTGACCAACACAGCACAGCGCTAATGACCCCCACAGGCCCAGGGCCACCTCGCGCGTCCTTCATCATCACTGTCCCCAGCAGCAAAATCCAAACATCCCCCAGCCAACTAACGGTCACACCTTTCCCCAGGGGACCCCCTGCTTTTCCCCCGCCCTTTTCCATCAAGGACTGCCTGCCTGCCTGCCTGCCTGCCTGCCCCAGGTTTTTGGAAAGTTATGAACTGATTGAGGGCACCACCGCCATACTGGTACTTTTCTCCCAAGACTGAATGAATCCCTCAGAGGAGGATATCAGACAAGATGGGTCACAGATGGTTCGAGGTTGGTTAGTTGTGTGCTTAGGTAGTGGGTGGGGTGTGTTGAAAAATACAAGCGTTAGCGCGATTTTAATTTTTTTTTTTTTGCCTGAAGAAAGGGGACATTTTTGTTTGATGAGACGAAAAGTTTGACAGCTGTTTGACAATCATTCCATTGTATGGTTTCTTTAATCTTTATATGTTTTTTATTTTCTTAATACTCTTTGAAGATAGTTGGCTTTGTATTGGGTGTAGACGATACACAAGTTGGTGCAAATTCTTGAAAATAGGACAGTTTTGTTTTATTTTTTTAAAACTTAATGGGACAAATGTTTTAGTGCTGTTCTGACGCTCGTTCAGTTGTATACATGTTTTCTTTCATTTCATATCAGGCTGTTTGTAAAAAAAAGTTCGTCACACACGTTATAGTCAAACAAACTGTAATTTAGCTGTCTTATGACATTATCTCACATGTATATTGATATATCATGCTGGAAACTTACTTCTCACAAAAAATGACTACACCTTTGAAGATGCAGAAACCTACATGTATAGCGTAGCAAAAAAAACCCATCCTCTTGAACTAATCTCTCACTTCCCCAGAGAACTGTATATAGTGATAGAGACAATATATATATAAATAAACCCTTGGTTTAATTTTTGAATCAACTGCACGCATGTACGCACACATGCAGTGCGCCGAAGCACATAACAAAACTTTAAAACACACACGAACACACAAAATCCAGCACAACTAGAAGAAAAAGACAAAAACCCAAATTTTTATATATATATATATAAATTTTAAAAATAAATGAAAATTACATATCTCTTCTCCTCTTCTCTCTTTCTTTTATAAATTTTTTATAATATTTTATATATATTTAATATATAATTTTTTAAATAAATAATGAATATATTCTATTTTCTCCCCAAAATTATATTTTCCCCTTTGGGTTTTTCTTTTTTTAAAATTTCAATGCACGCTTTAAAACCCGCCACACGCCATGTGCGCTCGGGGTGCACACGCCACATACACACACGCACCCAAAGCAAACCTAGCAAAATAAAGACAGAAAGACTAAGTCTAGAAAGTAAAAAGAAAAGATTCCCCGGGCCCCCAAAAACACACTATAAACAAAACCACACACACACAAACCACACACCACACACCCACCAGGGAACCCTGCTTAAAACTCCCCCCCACTTCCACCCCAAGATTTGCCCACCACCAGCCAGGACAGACAGAGGCCCAGAGGACAGGGACGGGAGGAAAAGAGAGACCCCTTTAAAACCAACACAGCACAGGGGCAAATTTGACCCCCACGGCCCAGGGCCCCTCGCGCGTCCTTTCATCATAAATGTCCCCCGGCACCCAAATCCAAACATCCCCCACCAACTAAGGGTTTCAAAACCTTTCCCCGGGGGACCCTTTTTGCTCTTCTTCCCCCCCCATAAAGGGGCGGGTGGGAGGCCAGGTGCGGTTTAAAATAAATTTGGGGGGGCACCACCGCCGCCCCGCGGTAAATTTTTGCCTGGTTTGGGGGGAAAAATTTTCCAAAAAGGGGAAGATTACGCGGGAAATTTAAAACCAAAGGGAGTGGGTCACAGTTGGGATTGAAAAACCTGGACTCGCGATTCTCATTTTTTTGGGTAAAACAGCTACCCCCAGTTTCCTTTCGTGTTTCTGGATAACGTTTAAAGCCCGGTTTTTTTTTTCCTTTTTGGGGGGTAATAAAAATAAGTAAAAAAAAATTTTTTTTTAAAACACCACCCCGCCGCTGTCCCCCCGAATAGATGGGGTTTTTTTGGACTTTCCATTTCTGAGCCAGATTTGGGGACATTGTCAAGGGTTTCAAGACAAATTGTAGTGAACAATTGGGGGTTGGGGGGGGAAAGGGTTTTTTAAATCTTGTGATCATTCCCCCCCCGGTCTTTAAACCTCTGCCCAACTTTTTAAACGTGGATTAAAAACACAAAAAAAAAAAACAAAAAAAAAAACCCCCCCAAAAACAAACAACATGAAATTTTGATTGCCCTTGGCTTTTGGGTTTTTTTTAAAAATTCAGATCATTTCAAAAAATTGGTTCTTCAGAAAACCCCCCCCCCCCCCCCCCCCCCCCCCCCCCCCCCATCTCATAATTATGGGGGAAAACCGAGAAAGGCGGAGTGGGGGGCAGGGTTGGGGGGGAAAAGGGGGGAAGACCCCCTTTTAACTGGTTTAACCCCCTTTTCACAAAAAACACTGCACTCTCTGTTTGTCTCAAACAAAAACAAAAAAAATTGAAACACACCCAATTTATCCCCCCCCTTCCCCCCCTTCCCAAAAACCCTCCCCCAACAAAAAATTTCAACAAAAACCCCAACTCCCAACCCCCCCCCACCCACCACTACCCCCAACCCCAACCCCCAACACCCCCTCCCAACTACACCAAAAAAAAAGGCACAACCCCCCAAAAACCCCCCCCCACACCCCCCCCCCCCACCCCCCCCTTTCCCCCCCAAAACCCAAAACCCAAAACCAAAATCATGACCCCTTTTTGCCCCCTGATACCCTTCCAAGGGCGGGTTTGTCTAGGGGTTTAAAGACCTTCCCTTTCTTCAGGTCTGTTTGGGGGGCCCCACAGGGGGGTGGCGTCCCGTAAAGGCCTTTTTCCCCTTTTGGGCGGCAAACCCGCCCCCTTTTCCTCCTTTTTTCCTTCCCTTCCCCCCCTCCCTCTACACACAAAACACAATAAAACTAGCACAACGAAAAACAAGTATAAATCCCCTACCCACTCCCCCCCACCCCCCCCCAAAAAAAAGCCCCTTCGGAAAACCCCTTGGATGGCTTTTTTAAATCATATGATCCGCGAACCCCAAAAGTGGGTGACTCGAGCCTCAAAAAGTTCTGCTGTTTTACTGGGTTTTTTTCTTTGTTGTGTGTGTTGTGTTTTTTGTGTGTTTTTTGTGTGTGTTTTTGTGTGTGTGTGTTTTGTGTGTTTGTTTGGGGGTGTGTGTGTGTGTTTTTGGGGTTTGTTGGGGGGGGTTTTTGGGGGGCGGGGGAAAGGGGGTTAGGGGGTTTGTTTTGCTTCCAAAAAGGCCTAGAGCGAGGGTTTTCCGGGCCCCTTTTGGGTTTACTGGGCAGCAATTCTGATTAATCCCCTTTTTGGAGTTAAAAAAAGCTCTCCCCTTAATATACCCCGGATAAGGGAAAGTGGGGGAAAATACCCCCCCACCCCCCCCACCCCCCCCCCCCACACACACCCCCCCTACCCCCACCCACCCCCCCCCCGCACATGGAACCATTAGGGGAGAGTTTGGGGGGGTTTTGAGAGCCCGCGAGGAAAAAAAAATTTTTAAACACTGAGAGACCCCCCTTCCGGGTGAAAGAGAAAGGGGGTTTTCCTCTTTACACCCCTCCCCCCCCCCAACCCCCCTCAACCCCCCCCTCCCCAAACCCAAAACACACACACCCCCACACAAAAGGGCCAAACAAAAACCACATACACCACCACACACCACCCACAAACACACTCCCGCACGCAACAGGGATAGCCTTGGGGTTTTTAAAGTGATGCGCATTCCCGCTTTTAAAAACGTTGACCGGGGTTTCAAATCTTTCCCAAGAGGTTTTTTCCCCTCTGGAAAGCCCTCTCCCCCAAAAGCCCCTACGGACGGAACTAAAAAACCCAAAGGTCCCGGGGTGCGAACGCACGCAAACATTTTGGGCACAGGTTAAAAACCCTTTTCCGCTTTTCGAAAGAGTAGGCCACTGCTGCCCGGAAAAGGGAATAATGACCAAATTTAAAAAAAAAGCCACACACCCACCCAGGGACTAAAGGGTTTAAAAAAAAAAAAAAAAAAGCTTTTTAAAGGGCTTTTTCCATTATCCGGGAAAAAAAAAAAAAAAGGAAAAATAAAATAAAATGAACTAAAATTTATGAAAAAACAAAACACACAAACCCACCCACCTCACATACCCCACGGGTTCGTACAACACACACACCCACACACAAAACCACACACACCACACACACATACCCCACACACACCAAAATACAACACACACACACACACACAAAACACACACCCCAAAACAAAAACACACCCCAAACACACACAAAAACGCCCTTCGGATGAGACTAAAACCAAAGGCCCCCGGGGTTTTTTCGAATCCCCCCATGGCAAAAAACATCTTTCCCGACACTTTTAAACCCCTTTGTTCTGCTTTTCGGAAGAGTAGGCCATTGTGTCCCGGTGGGAAACAGTTTAAAAAGAATTTCCCCAAAAACCGCATACCCCGGGGGCGGGATGAAAAAAAGAAAATGACTGCTTATTCCATAACCTCGATATAAAAAATAAATAAAAACAAAACAAAATAATATAATTGTTTAAAAGCTTTCCATATCCCAATAAAATAAAATAAATAAAATGAAATAAATTTTGAGTAAACACACACTCACATACCACAGTCGTACACATTCACCCCACTCCACACTCCTCTCTCTCTCTTCCTCTCTCTCTTTCCCTCTCTCCTCTTTTCTCTCTCTCTCTCTCCCTTCCCTTCCCCCTTTTGTACTTCTCTCTTCCTCCTCTCTCTCTCTCCTCCTCCTCTTTGTCACTCCTCTTCTCAGAACCACTCTTTCCTATTCTTTTATACTTTCTCATATATACTCCCCTTCCCTTCTTCGTCCCTCTCCAAGCAAGTTGGAGAGGACAATTAAAACTGGTTGGGGGGTGGGGGGGGACGGGGAGGAGGGGGGGGGGGGGGGGGGGGAAAAAAAGAAGATCATCAATTCTCTCCTCCTCTCTCTATTTTGCATAGTTTATTTTCAGCTCTAATAAAATCTACCACTGAAAAAAAAATTTAATGGTCTGCTGTCTTCTTGTATCGTCTTCAAAATGGATTTGATTGTGAAAAAAAAGTGGTTGTTTTGGGGGGGTTGGTTTTGTTGTGTGTGTTTGTTTTGTGTTGTGTTTTGTGTTTGTTTGGTGCGCTTCGTGGTGTGTGGTGTGGTGTTGTGTGTGTGTGTTTCTTTTCTTCAGACTTTTTTTTCTCCTCCTCTTTCCTCTTCTTCCCCTTTCCTTTTTCGTTTTTTTGCTGTCTGGCAGTTGGTTTTAATTCTAAAAACTAACAACCTCTCTCTCTCTCTCTCCCCTCTCTCTCCCCCTCTTGCCCTCCCCGCCAAATCTTCCCTTCTTTTTCTTCCACCCCCCCCAACACACCACACCACACAACACACACACACACACACACACACTTTACAGACTCCTACCTCGTATTGGCCTTGGGAGACATCACCCAGACACTTTTTAAAATAAAAACAAAAGAAAGCAAAAAGAAAAAGCGTTGGGGTGGTGGGTGGGGAAAGAGGAAAGGAAGGGGTGGGGGGCACTATCTACTTTAAATATGAAAGCACCTGAAGAGTCCATTTACACAGGCTGTAAAAAAACCAAACAAAACCCCAAAACAACAAAACACAACAAAAAGCAAAACAGAAAAACCCGCCTTTTTTTTCCCCCCGCGCGCCCAAGAATCAAACTCGTAACCTTTAAAACTACAAAGTGCTGTACCTACCACTTGAGCAAGCAGGTACATCACAGTAGATTTGTTGTTCTCTCTTCGCTCCTGGGCTTGAGCTCCGAGGTTCACCAATAGTGAGAGTTTTAGCCTATACATACATGCAACCATGGGTGTTTTTTTGCCCACCATGAAGGTAGCCGCATTCCGATTCCGGGGATATAACAGAGACAAAAATCTGACCTTCGGATGAGACTATAAACCGAGGCCCCGTGTGCGAACGCACGCAGAACATCTTGCGCGCAAACACACACGTTAAATCCTGTTCCGCTTTTCGTAAGAGTAGGCCATTGTGTGCCGGTGGGAACGGAGGAGAAAATTGACAAAACCGCATACACACGGGGACTGGATGTAAAAAAAAAGCACATAAGCGCTTATTCCATTATCCTCGATATAAAAGAATAAATAAATTAAAAATTAAAAAATACCTGTACTCCCCCCTCACATCCCCTGTCTAATATCATGTTTCATGGAAAGATGCTGAACTGAAAATAACCACCACCTAATCTGTATATATATGGGAGACCACTGTTAGTAATATGGTGGTCGGTTGATGGTATCTCTAGTTCCTAAATCGGACAGCGCCCGCTGGGACTTCCATACAACCAATGCTATTGCCACACAGAACCTGAGGGGCAGAGCACACACGTACACTCCCCTCCCCGAAGAAACCTGGGTAACTTTAATTTAATAACACAGCGCTCAAGCGGCCCCCCCCCAGTCCCCCCCCCCCCCCCCACCCCCACTCTTCTCTTCTCTCTCTCTCTCTCCATCTCTCTCTCTCTCTCTCTCTCTCATCTCTCTCTCTCCTCTCTCTCTCTCTCACTCTCCCTCTCTCAGAGACTCCCCAGCACACTGCACTGCAAGCGCCATCCTCTTGTGTATCCGAAATAACTGCTTTCAAAATAACTAAGTATTTCCGAAGTCGGAATGCGGCTACCTTCATGGTGGGTAGAAAATGGTGGCAAACGCAAAAGTTCACCTAGCTATGGGTGAACCTCGGACCTCTTGCCCAGGAACACACAACCAGACCAAATACTAAGTTTTCTGTGACACAAACAACAGCAACAAAAGCCTGGGTCCACTCCAGAGCTGGTTAGTTTGTTTTGTTTTTTTCCATCTTGACACAAAGTTTTGATCAATACCGTCAACTTCCCTACCCAAGACATTCCTTCTCACGCACATTCCAATGTAGACACACACACATACAGTTCACCCTACGATAATGACTCGAGGTTTGACCAGCGCACTATATAACCTGTTGGTTGAGTGGTGGTGTTGGACTTGGAATACGGCAGCAACCCCCCCCCCCCCCCCCCCCTTTCTTTTTCTTACCATTTTCTCTGATTCAGCAGATGTGTTGTAGCGAATATGGAAATTCCCCTCTCGTGGAACCTTCACGAAAAACGCAAATTATACCTACTAGTAAAACAATCTGTGTACAGTTTCCTATTCTGACGCTTTTGGTTATTTTTCTGTCCGTATGCCTTTTCATAATATGGCTTAGCACCTTACTTTATCCATAACTTCTGAATCTCAGTAAGATTCTAAAGTTTCAAACAGCAAATTTATGTTTTTGTTGCTGATGTTGTTGTTTTTTATCCTCAAA
>CM054143.1:10978903-10981403 GCA_028751875.1 Rapana venosa | reverse complement strand
TAGGGTCAGGGAAGGTAAAGCAGCGAGGGAGAGATGGGCGCCGCCCTCAATATGCTAGCCCCTAAAGAAGCTGGGGTCTCTGATGCCTCGCTCCCCTACGACCACATAAGTTATGGAACACCTTTACCTTTTACAAGGTAAAGAAACTCTTACAAAGTCTCACAATCCTCAATCATGATGAGTTTACTCCATAAGTTCAAAGAGCTTTAACAAAAAACACAAATAAACACTATTTACAAACAAAAATTCTCATTTGATCATAAAATTCTATACGGTGGTTCTTTCCGAAAATAAGACTTGCCCCCACAAAAACCTGTAGTTGTTTTGCTAATAGGTTCTTGCTGTGATCTTGGCTTTTGGTGACCATCAAAGAAAAGCTTTTTTTTTTGTCTCTTCCTTTCTATAATTTTCTTTTTTACAAAACTTTACTCAGTGTGTTCAATTGAGTTTAATATACGACTACGATCGGCCAACAATTGAGATAATCTGCACAGTGAAACAAAATGACCAAAGTCCCACCCCCCCCACCCCACAAAACAACCCCAACACCCCCCCCCCCCCCCCAAAAAAAAAAAAAACAACAACAAACAACAAACAAACAACAAAAACAACCAAATCAAGAACAACAAGTAACTTAAACAACCCAAAACCATTCAAAGCAAAAAAACAAAACAAAAAATTAAACTACCTCCCCCCCCAAAAAAAACAACCCACCCAAACAAACAACAAACAAAACCAAAACAGCCCACAATGTTGCAACAGCTAAAAATGATTGTAGGTAAAACAGAGTAGACATAAATCCAATTCGTTTTTCCAATAAATAAAAAAAATGCCACACTTTTTTTGTGTCTTAATCTTTAACTCTAAAACATTTGCAGATGATAGGTAAAAGTATACTCCATATCTAATTCTCACTTTTTAAAAATATTAACCCAATCTTTTCATTTATTTCACCCAATCTTTCATTTATAATACCCAATATCTTTCACTTATTTTCCCCCAAAATATATCATTTCTTCTCCTCCTCCTCCTCCTCATCATCATCCCACCCCCAACACCCCTCGCCCCTTTCTCATCCCTCACTCCCCCCCCCCCCCCCCCCCCACACCCACCCACCCACACCCACACCCCGTTCCTTTTTAATTCAACTTCTTCTTCAAACTTTCTCTTACCATAACAATCTAATTTCTTTCTTCTTCTTTTCTTTTTTTAACTTTGAACGTCAATACCTCTCAAATCGTTTTTTGTTCCTGTCGTCTCAGCCCTGTGTGTGTGGTGTGTGTGTGGGGTGTGTGTGTGTGTGTGTGTGTGTGTGTTGTGTGTGTGTGTTGTGCGCGCGCGTGCGTGCGTGTGTGTGTGTGTGTGCGCGTGCATGCGTGCGTGCGTGCGTGTGTGTGTGCGTGCGCGCGGTGCGTGCGTGCGTCCGCGCGCGCGCGCGTGCGTGCGTGTGTGTAGTGTGTGTGTGTGTGTGGCTGTCAAATCAGAGCGGTGACTATTTACTGCTGACTGAGCTAACGATGGTCTGGAATCCCTCCCCTCCCTCCCCTCCCCTCCCTTGGCAAACCCCCCCCCCCCCACACCCCCCTCCCGTCACTTTTTCCGGAAGTACGGGACACACTTCCGGTGTAGGATCTAACCGCCAGTCTTGTGTCATTGTGCCCAGATAGATTCTTTCAGTCTCTCACTCTTTAGAGGAGGGGGCAAGGTGGGAGGGTGGAGGCAGGGTGTAAGAAGGGGGGGAGGGGGGGGGGGATCTCTCTCTTTCTCTATCTGTCTCTGTCTCTCTTTCTCTTTTCCCCATTTCCAAAGAGATTTAAACGTTGTGGAATTTCTTCTTTCTCTCTCTCTCTCTCTCTCTCTCTCTCTCCTCTCCTCTCTCTCTCTCTTTCTTTTTTTTCTTTCTTTCTTTTTTCTTTCTTCCATTTCCAAAGAGATTTAAACGTTGTGGATATTTCTCTCTCTCTCTCTCTCTCTCTCTCTCTCTCTCCTCCTCTCTCTCTCTCTCCCTTTTATCCCCCATTTCCAAAGAGACTAAACGTTGTGGATATTTCTCTCTTCACTCCGCTCTCTTCTTTTTCTTTTCTTTCTTCCATTTCCAAAGAGATTTTAAACGTTGTGGGATATTTCTTTCTCTTTTCTCTCTCTCTCTCTCTTCTCTCTCTTTTCTCTCTCCTCTTTCTCTCTCTCTCTCTCTTTCTCGTCATCTCTCTCCTCTCTCTCTCCACACACACCACCTATATATGCTAGAAGACGAAATACATTTTCTCATTCACTTGTTCCACAAAACTTACGGAATACAGAGAGGTTTATACTCGAAAGTTCTTACGTCAACCATGTCTCCATAGGTTTAATCATGCTCATTACGTCTGGGAGTGAAGTTACTACAAAACAGTTAGCTCTTTTTTCTATATAAAGCATTTAGACTGCGGGACCACCTTATTAATTCTTGAAAAATTATCATGTGTTGATAATGTTTTGTGAATTGATTGTTTATGTGAAT
>CM054143.1:10963903-10973903 GCA_028751875.1 Rapana venosa | reverse complement strand
TCCCTCCCACCCTCCTCCCGTTTCTCCCATTCTTGCATGTTTGTGTCTTTCTTTTTTTTTCTTTCTTCATACCATCTTTTTCTTTACATTTGTCCTGTATTTTTTTCTCTGTCTGCTGTTTTCCTGATTCTTCATTCCCATTCCTTTTAATTATTTTAATTATTGCCCGCAGGAAATGGAATTCCCCCTTTCATGATCTTCAGCAGCATCTGATCACTTCATAATAAGAATTAATGACATGACCACATTTTTGTTGTTGTTGTTGTTGTTGTCTTTTTTAAGTTTTCTTTTGCATTTTTATTTTACTACAGATTTCTGACCCCCTTTCCTCACCCCACCCCACCCCTACATTTTGCTCTGTTTTGATTTTTATTATCTCAGTTATGTTGTTTTTGTTTGTTTGTTTTGTGGGGTTGGGAGTTGGTGGGGTTTTTTTTTGGCAAACATGTGTTTGAGGGTTGTTTTTGTTTTTAATTCTTTCCTCCTGCCCATTTTGTTATTCAAGCAAACCAAACTGTAAAACAAAATATCACACACACGCACGCACACACACACACGCATGCACGCGTGTGCGTGCACACACACACACTCCAGAAGCAAAACCGTCAAAATATCACTCTGTCAGTACCTCTCTGTATACTGTCTTTCGTTGCAGATGGTAGCCCAGTTATGCCTCCCAAACACACACACACACACACAAAGCACAAACAAAACCCCATCAACAACAACCAAAAACACCAACAAACAAAAAAACAACAAAAAACAAAAAACAGCAATACAAAAAAATCCCAAACAACAATAATAACAACCACAAAAAACACCAACAAAACAACAAACAAATAATGAAACAAACAAAAAAACCAAACCAACAACAACCACCACCAAAAAATACAAACAAAAAGCAACAGCAAGACAAACTGTATTTCGTCTTTTAAATAACTTGCATTGGTCTTTTTATTATTTTTTTTAATTGACTATCCACTAGTACGCGGTTAATTGGGGTGTGTAATTGTGTGTATGTGTGTATATATACACCTTTACCTTTACTATCCATTAGTACGCGGTTAATTAAATCTTTCAAAGATTCGACAACTGACCTTATCTTTTGATGAAGACTTCACAGGGAAGAGGGATGGAGGAAAGGACAGTGTGATGTAATGCTACACATAAATATAACTACAACTGTTAAAGGTTTAAATCACACACACACACACACACACAACACACACACACACACACACACACATTTTACGAAACAAAACTGAGCTTATCACCATACACAGAACGCTCACTGCGCTACGCTAACACAACAGCCGTCCTACACGACATCAATAACAACAGTTTTGTTTTCCTTCCTCACCTGAAGCTTTGAAGTTCGCCCAAACGGCAAGATTTTTGCGTAATACATGCAATCCGATTTGTTGGGGTTTTTTGGCCTGCCATTAAGGTAACCGCATTCTGACTTCGTAGATGATGTCTACACACGACACCAGTAGTAGAGTGCATGTTTTGTTTTGTTTTGTTTTGTTTTGTTTTGTTTTGTTTCCCATCACCATTAGTGAACCTTGGAGCTCGAGCCGAGAAACGAAGTCCCAACCCTTCCGCAATGTTTTATATATATGTATGTATGTATCTATCTATCTATCTATCTATTCTATATGTATATATATTATATATATGTATATATATATATATATATATATATATATATATATATATATATATATATATCTGTCATTGTTGCTTCGATTACCTACTCGACTGTGTCATCGCTACAGTCATTGATCGTTTGTTGTTGTTGTTGTGGTGGTGGTGGTGGTTGGTTGGTTGGTTTGCTTTGTTTCTTTTTTTCTTTGTGAATGCTGCCATCATCACAGTTTTGCTACGGAAAGCAGAGGACCGAGGGGAGTGGGGGAAGCTGGCTGCAAAATCTTTAGAGGCGCCCCCCCCCCCCCCCCCCCACGGTCCACGGGACTACGGGACTGGTGATGTGAGAAGATCATCACAGTTATATTGTTAAGGGATGATCGTGTGCGTACTACCTCCATTTTTTGCATGTAGTAGATGTAAGGGGGACACAAGGAAATACAGTACCATTTACCTCTCTGATATATACCTACATACATATATCTGTATATATCTCTCTCTGTATATATATATATATATATATATATATATATATATATATATATATTATATATATATATATACATATATATATATATATATATACATATGTGTGTGTACATATACACATATACATATACATATACACATATATATATACATATACATACACACACACATATAGATAGATAGATAGATAGATATATAGATAGATAGATAGATAGATAGATAGATATTTAGATAGATAGATAGATAGAGATAGATAGATAGATATAGATAGATACATACATACTACATACATACATACATAACATACATACATACATACATACATACATATACACACACACACACACACATACATAACTTTAGTCAGAAAAAAAAGAAAACTATATTGACAGATACTAGAGAAGACAACCACAAAAACCACAACAACAAAAAAGAAAATAGAGGAACAGTCAGAGACTGACGCACCATCAGAGCTGCAATCACATAAGGCTGATACCCGGAAGGAGAGAAGAAAGACAGAAAGGGGGAGGGGGAGGGGGGGGATGAGGAGGGCATCAAAATAGGAAAGGTGGGGGGAAGGGGAGGAGGGCGCAGGGGGGTCAGGAACAGTCACAAGCCTCTGGCCACAGGTCGATAATAAGTAAGGAAACAAATCAGTCAATATGGCCGCCCGACACAACAGTCAAGAGTAAGCTCCCCTGTAGGGCCACACACGCATTCCTTCTCTCTCTCTCTCTCTCTCTCTCTCTCTCTCTCTCTCTCTCTCCCTCCGTCTACCCCCCACCCCCATCCTTGCTCCTTTCTTCTTCTTCCCTTACCTTTTATACTTACAATACACCGGCACCTCTCTCTCCCTCCCCCTCCACCCCCCTGTCTCTCCCAACTCTAGCTCTCAGGATAGACAGACAGACAGACAGACAGACAGAAGCGAAGCTGAAATCAGAAGCAATCCCATTGGCAGTTCAGATAGACTTATAGACTTATAATCAGAAGCAATCCCACCACCGGACAGCCCCGGCCTCCGCCATTTCCATTCCGGTTATTTGTTTTAAATCTCCTGTCTCTTCCTTGATGAATTGGGGAGAGTGGTGGTTTTGGAAGGGGGGAAGGAGGATGAGGGGAGGGGGGGGAAGGGGGTATGGGGAGAGGGGTGGGTGGTTGGTTGGTAGGCCTCTCCCTCCCTCCCTCCTTCCTTCCAACCATCCACCTGAGTGTGCCTTGTGGTGGTGGTGGTGGTGGTGGTGATGGGGCAACTGTGATGGTTTTGAAGATGGGATGGGGGGTGGGTGGGCTGAAGAGAAGACTATGGAAACTATTGGGAGGGGGGAGAAATACTATATATAGTACAATTGTGTACTTTTTTCCGTGTTGAAAAACTATAACAAACAAAACTGCTTTTCCAGGCTGATGTTTACAGAAACAAACAGCGGTGGCTGGCTGGCTGGCTGGCTGGCTTCTGGGATCAGATTCCTAATCCATGTCTAACTGCCGTGACTGGATATTAATTTACAAGAGAAAACGCAAAGTCATTATTATCATGCTCATTATCATCATCATCATCATCATCATCATCATCATCACCATCATTATCAAAATGATTGTCGTCATCATCATCGTCATCAATATTATTATGATGATGATAATCATCATCACTATTTAATTATGATCATAATAAGTAGTAGTAGTAGTAGTAGTAGTAGTAGTAGTAGTAGTAGTAGTAGTAGTAGTAGTAGCAGCAGCAGCAGCAGCAAGAGTAGTAGTAGTTGTAGTAGTAGCAGCAGCAGAAGCAGCAACAGCAGCAGCAGCAGCAGTAGTAGGAGTTATAGTAGTAGTAGTAGTAGTAGTAGTAGTAGTAGTAGTAGTAGTAGTAGTAGTAGTAGTAGTAGTAGTAGTAGTAGTAGTGTGTAGTTGTATCACTATTGTCAACATTCTCTCGTTGTTACCACTATCATCGATACTTTTCCTTCCATGAGGGTTTTAATACTATGCTACGTCTGAAATGTCAATAACAAAGCAACAGCCCTGACTTGGTACCATGGCTTCAGTGGGCGGGCGGGGCCAATACACAATAGGACTGGATTGGATTCGGTAGATTGGCCTTCTAAAACTTCAAAGCATTTTTTTTTGGTAGGGTTTTTGTATGATCAATGTGCCCATATAATGACCGCCGTCTGCAACTCAAGTGGTAAGTAAACGTATTCTAACACATCGAGGTCCATGTTTGTAAATGCTATGTTATATTGTTTGCAAAAGGACCCCCCCCCCCCTATAAAATTAAATTAAATTAAACACACACACACACAACAACAACAACAACAACCCCCAAACCCTAATATGAATATGCAAACAACTTAATGGGGGAAAAAGAACCTTTCTTTCAATGCCTATGGAGGAGCGGACGTCTATATTCCAAGTGTTCTTCATAGCCCACAGAGAGAAATTCGATGAAAAGGATAGTGGAATGATGAAGATACAGTAGCACTCAGTGTCTCACTACAGTGTCTTGCTTTGTTTCGATGTTTATCTCTCTACAGCGAACTCTTAAAACTGATTTCTTGATTTCTTCAGAGAAAGACACTGAACTGATGAAGACGCAATACTCTGCATCTGATTACAATCTTTCCTTGATGAATGATCAAAATATACACACACTGACTGTGTTTCGTGTTTTTCTCTCTCAAGAGCGTATTCTACAATTTGATTTTGCTTCTTAAGAAAAGAACGATGGAATGATGAAGATACAGTACTAGAGTCTCTTTTTGATGAATGATCAAAATTTACACACTTGCTTTGTTTCTCTCTCCTCTCTCTCTCTCTCCTCTCTCTCTCTCTCTCTCTCTCTCTCTCTCTCTCTCTCTCTCCAGCATACCGTTAAAACTGATTTCTTCAGAAAAGGGCGATGAACTGGTAGAGATACAGTACTCTGCGTTTGACAAGTCTCTTCTCGATGAATAATCAAAACACACACACACACATACACATCAGAACATCTTGCGCACACGTTAAATCCTGTTACGCTTTTCGTAAGAGTAGGCCCTTGTGTGCCGATGGGAACAGATGACAGAATTTACAAAAACCGCATACACACGGGGACAGGATGTAAAAAAGCATATACGTGCTTATTCCATTATCCTCGATATAAAAGAATAAAATAAAAAAATAAAAAATAAAATAAACACACTCTCTCTCTCTCTCTCTCTCTCTCTCTCTCTCTCTCTCTCTCTCTCTCTCTCTCTCTCTCTCTCTCACTCACTCTCTCACTCTCTCTCTCTCATTTTTTTCTCTCTCTCCAGCCTGCTCTTATAAATTTGATTTCTTCAGCTTTTCCACCGTGTTTGACAGAGTAAGTTCGGTAGTGTGCTGTATATACTCTTAGCAACAAAACTGATACAAAAGACTCTTCTTTTCTTTTGGGGACGAATAGGGTAGAGGAGGAGGGGGGGTTGTCTTTTCCTTACACAAAATGTATTTACAGCAGATAGATTTCAAAATTCTGTCTCTCTCACACACACACACTCACACACACACACACACACACACACACACACAGGCAAACACAAGAATGATACGTTTTATTCAAACAAAAACCAAAATATCTTCAAAATACATCACTTCTTGATACTGAAATGGATATTTAGCTCCTATATCTTTTTCGTGGCAAAGATTTTCTTCTTTTTTTAAACAAAAATGGCGAAAGATTTTCTGTTAAAAAATGGCAAAGATTTTTTTTTTAAATTAACATTTTTGGGGGGTCAAAAAGAGAGAGTGTCAAAAAATAGATTAATGTTCTTTTTACAGAGAGAAAGCCTATTTAGGAAATTTAACACTGTGTTCTATAAACATACGATTCCTGCTGTATCTTTCAGCTAATAATTTGCCTGTCTCCTTTGTTTGTTTGTTTTTGGTTGTTTGTTTCTTTCTTTATTTTTCCTTTTGATTTAAAGTGTATCTCCTCTTACAGACATAAATCATGACAACTCTTTTTAAAAAAAATCTTAACTGACGCATTATTTATGTGTTAACAAAAAATGGTGTGTGTGTGCGCCGCGCGTGCGTGCGTGCGTGCGTGCGTGGTGCGTTGCGTGGTCTGTGTTTGTGTGTGTATGCGCGAGCGTTTCTTTTTGTTTGATTGCGTGGGTTTTCTTTTTGTTTGTTTGTTGTTTTTTTTAATTTCGTTCTTGTTGTTCTTGTTGTTACAGATTTATTTTTTAATTATTTACTTCTTTTTTTTTGTGGGGGGGGGGGGGGGGGTCGCTTTGTTTGCTTTTTATAGGTTTTTGTTGTTGTTTGTTTGTTGGTTTTGGTTTTTTTTAGGGGGGGGGGGCTTCAGTTTTTTGTTATAAATCATTGCTAATCGGGTCTAGCTCGTGAGAAAACTGTCTACAAGTGCCTACACACGCGCACGCACGCGCACGCACGCACACACACTTTTACACAAACACACGTTTTCAAACGCACACACACACACACGCACACACACACACCGTAAGGAAGTGTTTGTGTAGGTCGGTCAAAGTCGACGACTTGAATACTTTTATGTGATGAATTTTAAACATCAAAACTTTGATCCATGTCTTCCTTTCTTTGTTTGTTTTTAAGACAATGACCTATGTTCTGGCTTTTTGAGCACGGAACACAGCCCTTATCGGCAGCGAAACACAATAGTACGTATTCTCTGAGCTTTCGACGAAGAAGAAGGAGAAAAACAGCTAAACTGTACTCTAAAGTTCATCTGGACATCTGGACTGGCCAAGACTGCCCTACAGGGAACAGTACAAAGAGGGAGACGAAGAGGCGGACAGAGAAAACGATGGGAAGACAAACATCAGAAAGTGGACTGGCCTAGAGTGGAACGATTTGCTAGGAAAGCAGAGGGACCGCGGGGAGTGGAGGAAGCTGGTTGCAAAATCTTCATTAGTGCCTCCACGGTCCACGGGACTACGGAATAGGTGAGGTGAGGTGAAGGAAGGAAACGATGCCATAGCAAGTGTTGATGTCACTTTGGAGAAGAGGTTTATCACACGCCGAGCAGAGCAGAATATGTGCTCTCTGCCGAGGACCCAGTTTTGAATGGTTTTTTTTTTGGGGGGGCACTGCTCTTGTGGTTGTTGTGAATAATCTTTTGTGAACAGTACACATTTATACTGGACAGCATCTCGAGTCGAATGCGCTAACTTAAGGATGAGCTAAACTGTCGCATGCGGAAAATCATGACATGGGTAACCTCTAAGCTCTAGCGAGGAACGAAAAACAGGGAAAATACTGACAGAGTGAGACTCAACTTTATATGCATTCACTTTTGGTCATGAACATTCTTATTCAAGGTCTTTTTATCATGAACGTGTGTAGACAGTTGCAAAAAAACCAAGGATAATATCAAACACTGACAAATAGCCCATGCTCAACAGAGAGTAAGTCTGACAAATCTTCAAAAGATCTTTGACCATCAAATAGTATTTATTAAGGTGCTATGTTTAAGAAAACTTGAACATACTTTTTTTTCAAAGTTGCAGCTCTGATTTTAAATCCACACAGAGTAATATAATGAGTAAATGTTTGAATTTATAATTCTTTTGCACAAACAGAGATTTCTCTCTGATAAATCTTCAAAAAGATCTTGCATTATACAGGTAGTTTATGATGGGAGCGCTGGGTGTTTAAGAGAAACTTCAGCACATTCTTTTTTTAAAGGCAGCTCAGATTTAAATCCACACAGAGTAATGAGTAAATGTTTGAATTTATAATTCTTTTGCACAGAGATTTCTTTCTGATAAAATCTTCAAAAAGATCTTACATTATACAGATAGTTTATAATGGGAGCGCTGGGTGTTTAAGAGGAACTTCAACAGCCTTTTTTTTTTTTTTTTAAAAAGCTTTTTAAAAATCCACTCAGAGTAACGAGTAAATGACCGAATTAATATTTTGCCCAGAGAGAGATTTATATCTATCTTCAAAAACTTCTTATCATTAGATAGTTTATGATGAAAGTCCTGAGTATTTAAGAGAAGCTTCAGAACCTTTCTGTAGGCAGCTCAGATTTAAATACACAAAGAATAATGAGTAAATGGTTGAATTAACGTTTTGGGTAAACAGACATTTCTAATTCCAATCTGATTTCTTCTTCATCGTCGTCATCGAACGCTCAGACAGCAGCTATTGTTGTCTTGGACCAAGAAGGCAGAAAATAGACAAGGAGGTGACAGGAAGAAAAGGAACGAGGCAGAAACAAAGAGAGGGGCAGAAATGAGGAAAATTCCTAGCACAGAATTTCCAGAAGGTGGGGATGCTTTTTATACTGACTTTTATACTCTGGCCTTCTCTCGGTGGAATACAAAACTATCTAACGTATTCTCTCGGTGGAATACAAAACTATCTAACGTATTCTCACGGTGGAATACAAAACTATCTAACGCATTCTCTCGGTGGAATACAAACTAACGCATTCTCTCGGTGGAATACAAAACTATCTAACGTATTCTCTCGGTGGAATACAAACTAACGCATTCTCTCCGTGGAACACAAACTAACGCATTCTCTCCGTGGAATACAAAACTATCTCAATCTAAAGACAAAGAATACCTTTTTTTTTTTTTACAGTCTCAGACTTTCTTCTACCTAACATGGCCCTTGGGGATGAGTGACGGAAGGTATTTTCATCCCACGCCTCACTCTTTAACTACACCCCTTCCCCCACACCCCACCCACCCCCAACCACCACCGCACCCCAACTTCCCTTCCGGCATTCTCGGTCAAAATCAGACTGAATCTAAAGACAAAGAAATCCTTTTTTTTTTTCCCCTAGTCTCAGAATTTCTTCTACCTAAAACTGGCCCTTGGGGGATGGGGGTGACGGACGGTACTTTCAACCCATACCTCACTCTTAACACCCCTTCCCCCCACCCCACAACCACCACCGCCACCACCACCGCCACCCCACCCCACCTTCCCTTCTGGCATTCTCGGTCAAAATCAGACAGTCCGGTCCTTCCAGAAAACACCGCCTCACTTCTGGCAGCGAGAAGCATCAAACTGGCCAGTAAAAGTCAGGGCAGCGTGAAGTCTGTGATAAGTGTGGAAGACCTGAAGACCTCAGCACCTCGCTCGGCCCTGTTCCCCCCCCGTCCCCCCCCTCCCCCACCGCCCCCCCCCCCATTCCTAAGCCTTCACAGCAGGGCTCCTTCCGATAAAAACGGGGCCTGTAAAAAAAGTGCAGGGTCTAAAAGGAGAGAGAGAGAGGGAGAGGAGGGGGAGAGAGAGAGAGGGAGAGAGGGAGTGAGAGAGGGAGAGGGAGGGGAAGGGGAGAGAGAAGAGAGGGGGGGAGGGAGAATGGAGGGTCAGAGGGAGGGAGAGAAAGGGATGGAGAGTTGGAGAGAAGGAGGGAGAGAAACAGACAGACAGAGACAGAGGGAGGGAGAAAAAGACAGACAGACAGACACAGAGAGATAAGAAGAGAGGGAGGGAGGGAGAGAAAGAAAGACCGACAGACAGAAGAGAGGAAGGAAAAGAGAAAAAAGAGAGAGACAGAGACAGATAGACACACACAGAACATAGATAGGCAGAGACAGAGAGAGACAAAGACATAGACAAAACAGACAAGACAGACACAGACAAACAGACAGACAGACAGACAGAGGGAAGAAACACAAGATAAAGCCAGTGCCATTCCGAGGGACTCAGCCCCTATCATCCCCTCAGCTCCGGTTTCCAAACATAAAAAAGACTACTAATAGTCAAAAAGTCAAATCAGGCAAAATGTCCTAAAGGTTTTTTTAACGGCCCCGGAGGGAGGGAGGGAGGGACAGAGAGAGAGAGGGGAAGAGGAGAGAGAGAGAAGAGAGAGAGAGAGAGAGAGAGAGAGAGAGAG
>CM054143.1:10956403-10961403 GCA_028751875.1 Rapana venosa | reverse complement strand
GAACAAAAATAATATGGAATTTGTATACCGCTGAATCTTGTAAAGCGAACAAATCAAAGCGCGTACATCCATAACATTCACAGGCGTGCAACTGTTCACAAAAGATTAACAAATTTTGGATTTACACACACACACACAAACACACACACACACACACACAAACTTCACATATCTCTAATATCACTTTAAGTGAACAGACGTAAAAATCGAAGCAACAACAACAACACACACACAACAACACAACACACACAACATACACACAGCACAACACACACACACACACACACACACACACACACACACACACACACACACACCAGTGCTTAGGCAGAGTGATGGAGATGTTGAAGTGCATTTGAATACAGAAATGTCTTTGCTTTGGTTAAGTTATAATCCGGCTGTTTTCCTGACCTCAATAAACAAACCAAGCTGTACGGCCCACGAGAGGAGCTGGAAAGAACTTGCCACTATTTCTCCAAAACACAACTGACAGCGTAAAAAGCGAACGAGAGAAGAAGAACAAACAAATGCTCTCCCGAAATACTTTAAATTTTCTTTCTTATTTTCTTCAACAACAACCAACCCCACCCCCACCCCCCCAAAACCCACCCAAAAAACAACAACAACAAACAAACAAACAGTACTGACTTCAGTCTATTCTGAAACACTGATAAACATACAACTAAATATTCAAATACATATATTACGGGAAGGAGGAAAAACCCCGCTTGTGGAGAAAAAAAAAAGGGAAAGATATCTCATGATTATTTAAAGAACTTGTAAGCTTGTTTTATTTCACCAAACCGGATACAAGAAAAAAGAAAATAAAGCCCTTTAAAATGTTGAACTCAATCATCTACACAAACACAGACAGATAGACATACAAAGACAAGCACGCACGCGCGCGCGCGCGCGCACGCACACACACACACACACACACACACATTTATCAATCTCTCAAAAAACAGAGAAAAGCAGAAGTCAACACTTATTTGTTCTTGATTCTATGTGTGTATGTGTCTGTCTGTCTGTCTCTTTCCTCTCCCTCCCTCCCTCCTCATCATCCCTCCCTCCCTCCCCCCCCCCCCTCTCTCTCCCTCCCTCCCTCCAACCCTCCCTTCCCTCGTTCTCTCTCTTTCTCTTGTTTTCTAGCCATTAGTAGTCAAAGTCACCTTATCCTGAACCACAACCGAAGACGAAAAGGAAAGAAGAAGAAGCAAATAAAAACCAACAAAAAACAAAAAAAAAACAAAGAAAGAAAAAAGGCCGGGAAAAGAACAGTTCAGAACAGAAAAAAAGAAAAAAGAACAGAACAGAACAGAAAAGTAACAAAGTAACACAAAGAAAGGATGATGGGTCAATCAGAAACAAGAAACATCAAGAGAAACGAACAGCAATTACAACAATGGACCAGGCAGGGAGGGAACAGGGAGCTAGAAGGAAAGAGAGGAGAGGAAGAAAGAGGAAGAAAGAAGAGGAAGAAGAGAGAGAGAAGAGGAGGAAGAGGAAGAGGAGAAGAGGAAGATGAGGAAGAGGAAGAAAGAGGAGGAAGATGAGGAGGAGGAAGAGGAGGAAAAGGAAGATGAGGATGAGGAAGAGAGGGAGGAGGAAGAGGAGGAAGAGGAGAAGGAAGACAGAGGAGCAAGAGAAAGAGGAGGAAGATGAAGAGGAGGAGGAGGAAGAAGAAGAGGAGGAAGAGAAGGAAGAGGAGGAGGAGGAAGAGGAGGAGGAAGAGGAAGAGAAGGAAGAAGGGAGGAGGAAGAAGAGAGGAAAGAAGAGGAGAAGGAAGAGGAGGAAGAAGAGGAGGAGGAAGAGGAGGAGGAAGAGGAGGAGGAAGAGGAGGAAGAGGAGGAGGAGGATGGGGTCAGGTCTTTATCGCCCCTGAAAGGAAAGAAGCGGATGCATAAGAAAAGGGGCGCAGGGAGTGGGGGGCAGGGCAGGTGCGGGTGGGAAGGGGGGGGGGGGGGGGGGGGGAGGAGGAGGTCAGACGAGAGAATCAGAGACAGAGAGACAGTGAGAGAGAGAGAGACAGAGACAGAGACAGAGAGCCAGTGAGCCAGAAAGAGAGAGAGAAGCTAGCTCGCCTTGCTGGATGGAGGACTGGACACTGGTCAATAACGAGGAAGAATACAACTCTATCCATATGTGTGGCCTGGCCTGGCCTGGCCTGGCCGGCACAACAACCTTTCCAAAGATGCTTGCTGCTTGCTACTGGTGCTAGCCGCGATCTACCACCACTCACCCTACCTCTCTCTCTCTCTCTCTTCTCCTTTCTCTCCCCCTCTCCCCCATCTCTCTCCCTCCCTACTTTATCCACGAACAGACGGACAGACAGACGGACGGACGGGAGGGACGGACCGAAAACTCGAGGCAATCCTATTTGAAGTTCAGACAGACTTATAATCAGGAGCAATCCCACCGCCGGACAGCATCAGTCTGTGCCATTTCCATTGAAGTTATTTGTTTTAAATCTCTCCGTGCCCCCCCCCCCCCCCCATCCCTTCTCTCTCTCTCTCTCTCTCTCTCTCTCTCTCCCCTCCCGTGACTCAAGGGAGGGAGGGAGAGGGTCCGGATGGGGGTGGGGTGGGGGAGGGGTTAAGTAAGCTAAGTTGTTACAGTACCAGACTGGAATTGTCAAGGTTCAGCGTTTGAGTCTCCCTCACTCCATACTGAAATGGCAAAAGAAAAAAAAAGGTGTGTTGTTTTACAGAAGTTGTCTTTTTTTCAATTTGAAAAACAAAATCGTGAGCGAAAATCAATACTAAATGTCTTCAGCATGTATACAAATAAGGAAACGCGCATAGCTAGCTTGTCTGTCTAAATCTTATTGAGTTTCTAAAGGGCATGCTGTTCGAGCGCATCAAGTATCAGAATTCTGATTTTCCTCAATGCCAACCTCGTCCCCCTTTTAGTATATCTCCGAGGCGTCAAAGGGACACTGCATAGAGAAGACCCGTTCACCAAAGCTTCACTCTCTCCAAGCTGTTTGTTTCCCTATGGCCATCCATTCTGAAAATATCTTCTTTTTTTCTGACATGACTTTGATCAAACGGATAGAAGGGGGAGGGGAAAAAGAGACAAGAGTCAGACAGACAGACAGACAGATACAGGGATCCTCTTTGGCCTTGCACACCCCAGCACCTTATATTATGGGCCTTCTGACCGCTGAGGGAAGGCATTTTTTTTTCATTGGCCTGAATCTATCCGCCAGAGTCTTATACTACTCTTTCGATAGCATTTTGACCTCAATCTATCCCTTCTGAATGGCATTTTCCCCCTGACCTTCATCTGCACGCCAGTCTTATATTATGGCATTCTTATCCACGGCCTCCATCTGTACCCCGTAGTCTTATATTACGATGTGGACGGCATTTTTATCCCTGGCCTCAATCTTTCCCTTTGAACAGCATTTTTTCTCTTGGCCTCAATCTTTCCCTTTGACGAGGCATTTTATCCCTGACCTCAATCTTTCCTTTTGAGCGGCATTTTTATTCCTGGCCTCAATCTTTCCCTTTGGATGGCATTTTTATCCCTAACCTCAATCTTTCCCTTTGGATGGCATTTTTATCCCTGACCTCAATCTTTCCCTTTGGATGGCATTTTTATCCCTGACCTCAATCTTTCCATTTGGATGGCATTTTTATCCCTGACCTTCATCTATACGCCAGTGTCTTATATTACCGTTTAGACGGCATTCTTATCCACGCCCTCAATCTATACCTCGTAGTCTTACATTACCCTGTGGACGGCATTTTGATCCCTGACCCCAATCTGTCCCTTTGTACAGCACTTTTCTTTTTTTTATCCCAGGTCTCAATCTATACCCCACATTCTTATAGTACCCTTTGGACGACCTTTTCATTCATGACCTAAATATGTATCTTTCCCCTTGAACAGCAATTTTATCCACGACCTAAATATATACATTTTTTCCTTTGAACGGCAATTTTATCCATGACCTAAATATATCTCTTTCCCTTTGAGTACTTTTTTTTTTATCAACGACCAAAATATATATCTTTCCCTTTAAATATTATTTTTATTCACAACCTAAATATATATATCTCCCTCTGAATAGTGTTTTTATCAACGACCTAAATAGATATTTTCCCCCTTGAATGGCAATTTTATCCACGACCTAAATATATATCTTTCCCCTTGAAAATTATTTTTATCAACGACCACAATAAATATCTTTCCCTTTAAATGGTATTTTTATCAACAACCAAAACATTTTTTCCCTTTTAAATAGCATTTTTATCCATGACCTATATATATATATATATATATATGTATATATATATATCTTTCTCTCTGAGTAGCATTTTTTTTCATCAACGGCCTATATATTTCCCTTTAAATGACGATTTTATCCACGACCTAAATATACATCTTTCCTTCTAAACGGCATTTTTATCCATGAAGCTGGTTGCAAAATTTGCAGTGGTGCCCTAACCGTCTACAAGACTACAGGATTGGTGAAAGTGAAGGTGAAATATATATATTTCCCTTTGCCCATGGCCCCTATCTATACCCCCCAGTCTTGTATTACCCTTTGAATGGCATTTTTATCCACAACCTCAATATGACTCCATTTAAACAGCATTTTTATCCACAACCTCAATATGTCTCCAATGAAACGGCATTTTTATTCACAACCTCAATATGTCTCAATCTATTCAAACCCCTTTTTATCCACAACCTCAACATGCCTCTTTCCCTTCAAACGGCATTTTTTAAATCCACAACCTCAATATGTCTCTTTCCCTTCAAATGGCTTTTTTTTTTATACACAACCTTAATATATCTCTTTTCCTTCAAACGGCATATTTTAATCCACGGCCTCAATATGTCTCAATCTATTCAAACGGTTTTGTTTTTTAATCTACGGCCTCAATATGTCCCAATCTATTCAAACGGCATTTTTTATGCACGGCCTCAATATGTCTCTTTCCCTTCAAACGGCACGTCCATCCACAACCTCAATATGTCTCTTTCCA